>CM068367.1:743627499-744827499 GCA_034769895.1 Magicicada septendecula | reverse complement strand
TCATTAAGATTTGTTTATTAAGTAATAAGGTATTAAAACTGGCCACTATTGGACTTAAATTAACCAGCAGGAAGCAAACAATACGATGCTAAGAAAATAACAATCTTTGTAATTAGAATAAAGGAGAAACTTAAGTTAATTATCAACATTTTGTACAAAATTCGGTGAATTTAGAATCGAATGAGTAATACTAACAACAACGAAAATCACACCGACTAACAACCGTTTAAGAAAAATAACGTAATGAAGACAGCAAAATGACGTAATGCTGCGGGACATGACATCATTTTCCACCAATCAAAAATCATGTTCAGATTTGAAGTGAGTGTCAGTCGCTGGGAATATAAATACGAGGCGCAAGCAACAGTTTTTCAATTTCTTTCGGACAGTTCAGAAGTAAGATCCACGCCGCTCCATATCAAAATTTTAACCTAAAAAGTAATTATCAGCAGCAGAAGTAGTAATGTTTATCTAAAAATAATATTAAACAAGTATACCGTTTAATTAAATACGGAAGCGAGTAGTCATCGAATAACAGTAGGCCTATATTTTAAATCGACAGTGCGGACCAGTACGAGAACGAGGTTAGGTGTGCGAAGTAAACAAAGTGGGCACATTGCATAAGTACATGTGTTATTAGGGAACAGTGAAAGTGTTATGGGCAATTAAGCGAGATCGAAAGTGAAGTGAAAATAATCAGTAAGGATTATTAACCAAGGAGTAGAGTGAAAAAATAATTGAACATAATAATATTATTATTGTATTTTTGTTAGAACCACATTCACTTGTATACACCTATGTACTGCATCACCATACAATACTATCACCATAAATAACTATTGTGAACACTTTTTTAATTATTCATTAATTGAATTCCATGCTGGAAATTATCACCAATAACAAAATTATAACTTATAACCAATTGTTATTCGTTATAAGTTATTAATGGTGTCTAACCTAATAGAAGATTAATTGTAAAGCATCATAATTCGTGGCAAATGAGTTTTATCTTGTAGATCCAAAGAATTCACCTCTGAGATTTAAAAATATAAATAAAAATTAGCTTCGAAGTCAATATTGCCAACTGCTGAGTTAAGAGTGAAAGCCAGGACAATTGTTAATTAAGTAAACATTGTTTAGTTGTGTTCAAATTGAGAAAATGTCATTAATGAAACAAATAAATGAATTGTACGTTAATTTAAAAACACCTAACGTATCATTTCAGAAACTTAAAATTAATTTTTCTTATTTATGAGAGTTGGATTTTTAAAGCCACTCAAACGATTAAGTTGGCGACGCCAAACGTCAGCGGCGCCAACCATATTTAAACATTTTAATACACAACAAGTGAATTATCAACACAATCAATCATATTTCTGTTATATTAGAATTAATAGTTCAAAACAACCAAAACAGATGAAATTTTTATTATTAAAATAAATTTATAGAATTGGCATTTAGATTCCATATGGCGCCCAAGTAAATCTTAAATAATATCACACAACTTTAAAACAGTGTGTAACTTTTATATTTTATATTATTAATTATTTTACTCAATACAACGACATATAGTGTAACCATTACAGACATACAGATGTGACCAAATCAACGCAAGAGGTACGTACAACGAAGGTTTGTAATCGAATCGGCTTCCAACTCGGGGCTTGAAAAAATCAAAGTAATTCAAGAATTTAAAAAGGGAGCATCTTCGCTACGTTATAATATGCACTGTACTATAAATTGTTAGACTTGTCTTAAGATAAGCAAAAGTCCCTTTTCACAATTTAGATAACTTTTTATTTTGCCTACACAAAATACAGTTAAAAATTATTTAAGGAAAACACATGTCTGACAAATACACATCCAAGAGAGGGAGGTTCTTGAAAACTTGTAATGGTACAATTATGGTACAAATTTTAATTAACATAAATATGGTATAAACGACCATAAATATTGTATTCATTCATTTATTTTACGATTTGGTCAAAATTAAATAACCCGTGAATAATCTTTGTAAATCTACAGTGAGTGAACTATATAAATATTTGCCAGGATTCTGACTATTTCATAGCAAAAAACGTGAAAACCAGCAAAACACCGTATGTTGTTTATTGAGATAAAGTGCCAATCCTTGATGACGCCAGCGGAGAGGAATGTGTTTCCGTAAACAAGGCGATGTTGTAAACAGACAAACAATAACTTGGTGAATTAGTTTTCGCCCCACCTAAGAAATATGTGACAAAGGATCTGTGTCATTTCATCAGGAATCGTGATCGCAGCGGGCCGGCAACCCGTTCACGAAGAGTGAATTTCAACTTTTAAACCACTAAAAGTGGTTAATTACCTCACTAAAATATCTAAAATGTTGGGACGATAACTTAAATGGATAGGTGTCATCGGCCGATGGGTCGTAAAGAGTGCGTATAGAATCCGTCCGAGGTGTTTCGTCGGCAGACACGACGGTGTGGCCGTAAAACGATGTAAAACAGTTACGGATTGTGCATGGAGAATACGACCTTAGAAGTGCGATGAGACTTATCCGACAATTTGGTGAGAACGTTCCAACAGCATATTTTCTTTTAATTTCACATAAAACATAATTGCAACATAATGACCAAAATAAAAAATTCAAAGTAAATTCAATTCACTAAGTCTTTAAAATTTTAACAAAATGAGCTCATTAAAAGAATTGTACCAAGAGTGAGAGAGAGAGAGAGTGAGAGGGAGAGTGTCTTATAATTTCTAAGTGCTGAGTTGTGCATATATATATGTTAAATTCGTTTTGGTTTTATTATATGTTTTATTATATTTACAATGTTCATTTTCTAATGATGTTTATTCAAATATACATAGGACTACGCCCCGAGGCCTAGTAACGTGCGTGTTTGGCACATAGTAGAGTCACTTTTATATGTAAAATCTTTCTGATAATAATAAGTTTTTTGGTAACCATTTCAACTAAGAGTATTTATTTCAGATAACACTTCCCGCTATCATATCGTTCGCTTAACACGAAGTCTGGCCCGTAAAATAAATATAATATCATCTGTTGGTAGTCCAACATGGCGCCCGTAATTGTACAATATTTATGGTAAAGATAGTTATTGTGTATTTAATATTATTACAAACTCTGTTACACAGAAAAATATATAAAATACTATTTAATTTAACAGAAATTCAACTGCAAATTGATATTTTTCAGTTCAACTATAAATAATCAGTTTTTACTTAGTATTGTACAAATCTGAATATTATTTAAGGAAACAAAGTTACCTCTCCTTTGCTTCTTTGTTTCAAGTTTATCAAGTAATATTCCTCTCATCCATGATCCTTCTTCTTCACTTGCAAAATTAAATGCTGCTACACAGTCCTGAATAACATTAACGATTAATTAAAAGTATTCTGAAATTCAGAAACAAGGTGACAAAAGTGACTGCTACAGGATACATCAAGATATATGTTTATCGCATAAAAACAGACCTTAACATGTGCAATGATTTATTACTTTCATTGTTATTAAAAAGATCTCTGCTGGAGTGATGAATCACATTAAACTGTCCATATTAAACAATGTGTAAACACAGTAGCCTCAAAGAGAATCAAAAAGCAAACCATTCGTGCAACAGATAAGCACTAGGCTTCTTCGATAAAACATGTTTTTCACAAAAAAGTATTTAAACTTACTGTGTTAAAAAGACAAACTGTATCATACATACATATTTTAATTTGATACTATTGATGTAATACAATTAAACTTTGTTTATTCTTCTGATAATTGCAATAGTTACATTATGTACAAAAACTCATTAATTATTGGGTAGGGCTATTTACTTTTATTCCTTTAACACATATACGCCACAACATAATACATATAAAATGTCCAATATTCAATATTGTAAAATTAGTCTATTTATTTAACAAAACAATTTCCATTTATCATGATTTTTTTACAATCATATTAAAAAAATTATTTACAAGAGATCTTAACACTTGGCTAAAAGATGCAATAATGAGAGATCTAAAGTCATTAAAACTTACATCTGCTTCAAATGTGTGTAGAAAAGGACGAAGGGCTAAGTATTCCATGTTGTTATAAACCTCATGTTCCCAGAGCATTTGGCGACGATTAGGACAATACAGTCTGAAGAAATATGATCTCCTCATGTTATCTTTGACCAAGCATAGAACACCTGCATCTCTTTTTATCCATTCGCAATGATCACAGCCAACTGTCATATACAACTGCACCACAGTTGTCGCCAGTGTCTAAAATATTAACAACAATTCAGTATATAGTTACCACATTCTGATACACTAAGTTTAAAGGTTAATGTTAAATACTATTGTCCACAGAGTATTATAGTACTAAACCTATTTGTCAATAAATAATAAGTTGTGGCTGGTAAATAAATGAGAAAATTTATCTTTAATCACATTTATTACTTTTAAGCTCTGCTCCCTTTTAATCCAAACTCCTTCTACATCAAAGATGCCCTAAGTTCTTATTTTCCTGTGGAAAAGAGTATTTCTTGATGTTAGGTATAATCAGAGCTTTAAAAAATTAAAATTCATTAATTTGATTTTATTTAATATTGGATGTTTTTTTATTTAAAATAGTGAACAAGTTCTGTAGTTCAGGGAGCTTACTAGTATTAGAACTTATCTATAATAATTGTGGTCACTGTTGTGCATTCTGTCTTCATATTCACAGCTATACCATTTGATAAAAAGCCTTGGTACATAATAGGATGGGATTAAGAAAAAATAGTCTAGATGATTTTATTGCTACAACATTATGTACTCTGCATGTACTAAGCTTCCTAAAAACTTCATGGGGAAACATGCTTAAATTAGGTGGTCAGGGGTGAAAACCCAATTTTTTTCACATTTTTTCAAAGTATGGATTTTCACAAACTTGATCAAAAATAAAAATTTGAAGCTGAGGTTTTCATATAATTTGATGTTTCACATTCAATTTAAATTAAAATTCAAGGAGATGGATAGGTATTTCTGAAAAAGCATTTTTCTAGTACTTTACAAAATAGTTTTTTCACAATACTTTTTAGTTTTTTTGGACACTTCCCCATCATCTCACAAAATTTGATCCAACAATTTATTTTGCTTGTATCACTATTTCTTTCACTTTTCTTCTTTGTTCCTTATAATTATGACAATGTTATGCTGTTTAAGTACACTTCCCATTTCTGTGTTTTTCCTTCATTTCTCTCTTCACCTCTTTATTCCACCATGTGGATCGTTTCCTGTTTTCTTTCATCTTGACGTTCACATATTTCTTTTGCTAATTCTGACCAATATTTCTTTAACACTTTCCCACATTTCTTCAGTTGAGGTTCTTGTTTCAATTCCCTTCCATCTTTCTACTTCCAATTCTGATTTTTCTTTATGTATTTAAGTCATCTCTTCTCTCTTTAATTTATACATTCTGATTCATTCTTTGGACCTAGATTTTCCTTCCATCGATTTATTTTTCTCATTACTCACATTGACTTTTATTCCAATTGTTGACAGCACCAAATTCTGGTCAGAGTAAATCTCCACCCTTTTCTCACACTTTGTAACTCATATTTGACTCCTGAAATTCCTGCTGATTATTGTAACCACACGAGATCTTGCTCGTTATAATACTTACGAATATCGAGTGTCTACTCATCAGTTCGGCCGTTCAAATTCGTATTTTCTGCCTTAATTTCAGGTTGGCCAACTCTTCTTAGTAAACCAAAATTGTAACATTTACTATTTTTTATAAGTGAGTACTCAAATTTTAAAGATTAGTTAAATAAAATCAAACATACAGTTTAATGCTTCTATTATGTTTATTAACATTTATCAATTGGTTTTTCTTATTACAATTTCTTCTAAATTATTAATCTTATTTTTGCGCTGGCATGTTTAATTATTAGCGGTTGGCTATTCTGTCCGCTCGTTGTTATCAAGACTCACGTATGGAGTTGATTTTTTCGTTTATTTATAATCTCAGGTCGAAGTTCTTGTGACTACAGAAAATGTTGTTAAATGGACTAATAAAAGTACAAAATTTTACAAATACCATATAAATAACATAGAGCAGGTGATATACTTATAATTACAGTGATAACCTACAACCACTTTGGAGGTTATTCAAGTTTAGTAAATTTTACGTTTTAAAATATATTCACTTAAGGAATCAATGTTAGATTGAGATAGTTCTTCAATTTGAGGTGTTCATTAAATAAAAGAAAGTTCAAGTGTTTGTTAAAAAGTGATAAATGATGTTGAAAGTGTGGTTTCACTTATTGTTTGGTTTTCGTGTGTGTTTTACTGTTAAGTCGTATTTTAAAATATATTTAACAATCCTCTGTCTCTGCTACTCGGGTAATATTTCTCATGAATACTGCTCGATTTTCTTAGTTAATTGGTTACGGTATTTATTTTTCATCAGTCATCCTGGTTATTGAAGGTTCCGTCATTCATTTATGGGTTGGATATATTTTCTTCCTTCCAATGGTTCGTATTCCGTTACTTGGGATTCTTCAGTAATTCCTCATGGATAATTTAATTTCTTCTGGTAAATTTTTTAATTCATTTTAATGTTAGGGTTACTTCTGTAATTTAGTTTGCTTTTTTGATCATTAATTTTGATAAATTTCGTTTAATTAATTCTGTCTTATTCCTTGTGGTTTAATACATCTGCCATCATCAAGCTCTAATAATGGAATGATACAATTTATTTACTCGTTACTATGGTTTCTCCTTCCAAACACTAACTCCCATTGGTTGACAATTTACAACATTGTTATATAAAACTAATGTTTTTCTATACAAAATTATTTAAAATCTTCAAACTATTATAACTCCCTTATACTACCTGTAATCTTAAATACAATAACACCATTAGTTTGCTTTTTGTTTACAAATTATTTTGATATCCCACAAGTTTACCTTTTTTCAAATTATAACAGATTACTACATTTTCATTTGGTTTTTCTTTTGTTAATTACCTTTAAAATAATTATTTTCTATCCAGTTTTGTGTCCTACACTATTATTATGAAACCTAAACAGATTATCTACTTTATTTTATCAATGGTTATTGTTTTGTCTTAAATTTCACCAATTTCTGGTTACCAGTTATAGGCCTAATGCCTAGAGTTCATAATTCACCTATACCCTATACTCATTACAACTGTTCATTGTCATTTTTGTTAATTTTAAATGCTGCTAAACATAATTACTGGAACAACCTAAATTAAATCATAACATTTGATTATTTTTAATCATCATATAACATAACATAATTACTTAATAAATCTTTAGGCCCATGCCTGTATCTAAAGTTTTACATGTTTTTAAACGGTTTGTTAAACATAATATTCAACATAATAACATTTGGGTTAATTAAAACCAAAGAAAAATATAATAAAAATGAACATTAGATGTGCACTAGTATTCCTTTATAATCTCACTTATAGAATATGGTGTCTAACTCACTTTACTGTATTCAGCATAACATATTAGTCTTTTATCCTTATTTTAACAGTGGTTAATATAAATTTATAAACTTTATTCATTAACAATAAAACAATGTATCCCTTATCATCCTTATTCTATACTAAAAAACTTCTTTAACATAATGGAAAACAATTATTAGTGGTTTGCTTCCAACAAACATTGTTATATATTAATACAAACATTTTCTTTTTTCATTAAACTAGGCCCATGACTACTTATAACTGTCCCTTATAATTTATATTGTTTATTTATTATATTTGGGTCCAGTTATTACTTATAATCTATTATTACAAGTTATTTCTTTATCTCTGACTACACTTCACTTTATTAACTAGTGTTTTTATGTAGTTCATTTATTAACACTGGGTCCTATCATGGTTCATTATTGATTGTTATCTTTCTTATTTATTTATTTATCACTTTTGTGTTCACCTCCTAACACTGTATTCTAGATTTGTACATTTATTATCACTGGGTCCTATCAAGGTTTATTAATTATCACCACTTTCCTACTGAATTATTGTTATTCAAGTTTATTTTTATATTATTGTCTTTTGATAGTTTACTTATTACCACTCTTTCTACATTTATCAGTATATTTGTTCTTACATTTCATTTTCTTTTTACATTTCCTACAGTTTGCATGCTATTTATTTTCCTACTTAATTTTGTACTTTTATATCTGTGATTCTTATTAACACTTGGTTATTGTTATTATGTTACTTTAACCATTTTCTCTGGCTCACCTTATCCAATCTATTGGGTCTCGTCATCGTCATTGTCTTTGTCTAAGTCAAAATCAGTTAGTGGTGTTGTTCTATCATTTCCCATTTAATAATTTTTATTTTCCTTTAGTATACAGCTTTTCTTCAATTATTTATACTTGTAAATCTTGTGCTATCGTAGGTCACATTACATTATAATATAGTTTATTACTGATTGTTCATTTCTACTCACTGCCTCTAGTTTACTTGTTTATCCCTTTATGCTGGTAGAGCGTTCCTATTATTAAATGATTGATAATACAGAAATCTATTTACTATTTTTATCTCTTACTACATTATTATTTCTTACATCTTCTCCATACATTTCTATTGATAACCTGCTTTCTACCTGCAACCTTATTCGTTTTACCTACCAAACCATTTTCATTCCCTGTAATTCTTAATGTTCTATTATAAGCTTCCATCATTTGTTCAAATTGTCCCAATAACAATTTCTATCTTTAGAATCCTCTCAGATACACCCGTCCCTTCATGAATACGTTTTCTATTCTCTTCTTTTATTATGTAGCACACTCCTTCCCTAGATCAATAACTATTAAATAACAAATTTGTTCATCTACACTGTATATCAGTATGTGACCACCCTGTAACTCCAGTTCAACTTAACCCTCCTTCTTAGTTTTGTAATACCAATATTATCCAAATCAATCTACTGAAACTCCTCCACTAATTCTATTTATTTCCCACTTCAACACTAATATCCCATGTTTTTATTTTGCAGATTCTTTTCTTACCACTTGCTACATTATTCCCACCAGCCGCTTCATGTTCCCTAAATTTACTTTTTTCATCTTTTCCTCTTACATCAATCGTGTACTTTCTCATTTTTGTTGCACTAATTCATTTTAAATTAATTTTTCTTATTTTGTTAATTCTTCCTTGTCCTTTAATTTTGATTTCCAGGGCCCCTAAAATGTTCACATTGTAATTTTCCATCTCTTCCACTAGCTCAACTTCTTTTCCCTTAATACTCCAGATACACAATCTTGTTTTTTACTTCCTTTATGACCTTTTGCTGAATAGTTACTTCTAACTATACCATATTATATATAATTAATTATATTCTATAACTAAATATGCATATTTGCTTGAACTTCAATCATTTCCTAATTACAATGTAAATGACCTTAAACCAATCAAGTTCTTTTCCTGTACTACCCTCTTTACCAGGGGCGGATTAACCATTAGGCTGACTAGGCTGTAGCCTAGGGCGCGGCACTTTGGGGGGCACAAAAGTTTAGCTAAAAAATAATAAAATTTTACAGCTAAATGTAAAATTGGTAATAAATTACAAGGATAAAAGTTTGAGTTCAGTTTGAACACAGGTGCCTGTTTGTGAGAAATTATGGTAAAACTGTACATAAATAATAGAAGTCCTTTCCAAACTGTTTTCTCCAGTTATGAGTCATCGGCGACTGGCGCTCATAGAACTATCCCGCCACTCAACTTTCGTGGAATCCACAAGATTGTCTTTTTTGTGTAAATGATGTTAAATACAGTAAAACCTCGTATTTACGCTCCCGCTTATAACACTATCCCATCCATTACGCTCTTTTTATACGGTCCCTGGACGTTTCATATACATACCCCTTAAATTTTAACCTCTTATAACGCTTCCAAGTCCCACTTATAGCGCTTTTTTCCTGGTCGTAAATGAGGAAAAATTCCGTATAAATTGTGAAACAGTACTGTATTTGAGATGTTTTAAAAGCGTGGTGAAGAACTTGTTGCTCTGACTGTATTGAAGGTCATTACACCCCAAGCAGACAAAAGGAATTCCACCCTCTACCTGAAGAAACCCTCCAGCCAGCAGTGTCGGGAATTGTACCTAACAGTACTTTCCTTTGCATGAAAGGAATTTAACACTCAAAAGGCTCCCTGTCAATACAGTACATTTCTGTCCTTTCTTATTAGTCATTCTCTGAATTCTTGGCAGTGCAGTTGTGATTAGTGCAAAAATGGCAGAGCAGAAATCTCTTTCTATAAGTGAAAAATTACAAATCCTCCGTAAGTATGACGAAAATTCTATGCTGAATCAAAAGGATTTTTCTGAATCTGTGGGAATCCCTTCATCCAGCTTAAGAACAATAATAAAAAATAGGGATGCTATTACCGATGCAGCGAAGGGTGGTTGCAAATGTAAGAAAGTGAGATCCGGGAAATATGAAGACATCGAGGAAATTGTTATTGAATGGATTCACCAATCCCGTGATGCTTCAATTCCATTAAGTGGCCCAATCATACAAGAGAAAGCACGAGAAATAGCAGGCAAATTTAACACAGACTTTTCTGCTTCGAATGGTTGGCTTGATAGATTCAAGCAAAGGCATGGCATAGTGTATCGGCAAATCAGTGGTGAATCAGAGTCAGTTAGTGACAGTGATGTAAATGACTGGCAAAGTGAAGTGCTACCTAGGCTCATTAATAATTATGCGCCACGCGATGTGTTTAATGTGGATGAATGTGGCTTATTCTTTAAGCTAATGCACGACAAGTCATATGTGTTCAAAGGGGAGAAATGTCACGGTGGCAATTTAAGCAAAGAAAGGGTAACTGTGCTTGTTGCTGCAAATGCCGATGGATCTGAAAAATTACCACTGTTAATGTTGGGGAAGTCACCTAGACCCCGATGTTTTAAAAACATTAAAAGACTGCCTTGTGAATACAAAAATCAAGCACGTGCCTGAATGACAGGTGACCTGTTTGTCACTAGGCTCAAATACTTAGACCAAAAAATGGTAAAAACCAATCGCAAAATCCTGCTTTTTGTCAATAACTGTCCAGCTCACCTGAAAAATGTGAATCTGAAAAATGTAGAACTAGCATTCCTGCCTTCCAACACAACCAGTAAACTTCTGTATAAAACTTTTTTTGTTTCGACAGGGGGTTAATTTTCTTTTTTTAATTTCTTAGGGACATGGTGTAACACCCGGTGAAACAAATGCCCCTGTCACAATTGATAATGACGAGGATTGGGCTGCTGTACGGGAGAAGTTAGGAGATGTTAACTTGGAAGACTTTGTATCAGTTGACAATGGTCTAGTGACATCAGAAATCCACGATGTCGACGATATGATTGCGGATCATGCTGCCGCTACCGTCCACGATGAAGACAGTGATGAGGAAATTGAATCTGCGGAGGAAAATGTCCCCACACGAAATGAAGCTCTCGGAGCAAAAAATCTGCTCCAAAAATACAATATCACTGTGTAACGTGCCGATTTTCAGGGGATTTTATTTTATTAAATTTGTGGGATTTATTTTTATTCATAAATATAATATTCATAAATTCATAATTTCCAACTGTGACCAGAACACGTGGTGAATTGAAGCCGTGTTATAACAAAGGAGCAATATGCCTCGGTTGTTGTGCAATCAGTAAGAAAGAATGTACTAAGCATCATTTTCTAAGAACTTTGCGAGTGTGTGGCAGACCCACGCCGACTTATGAAACACAAAAAATGGCTAAGAGAAGAATCGCTGTTTGTTTCCTTGACGAAGTTGCCGGATGTGAGTCCTAAGTACCACCCTTTTGTGACGTCAGCCAGTGATGAACGAATATCTGCTATGATCCACACACAAACACTTGCATGGGTTAAATGGAAATTAACAAGCGACGAAGAACCATGAGGCCTTGGTTTCCACCAAGAAAGACGCAATCGAGTTGGCCGTGAACATATGCCGCTCTCCCAGTTCGCACACAGACGCTGATAGTGGTGTGAGGGCCCGGTCGGCCGAACTTCATAAAATGTGATCAATTAAGTATAATACCATTTTAATACCGACCGGGACCCAAGGAATTAATAGGCGTATTGCATTTATTAATTGGTGCAGTGGAGTTATGAACCGACATCGGTAAATAACGGACATTGGAATCGGGGGACAAAACACGTGTCCGGCCGGCAATGCATTAGTGAACAGTTCGATTCAAAAACGAATTTATAAAATAAAATTAAGGGGAATATGTTAATAGCGTGTGTGTGTGTATATATAAAAATGCAGACTGGGCGGTCTGATATATATATAGTATAAGGTAAGCTTAGAATAAGACAAAGTAGAAATTGTATTCCTGGAACGAACAACAAGAATAAGAAATTATTAAGATGCTATTTCATCTGCGAAAGCATGTGTAAAATCTGTTAAAGTTTGTCAATATTTAAAAAATTAAAAAGTTCATGAATTCCCTTCAAACAAAATGAGTTATGTCAATTATTACAGTAACCTATAAATCACGCTAACATCTTACGTTCGTGCGAAAGAATCCTGGACCCAGATAACTTTGCAGGTAGGTGGAATTAATTTGTGTATTTATTAACGTTAATAGTTATATTAACTTAACAATGGCGCAGACGACCAGGGACAGTTTTATGAGTAAAAAATATAAAGTAAAAACAGCGCCTACAAATAAGATGCGAGCGTGATTTGGAGGTTAAGTGGAAATGAGTACTAATTACATATAAATGCTGTTAAGGTGTAGTTAAGCGATACTTAGATTATACTATATTGAATAATACTGAAAATATTTAAGATTGAATTTTTATGTAGAGCAAAGTCTCATAAATAAGATAAAAATGGAATACGGAGATAAAGTTAGTATGATTGATGTAACTGTCACGGGGGAGGGAGAAATTCATCCAGACCCTAATGTGGTCAAAGAAAGCGTTTTAAATGAATCAGATAATATAAATGATTCAGGAATGGAGGCAACTCCAAGCCTGATAGACGAGAATAATTTGACGCAATCGGTAATAATGAGTGGGGCAAAAGCAGAATCTACTCCTGTAATAAATAAAGCAAAAGAGTTGTCAATAAATGATATATTTAACCTGATACAAACCATGTCTGAAAACATGGTAAAAAATAGTCACTTCAATAACAAATTTGATGAACAGAAAAACGAAATTCAAGAATTTAAAAGTAGTGTAAATGAGAAATTATATATACAGAATGACAAGTTTGATGAACTGAAAAAACAAAATGACGAGAAATTTGAGATTTTAAGTAACGACATTAGGGAACAGAGAATAAAATGTGAACAGCAAAATATTAAAAATGATATTATTTTTAAAGAAATTAAAGAGCAGAATATTCAGTTTCAGCAGAGTATACGTGTGAAATTTGATGAATTAAAAAATGATATACAAGAAAGGAATAAACGTTTAGAAAATACTAATGAAATAATAAAAAATCGTTTGAATAAATTAGAACAGAGTAAGAGTAATACAAATGAAAATTATAATGACATGTGTAACAATGTGGTACTAGATAAAAAGTTAACAAATGATAATGATGTCGAAAATAATAAAAATAATATTGTTAATAGTGATACAATTGAAGAGGTAGCATCAGAGAGTGATGCGTTGAAAATAAATAATGAGAGTACTGATGAAGTTGTAGGATGTAATGATGAAATGTCAATGTGTGTTTATGAGTTAGAGAGAAAGTGGAAAGATAATATAGTGGTAGAATGGGGGCAGAGGGTAAATTTTCCCCTTATTATTTATGATGAACCAGGGTGTTCACAAGTGTTGTTTTTGAAGGGCAAGAGTCCCGTGTTAATAGAAGATTTTTGTTTCCCAGTTTTGTATAAGTTTATACCCTCTGTATGGAATGATTTTATAAGTATGAGATGGTGTTATGATGAGAGAGAGTTAGATAGAGAGTTGTGTGTTGAGAGAGAAACAGAATTGTATGAATTAAAGAGAGATTATGATGAGTGGAAAGAAATGTTAGAAGTGTATTTAAATAAGAATGATTTAATTGATGATGAAAAAATAACTAATCCGATATTGAATATTATTACTAAGGGAGACTTGACAGAAATACATTATGTTGACTTGGTTCATGATTATTGTGATAAAACGGATGAATTTGATTTGTATGATAGTGACACACAACATAGCCATATGTGTATCAATAAAATTGAGAAGTGTTACTTGAAACAAAGACTAATTTTTGACGATGGAGGATAAACTATAAAACAATCAATGGACAATTTTAAATATATTGTTTTATGGTTTTTGACCTCGCAACCTTGGACATTGAAGTGTGATATAACTGAATAATAATGATGACGATTTGTAAATAAGTGTAGTGAATTTTATTGTGTGTATGTAATGGAAATGGTTGTGGTAATAATAATATTAATATTTTGCAATCTAAATAAATAACAAAATTAATTTTGGAGACAGTAATTAGCGAATTGTAATTGTTTCGATAGCAATGGAACTTGTATTTTCAATAATTAATTTAATTAAAATAATTGGAAATGTTTTTAAGTATTTTTGATTGATTTGAATGTTGTGTAATTGGAGTTTCCTAATGAATTTAAATTATTTTACGAGATATGAATTTGGTAATTAATTGTTAAATTGTTTGCTTTGAAATAACCTTTTGTTAAATGTTTCAGAGGTTACTTGGAGATATTGGGGTGTATGGTGTATATATTTTGTGTATGTCAGTATGTGAATAATGGACTGTAAGTATAATATTTATAATACCCGTCAGCTATAATAAAATGTTTACAGGTGTTTTACTCAATTGAAAGAATTTTAACTTCAATAATGAAAATAATTTGAGATAATAATTTAAAAGGTAATAATAACTAAATTACGATGTAACTTAAATGTTAATAATAAATTTGAAAATTTTAAGGAATCTAAAATTAGGAAGTTATGAATGATTTAAATGATGATGGATAAAACGGTTAATGAAAAATGTCATATTCTAAAAATTTAAGTTAGCTATTAATGTGCTATTGCTGGGGTGGCCTGTGCCCCAGTAGATAGTGGAATGGGTTGGGGGTAACAGTGAGTGTTACCTCCATCGGAGGCCGAAATGGCGAAAATGTACAGCACACTTTTTTTGTACAATTTTAATTTGTACCATGATAGACTTTCGTGCCGTACATAGTAATGACGAGTAGAACAGGCATTAAAGTAAAGTTTGATTTCCCCGACTTTTCGGGCGATTACTGCCTTACCAGCACTAATCGTGGTTTTGGCTAGCGGTCAGCTATGGCCATAATCCAGTCCCTTGACCATAGCTGGCTTGAAATTGGTTGATATTAGAAATTAATAGGGGGGTGAAACTAGGGGAAATCCCGGAACTATGGAACAGCGGCTGCCAGTCTGTCCGAGTAGGGACAGCATAGCCAGGTGGTAGACCCGTTTTAAGGGCTTGTAACTATAAAACGCAGATATGTCGATATCTAAAAATTTTTAAATGTAAAGCCGAAGCAAGGACACGGAGATGTTCCATTCCTCCAACTATGCAGTCCTTGTGAACGCAAATGGGCGTCACAGTCCAACATAAAATACAATAGTGTGTGTGGATTGGGAGGTTGCTCCGGCGAGCAACGAATTTAAATTTCTTAAATTAAAAATGATAAATCAATTTTGCACGACTTAAACGCTTGTATTCTGCCTTGATAAATAGGGGTTCATACATTCAGTATACTGTGTTCATTCTATTTTAGCAATGTGTTATTTTATTGTAGTAGGTTAGATATAAGGATTGATAAAAAGATGTATTTCATGTAATTTGCATAATTTTGAAATGTGTTTGCAGTGAGGTCATTTGCCTTACTAAGAAGGTCAGCTGATCAGTAATAGAATGTCGCTGATAAATTGTTTATTAATGTCCAAGGTAATTAATGTTAAATATAATGTTTAATGCGTTAAAGATGCTATTTCAAATAATGAGGAAAGTAATTTGATAAAGTTAAGATTTTAAATGATTTGTGAAAAAATAAGAAAAGATAGATTTTGGGTGATTAGTATTTTGTTGGGACATGTAGATCAGTCCAAGTTAAAGTTAAAGTGGTACTAGAGATGAAAATATTGTTTTGAATTAATGTAATGTTGTTGTGAGGTAATGTAATAGAATTTGAGAAATATTGATGTTGACACAGTAGTTATGGGGAATATATGTAGAGTATTGATTGATATATTCTTGTTTATAAATGATGATGTTATTTTGTAGTTGAAGTGAGGTAATAAGAGTGTTAATTTGGGGATGGCAATTTTGTAATAGGGGATAGTGTAGTGTAGGAGTCCGCAACAAAAGGGTTGGGACGGGAAGGGACCGTTTGTCGCCGGAAAGGGTTACCTTAGGTAGAATCCAGGGACCAACATAAGGGAATGAGCTTTTGGGGGGGGGGAACACACATCCTAAGTACAAAGGGTTAGAGAATATTTTTTGTATATCAAGAGAAGGATGTAGATTGAGTTTAGTAGTAAGTTGGTTTTAGAGAATTGTTTGATAGATATTTTGATAGAGATGGGTGTCCTGTTAGTTAAAGCTGTTGATGAGTATTAGAGTCAGAGTGAGAAAGATTATATATGTATAAATGCCAAATGGCAAATCAAGCTAGTATAAATAATTAAATCACCCAAAGTAATGGAGAAGGAGATGATTAAATAAAGAGATTTATAGTAAGAATATAAAATTTTGATTGAAACCAGTGACAAATTTTGATAGAGTTTGAAAATAATGTAAAGCTATAAAGTGTTTATTTTGAGTAATTTAAATATCAGTCTGATTGTTAATTATAATAATATTTTGTTCTTTTAAATGTTTTATTTTATTGTGTTTTGTGTTTGAAGGTAGAATTTTACAGATGTTCAATGTATTTTCAGATGTAACTTGTGTATGATTTATGTAGGTCAAGGTTCTTGACTTGACCCAGTTTTGATCAGCTGATAGGTGATGCCCTATACTAGAGACGTTTAGCAAGGAAGTAAAGGCAATTTTGCTTTTAACTAATTTGAATAATTTTAAATAATTTCAATATTGAAAAAAAGAATATATTTTATAAATTTAAATTTTTGAATTTAAAATTTTTTTGAAAAAAAAAATTTCTTGATTTTGTGCCTGCCAACTAATTAATATCTTTGAATTTTGATTATACTATGGTTTGTGTGTATTATTAGTGTTTTTAATGGATTGTATTGTTAGGGCATATGTATAGTCACATGTTAGAATAAGGATGTTCCTATTTTAAGGAAGGTTCAACTTGTTTATTTTCTAATAATAAAAAAAAAAAAATAGTGAAGAGAATTATTCAATTTAGACGAAAGATAGCTGTTTTGTTTTGTGTTTTGATTTTAAAGAAGATAGCTGTTGATTTTTAACTTAAATAAATTTTGCAGAATGTTTCAATTTTGATAGTATGTAGTATAAGTGTGTGTGAGCCCAGTAACTGCTAAAGGCAGCCCAGTTTGCAGGTAAGGGGAAACATATCGGTTGAGGATCTGGCATGATATAAGCCAGGGATTTGGATTTATGGGTTTGCATGTTAGAAGGTAAGGTGCGCTGTGGTGCGTATCTGTTCGATTTTTCGGTGTTGGGATCTCGCACAGAGAAGTCCAGTGATCTCGTTCAGATGCGTCCATAGTCGTCGAGCCAGGGTGGTCGTTTACCCATGAGGTATAAGAGCAGAGGGGGTTGTTGGCACCAGATCCTCACCGGTCCTCTTAGGGGTTTTAGCAATGAGATTTCTTCTGTTTCAGCAGAAGATCTCTCATTGAGGGGGCATTGTAACGTGCCGATTTTCAGGGGATTTTATTTTATTAAATTTGTGGGATTTATTTTTATTCATAAATATAATATTCATAAATTCATAATTTCCAACTGTGACCAGAACACGTGGTGAATTGAAGCCGTGTTATAACAAAGGAGCAATATGCCTCGGTTGTTGTGCAATCAGTAAGAAAGAATGTACTGAGCATCATTTTCTAAGAACTTTGCGAGTGTGTGGCAGTACATCCGAGCGCATCACACGAGCATGCGCGCGGACCCACGCCGACTTATGAAAAACAAAAAATGGCTAAGAGAAGAATCGCTGTTTGCTTCCTTGACGAAGTTGCCGGATGTGAGTCCTAAGTACCACCCTTTTGTGACGTCAGCCAGTGATGAACGAATATCTGCTATGATCCACACACAAACACTTGCATGGGTTAAATGGAAATTAACAAGCGACGAAGAACCATGAGGCCTTGGTTTCCACCAAGAAAGACGCAATCGAGTTGGCCGTGAACATATGTCGCTCTCCCAGTTCGCACACAGACGCTGATAGTGGTGTGAGGGCCCGGTCGGCCGAACTTCATAAAATGTGATCAATTAAGTATAATACCGTTTTAATACCGACCGGGACCCAAGGAATTAATAGGTGTATTGCATTTATTAATTGGTGCAGTGGAGTTATGAACCGACATCGGTAAATAACGGACATTGGAATCGGGGGACAAAACACGTGTCCGGCCGGCAACGCATTAGTGAACAGTTCGATACAAAAACGAATTTATAAAATAAAATTAAGGGGAATATGTTAATAGTGTGTGTGTGTGTGTGTGTGTGTGTGTGTGTGTGTGTGTGTGTGTGTGTGTGTGTGTGTGTGTGTGTGTGTGTGTGTGTGTGTGTGTGTGTGTGTGTGTGTGTGTGTGTGTGTGTGTGTGTGTGTGTGTGTGTGTGTGTGTGTGTGTGTGAAAATGCAGACTGGGCGGTCTGATATATAGTATAAGGTAAGCTTAGAATAAGACAAAGTAGAAATTGTATTCCTGGAACGAACAAGAATAAGAAATTATTAAGATGCTATTTCATCTGCGAAAGCATGTGTAAAATCTGTTAAAGTTTGTCAATATTTAAAAAATTAAAAAGTTCATGAATTCTCTTCAAACAAAATGAGTTATGTCAATTATTACAGTAACCTATAAATCACGCTAACATCTTACGTTCGTGCAAAAGAATCCTGGACCCAGATAACTTTGCAGGTAGGTGGAATTAATTTGTGTATTTATTAACGTTAATAGTTTATTAACTTAACAACTGTTACTCCTGGCGGCGTATCAAGTGACGTGAATAGCTACTTAAACCGCATAGAAAATGTAATCATTCACAACAGTAGTAGACACACTCGACAAACATCAATCAAGACATTTTTAATTGGAAATGATCTAGAATTTGCATTTTTCATTGTAACTACTGAACAGTACTGTAATAATAATAAGAATAATAATAATACTGTAATACAGTAAAATACAATACAGTAATAATAAAACACAGTACTGTAATTGTTTCCTATGAAGTGGTGTCCAAATTGTTTTCCCATCTCACAAATCATTTCCCGTCTATAGCACTGTCCCGCTTATTAAGCGTTTAAACCACAGTCCCTTGACGAGCGTATTAACAGGGTTCTACTGTATACCCTTATTAAAACTGTTATGATTCTGTAACTACTTAGTTAATTTTTTCCTTATAAAAGCCATTCAAACTACAAATGGTTGAAGGTGTAACTCTAAAACAATCTCTGAAAAATTGCCTCAGTTTTCAATTCTTGTGTCTATTTCCAAAAACAGTAAGATTTTTGAAATATTCCTAACTAAGAAATATATTGTAAGGTGTTTAAAGCTTCATTCAGCCCCTTGGAAAAAAATGAAAGAGTAGCCTATGGGAGGTGGGGGAGGGGGCTAATCTGAGGTCACTTTAGGTGAAAGGACTGCATTCACTTCATGTTGTCATAAGGGTAAAGCAATATTACCGGCCTTAAGTCAAAATGAATACTTTAAATCATTGTATGATGGACTTACTTCAAATGAACCTTCAATAAAAAGAAAGTCAAAAAATTATTTTGAAAACATTCGTAAATACAATTCATCATTTGCTATGGTTAGCTCAGAAGCTAAAATTTCGGATACAGTTACACGTGGAGTGTATCATTTTAAAATACATGATGTTTTTTATCACAGATCAGGTCCAATGACTGCTAGATATGGTCGCTCACCATGTTATGCGCAATTATATTTTTATGATGTTGACACTGCTGTCAATTATAGATTACGTGAACACTATAATCAAACATTCAATAACAATATAATGCGCGAAATCTCTCTTGAATTGGAACGCATTAATCCTTTTGTTCGGTCATTCATTGCAATGAAAAATCATTGTCAGAGAGTTGAAAATCAAAATAGAGAAATGTGTATGCTCATTAAAGTAAATCGTGATTTAGATCTACGCCGTTATAATGATGCACTTCAAACTGAACATGGATATTGATTTACTAATTCAATTAATGATTCCATATTAAAAAACATTCGACAAATTAAAAATCATTATAAAATTAAACTGATAAAAGTCAAAAACAAAACGCAAAATATGTCAAAACGATGTGACATTCAGAACTGTTTATGTTCAACACGTGGCCCAAAATGGGCTGTGTGAATATGCAACGCTTGCTAGCTGAAGATGCGTGATGTGAAATATTCCCAGACAGCAAAGCTGAGAAACATAGCAAAGTACAGCATAGTTTAACATTCAGTGTAAAACGGCCTTATCTGCCCTGTTGACTCCTTTTTCAGCCACAGTCACTTCCTTGATTGAATGGTTGGTCGATCCTATCATTTCAGCCACAGTCACTTGCTTGATGGAATGGTTGGTCGATCCTATCATTTCAGCCACAGAAACATTATCTCTTGGCCAACTCTCAGGACATTCTCTCTTAAGTCCAAAATGAACCCATAGGCATTCATAATGTACATGCCAAGAATTACTCAATCGCCAATATTGTAACATGACATAAGATAGCGCAAAATACCACTAATGATTAATAAAAGAAAAATCATATTATATATAATATTTAAAAGAAAAGCTGAAGGTAGGAAGAAATGGTAAAAAACTTATAATTTGCAGATTAATGACCCAACTACGAAATAACAATTGACAGGAACTGACTATGACGTGACCCAATAGATTGGAGATAACAAGAAGATTGAAGAAACCACGAACATAGAGACAAGAAGGAAGGAACGAGAAACAAGAAGTAACCCAAAGTATGACCACGATCATTAACCCCAAGATGTAACTAACAAATAATATGTAACATAAATGCACTAAAACAGATAGGGCATAAATAAGATGTCAAATATATAAACTATAAAAATAAACTAGAGATATTATGTATGTTAAATGAAAAGCAAAGAAACATGAATTAATAAATGTAAGATAGGAGGTTAAAAATAAATAATACCCTATTAAAATATAAACTAGTCAAAAAACAAGTAAGTTATAATTGAGCTGAATAAAGACAATAAATAATATCAAAAGCGACCAATGTGAAATGAAAATAAACCAAATATTAATTACCAATAACCACACAGTGATACAAAGCTAAATAAACAAACAATGTGTGAAATATTAAGTGAAAGTGATGATAAAGAAAGAAACTTAAAATGTAAGGAAAGGTGCAGTGTAGGTGCATGTAGTGTACAAAATAATAAGAAGCAGACTATCGTAATATAGCGAAACAATCTTTAATGGAATATTGTATAAAAAGTATGAACTAATAGTACCATTATTAATGTTAGTGATAGTAAGTGAGAATTACAATTATAAGGTAAAAGTTAATATTATTAGAGTGGAAGATAGGAGAAGCAAACACTATATTTTAGTGAAGGTATTGTAAGTGAGTGATATTGTGCAAAGTACTGTAAAAAAAATTATTATTATAAGAGTTTCATTATTGTTAAAACCAAAGAATTATTTAACTTAGAAGATAAGGGAGATGGTAGTAAGAAACCACAACAGTTAGAAGTTTAATTTCAGGCTTGAACCTGGCAAGAAATATTTTAATGATAAAAGGTGTGTTGTTGAAAGCACCAATGTTTTTTTATCTGTTTCTATAAAAAAAGATGTTCAAATGAACCAATAAATAAAGTTTATGAATTATAAGTAATGTTGAATGGGAGTATTGTGAAACCTATGCTTTAGGCCTAGCATGAAGGAGAGAATTTTATAAATTTAAAAAGAAAACAGTAACCAAGGGTCAATTAGAGTATATAAAATGTTTAATTAAGTAAGTAAGTGTATTAGATATAAAAATGTATAAATATTATTCAGTTTAAAAATAATTACAAAATAAATAGCAATAAGAAAATAATAAAAATGTTATTAACTAATCAACAGTAACCATGAGGGGTATAAAATAATCTTTAGTAAAAAAGCAGAACAATGGTGTTAGTAGAATTAATAGTAATGCTAACATAAGGAAGTAATCATAATTTAAAGGATTTTTACATATTTGAACATAAATAAAACGTTAGATTATAACAATGTTATAAGATGTTGACCAATGAGAAATAGTATAATTTGAAGGGTAACTATGGCAACTGAGAGTTGTTACATAGAGTGACCGTTGAATTTGGACGACTTCATTATTGACCAGCATAGAGGGTGGATGTATGAAGCCCTCGGAACCAAATTAACTTTAAAAGCTTAAAATCTTTCAAAATTTTATTTAAGATGTGTAAGAAGACTGTTGTAAACAACCATTGATGAGATGACCAGTTATTAAAACAATTATTTAAAAAATAATCTGGCAAACCTTGGAAGGAAATAAAATAGACTCATAAACGACCAATTCTGGAGGAAGATAAAAAATTACCTAACTCGACCCGAAGAATAAGACCACCTACAAGAACCGATGAAAGCTGAATATTGGATTTCAACCATTTGATCAGGAATCTTGTGACAGTACATAAAGACCTATTACAATAATTATGGGATTAAGGGATCTCATATTGTATTTTTTATTATAATTGTGAATGTCAACCAGGGCTAGGTCAGTTTTACCCATGTCCCAAGAAACAACGCATATTCAACAAGAGAGGAGTGAATTCAAGGTCACCGGTGGACGAGCGAAGTCTAACATGTATAATGGCGGTGTATGTGAACATGAACTATAAATATGAACTTTCATTTGTCCACAAGGCTATGTCGTCATTATTAAACGCTGATGACATAACACCAAATAAGTATAAACCAAGGCGTTGGCCGTAAAACAAGAGACGGTGACGTCATGTACACTACCACTTACACAGAAGTTGCGTGTAACCCGTTCTCAGTCTGCATTAACAACTCAGAGCACACACATGCTCAATTGTGTAGTGGGCAGTTTTTGCCACAAAAATGTAAAATTTTGTAAAAAAATGTAGTCACAAAAGCAAGTAGTATCAGTGGACAGTAAATGTAATAATAAATTCAGTGCACTCAGGAAAAGACAGATCTAAAGTTCGGCCGAACATCCGCCAACCAGCATGGGAGTCTTCTGAGGAGCGTCTTTACCACATCAGTTTCAGGAAAGCCCTTTTAAATTATTCTAAATTATATAAAGTAAAAAATGAGCTCAAAGTATAATTAATACCGAAATGTAATCAGTATCAAGGCATGAAAGGTTTGGGTGAGTGTGAGAGTGAAAGTTGGCCGGCTTTTAATAACCAATATCTGGGGCGTTGGTTTGTGTTGAACCATATATTAATTATTGATGTTAAAGAAACAAGTAATTTTGAAAACCATACTGCAGTAAATACGTTTGTTTAAAGAATTACTTTACAAAGAAAACAAGGCTATGTAGAAATGAAAGCATGGCAAGAAGGCGGAAGTCATGAAGCCGCCATCTTGGTAATTGTCAATTGAGTAATGACTCTCATTATCTGTGATAAGTAAACATTGAAATTTAAATAAAGCCTAATCTGTTTACCATATGTTGTGTGAATGGTCATTTCAAAAAACCTGACTACCTCTGCCTTTTCGCTTAACAAAACTCTGGACCCGAAAAACCAAATTTACGTTAATAAGAATAACACATGCTTACACCGGATGTATGGTGGATATTATTTAAGCACAATAAAATACATGAAAATAATTATTAAATATATGAAAAAGTAGAGTACGTTAACAATCTCAGTTAATCCAAAGAAGACAGGACCTTAGACATGTTCCAGAAGAAGAAGAGGATCCCAAGAGAAGTTACGACCAGGAATCGATGAGTATAAACTAAATCCTTCACCACAAAAATAAACTTTCAATTGCCCATAATAAACGAACTATAATATTTTCACTTCACAGATCACAAAATTAACTCTTGAACTGAACTTGATTATAAAATCACTTTCGATAAAATATATCAACCACTGAATTTTGATTTTATATTAAAATAATTTTAAAAACATAACTTGCTAAAAAGATTTTAACCAAGCGTGCACTATTTCTCATTGCCAATAAACTTACTTTTCATGTTTTAAAATATCAACTATTGTGTATTAGATATAAGGAATATTATAATTTTGTGCATTTATTAGTCTGTAATCCAACTTCTGTAGTCCAAAGGACTTAACCCTGAGAGATAAAATTTGTTATTTTATAAACCAGTAACCTGTACGCCATGATGGTTTTTGCGTATGAATACTGAACGAAACAGACGCTGCCGACTGAGCAATTGTGAATGCCGGAGCGATATTAAATATACGTTTCATTTTTATTGTAACTGACCCGATAATTTACGAAAAGTGTTGAATAAATCTTCATACCGACCAATTGTTGTATGTTTGATTATTTTAGCAAAGGTAACTTAAGAATTTGCAAAATAATAAATAAAAATACTGTAGTGAACAAAGTCGACTCGGCCAAACAGCAAGAGCCAATCAGGTGGCGAGGCGGAAAAATTTGAATTGAGCGACGAGAGATACGGTCGACTAGTAAGTATTGAGACAAGGTATAAAACGGCTAGCTACACACTATTAAATAAATTTAACATCAATACTAATTAAATACACCAGATAAACGTCTGATTACAAAGTGGTGCACCAACTAGTAGGGCTAGAATAATTAAAAAATTATACAATTAAACCCTATAGATTCTAGCGGCGGCTGCAGAAAATGGAACGGGCTGAGCACGACACAAGATACCGGAGTAAGCTGCGCGAGAAGGAGGCTGAAAAGGAAACAGAGAGGTTAGAAAAGGAGACCGAGAAAGACGGCAGAATGGAAGAAAGGGAAATAACTTCGGTGGAAGATGTAGAAGAAATATTAACTCCCATGGAACCAGATAAGCCCACACAGCAGGAGGAAATCAGAGCAGACCTGAACTTAATACAATTATGGGAATTAATTAAAGGAGACTCTACGAAAAACAAAGAAGAATTAGATAAGAAATTTGAGTCAATAAATGACAATTTCAAGAAACAGGATGAAAAATTGGACAAAAATAAAGAGGAGATGAATGAAAAATTGGACAGCACTAAGGAAGAATTAAATAAGAAGTTTGAGTCAGTAAATGACAATTTTAAGAAACAGGAGGAGAAAATAGATGAAAAACTAGATAAGAAGTTTGAGTCATTAAATGAAACCTTGACACAGAAAATGAAGGAGGAGAATAAATTGATCAGTGAAAAGATAGAGAGAAGTAATGAGAAAACCAGCGAAACTTTGAGACAAATGAAAGAAGATATCAAAACGCTGAACGATAAAATTGAATACAACCAAGATACATTACAACAACAATTGACGGAGTACAGGGAAGAATTGAAACAAACTGTAATGGAGACGGAAGAGAAGATAGCGAGAACCAGCGAAGTGGTGTTACAAGTCCAGGAAGAAATCTTAACCAAGGTAAATGAAGCTGAAGGTGAAAGTAAATGGAGGATTGAAGGACTCCAGCAAGAAACAACTCATAAATTTGAACAAATACAAACCAGAGTCGAAGAGAAGTATAGCCAATTGGATGCATCCGTAAGTGAAGTTAAGGGTACTACAACAGCCCAGGAAGGAAAATTAGAAGAATTCCGAGTGAGAGAGTTACGCCTCCAAGAAGAAATAAATGCACTGAAGGACAGACCATTACTGAGTTCACACCTCTCATGCAGTGAAAATAGGGAGATAATCAATTTCAAGAACTACAAAAGGAATAAAATCGAATTTATTGAACGGGTGGAAGAGAGTCTAGCAAGAACCAGAGAGACACGATGGACGGTTATCAAGGGCATGATGGATGAGATGTTTAAGGAGGTCCACGATAATTGGTGGACGGCAGTACGACCGGACATCCACAATTTTGCTGAGTTTAAGGAACTTTATAAAAACAAATACTGGTCTGAGGCGACGCAGCACGTGGTACGAAATAATATTAGTAACGGCCGATTTGATCCGTACTTGGGGACAATCTCCAACGGCTTATTTCTTAGGCAAGGTCAGTGTGGCGAGGAACTTAGAGCCTAACATCCCAGAAGAATGTTTGGTAACTCAACTAGCTTACCATTACGATGGGGAAATAACCAAAAGCAGGCTGAGTGGGAGAATCAAAACGATACAAGATATGGCCGCTTTATTAGGGGAGTACGAGCGAAAGAAGCACTACGTACTAAATAGACAGAAGAACATCTCGAACAACAGAAACTATGACATGAGAAATCACCAAAATGGGCCCCAAGGAAACAATGCACCGGCAAATAACCCGCCGAACAAACACAATAATTTCCGAACATTCAACCATAATAATAACCAAAATTACCCAAGAAACAAAACCAAAATTATTATAATAATAATAATAATCAGAATAATTCCTATAACCGAGGGAATAACCAAAATGGTGGTCACTACAACAGGCCCAACCACCAATATAACAACAATCACCAAGGGCAGAATCAAACATACAGGCGACGGGTCAATTACGTCAGCGCCGAAAATAGAAACGATGGAAGACGGTGTTACAGGGGACCTAGGAGCAGAAGTGCAGAAGAACATAGAAGAAGTCGGGAGCGAGTAACATTTAACAACCACTCGGTTGAAAGGATGGAAGTAACTGAAAATAACCACCCCAATCGACCAGAGGACCGCGCCGAGGGTAATGCCCAACATTTAAACGAACAGCGGCAGTGAGAATCCAACAGGACCCGTCACTGATCCGATCTATTGGGTACATAACTAGACTGACTGACCAGACAACTGACCAAACCATAACGATCATCCGAAACCATTATTTGAAGAATATCCGTGAAGAATTGATGGAAGAGAATACGACACTAATTAAACACCCCGACAATGAAATCGCTTATATTATCGCCAGTATATACGGAATGTCGACAAAATTCATGATTGACACGGGCGCCAATGTGTCATTAATTGACATCACCATGTACAACGAAATTCAAAAAGAAAGTAAGGTCAGCTTACCTACGTTACCCGTGAGTAACATTATTTTGATTGGAGCCACTGGAAGGCAAAACAAAACAATTAAGAAACAAGTATCTTTAGAAGTGACAAGTAATAGTGAAACATTGTCAATTATATTCTTAATCGCACACACTTTACCATTTGAAATTTTAATTGGTTGCGACATCTTAAGAAAGTACTCTGCAGTTATCGACATGAGGCAATCCAAAGTAAGAAAATAAAGAATTGAAAATATGAAAATAAAGAATGGATGGCAGAATTAACTGGAAGCAAGGGGGTCGCCCCAATTAACAATGTATATAATATAAGAACAGTCCGTGAGTCACCAGACAGAATGTGGGAAGAAAAAACAGAAGACCAAATAAATCGTGACCTTCTATGGAACCAGAATTTGGAAGATATCCGACACTTTCGAGGTACTCAGGACGGGAATCCCTTAACAGCTCAAGAAGTGGAAAAATTAATCATGATCTACAACAAATACCACCATGTATTTTCCGACCAACCAGGAAAGGTAAGGGGGTATCAATGCGAGTTGAAGTTTAAAGAGGTGGCAAACTTCAATAAAAAATCATATCCGATTGCATATGCGGCAAAGGATGCAGTACGAATGGAGATCAATAAAATGCTGGAAGAGGACATAATCGAATACAGTTGTTCACAGTACACCAGTCCTATAGTGGCTGTTACCAAGAAAGACGGAAGGGTACGCCTATGTCTCGACGCTAGAGAGATAAACAAAATTTTAATTAACGACAGGACATCTCCTGGAGAAATTGAGGAGATCCTAAAAAAGTTTCACGGTACTCAGTTTATCAGTACCTGGGATACAGTTTGCGGGTACTGGCAAGTAGAATTGCACCCAGCCAGTAGAAAGTATGTAGCGTTTATATTTGAAGGTAGGAACTACCAGTTCAAGCGATTACCTTTTGGGCTGGTAAATTCAGTAACGATATTTGTCCGCTGCATGGACCAGATATTGGGTCCTGAAACCATGCATTATACAACTGTGTACGTTGACGATTTGCTGATCATGTCATCCAACTGGGAAGAGCATTGTTCAAGAGTAGAACGAGTACTGGAGAAGTTATCTGAGAACAATGTGACCTTGAAGTTAGAAAAATCGAAACTAATAGCAGAAGAAGTCCAATTCCTTGGATTCAATCTATCACGACAAGGAATAACACCATCAACCGACAAAATAGATGCTATTCAACGTTTCCCTACCCCTAAAAATAAGAAACAGTTACAATCGTTCCTGGGCATCTGTAACTATTACAGAAAATTTCAGCAAAATTATTCTGAGCTAACAACCAAACTGTCACCACAACTATCATCTAAAACCAAGTGGATGTGGGGTCCAGAACAAGAAACGATTTTCAAAACTATTAAGAAACACTTCCTTAACACAATTATGCTAAAACACCCTGACTTCAATAGACCCTTTTTCATGAACTGCGACGCAAGCGACATCAGCTTGGGATCAGTATTATATCAGGAGGACGATGACGGAAACCACCAAGTAGTAAGTTTCGCAAGCAGAACTTTAAATCAGTGCGAACGCAATTACCACGTAACCGAGGAGTTGTTAAGTAGTATTTTCTTGTGGCAAGTTTCGAACTTATATCCTTGGGTATCCAATAACTGTGCGCACCGACCATAAATCTATATCCTTTTTAAAGAACTGTAAGCTCAGTCATGGACGATTAACCAGATGGATACTTGCTCTCCAAGAATACCACATCAGTTGGGAGTATATCCCTGGTAGTAAAAACATTGCAGCTGATGTGCTATCCCGCATCAACACCGAACAACAAACGTTCGATGGAGAGAAGGAAACGATAGTGAAGGTGTTCAATATTATGAAAAGCAAGTCAGATTTAGAAGCTATACTGAAGAAGATAAAACAACACCAAAAGGATGATAATAAATTGAACCAGATCAAAGAGCGGCTAAACCAGCAAGAGGAAAGAGTCACCCAATACTATTGTTTACACGAAGACACGTTATTTGTCAAAACCAAGCCCAACCAAAATTCATGGAAGTTGATAATACCTTATGATATGAAACTGAAATTATAATGGAATACCACCTCAGATATGGGCATATGGGAGCATTAAAAGTGATCAAAACACTAGAGGAACATACCTACCTGAAAGACATTAACAGAAGAGTAAGGAAGGTTATAAAAAACTGTCACATATGCCAATTAGTCAAGTGCAATAACAACAAGAAGGAAGGAGTAATGCAACCAATAACTTCTGCCAACAAACTGAAACGAGTTTTCTTAGACATATGTGGACCCATGCCACGCAGTGGAGGAAGAAAACAGTATAAGTTTATAGTAATCATCATGGACCATTATACCAAGTTTCTAAGATTATATCCCATCAACCATGCTACCACAAATAAGGTACTAAACATTATAACACAGAGATACATACCAGAATTAGGGATCCCAACAGCTATTATCACCGATCATGGTACCCAATTCAGAGGGAGAAAATGGAAGGAGACATTAATGGATCTGGGCGTCCGAACATATAAAACTTCTATTTACCACCCGAACAGCAATCCAGCTGAAAGAGTGCTCCGTGAAGTTGGGAGAATTCTTCGAACGTACTGCCACGATCAGCAACGTAAGTGGAGTGAATACATCGAAGCCACAGAAAGTTTCATAAATCTCGCTTACCACGAATCCATTAGAGATACCCCTTACACCATCATGTATGGGAAACTACCGCCTTGAGCAATCGAAGAACTTGTTAATTTCCCCACCAACCCTGAGTACCAGTTCGATAATGCAAGATTCTACAGCAAGATAGCGGAACAAGTAGAAAATAAGAAGGAAAAATATCACAAAATCCAACCTAAAGCAATACAATATCAAGAGGGAGAAAAAGTGTTAATACGGAACAGAGAGTTACCTAGTTCTAGAGAAGGAATCACAATGAAATTATTATTACTTTACAACGGCGCCTATATCATTGTCAAAAATAACCACAATAACACATATGTCATAAGTGAAATAACTACCAAAAGAATCAAAGGGACTTACAACCAGTCTTCTTTGAAGAAATATTATGAGGCGGTATCAGAAAGTTAAAAGAATTTTGAGAATAAATTATTATCCAAATTCTAAAAAAAAGTAAGAACAGCTTACAAATAAAGTTTTTGAAACAATTAATCTATAAATGAAAAAAGAATTTTGAGAATAAATAAGTATCAAAATGCAAAAATACGAGTAAGAACAATTTACAACCAAGTGTGTGAAACTAAATAAGTGAAACGAGTTAAATTTGAAAAAAAAAATTTTATAATGAAGTATCATGAAAAACTGAAATAAAATACTAACATTTAACAAAAGTGATGACATTACTTAACATCATTAAATAAACCTATTTTGAAAGGGAATCATAAAGAATTAACATGTTAAAAAAGAACCGACCAAACAGTCAAATAAAGAATGACAATGACGTACTAAACGGACAATCAATGATGAAAAATGTATAAGTAAACCAGAAAACAGCTACAATGCTAATATTAATTATAAATGAGAAGATAAATGATAACAAGCAAAATAACTATCATATGAAATAAATCAAAGAAACAATGCAAAAATATGTTAAGAACATCGCCGCAGACATAGAGAAGGAATCCAAATAAATCAATGAGAAGAGAAGGTCATGATATGAAAAAAAAAACAGAATAATTAATCCCAAGAGTGTTTTATTATATTTATATTATATGAGTCGAAAATACACGACTATTATTATTATTAATATTATTATATGATGATTTTATGTTGAGATACGTCCAACAATCATTTGATTTTATTGAGCAGATAGGCATGACCTCTGAACTCAAAATGTGTATAAATGGATAGCAGAGTAATAGAGCCACACGTGCCCTCTGGCTAGTACCAATTTATATGAATGGAAGAGCAGAAAATTTTAGGGAGATAAAACATACAAGGGATAAAACTCATAATAAAAGAGTAAAGGAGAAGAATAATATCATTTCCAGTATCATGAACCATGAATTAATAAAGATAAACTAAAGAAGAAGATAACGATGGATGAATTCCATAATGATAACAACTTGATTTAATAAACTATGTTGATGATTTCAGAAAAACAATCTTTATTTTTGAAATAATCAATTTTGGCGGCGATGCATTATGTAACATGACATAAGATAGCGCAAAATACCACTAATGATTAATAAAAGAAAAATCATATTATATATAATATTTAAAAGAAAAGCTGAAGGTAGGAAGAAATGGTAAAAAACTTATAATTTGAAGATTAATGACCCAACTACGAAATAACAATTGACAGGAACTGACTATGACTTGACCCAATAGATTGGAGATAACAAGAAGATTGAAGAAACCAAGAAAATAGAGACAAGAAGGAAGGAACGAGAAACAAGAAGTAACCCAAAGTATGACCACGATCATTAACCCCAAGATGTAACTAACAAATAATATGTAACATAAATGCACTAAAACAGATAGGGCATAAATAAGATGTCAAATATATAAACTATAAAAATAAACTAGAGATATTATGTATGTTAAATGAAAAGCAAAGAAACATGAATTAATAAATGTAAGATAAGAGGTTAAAAATAAATAATACCCTATTAAAATATAAACTAGTCAAAAAACAAGTAAGTTATAATTGAGCTGAATAAAGACAATAAATAATATCAAAAGCGACCAATGTGAAATGAAAATAAACCAAATATTAATTACCAATAACCACACAGTGATACAAAGCTAAATAAACAAACAATGTGTGAAATATTAAGTGAAAGTGATGATAAAGAAAGAAACTTAAAATGTAAGGAAAGGTGTAGTGTAGGTGCATGTAGTGTACAAAATAATAAGAAGCAGACTATAGTAATACAGCGAAACAATATTTAATGGAATATTGTATAAAAAGTATGAACTAATAGTACCATTATTAATGTTAGTGATAGTAAGTGAGAATTACAATTATAAGGTAAAAGTTAATATTATTAGAGTGGAAGATAGGAGAAGCAAACACTATATTTTAGTGAAGAAATTGTAAGTGAGTGATATTGTGCAAAGTACTGTAAAAAAAATTATTATTATAAGAGTTTCATTATTGTTAAAACCAAAGAATTATTTAACTTAGAAGATAGGGGAGATGGTAGTAAGAAACCACAACAGTTAGAAGTTTAATATCAGGCTTGAACCTGGCAAGAAATATTTTAATGATAAAAGGTGTGTTGTTGAAAGCACCAATTTTTTTTATCTGTTTCTACAAAAAAGATGTTCAAATGAACCAATAAATAAAGTTTATGAATTATAAGTAATGTTGAATGGGAATATTGTGAAACCTATGCTTTAGGCCTAGCATGAAGGAGAGAATTTTATAAATTTAAAAAGAAAACAGTAACCAAGGGTCAATTAGAGTATATAAAATGTTTAATTAAGTAAGTAAGTGTATTAGATATAAAAATGCATAAATATTATTCAGTTTAAAAATAATTACAAAATAAATAGCAATAAGAAAATAATAAAAATGTTATTAACTAATCAAAAGTAACCATGAGGGGTATCAAAATAATCTTTAGTAAAAAAGCAGAACAATGGTGTTAGTAGAATTAATAGTAATGCTAACATAAGGAAGTAATCATAATTTAAAGGATTTTTACATATTTGAACATAAATAAAACGTTAGATTATAACAATGTTATAAGATGTTGACCAATGAGAAATAGTATAATTTGAAGGGTAACTATGGCAACTGAGAGTTGTTACATAGAGTGACCGTTGAATTTGGATGACTTCATTATTGACCAGCATAGAGGGGGGATGTATGAAGCCCTCAGAACCAAATTAACTTTAAAAGCTTAAAATCTTTCAAAATTTTATTCAAGAAGTGTAAGAAGACTGTTGTAAACAACCATTGATGAGATGACCAGTTATTAAAACAATTATTTAAAAAAATAATCTGGCAAACCTTGGAAGGAAATAAAATAGACTCATAAACGACCAATTCTGGAGGAAGATAAAAAATTACCTAACTCGACCTGAAGAATAAGACCATCTACAAGGACCGATGAAAGCTGAATATTGGATTTCAACCATTTGATCAGGAATCTCAGTTAATCCAAAGAAGACAGGACCTTAGACGTGTTCCAGAAGAAGAAGAGGATCCCAAGAGAAGCTATGACCAGGAATCGATGAGTATAAACTAAATCCTTCACCACAAAAATAAACTTTCAATTGCCCATAGTAAACGAACTATAATATTTTCACTTCACAGATCACAAAATTAACTCTTGAACTGAACTTGATTATAAAATCACTTTCGATAAAATATATCAACCACTGAATTTTGATTTTATATTAAAATAATTTTAAAAACATAACTTGCTAAAAAGATTTTAACCAAGCGTGCACTATTTCTCATTGCCAATAAACTTACTTTTCATGTTTTAAAATATCAACTATTGTGTATTAGATATAAGGAATATTATAATTTTGTGCATTTATTAGTCTGTAATCCAACTTCTGTAGTCCAAAGGACTTAACCCTGAGAGATAAAATTTGTTATTTTATAAACCAGTAACCTGTACGCCATGATGGTTTTTGCGTATGAATACTGAACGAAACAGACGCTGCCAACTGAGCAATTGTGAATGCCGGAGCGATATTAAATATACGTTTCATTTTTATTGTAACTGACCCGATAATATACGAAAAGTGTTGAATAAATCTTCATACCGACCAATCGTTGTATGTTTATTATTTTAGCAAAGGTAACTTAAGAATTTGCAAAATAATAAATAAAAATACTGTAGTGAACGAAGTCGACTCAGCCAAACAGCAAGAGCCAATCACGTGGCGAGGCGGAAAAATTTGAAGCGACGAGAGATATGGTCGACTAGTAAGTATTGAGACAAGGTATAAAACGGCTAGCTACACACTATTAAATAAATTTAACATCAATACTAATTAAATACACCAGATAAACGTCTGATTACAATATCCACAATGAGCATTCGGTGGCTAAACTCAAAGAGACCCAAGTGTACACATACGGCTACCGTTCCAAACATTGTGAATGGTTTCCAGTCATAGTCCATATGGGAAAAGAGTTCAGTTGAGGCTGTAGGTGTCTCACTATATCAGGATGTAAAACGGAAACTGTGGTACCTGTGTCAACTGTAAATGCTACAGGTCTGTCTTTAATTAATCCTTTAACAATCAGTTTACCTCTGGTTTTATGAAGTGTGGAGAGTGTGTGCAGTTCCACATGTTTACATCTCCAATTGATGCATTCACGCTCTTCTCTCCAATTTTTTGTCTGCCAACAATCTGCTAGAAAATGGCCAGTTTTTCCACAATTGTAACGCTTAGGTCTTTGGTCTTTTCCCCTTGGTTCGAAAAATCATTATGGCTCTACGGACTTCTTAAATTGTTTCTCTTGAATTGTCTTTTTATTTTGTCCATCATTGATGGTACTGTGACACTGGATGTATATTGAACTCCGTGATGACATGCTTCTATTAATCTATTAAAGAAACAACTAGCAGCTTACTCCCAATTGACTGCAATACAAATTGCACAAATGTTTATCACCATACTGTAATTCTAGAACTTTCATCAATTTGTTGTAGACGTTCTGCCTATCAGGTGACACTTTCAGTAGCAACTTTGTGGCAGATGTTTTAAAGTGAGAATGAGTAAAACTGCTTTCTCTTTCACTGTCCAATGATTTGCGCATACAGCAGTTTCAAATTGCCAAAGATACGTCATCTAGTCAGTGCATCCATCAAATGTTGGGCCTTGACATGAACTGGCCCAACTACAGAAAAAATGACTTTCTCTATTACCTTGTTTCCAGTGTCCTTTCCTGTCTTTACCATTGGTACTGTCTTGTTACCATTTTCAGCAATCTGTTATGAAAAGCATGGTTGAATTTAGATTAATTGCTTGACTTCACTTTTAATTTGTTCTCTTATGTTTGTGATTGATTCTTCTACTGCCAAAATTGTTGATACTGTTTCTTCTATAGCTGAGACAGCTTTCTTTTACTTTAATACCCTTAACCTCTTGTCCATTCAGATCCCCGCATAATACACCCAACTCTGTAGTAATATGCTCTTGCATCTGTTTTTGCATAGTTTAAAAAAAGAGGTTCAGTTTTCTCCGTTTCTTGCTTATGTTCGTCTTTTTGTCATACTTCCGACTCAGGCAACACTGCTTTTTGATGTTCCTCTGCTTCTCATCCTGTCATTTCTCCCCTTATCATCCTATCATTTCTCTGTTTCCTCTGCCTCCTGTCATCATTCTTCTTTTTGTCGTATTTCTGCTTTTTCTGCCTCCTGTCATCTTTCTGCTTCTTCCACCTCCCATCAGCATTCTTCGTTTTGACATTCCTGTGTTTGCAGTAGCAGTCCTTAGAAAGCATCCATAATCTTACTGGTATCCATGTTTGTAGGCCTACATTAATTTACCACGTACACTACTCTCCTACGAAGCGTCCTCTCTTTCCACTGTTAAATGACAGCCTGCTTCTGACCCAAGTTATGATGGTCACACAGATTGCTGCATTATACAGTGGAAACAGAATAACTGTCACCAATGAAGTAACTAATTATAAAGTTTAATTAGACACAAACAGTTAAAAACAACAAAGACACTCTTATACAATAACTCAAGTTAAATTTGTTCAACACACAACAATAAATGCCTCCTTATTACAGTTCTGTGCTAACTTCAACAATCACTGCTTGAAGTACCACCCGGTCTAACTAAACAGAACTTGGGCACTTCAAAATCCAGTATTTATACTTCGTATTGTTTAAATTAGCAGCCATCCTTACTTTTCTTTTATAAAATTGCTAAACTGCTATAATTGAACATCACCCAGTATTTATACTTCACCCACCTTGCACTGTAGTGACACAGTGCCCCTAGATGCTGGTAGAATAGTTGAGAAACATGTGGAAGGGGCCATCTTGAACTATCTAGAGCATGACATAACTTTGCCGCGTCTGGAACAGTATTTTGGGCTGCCATGTCACAAAAGCACTAAGAGTCAACTAGGCACTTTTGTAAATTTTTTCAGCCAACACAGTAGTGTGTGTGTGTGTGTGTGTGTGTGTGTGTGTGTGTGTGTGTGTGTGTGTGTGTGTTAAATATCAAAGTTGGAAAAAATAAAAATCGCTATTTAAACATGTTCACTGCTACAGACTCAATTACATGTCCACTATAGTTCTCGCAATTTGCAATAGATGCTCTGGTGCGTCTTATGCAATGTTTAATTTGAAGGGAAACTATCGCGTATTGTCAGTGTGTACCAGGCTGTTTTGTGTGTGTATGTTTACTATATTATATAGTTGTTAAAAGTGTTCTTCATTTTTTGTTACTAATAAGTAAGTTTGAATAATGGATGTTGAATGTACTGGTTCTTCTCGGAAGTTAGCGGTAGTGATGAGTACGTAAACTTGGAAAATATTACAGTTAGTGAGTTGGACAGGTTACTTTCTGCCAATGAATAAGAGTCCGAACTTTCGGAAATGATGAGTTTACTAGCAATGGAACTTTACTTAGTGAGTCAGACAATGATCCCCTGATGGTGAAAATGGTGATATATCATGTGACTTAACGCTTAAAAGTGATACGTCTTGCAAAGATTCCCAGTCTTGGAATGGTGATGAAAGTAATTTGAAAGTTTTTAACTTTGTTAAAGTAAACCAACGAACATTTCTATTCTTGTTATTCTTGTTTCTATTCTTGAGCCTTATGACTATTTTGGTTTACTTTTTGATGACATGTTTCTTGAATAAGTATGTAAAATGTCTAATATGTATGCTTAACAGACATAATAATTCTTATCCCACAAACCATGTGCATATTAATAAATGGAAAGACTAGTCAGTAGATGAATTAAAAGTATTTCTAGCATAATTCTGCACACTGGCATTCTTTTGCTTCCCCAAATTCAGGATTACTGGAAGACAGGATCCCCTCCAAAAGACAGCTTTTTCCAATTACATGAGTAGGACCACTTTCTGTTAATTCTGAGCCACCTACACTTTTGCAAGGACCCAGAGCCAAATGAACAAGCACCGGAAGATTGACTTTACTTTTGAAATGTTATATGTAAGTTTCACATGACATTTTCTTCTGAAATTACATTATATTTGTATTTGTTAGCATTAGGTGTACTAATGAAACAAGTAAAGTCACTATTTAAAAAATGCATACTCTAAATATAACGTATCTTCTTTACATCTAACATACCATGTTGTTCAAATTTTCTTTCCAAATTTTTAGAAGATATTAGGTAGCTAATAAATTATCAAACCATTTAACTTAATTCTACTAATTCTGCACATGATTGAAATAAAAGTTCTCTGACTGAGCAATATCGATTCCATTTTATATCTAATTACATGCATATTTATAACACAGTTTCATAGATAAATTAAAATTAATAAATACCTTTTTCTTTATCCGTGCTGCGACTACGTCTTTGATGTCTTACGACATGTTTCGGGAACACGTTCCCATCAGGTAAAATCGTTTTTTTCTTCTAGTTCATAATAAACGTGTCAAGAGCTAGAAGAACTAGAACTAGAATTAGAACTATGAACTAGAAGAAAAAACGATTTTCCCTGATGATGGGAACGTGTTCCCGAAACATGTCGTAAGACATCAAAGACGTAGTCGCAGCACGGATAAAGAAAAAGGTATTTATTAATTTCAATTTCACTGCGACTGGAGACCAAATATAATGGATAGATAAATTAGAATACAAAAATGTTTCAAAAAGTATTAAAATTAATTATTTAACTTTCAAATAAATATCAGCACCAGAAAAACTTACCTTTGTATAAAACTGACACATATATGGCAATACAACTACTAGACACGTAAGTGCGTCCACAGTAAATGGTATTGAGAAATTATGTACTGTAATTTACTGCAGACGCACTCACGCGTTGATTATAAAAATACTATACATATTTTAATAAAAAATTATTTTCACCTACAGGTCACTTAAATAAGCAAAATTATACACAAGTGCGAAAAAATTTTCAGCAATTTTAGGAACCTATTTAATTTTTTTTCAGGAGTGAACACGTTAAAAAAATTGTTGATTAGTTACTACTTATTTAAATTGACCATGAAAACTCTTTAAGATTATGAGAAATCACCTCTACTTTAAATTGAAATTCTTCACAAGTTTTCTAAAATTTCTTATGTTGTAATACGTTCTGGAAAAATGGTATTTCACCCTGTCACACCCTAATTTGGTTGCGTTTTCCCTAAAATCTTCACACAATTTTTAATGTTTGTTAAAGTACACAATTTCTAATGTATTTAAGCAACAAAATTTTCTGTGTTATGTTTTAAAAATTAACAACAAAACTGGCTAATTCCCTTGGTTAATAATGTTGGCATCCCAGTACCTGTAGTGCACAAGGAAAATAAAATTGCCAAAGCATCTGCACAATTATTGGTATGATTTATCAAGTCTGGAGTACTCTCAATCAGTAACTTCTACAGACTTTGAGATGCAGAAATTAAAACTTGAAGAATCTGATTTAAGATGTGACAAATTGAAGTTATTATAATAACTCAAAAATCTGTCTGCTTTCCTTGAGATAACACATTGGTATAAATTAGCACTAAGTGAAACATATAAGGTGGCTCAAAGAGTTGATAATATTTCTTATTTTGCTAAACATTTAATATTATTATATACATACCACCAAAATCGGTAAAATTTCAATTTGTTTAATTATTGAATAAGGCCTTTTCGAAATTAATATAATTTCATCATCAGTTCACATGAAAATGTTCTTATTGTGATGTCTTCTTTTATATGTATAAATGTTGTTATCTGTGTCCATTACATCTTACTGCACTTCATATTGAACTTTCCACTGCCATCATTATTTGGTGAAACCAGGAAAGTCATGTATTGAAATAATTGATCATTTTCAAATATTGTCTGCTGATTCATCAATTTGTTATATTTTTTATGAAGGTATATATATAATTTTTCTAACCGTATAATGTCATTTTTATTATTATTTACTTCCATTATTTCCATATTGTTGGTTATATCTGTTATACTATGATTCATACTTATAAGGTGATCTGCTATATTGGAGATTCCTATTTTTTTATTATTAAAAGTGTAACGGTACAAGCCTATGAGGATTTGTAATTTAAATCTTGTCAATTTTATTTCAACCCAAGTATATTTGGTGAACGGACTATAGCCACAAGACTGATGTGGCTTGGCACAGGAATGTGAAGTTAGCAACTAGGGTGCGATTTCACATACAACAGCGCACACCTCGGCCAACGTTCTCACAATAACGGCACGTACGTATAAATTCCTTAGCGCTTGGTGTGCAGAGAACAAAGGGCAGTTGGCAAATAACATCTCACAGCAACGGACGTAAGCAGTTGTGCGCGCCCACCGGCTGGGCACAGTTTACATTTTGCCTGCACGTAAAAAATGGAAATTTAAGTAAAAGACAGTCGGCGTCTAGATTCTGAACCGCGCAGATACACGGTTCACCTAAAAAACTGTGCTAAATAATGTAAACCGACCACTGACTAGTAAATCATGTGATTTTAATTTAAAACAACAGTAAAGCATGTAATAGTGATCCATCAGACGTAATTCACAAACATTAACAGTTTAAGTTATTTTCGGAGTGTGTTAAGGAGATCGGAAGTTAGCAGTGATGGTGTAACCCTGAGGATGAGACAGCGATGAAAGGATGAGTACCTAATATAAGCAGTGAACAGACAAAAACATTTCAATTTTAACTAAATTCAACACCAGTATTAATTATGAAAATTAAATAGAAAGCGCTTTACGATATAAAAATGTATAATGAATGACTGAGAGAGTGAGCAAGCTGGGTCGCCTTCCAAAGTAGATATAATCTAGTTAAATAAGTAAATATAAGGTTATAGGAATTATTTTTAACTATATTTCAGAATCTGTCTTCAGAATACAAAATGTAGAGAAAGACGAAATTGTTGATGTGGTAGTTTAGCAAGAATAACAGAGTAAAACGAAATAAAATAATGGTTTATATGATATTATAAATATGTATTTGTTATTTGCATTGACCTGTTTTTCTCTGCCGAGTACACTAGACGACACTTTGGTTAATTTGCACCAGAACGTCAAGATTTAAGTTTGTTTCAATTGACGTCTAAATAAAGGTAGGTGATGCAATTCTAAATATTTTAATCATTTAATTCACGAGTAATACTTCAAATGACGCCCGAAAACAGGGACGAAATTAAATGTTTTAATTACTAATTCATTAGAAACACTTCAAATGGCGCCCATAACAGCGACGTAAATTAAATTTAATAATTTACAACCTAGTCGAAATGGCAGAGAAAAATAAGAATGCAAATTTAGGTGAGAATGTAGAGGGGGGATCAGTTTTAAACGTTACACAAGATAGTAGTAGAAATATTTTTTTAAATAAAGTATCTAACCAATTAGCGTTGATAATAGAAATGATGTTGGGAATGTTTGACCAACAAAATACGAATTTAAGTGAATTTAAAACTGAAATGAAGTCAGGATATAATAACTTGAACACAAGCTTAAATGAAATCATATCCGAAATCAAGTCAGCGATAAATACAAGTAGCGTAGAGTTAAAGTCAGATAATTTGAGAACAAGTTTGAATGAATTTAGAAATGAAATCAAGTCAGCCATAAGGGCATGTAACATAGAGTTAAAAACTGAAATAAACAAGCAAGACGAAAAAGTAAGAGAAATAAATAAGAAACTAGAAAAACGTAGTGAGATTATTGCGGGAATGAAAGGTGGGATAATTATAAATATAAATAAAATACAAGACGAAGTAAAAGAAAGTAGAACTTTGAACGAGGAGGTAGAAAATGATACAGTTACAGGTGAGTATAACGAAAACAAAAATAACAAAGGTACAAATAATAAGGTACGTGACGAATTTAAAACTAGTGGTAATTATGATGATATAGTTAAAAATGTGGTGTTAGAAAGTAAAATAAATAATAATAGTGGCAATAGAGTTTTGATGGAAATACAAAGTGAGAGAGAGAGGGGGGAGGGAAGGGGGAGGGAGAGAGGGAGAGAGAAATATTTAAGCTGAACAGAGGTTATAACGAATTAGCAGAGAGGTTAGATATTACGAGAGTTAATAATATTGAATACTTACCTTGCGAAATAGGTAGTACAGCAAATGATGATAAGGTTGGGGATATTGATTAGTTACCTTATGAGATAACTGATGTAGTAAGTGAATTTAATGATATAGCTTACCTGATGTTAACGGAAAATATTAATGGAGAATTTACTATACCCAATGTTGACAGGAATTTTGAATTGATAGTATGCAATAATATTTGTAGTTACTATATTGATATAATGGAAAAAGTAATGATGATTATTATAATTATAATAATAAAAATGTGTCTGTAATTGTAAATGAGTGGTGTAGACGTAAAACCAGGTTATTATATGATGATGGGGGGTAAACAATTAATGTTTATGAACGTTTAACTATGTAAGTAGTTTGGTTTTGAACTGGACTGTTTTATGAAATGAAGTGTGATAAACAGAAAAATATGACGAAAAAATTGTAAATAAATTCGTAGTGAGATAAATTGTGTTTGTGTTGTAAAATGTATTTGATGTAAACAATGTGTGTATGTAGTAGGAACCGATTTCAAGAATGATAATAATAATAATAATATTTTATCAAACTAAACTAATAATGAGAATAATTATGAAGGTGATAATAAATGAATTATAATTGTTTTGACTATCGTAATTAAAGTAACGGTGTTGTAAAAAATTGATTGAGACGAATTAGTTAATTAATTAATGAGGTATAAATAGATTTTGATAATGAATTTAAACGATATTTATAAGATTTAAACTTGATAATAAACAGTAAATGAGTCAAAATAAAAATGTGTCTAGTTGTGGAGTCATATGGTTGTTAAAATGTTTCAGAAGGTACATATGATTGTACGTGATATTTGGGGTGATGAATTGTTTATATTTGGAATTAATGACAGTAATCATGTGTTTATTTGATTAAATAATTGACCATATGTAAGTATAAATTTGATAATGACTTCGAAGTAGAGTAAAATTATATCAATAAAGAAATTAAATGAATTTAAGTAAACAAGTAAATATTTGGTGGTACTCACTATTTGTACGAAGTGAAAGAGGGGCCTTGCAATAAGTGTCTATATAAAAAAATTTTATAGAAGAAAAAAAAAAGAGAGAACTTGTTATCGTGCAAGATTAATGGATGATTTTGGGAGGTTGTTAGTTGTCAACAGATGAGAAAATAAATTGTGGAATGTGGTGTTAGTAAATGCAGAAGGACATAAGTTTAGCTATAAGTTAGGCTATTGCAGTGGCGGCATGTGTCACTGTAGATAGCGGTAAGTGTTGATGAGTAACATCAAAGCATGTTACCATTATCGGAGGCCTAAATAGGGCGTAAAATACACGGTACAGCCTTATATAATATTATATTATATGTCGATTACTATCGTACAGTGTATAGAAATGATGAAGTAAAAACATGCTAATGATGAGATTTCCCCGCCTTTTCGGGCGATTACTGTTTCACCAGCACTAATCATGGTTTTGGACGACAATCAGCTTTGGACAGAAACTGTAAAACTGACCATGGTTGGTTGCCTTGAAAATTGGTGTGAATCTGAAATTAACGGGGGGTGACACAAGGGGAAATCCCCGGAACTATGGAACAGCGGCTATCGCCTTGTTTGCGTGGGAACAAATAAAAGGGTGATAGACCCGTCTTAAGGTTGTGACTATAAGGTTGTGAAGAAAATATAACATACCTAACTTCCACAGGTATTATATCTGAATTTTAAAAAAAATGTAAGGCCGAAGCAAGGACAGGAGATGTCAAAATTCCTCCCTAACTTCAGTCCTTGTGGAAGCAACTGGGCGCTACAGTCCAGGGGGGGCCATATGTGTGTGGAAGGAGATTACTAAGGGTAGTAACGAATTAAAATCTTAAACTGAAGTATGTTGAGGAGCTGATGAGGTAACTAAATGATTTTATCTTGAGTTAAGAAGTATTATGACAATGAAAGATGATTAACGTTTTCAAGTAGATAATTTGTTCAGAAGTAGTTGATTTAAATATGTGTTGCTCTATACGATAATTTTATAAATGAATTTACAGGTTTGAAAGATTAATTCTAGGAGGGAAGGTGTTTATATGTTTTATTATGTTGTACTATGTTAGAGTGCAGGGATTATAAACATGTTATGTATTTTACATTGTATAATTTTGTGTAGTGTGCCTAGGGTAAAGTCATTCACCTAACCATAAGGCATCAGCCGATGACTGGTGTTAGAGATGTATGTTTCTTATAATTGATTCATAGATTCTTTTGTTAATCAATTTAATTAAATGATTGAATAATTGTTTTTATTAATTGGCAAAATAGCTTTTTTGGAAAAAAAAAAAAAAAAATTTGGTTCTTTGCAGTAAAAAATTTTATTTTAAATTTTAATGTTCACTATAGGTAGAGAAGGTGTCAGCTGATTCATGATGTTTATCTTATGTTATCTTTTGTCTTTTGTAATCAAGTGTAGTTATATTTGAATTTATGATAGAATGTTTATTTATTTTTTTTTTTTTATTATAACTGTTAGCATTTAGTTAATAAGAATAATAAAGTAAATTCGTTTAAAAGATTTTGGAAATTTTTGGAAAGATTTAAAATTTGCGATGAAATTAATTAATGGAAAGAGATGATGTAAATTAACATCAAAGTAAATTCTTGATAGTTGACTTAGATTTATTGTATTATTTGAACAAAATTTAAATAATGTAATTGATTTGAAACAGTAACATCGAGCAAATAAAAGTTGAGAAATGAGAATGGATTTGTTTGTAAACAAATATAAAATGTTTGCGAATTTTACATTAATAATTAATGTAGAGGTAGTGTGTCTAATGTAGTAATGAATATGTACGCACCGAGTACTTGCTAAAGGCAACCCAGTATGTATGTAAGGGGATACATATCGGTTGAGGATCTGGTATGGTATAAGGCCAGTTATGGAATTTTATATGGAATGTTACAAGGTAAGGTAGTACTGTGGTGAGTGCCTGTCCAATTTTACGGTGTTGGGATCTCGAACAGAGAAGTCCAGTAATATCGTGCAGGTGCAGCCATAGTCGCCGAGCTAGGGGGGTAGTTTACCCATGATGTGTTTAGAAATTAAAAGGGGGTTGTTGGCACCATATCCTCACTGATCCTCTTAGGGTTTAGCAATGAGAGTTTTTCTGTTTCGGCAGAAACCCTCTCATTGGGGGGGGGGGGGTATTGTAACGGTACAGGCCTATGAGGATTTGTAATTTAAATCTTGTCAATTTTATTTCAACCCAAGTATATTTGGTGAACGGACTATAGCCACGAGACTGATGTGGCTTGGCACAGGAATGTGAAGTTAGCAACTAGGGTGCGATTTCACATACAACAGCGCACACCTCGGCCAACGTTCTCACAATAACGGCACGTACGTATAAATTCCTTAGCGCTTGGTGTGCAGAGAACAAAGGGCAGTCAGCAAATAACATCTCACAGCAACGGACGTAAGCAGTTGTGTGTGCCCGCCGGCTGGGCACAGTTTACATTTTGCCCGCATGTAAAAAATGGAAATTTAAGTAAAAGACAGTCGGCGTCTAGATTCTGAACAACGCAGATACGCGGTTCACCTAAAAAACTGTGCTAAATAATGTAAACTGACCACCGACCAGTAAATCATGTGATTTTAATTTAAAACAACAGTAAAGCATGTAATAGTGATCCATCAGACGTAATTCACAAACATTAACAGTTTAAGTTATTTTCGGAGTGTGTTAAGGAGATCGGAAGTTAGCAGTGATGGTGTAACCCCGTGGATGAGACAGCGATGAAAGGATGAGTACCTAATATAAGCAGTGAACAGACAAAAACATTTCAATTTTAACTAAATTCAACACCAGTATTAATTATGAAAATTAAATAGAAAGCACTTTACGATATAAAAATGTATAATGAATGACTGAGAGAGTGAGCAAGCTGGGTCGCCTTCCAAAGTAGATATAATCTAGTTAAATAAGTAAATGTAAGGTTATAGGAATTATTTTTAACTATATTTCAGAATCTGTCTTCAGAATACAAAATGTAGAGAAAGACGAAATTGTTGATGTGGTAGTTTAGCAAGAATAACAGAGTAAAACGAAATAAAATAATGGTTTATATGATATTATAAATATGTATTTGTTATTTGCATTGACCTGTTTTTCTCTGCCGAGTACACTAGACGACACTTTGGTTAATTTGTACCAGAATGTCAAGATTTAAGTTTGTTCCAATTGACGTCTAAATAAAGGTAGGTGACGGAATTCTAAATATTTTAATCATTTAATTCATGAGTAATACTTCAAATGACGCCCGAAAACAGGGACGAATTTAAATATTTTAATTACTAATTCATTAGAAACGCTTCAAAAGCTCTGATATGTTCCATAAATCTCTGTTTGAAATTTCTATATGTTCTACCGATGTATATGTAGTCACAATCATTACACTTTATTTTGTATATTCCACTTAATTTGTATATATCACAGTCTCTTCTATTTATTATTATATTGTATATACTTTTATTTGGTTTGTATGCATATTTATATTTGTTCATCCAATTTTGTATTCTTTATAACGTAATGGAGATCTCGATATAACATATAGAAGAAAATATAACATACCTAACTTACAAATATACATATCGAGAATTACACCTCCGCCAATTTGAAGCCGCTGCATCCACAAATAATTGGACAGAGAAAGACAAGGCTGTTTCACTCGTTCTTGCATTAAAAGGACCTGCAGCAGAATTACTACAGAAAGTGCCACCTGACAGCCAAAACACCTATGCCGAATTGATAAAAGCTCTAGAATTATGGTATAGTGATAAACATTTGCGAGATGTGTACTGCACTCAGTTGAGAGCAAGGCGACAACATTCCGGGGAGAGCCTTCAAGAGTTTGAAGCAATTTTCAAACTTTTTTTTGAATTCGAGGTGTGGCTAGAAAAAACCGGACTGTTTTTTTACGGTGGAATGGCAAGCGCGTCACAGACGACTGTTGTGTGGCAGTGTCTCATGTTACCCCCTCCACCGTCTACTAGAGTTTTAACGCAGTGCATCGCTTAGTTCAGTCGTACCCTGCTTTAGAAGTGGTTCGTGCAGTTACGCTTTGCCAAAAAAGTGCTAAGTGTTCACAAGGAGCAGCGTGTTAATGTGAAATTCCTTTTCAAACTTGGGAAATCCGCAACGGAAACTTATTTAATGTTGCAACAAGTGTACGGTGATGAGTGTTTGTCACGTACACAAGTTTCGCGGCAAACTTAACGCACGGATGAGCAAATCGAAATTTAAAGCAATGATGATTGTTTTTTTCGACATCAGAGGGATTGTGTACGTTGATTGGGTACCCGAAGGTCAGACAGTCAACCAACAATACTACAAAAGTGTCCTGACTACTCTACGTGAGTGCGTACGGAAGTAACAACCTGATTTGTGGAAAAACCAGACATGGCTTCTTCACCAGGACAATGCCCTGGCCAATAACGCAGTGTCTGTCAAGATGTTTTTGGCCAAGCATGGAATCACTGTCTTGGAACATGCACCCTATTCACCTGACCTCACCCCGTGTGACTTCTTTTTATTTCCTAAAGTCAAGTCAGCTCTAAAAGGAACCAGATTTTAAACTGTAGATGCAGTAAAAGCAAAGGCGGCGGAGGTCATGAAAGGGTTTTCAGATGATGACCTGAAGCACTGTTTTGAACAGTGGAAAATTCGTACGGAACGGTGTAGGGATCAAAAAGGGGAGTACATTGAAGGTGATAAAATAAAAATTGTAAAACACCAATCAAAATAAAAAGTTTTAAAACACCAATCCGGTTTCTTTCTAGCCACACCTCGTACATATTATATTTATGCCAACTTCACATTTATTGTAATAAAGTTTGCTTCACTTTCTTCTCATCTTAGAACATAATAAAATGTAGAAAGTCATCATCTACATATAACTCCAAAATTTTTATTTCAAAAATTAAAGAGAAGAAATTAAAATGTTTGGTTTTCGCTCCATGAGTATATACAGTAGGGAAGTGTTTTTTTTTTAAAGATATAAATTACATTCAATCACTTTACTTCAAAATAACTTTATAATTTACACTAGTTATATGTTTCTAAACACAATGTCCATATAAATGTGTTTCCTTAATTTGATGTTAGTTATTATGCTTTATAATTAACCTACATATTAACTATCAATTATCTACATTACTAGAATACTCGTAAATTTTCTAATTATAAAAAGTGCTAACCTGACATCTGGGGCCCAAAAGCCTAAATAGTTGGTCATTTTCTTCTTTTGACAACAGGTGTGAGCCATGTTGTTCTGGAGCTGCACTGCCTGATTTCATTTTGTCTATTTAAAAAAAAAAACTAGTTTTAGTACAGTTTTGCACAATTCTGCAAATAATACAATTTTCTTAAATACATTAATGAATAAATTATTTTAAAACCTCTCTTGTACGCCAAATTTCTTACTTGTCCATATAAATGGTACATAATAAACCAAATTTGAATTAAAAGTAAAATAAAATAAAGAATGGAATAACTTCTTACATCAATCACTTTTCTGTAAAAGTTAATTACACAAATTAACATAAAATCACAAAATTAACAAAATGGTTGTACTATTTTATATTATATGAATTTATAAAATACACTTTAAAACTATTACTAAACAATAAAAGAACTTCACTGATAACTAACCTTTCTTTCTCGTATGTCAATGTTAAATAGTGAAATTCCGCAAACTCTTCCATCTATGTAAGTATTAACATACACTTGTGTCAATATTAATTTATTTCCTTCACGAAAATATCAGTGACTTTTTATGGTCATGCTACTTACAAAATTGCACACATTTATTCTACATAACCATGGGTGTGTGTGTGTGTGTGTGTGTGTGAGAGAAACGTCATTGTTATTTTACACAAGCTAAATTTTTTGTATATAATTTTACAAGTAACTAGAGTCATTTCAATATAAAACAATACTGAATACTGAGCAATCAGGTATTGCAAGCTGGTTACTTTTATTAATTTCTGAAAAGCCATTCATCTATTCTCACTGGAATCACAAAGTTGAAACTGCCATGTAATTCATTATCATACATGACTTTTGATTTGTGAAAAAGTGGTATTATTAGATTCTGCACCAGAGACACTGCCACACAACATTAAAAAGTTTTGTCTATTTAAACTTAAATAACATTTTAATGAAGTAAATACTACAAATATTTTATAATACAATCCATACTTTAAATTGTTACACAAAATATACGCGTATAATGACTCAAAAAATTAGACCGAGTATTTCACACTTTCTTATACAAATTATGGTCTAAAAAAGTGAAATTTTTCCAATTGCAATGAACTTTAGATTTAAATTTCTCATGTTAGGATGCAAGAGAGAAAAAATATTGGTGATAAAATTTAAATTATAGTATGAATGAGGGTAGGTAGAATGCTATGGGTTTCCATGAACAAACAAATTCTGAGATACCAGTGTTTTAAGAACACTTGTTAATGCAAAAATTGCTGTACACTACAATTCAAAATGGCTGTAATTTGTAAACCATGAAAGACAAAACTACAAAAGACTTGATTTAATCTACACACATGTACCTAAAAATTAAGAAAAAATGTCAAAAAACAGTCAAGCAAGTAGGTCTGGACCCCTTGAGATTAACCTAATCATGATCCAGTCAAACTATCAAAATATACTCACACTTATCAGGCATATACACATTAAGAACTTACTACGTCAATGTAATGAACCACACAAAAGTTAAAAGTTTATAACTTTTTTATGCAAATAATTATAGCACCTAATATACATTTCACAAAAACTTACTGTTTATCTTAAGAAAAATGTTTTTTTCTGATCCACGAAAATATATTTTTATAATTATTAGATTACAATTGAAAGAAACAAGTTGCAAACTGCATGCACGCACACATGCACACACACACACACACACACACAGTGTCACCATTAAAATGGATGAACCCTATTTCAATCATAATTAAAACAGTGATGGCAAATCACTACGAACTTTCACAAATTTTCCTAATTAAATAATACACTGAAGACATTTTAAACTGGTTCAAATTACATACATTCAATTACCTGAATGTATACAAACATCTGAAGCATTATTTTAATCTAAATTAAACATCTGGGGAATCAAAGAATTTAATATCAGAACCTAAATCACACTTCAAGCCTTTCCAAAAAAAAAAAATATATATATATATTTATATAGTTAATATCTGCCATCAACTTTTCATAATACCTTATATGGTTTCACAGTGACATCTAAACTTGTAAGCACACTGGACATACATGAAATGGGTACCTTGCCTAGTCATTTGGTGAATTTAAAAGTAGTCTAGGCACTGTGCTAGCAAAGTTGCTTCTAAACCCTGTCATGGGAATAAAATGGATGACTTAGTTTTTAAATCTATATTTTAATTATTGAAGGCATGTTTTATAAAAAATATAATTTATATATGTTAATTTACATTACTAACTTTATAAATTCATTTATATTTATCACTAACTTACTATGTCAAATTTAGATCTAAATTTGCAAAATATATCCAAATGTTACCCTACATTTTGGGATCATTTTCATTCATATTCTCAACTGCAACCTTCACACAGCCCTCTTATATAACACTCTTAATGAATCAATGTACAACAGACCATAACGACCTCCAATAGATTGTCAAAACAGAATGTTATATAGCCACTGGTAATTAAAAACAGTAACCACTCATGTCATATTTTTGTCCTTATTTCTTTTGTTTTTATAATCCTTTGCTGACTTAATCATTTATTAAGTAAAAACATGAAACATGAATAATGATTATAATAATATCAAACAGAATTATCACTGTTGCACACCACTATAGAAAAATTATTCCGCACCACTACAGAAAAATTATTCCGATTGGCGTTTTCAAGGTTCTCAGCTCATCGTCAGATCAGAAAATCTTCCATCAAATGTGATTTTCCGATCTGACGATGAGCTGAGAAGCTTGAAAGCGCTAATCGGAATAATTTTTCTATAGTGTGTGCAACAGTGATAATTCTGTTTGTGATTATAACCACTAACACAACTTTCTTAATTAAACTTATAATAATATCGTCATCATTACCAGTGGTGGCTATTGGAGGAAGGCTCTGGGGTGCCACCTTCTCTGCAAAATAAAGCAAATGAAAAACACTACATATTTTGAAACTACTGTACTACCAAATATCTCTTACTTTTTACATATTTTTTATTCATAATTAAAATATAAATAAACAATACTTTTGCTTACATAATTTCCCAACTTCTTTGGTGAAATTACAAAAACTATAATCACATCAATAGGTGCTAAACAAGTACAAATGAAGTGAACATGTGCCTTCTGCCAACTTCCTGTGCTTGTCCAGAGCCCAGGCACATATGGTAGTTGCCATGACAACCTGCTATCACTGCCATTATCTACACAGCTTTTTTCCAGTATTAAAAAAAACTTAATTTCTGTCTCATCATTAGAAGAAAAACATGAAATAAAAAACAATACAAGAGCAGTACAGAAAGAAAAGGGAATTTAACTAGTCAACTACCACAACTACCATTAGTGGACTGTAAATTATTTTCATAAACCATCATATATTACATTTAATTATTTTAGTGATTTCTGATATGTGATTTGGGCTTTGAAGCAACCTTGCTCTTACTCATATCGGATTCCGCTTTCAAATTGTCATTTTATCAGTCATATTTTCACCACCAGCACACATTATGGAGGGCAATAAAGCCAATCAAGCTACCTTGCAACAGGTGATTGGATTTACATAATAATTCAAATAAATAGATGGAACTGCCATCACACATGGAAGTGGAAATATTAAAATAAAAAAAGCTATAAAAATACAGACTATGTTTAATGTTCACCCAACAATTAAATAAATTGTAGGAACAAGCTGCTTCAAAAATAAAGAGTGTAAGAACTTTTTGCCAATTTAAATAGGTTTGTCACTTTTTTTTTCTTGCATTCTTCAGACAGGATAGTGGGCTTTAGAGCATGTTATATAATAAGAAAATACCTTGCCCCTCACAAACAAGATGCGAATTTCAATCTAGAATAATACAGGCAGTTTTTACTATATAAGATGTTCTACTATACTTTGAAAATGTACAGATTGGTATTCCGAAAATATATAATTCAGAAACAGTCAAACTAGCTGCTGGATTTGTTAACTCATTTGTAAACACGTCCTTCTTTTGACTGAATGTTTACGGAAAAATGCCTCTTTGTTATAGTAATTCTTTAAAATTCTGCACACTGATGCAGCAAAAATTCATACAATTGTTAACAAACTGAAGAAAGCAGTAATTGATATCTTAACTAGCCATTTTCTTTATACTTTCTGCAAGTTAAATAAAGGGCAATATGACTTGTATTTTTGTTATCAGACAATTTCTTTTAGACATTTCCCTCCCGTTCAGTTTAATCACAAGTCCCCACTGATGATGATGATGATGATGATGATGATGATGATGATGATGATGGTGGTGGTGGTGGTGGTGGTGGTGGTGGTATGATGCTAACAATAAAAATAAGAACATTTTTCAAAAAAAGTATTTTTCAACAAAAATGTTTACTTTGCCATGTGCTTTTTGTATAAGGAAGTCTCACATTTTTTTATTAATATGGAATTTTTTTAATTCAGTCTTCACATTGGAATGAACAAACTAAATGATGAACAAGCAAAGCAGTAAAAAGATTTTAGTCTGTAAATTTTATACAGAGCAGCATAAATACAGAAGACAAATATATCTTTAACATGTCAGTGTTTTGCTGTATAGTAACACACACAAAAAAGAAGTTGATGCTAAAACACAATTTTTTCTGTATGTTCAAGCGTTACAAACAGTGTGACAATTAATGTATGCAATATGTATACAAACCAACAAATGGTTTTTTTGTTGGTTTTGCTGTTGTAACCAGTGTTTGTTATTTCCTGTACTATAGTAGTTCTTATATATATTTAACCAAAGAGAAAAGGGAAGGGGACGGAGTAGAGGAGAAGGTAATTTGTATGGTTTTTCTTTTTATCAATGAAATTAAGAATAATGTGAGTACAGGTTGTCTAAACAGGCGCATATCCTTCAGTAGCAACATAGACATGTTTAACCAGAATATAATTCCATTGAATTCCACACATTACAATTCAGTGATTCATTTGATACAGACGACACCACTGTTGATAGCGCAATAAGTGTGAATAAATTTTGATCTATATTTGTACGCCATGAATAATATAACTTATATTAGTATTGTTTTTCCTAATATAGGCCTAGTTTTAGTGTAGGCCTACATCTACCATTTTCACACCACATGCAAGCCTGCACACAACAGGTGAATTAAAAATATATTCTTGTAAAAATCTTAGTATGTTTTCTTAAATTGTGGAGGAAGGATCTACTAATATTTTTGTAGCAGCTAGCTAGCTATCTTTTTATATTTTAACAATTCCTTATGAATTTATTCTCGATAAACTAACAAATATTTTTTTACTCACTGCACAAACACAAAGCTGTAAAAACATAAAAAATATTCACAATGTCCTAAACTAGCACAATTCATCTTACTTCCATTCTCAATCCAACACACACACACATACAACTGCAGGCACACACTTCTACTTGTTACAAACTATGAAAATTTCAATTTACTGCATTTGTTTGACAACAAAAATTAAGGACAATGTTTGGTTCTGATCCATTTATCATAAGATAAAAATGTTGGTCCATGAGAAACATTGGTATTGCTGTTGCAGAGCAAATAAATCTTACATAATCAATTCTTTACCCAATTTTTAAACAATACATAATTACAAGTTCATTATTTTGGAATTCATTTATGTCTAACCCTATTGTGCACACTGAACGTTAAGAGGTTAATACTCAACAGTGGCAATTTGTTTCACAATAATTGTTAGTAGAAAATAACTCAATTCAAAATTATCGAGTAGGATCCTTATTTGATCTCATCTCTACGATAAAAATGTGTACATAATTATCAAACCACTTATCTGACGTTACACACAAAATAACGCAGCCTCCAGTATTTTTTCTCAAGTGACAAGCTCAAATAATAATTAATACAGACAAATTCGTGGCCTAAGCAGTTCAAGAGTATGCCTTATTACTAAAAACAGGTTAAACTAATGCGTTTGTTCCTCTTTTTTAACTAAAAAAGCTTACAGCAATTAATAATTGACAAGTTATGATGACTCATCAGTTGACTAATTTGCAGGAATTTAATCTAATTGCTGAAAGGTTAATAAAAGAAAAACGTTGTCTATGCTTCAAATTACTAAAATATTGACTACAAATTGTTCATTATTCACGATGAAGAATTTCTTAAGTAGAAATCAGATAGCAAATTTTATTAAAAACTGATAACATTTACTCAGAAACTTTTAATAGCTATACTGTGGCTTTAATTTTGTCCGTAACATGAAAATAAGAGTAAACAAATCTCCACAGTTAATAAAATGTTCCCTAAAAATGTATGCAGACTATTATACTTCAACAAAATTTCATTGTCAAATATCTCACCAATAAGACAGACTTTTTCAACAACGCTCACGACTCACGAAACAGACTCGACTCAGTTCGTTCGTTCAGTATTGGTCGATATGTTTGTCGTACCACTTTATGTCGATATAAGTTTATAAATGTGATATATGCCGTGCATTTTGTAGTGTCGTAATGCGCTGGTGTAATTACTCAACGAAAATATTATCCTGAATAAAATAAAACTATGAACACGGATAATAGTTTATGTTCTTATGTAAAAGCGTTCTTTTTTTTAAGTGAAGTACCTAGTTATTCGAACGTTTTGAAATGAGCCAGTTTTTCGAATGATTTCGGTCAAATACCAAGATTTCACATAATTTTTATGCAATTTGTAATATTTAAAAATACGCTTCAAATAGAACTTAAATGAGAATAAAACGCATTTTAGCAAAAAATATGGAAAATTGCAGTTAAACAAACAAGTCAAAATTTCTTGGATTTCGTTGTCCATGACGTGTCCGTTACTTAAAAATATCACTATAGTATTGACGACTCGGAACACTAAGTTTTTTATAAGTAAAAACGTAAAGTTTTACCTTACAGCCTAAACCGGCTTTCACCTACAGAAGGCTTCATCAAAGGCTGTCGTAGGTAGCGCTGTTCGTCTTGTTGTTGGCGACGGGATAGTTTCTCGAAAGATCGAAGCTGCATGTGTGTGGGGTGAGATGTGTTCGAATAATGCGTGCGATTTGAATTGTGTCTGTTCGTTTAGGATGTCGTTTTTATTTGTTTTTGTGTGTTTGTATATTTCTAATTGTTCTAGAGTGTCTAGTTTTCGGCCTTTTGTGTGTACGTGTAGAATGTTCATGTTATTGTCGATGTTTTTATATGTGTGGTTTGCTTCAATGAGGTGGTTTGCAAAGGTAGATTCTGTAGTGGTGTGGAGTGCTTTTGTGTGTTCAATGTATCTACGACAGCCTCTGATGAAGCCTTCTATAGGTGAAAGCCGGTTTAGGCTGTAAGGTAAAACTTTACGTTTTTACTTGTAAAAAACTTAGTGTTCCGAGTCAGAATTTCTGCTGATTACAACTGCTCCCTGGAGATGATTCATTCAAATTATTGAATCGATGATAGCTACTCATCACTAGTGATGAGCATCGCCAGAAAACTATCGATGTTTCACATCGATGTTAACATCGTGAAGAGTACATCGATGTTAAAAAAACATCGGTATGAAAACATCGATGTTTTAAGTCTGAAAACATCGATGTTTTTATGACAATGATGCAATTCAGATAAAAATCTATGCTTTTTACATGTTTGTAATAGTACAAATAATTGAGGATGAATAATAAATAAAAATAATTAAAGAGAAGAATAATATACCCCGATACTTCTTTACTCACTTACCTTATCAGAAGATTCTATAAAACCAAAAGCCCTTGGGTCACCACCACATTTTGACAGGCGGAATTTGGAAACCTCAACACTGTACCCAAGAAAACAATTTAGATACATCTAACTTCCCCGTATCAGAATTTCCAGGGCCGTTGATGAACTCGTTGAGAACAGGTTAGGTAAAGGGGAGGTGACATTAAAATAATTTAACTCACATTCATAATTAACTAAATCTGTTCATTATTATTTATTATTATAATGATTATAAAGTGTTTTGAACAAACATACATAAAACCACCTCCTTTAACAAAAACTGAAACATCTTTAAATCTACGTCAGGTTTCTTTACTCCTAGTGAAAGTTTAAATTAGTATTCCCAAAGAGAGATAGGCATATAAATTCTCTTATTTTGTTTTAAACAGTAAAAGCTTAATAAAATCACAGTGTAAAGTAACACGGTTAATACTTTTAGTTTCAATTTATATATTATAACAAATTATACAGGTATAATAACAGGTATTCATAATTCGTACCTGTTATTTTTTTGGAAGGGTTACGTTTTTACCTGTAACTTTCGAATACTTCAAAATATGAGATAAAGTAATACAAATAGGGTACATGGAAAGAAGTGCAATTCATTTTAAGCTTTTCTTAATCTCTCATTAATGTCAGCTGTTTCTTGCTTCCTTTCCTCATCGATTTTGTCCATCTTCTGGTTAATGGTATCATTGACCTGTTCAATTCTACCATTAATTCTTCTTAAATTCTCTTCATTGATTTGTCTGAATTCTTCCTTCATTTGGTTATTATTTTCACTTATAGTTTGCCTTAAGGTTTCGTTAGTACTTTCTTTAATACTGTCGATTTTCTCATTTATCCGTTTTAAATTCTCGTTAGTGTCTTCTCTGTTTTGGTCAAATCTCTCCTCCATCTGTTTTATTAAATTTTCACTCATTTTCTCATTTTGTACCCTTGAGTTCTCATTAATCTCTTCCTTCATACCGTCTATTTTCTCGTTTGTTTATCTGTTATCTTCCTTGATACTATCAAATTTCTCATTTGTTTGTCTGTGATCTTCCTTGATGCTCTTCAAATCTTCCTTCGTTTGCTTGTTTTGTTCCTCCATTTGTTTTAATAAGTTTTGACTCAAAATTTCATTTTGTTTCTTTGAGTTTTCCGTGAATTCTTCCTTGATGTTATTCAAATCTTCCTTCATTTCTTCCTTCTGCTTCTTAGAGTCTTCTTTAATTAATTCCCATAGTTGTTGTAAATCCAGGCCTCCTCTGGCTTCCTCTCTTACTACCGTTTCTACATCCTCCACCGATGTTACTTCTTTCTCTTCCATTCTGACTTCCTTCTCTCCCTCCTTCGTCCGTTTCAATGATGTAGCCCTCTTACGCATCTTTATTATTTCTTGGAACTTATAGCAGTCGTCAGCTAAAAATTAGGAAATTAATTTGCTTGTTTCAATTTCTTCACCTAATATTCCCTAATTTCAGCCTCACTAGTTGGTGCGCCAATCTATAATACGCCCCTCTTTTGTTCCCGTAGTATCTTAATGGTATAATATATTACGTTCCTGAAATAATAACGCATGGGTATGATTTAATAACATAATGGTTTAATCTCTGTAACATATTGTTCAAATTATTGGAAAATTCCATTCGATACATACGGTTGTCACAATCGATATTTATCTCAGGATTTAATAACTAAATAATTTTAATATATTTCGTGGGAATTCTTGTGGCTGCTACGAAAAGTTCCTTTACATGTTAATTAATAATAGAGAGTACCTTTACAAACAATATATTACTTATAATCTAAAAAAATTACAAAAATTATATATTAAGTTACATACAAGTTTTGACAATATTCAATACGCTTCGTAAAAGCATGTAGGTTAGAGTAACGTCAACATCATGACTATTTGTCCGTCTCAGAAAATAATGTAGTTTATTAATGTGTACAATAAATGTTTTACTTGTAATCACTGTTTGCTTAGATATTGAATTTGGTTGCACTTTAAAATGTTTACTAGTGATTAGTGTTAGTGTAAATTGTTATATTGTCTAGTGGTTGTTCCTTGTTGGATAAAAATATTGTCAAATTATACTTTACACATCTAGACGATATTCTGAAGGTTTTCTGGTTTATTCTGAAATTTTTCTTGATTGTGTGTATTACTTGTTCATGAAAATTGTAGTGGAAGGATTATTATCTTCGATGATGGTCTTTCAGATCTTCTTTCACAAACGGGTTATCTATTTTTATATTTTTTTAATTACATCTAGACACGCACTATTCAACTGTTTTCCATCACAATTAACAATTAAGTGTTATTTCTTCTTTTTTAGTCACAGAACTCATACAAATTTCTTAAATTTTGATTGGTCATTTATGTACAGGTTAAATGTTATAGGATCAACACCCATTACCTACTTTATATTTTATAAATTACCTTTAATAGATAATTTTATTATTATACTCTAATGATACATGCAATGTTTATACAATTATTAATTAGACAATTATAAACAATTTGATACTAAACATACCTCAGTTTATAACTGTAAAACCTTATTAATTTGAATTTCTATAATATGTGGTGGAACAATTTGTTATGGTTGATTGTAATTTCTACTTTGACTACCTGAGATAAATATATTTACATAAATTAACTGGTGACATAAAATCTTATAACATACAACAAAACTCTTAATAATAATAATTGTTTTTGACAGTTTTAGTTTATTTATACTGCTAAACTATTGTCTGTATGATAAACTAAAATTCTGTCTAATAATAACAATAAAACACTTTTCATACAAAAATAATTAACACTGTTTAACAGTAGTCTGTGTCACTATTTATATTATGTCACTCATATAACTGTAAGGTTTGTGTCCCTTTTTCTATCCTTAAAATATGTCGATACAATTTTGTTAATACAATTTTAATTTATGATTAGGTACTCTTTATTGGGTTCGGTTGTTATTCAGGGTAAGTTGATTAGGCCTACTAGGTTTATTTATTTAATTTTTGTCTGTTTACTGCCCTATTCTACTGGGTTTCTTGATAATATTAAATAAGCCAAACCAACTAGGTTTCCTTTAATTTGCTTTCAATTATTATTTCTTGTTTCCTCTCTCGATCGGATTTCATTATTATTTACTATTCTTTTGTAACATTTGTTTCGTTACAAATTGCCTCCCTTCAGAAGTAATTATTTCTGAACACTTCATTAGGTGTGAGGACATAATTACTTATGTTATTTTACCTTTTCTTCCTCATGATATTTTTTCATGGATTGTTGATTATAATTGCCATTGATCTTCTTTGAAATGGGGTCGGTTAATTCGTACGTGTTGTTGTTTTTTGTTATGGTGTAGGGTCCAACGTATAGTAATAATATTTTCTTTGATATCCCTTCTAGAGTGCTAGGCAATTCCCTGTTTTTTAACAAAACTTTCTCTCCTACTTCATATTTAATTATTTTACCCTTTATTTTCTGGTATTTATTTCTGCGTTTTCCAGATTTTCCATCACCTGATTATAGAATTTTAATTTATTAAATTGGTACGGTGGAGACTTAGGAAATTTAATCAATTCTTGGATCGCTCTGGGTGGTTGTTTTTCATACATGGCAGTGTATGGAGTGCAATTTATAGATGGATGATACGCAGTGGCGGCGCTAACGAAACGGGGGCGCCCCCGCGAAACTAATTAGGGGGCCCTATAAAAATGGTTAAATTTTGTATACGTAATAGGGGAAAACACTCAAATGAGTTTCTATTTACGTGTGTTTCACAACAATGGTTTGTGAATACTTTCTCGTCTATCACAAAGCGTTTGCAATTTGCAAAGGATATTTTACACGTATACAAACTCTTAAAATTCATTGTTGCTAAATAGACAAAGTTCTATACAAACTATAAAAAAACCAAAATAAAAAGAATTATTTATTTTTACGTCAAAGATCTAAATTCAGACTATGAAACAGTACCGCACGCAGAGTGTTAAAAATTTATTATTTAAAAACAATATCAAAGTAACATTCTAGCATTTTTCAAACATTTAAATTAGTTTGTAACTGAATTTGTGAAATTCTTGAATATACTCTATAGGCCTACACGTTCTCCTTAAGTCTAATCCAATTCAATAACACTCGAACTCAAGTAATGTACAATATTTACAGATGAGGATCAACCAAAGTTCACTGTTTTCCTAAGCCTAGTCTTCTTTTTTTAATAGCTAAGAACTTTTCAACCACTTCGTTGATATTAGTTTTCTGTGTCTCTTCATGCTCAATGCTTAACAGTGCCAAATCACTCAACCGAGTTTGGGCCATGGCACTTCTTAAGTATGACTTAATTAATTTAAGTTTTGAAAAGCTTCTTTCCACTGTAGCTGTCGTGACAGGTATGGTTAAATAAAGCTGCAAAGCTATAGTTAAGTCTGGGAGGCAGCTCATAAGGCAGCTGTTTTTTCTTCAACCAGTAAAATCATCATTTCTCGAATGCTTTTCTTGTGTACAATTTCTTTGGCCATCAGAGCTTTGAAGGATATTACTTGGTCAGGCAGTGATGTGGAAAGGTCACCAGGATACACATTTACCAGAGCCTTACTTTTCTCCACTATTGTCTCTTGTGAGAAGTTTACTAAATTCTGAGGCGTCAGGAATGAAAACCTATCACCAATGCAACGAAATCCTTCGAATCTCATTTGTGGCTGAGCTATTACAATATCTAGTGTTGGATTGAAAACTTTTACTTCAAATGATTTCACTGGGTTGTCAATTCTATGGTCAACTGATAATTCAACAAAGAAGCGTTTTACAACTCGGTTACGCTTATTTTTCATGTTACAAGTTATGTCCCATGACTGGGCCAACTGTTTAGCACCAGCAAGAAAGCCGGCAAAGTCCTTTCTTAAAACTTTTAACTCATCACAAGCGCGGCTTAGAAACTGCCACGCTCTGCCTAGGTCAACAGTTGGCCTCTGTAGTGCTTTCGAAGTTATATTTACATTCTCTAAAATCTTAGTTTCATGGCAGAGCACAAGAATAAATTCAAAGTTTTCCAGGTGGTTTCTAATTGCTAATGCTTCTTCTGCCTCGAGGTTTTTTGAGCTGTATAGAATAATTTCTGTCAAACACTTAATCACAATTTTGAAATCATTTCTTAAAGCTAACAGACAGTCGTGTCTAGAAGACCACCTTGTTGGACATAGCTTTTTTAAAGTTAGATTTTTGGCAGAGCTGTCTTCTTTAACGGCAGTGTTAAGTTCTTGCCATCTATGTAAGCTTTCACTGAAAAACACATGAGTTTTCTGTACTATGTCATAAAATTGTCTTATTTCAGAAATATTTGATACTGAATCATTGATCACCAAGTTCAGGTTATGTGCAGCACAGTGTACGTAATCCGCGTTTGGGACTATATCCATAATTCTTTTCTGTAACCCAGAGTATTTCCCGCTCATTGTTGCTGCACCATCATAACCTTGACCTCTACACTTACTAATGTCAATTTCATTTGTTTTCAAAAAGTCTAAAATCTTACTTTGAAACCCCTCACTGTTGGGATCCTTTATTTCTTGAAATCCCAAAACGGACTCACTAATCACAGTTTTATAATTGCCAGGAGATTCTTCTACTATGTTAATGTATCTGATTACAACAATCATTTCGTCAATCTTAGAAATGTCTTGTGTGCTATCAACAATTATAGAAAAAAAAGGAGACGAGTGAATCTGTTTTAGTAAGGCAGTCAATACTGATTTTCCTAGCAAGTTAATGATTTCATTTTGAATGTCATAGTGGAGGTATTTTGATCTGTTTTTTTCATTTTCTAAGTGTGCACTAAGGAGAGAATCGTAGTGAGAAATTAAAGATAGTATGTTCAAAAAATTTCCACTTTCAGGATTTATTTCATGTAATGATTCTCTATGGCCAAGAAACAGCAATGAACACAGTGCCATGGTTCGAATGACATCCACAATCTGTATGAAAATATCTTTCCATTTTTTCCGCTCATTGGAAATTTGATCAGCTACCGTTTTACTCTTTTTCCAAGTGGCATACGTGAGACAAGATTGTAAATGAGCATTGCTGCTTTCATGAACTTTAATTTTTTTACTGAGACCTTTCCAATCTCTAATATCGCCTTCACGCCAGCTTTGGGCATCAGCACTTTGGGTGAAAAGCCAACATGGTAAACAATAGACTCCATCTAGATTACGAGAGTAACAAAGCCAAAACCTGTGAACAATTTGGCCTGCTGCAGTTTTGATAGAATAATATGCTGTACTGAAAGACCGCTTAGAAACGGAATCCTTCGGGAAAGGACCCTTTGTTTGACAAAGTTCACTTAACGTTATTAACTTTTTCACCTCGTCTGTCATTGTAGCTTGATTTTTATAGAATGCAATATCTGTCTCAAAACTTTGGCAGTTTGGATCGGAAGGGCCTGCTAAACTAGTTTTATTTGCGTGATTACTTATAACTTCAGTTGGTTCAAACTGATTTTCTGGTCCAGGTATGTCTTCGGACTGGTGATCACATTCAATGCCTAGCAGTTGTTCTTCTTGTTCATGTTGCAGTTGCTTATTTGTTTCCGTAGTTGTATCACTTGTATCCGACGGACTAATGTTTAAATAAGGTTTATTGTCACTGTCACAATCAACTTCAAGTCCGATTTTTGTTTCTTTTTCATTACTTGCACTTGACTCGGGTTTGGGTTGTTCAACTTCACATTTTGATGATTTTTTATAAACTGGTCGAGTTTTGAAAGTTTACTTTTAGATTCTTCTCGTTGTTTTTGCAGTTTCCTTTTCGTAGCACCACTTAAATATCCACGCTTACTTTCCATTTTATAAACTCTGTCTCTAACACTCTAACTCTACACAAAATACAAAAACTAAAATCAAATGTTAAGTCATTAAACTTAAACGGCACTAAATTACGAAATGAATGCAATACAGTACAATCGCGCACGAGATGCGACGCACTACTGAGTACTGAACTACATTGTGTTGTGTTTGTTTACGTCTCCTCAGTGCCGAGTGACTCATCGCACGGACGTACGGGCACCACAAGAGATAAGATAAGCTTCGCTTACAAACTACAAACAGTAATGTCATTTCGGAAAACGTAGTTTTTTGCATGTCTATACACTTAAATAAAACGTATATTTCGTATTTTAAATACACATTTGCCGGTAGTCGGACCCCATTAAAACTTTTTTCCTATTATAGCTCGTTTCATATTTTTTTCTAGGGGCCAGAGTGGCGGGGCCCCCCAGAGGGTCAGGCCCCCCCCGCGCCGCGGGGTCTGCGGGGGCCTTATCGCCGCCACTGATGATAAGCCAAGTTTAAAAAATCTTCTGTGGCTGATAAGTAATCATGCCACTTCCTTTGTTGTTGATGACAATAGGTTCTTAAGATTCTACCAACCTCTCTCAGTATTCTTTCTGATGGATTGCTACTGGGGTGGTATACGGAGGTCTTATAGCTTTTGATGTTCAGTTCTAACAATGTGTTCTTCCATTTTCTGCATCGAAACTGTGCACCATGGTCTGTAACTATTGAAACAGGTATTCCTATTTTTGGAATGTATTGAGTAGTTATTACTTCAAGAATTTTCTGCGTAGTTGCTCGACTGATTGGATACAATTTGGTGAAGTGGTCCATAATGATTATAAGGTATTTATACCGGCTTCTACCTTCACTCCTAGGAAATGGTCCACATATGTCAATGAATAATTTTTCCAATTTTTGTTCTGACGATATAGGTATCATTACACCTTCCCTTCGTTCATTATTAATTTTGACCAATTGGCAGATATGACAGGGTTTTATATAATTTTGTACCTTCCTGTGTATGTTCTTAATATAACAATTCTCCTCCAATGCTTTCACTGCCTTTACTGCACCCATATGTCCGTATCTTATGTGATATTCCAACACTAGTTCTTTCTCCATGATTCTGGGAATGATTACTTTCCAGTCTTCTTGGTTCAATGTATTTTTTATAAATAAAATTCCTTCTTGTTCACAATAGAATTGGTTTATTGAAGAGTTTTGGTTCACCATACGTTCCTTAATTTTTATTAATTTTGGGTCTAATAACTGATTAGCTGATATTTTGTAATAATGCCTCCAAATCAGATCTACTTTTGAGAATGTTATACACCTTGATAATCCTTTCTTTCTCACCCTCAAATGTCTGGGTGTCCAGGTTTATTCGAGATAACACGTCTGCTATCACGTTTTGACTCCCTGGAATATATTCCCATTTGATATTATACTCCTGCAAGGCGAGTATCCACCTTGTAAGCCTTCCATGACTCAGCTTACAACTTCTTAAAAATGAGATGGACTTACGATCTGTTCTGACAGTTACAGGATATCCCAAAATGTGCGTTCGGAATTTACTACAAGCAAAGACTATGCTTAATAGTTCCTTTTCCGTAACATTATACCTTCTCTCACAGTGGTTTAACACACGACTGGCAAAACTGATGACTAAATGGTTTCCTTCTGTGTCTTCTTGGTACAATACCGTCCCAAGACTGACATCACTTGCGTCACAGTTCAAAAGGAATGGGTGATCAAAATTTGGATGATGAAGGATTACTGTCTCTAAGAATTTATCCTTTATCTGTTGTAGTATAGCGTCCTGTTCATGTCCCCATGTCCATTTGTTTTTGGAAGACAGCTGTTCCTGAAATTTAGATGTCAATGCGGAATAATTGCGTTGGAACTTCCGGTAGTAATTACACAGTCCTAAGAAGGATTGGAGTTGCCTCTTATTCTTTGGTTGTGGGAACTTCTGGATTGCAGTAACCTTTTCTTGTGATGGGGAAATACCTTGTTCAGTCAAATGAAACCTAAAAATTGAACCTCCTTCGCTATTAATTGGGTTTTTCGAGTTTTAGTGTTATGTCGTTCTCTGCTAACTTACTCAATACATATTCCACCCTGTGACAATGTTCCTCCCAGTTGGATGAGGTAATCAACAGGTCGTCTACATAAACTGTGGTGAATTGTAGCGCTTCCTGACCCAATACTTGATCCATACATCGTACAAAAATTGCTACCGAATTGACTAATCCAAATGGCAATCTTTTAAACTGGTAGTTTCTACCCTCGAAAATAAAAGCCATATATTTTCGACTCATCGGGTGCAACTCCACCTGCCAGTAACCACAAACTGTGTCCCAGGTACTGATAAATTTTGTACCATGAAATTTCTTTAGAATTTCTTCTATTTCTCCAGGTGACGTGCGATCATTTACTATATGTTTATTTATTTCTCGGGCATCCAAGCAAAGTCGAACCTGCCCGTTCTTCTTCTGAATTGCCACTATTGGGCTAGTATATGGTGATTGGCTATGCTCAATTATATCATTTAACAACATTTTATTAATTTCAGCTCTAACCGCCTCCTTCAATGAATATGGTATAGGATAGGATTTTCTGTGGAATTCTGCTGGTTCTTTAAATTGTATTCTACACTGATAGTTTTTTACTTTTCCTGGTTTTTCTGAAAATACATGTTTATACTTCTTATATATTATAATGAGATCTTCTACTTGTTTTACTGTCAAATTATTTGTGCCTTGGTGTCTAAACTCTCTTATCTCCTGTAATTTACTGTTCCATAGGTCTTCATTTGTCATATTATAGATTATTTTTCTGCATTGTGTGTCATTCTTTAAAAAATTTAATTCCCTAACTTGGTGATGGGTACGGTTCACAGGGGCACCATCGCTTCCTATTAACTCTGCCGTCCACATAACACCTTCTGAGTTCAAGGATACCTTCTCCTTGCTCAAATCAATAATGGCTGAGTATTTTCTCAGCATATCGCATACGATTAATAATTCGAATGGTAGGCCGATTGCGACCAAACATATAATATTAATTGTAACACCTTTGCTTTCTATTTCCAATGACACTTGTTTTCTCACTGTTTTATTTTGACGCCCAGTGGCACCTATTAAGATAACATTATTGACAGGTAAGGTAGGTATTATATTTTTACTTTGTTTCTGTATTCTCTCCAGTTCAGCCTCGTTAATAAGTGATACATTTGCACCCGTATCTATCATTATTCGTGTAGGAATTCCTTCAATTTGAGCGGTTATGTATAAAATTTCATTATGCTGGTTGATTCTACTTGTCACCGTTTCCTCCAACAGTTCTTCTCGAAGATTTTTCAAATAATAATTGTAAATAATAGTAAGATTTTGACTATCCGTCCTTAAACTTTGGTTGTTGTTATACTTCAAAATTCTTTTATTTTCCATAATTAGTTTTTCATAATTAGTTGGTAGTAATTTGTTATTACTATATTTTTGAATTTGTTGGTTTTTGTACCCAGTAGTTAGTAGTAGTAAGGGGTCGCGAGGGTTTATTACTGCCTCACTCCGTTTAAATTAAGGCTATCATGATTATTTTCCGGGCATGACTGTTGATTTGCCTGGAATGGTGTGCTGGTTCCTGGTTGTTCAACCTCTCGGTTGTCTAATTGTTCACTTCCCCTTGATTCTCGGAAGTCCTCCTGGCTTCTACTTCTTACTCGGTTATAATGGTGACTCATCCCTCTGGGATTTCCTCTTTGATCATAACTGTTATTAAAACTGTTCCTCCGAGGTTGATGGTATCTCCAGTAATCCCCTTCTTCTGCACTGATATAATTTATTCGGGGTCGGTACGGACGATTATTATTATAATTACCCTGATTATTATTGTTATTAACTCCTGAGTTACTCCTAAAATTATTATAATTTTGGTTTGTTCGGTAGTTATTATAATTATTGTTATTTCTATTACCCGGATGGTAATTTTGATTGGGCCTGTTGTTATTATTATTGTTAATTGGGTTTCGATTGAAGTTTGCTGGTTGGTTATTATTTGGGGTAAAATTTTGGTTGTAATTACGATCGTTGACATAACTATTCTGGTTATTCATGTTATTATATTGATTATGATTCATACCATGGTTATTATTTTTTGAACCGCACTGATCCGTTCGTTGTCTGCTTCTTTTGTAGTAACCCTCGTGTTCATAATTTTCTAATAAGTCAGCCATTGCGTGGACCGTTTTAATCTGGCTTCCCAGGCGTGCTCTGGCAATTCCTGTGTCATAATGGTATGCCATTTTAGTTACTAGGGATTCTTCTGGTATTCTTGGCTCTAGGTGTCTCGCCAAACACACCTTTCCCCAGAAGTACGTAGTTGGAGATGTACCTCTATTTCCATCATATCTTCCCTGACAAATGTTGTCCCTTATAATATTTTGTATAGCTTCGGACCAGTATTTTTCTTTAAACAGTTTTTTAAATTGAGCGTAGTCCACTATCTCATTCCTGGTTGCTGTCCACCAGTTGTCCGTAATCTCCCTAAAATGCTCATCCAACAATCTCTCTAATCGAGCTCCAGATAGTTATTCGATGTTTATTAAAATGTTCCTCGATTCTGGCTAGGAATTCCATGGGGTTTCTACGATAATTTTTGAAATTAATCCCTTCTCTGGTTTCATTTGTGGAAACATGAGTAATATTATTTGGTCTGGTTCTAATTAACTCAATTTCTTCTTGATTTTGGCGTACTTGACCAGTTAAATTATTCACCGTAGTGTTAATATTGTCACACCTTTCTCCGGTTTGTTTCTGTAAATTAACTAAATTTTCTTGTTCCTTTTGTATTCCTTCTATTTGAATACGATTATTTTCTTGGACCTGGTCTATTCTGGTATTTATCACTGCTTTATTTTGTGTAATGGTTTCGTTAGCTTTTCTTAATCTCTCATTAATGTCAGCTGTTTCTTGCTTCCTTTCCTCATCGATTTTGTCCATCTTCTGGTTAATGGTATCATTGACCTGTTCAATTCTACCATTAATTCTTCTTAAATTCTCTTCATTGATTTGTCTGAATTCTTCCTTCATTTGGTTATTATTTTCACTTATAGTTTGCCTTAAGGTTTCGTTAGTACTTTCTTTAATACTGTCGATTTTCTCATTTATCCGTTTTAAATTCTCGTTAGTGTCTTCTCTGTTTTGGTCAAATCTCTCCTCCATCTGTTTGATTAAATTTTCACTCATTTTCTCATTTTGTACCCTTGAGTTCTCATTAATCTCTTCCTTCATACCGTCTATTTTCTCGTTTGTTTATCTGTTATCTTCCTTGATACTATCAAATTTCTCATTTGTTTGTCTGTGATCTTCCTTGATGCTCTTCAAATCTTCCTTCGTTTGCTTGTTTTGTTCCTCCATTTGTTTTAATAAGTTTTGACTCAAAATTTCATTTTGTTTCTTTGAGTTTTCCGTGAATTCTTCCTTGATGTTATTCAAATCTTCCTTCATTTCTTCCTTCTGCTTCTTAGAGTCTTCTTTAATTAATTCCCATAGTTGTTGTAAATCCAGGCCTCCTCTGGCTTCCTCTCTTACTACCGTTTCTACATCCTCCACCGATGTTACTTCTTTCTCTTCCATTCTGACTTCCTTCTCTCCCTCCTTCGTCCGTTTCAATGATGTAGCCCTCTTACGCATCTTTATTATTTCTTGGAACTTATAGCAGTCGTCAGCTAAAAATTAGGAAATTAATTTGCTTGTTTCAATTTCTTCACCTAATATTCCCTAATTTCAGCCTCACTAGTTGGTGCGCCAATCTATAATACGCCCCTCTTTTGTTCCCGTAGTATCTTAATGGTATAATATATTACGTTCCTGAAATAATAACGCATGGGTATGATTTAATAACATAATGGTTTAATCTCTGTAACATATTGTTCAAATTATTGGAAAATTCCATTCGATACATACGGTTGTCACAATCGATATTTATCTCAGGATTTAATAACTAAATAATTTTAATATATTTCGTGGGAATTCTTGTGGCTGCTACGAAAAGTTCCTTTACATGTTAATTAATAATAGAGAGTACCTTTACAAACAATATATTACTTATAATCTAAAAAAATTACAAAAATTATATATTAAGTTACATACAAGTTTTGACGATATTCAATACGCTTCGTAAAAGCATGTAGGTTAGAGTAACGTCAACATCATGACTATTTGTCCGTCTCAGAAAATAATGTAGTTTATTAATGTGTACAATAAATGTTTTACTTGTAATCACTGTTTGCTTAGATATTGAATTTGGTTGCACTTTAAAATGTTTACTAGTGATTAGTGTTAGTGTAAATTGTTATATTGTCTAGTGGTTGTTCCTTGTTGGATAAAAATATTGTCAAATTATACTTTACACATCTAGACGATATTCTGAAGGTTTTCTGGTTTATTCTGAAATTTTTCTTGATTGTGTGTATTACTTGTTCATGAAAATTGTAGTGGAAGGATTATTATCTTCGATGATGGTCTTTCAGATCTTTCACAAACGGGTTATTTATTTTTATATTTTTTTAATTACATCTAGACACGCACTATTCAACTGTTTTCCATCACAATTAACAATTAAGTGTTATTTCTTCTTTTTTAGTCACAGAACTCATACAAATTTCTTAAATTTTGATTGGTCATTTATGTACAGGTTAAATGTTATAGGATCAACACCCATTACCTACTTTATATTTTATAAATTACCTTTAATAGATAATTTTATTATTATACTCTAATGATACATGCAATGTTTATACAATTATTAATTAGACAATTATAAACAATTTGATACTAAACATACCTCAGTTTATAACTGTAAAACCTTATTAATTTGAATTTCTATGATATGTGGTGGAACAATCTGTTATGGTTGATTGTAATTTCTACTTTGACTACCTGAGATAAATATATTTACATAAATTAACTGGTGACATAAAATCTTATAACATACAACAAAACTCTTAATAATAATAATTGTTTTTGACAGTTTTAGTTTATTTATACTGCTAAACTATTGTCTGTATGATAAACTAAAATTCTGTCTAATAATAACAATAAAACACTTTTCATACAAAAATAATTAACACTGTTTAACAGTAGTCTGTGTCACTATTTATATTATGTCACTCATATAACTGTAAGGTTTGTGTCCCTTTTTCTATCCTTAAAATATGTCGATACAATTTTGTTAATACAATTTTAATTTATGATTAGGTACTCTTTATTGGGTTTGGTTGTTATTCAGGGTAAGTTGATTAGGCCTACTAGGTTTATTTATTTAATTTTTGTCTGTTTACTGCCCTATTCTACTGGGTTATTTCTGGGTTTCTTGATAATATTAAATAAGTCAAACCAACTAGGTTTCCTTTAATTTGCTTTCAATTATTATTTCTTGTTTCCTCTCTCGATCGGATTTCATTATTATTTACTATTCTTTTGTAACATTTGTTTCGTTACAATATTAAAAATTCAAATGTAAACTATTTAAATTATGTTCTAACACTATCACAATTAAAAGAGAAAAACGCTATACTCAGTATGAAAAATAACTAAAAAATCTAAAACTAAATCTGAATGAAAACCAAATACGACTAACGTAAAGGGTAAACCGTTATTTTGTACATATGTCACGTATGTGAGCTAAAGCTAACTTTGAAACTGTTGAAACCTATGTAACGGTCTCCTATAAAATGGTTTTGTTTAGTTTTACCATATTATTACGTCACTACGCTACTACGCAGCTCATATACATGGTACTTATCGTTTACCTAGGTTAGGGAGCAAACTACGTAGCCATTAATATCTAAAATAAAAATTTGTTGATTTAAAATAAACTAAATTTAACAATCAACTTAAAAAAAGTCTTCATTACAAATTAAAAAAAAGTGTTCAAAGAAAAACATCGAAACGAAACCATCGATAGTATGAAAACATCGCAACTGAACCATCGATGGTAAAAACATCGAACATCGAACGTTAACCATCGATGTTTTTGGAACATCGGCCATCGATGCTCATCCCTACTCATCACAAAATACGATACATCACAAATATGATAGCTATATTTTAACAAATTAAAAGTAAAACTGTTTTTTTATCTTAATAATGTTTTATTGTCGTTTAAATAATATATGAAGCCTTTTACCAGCAGTAAACATTATAAGTGCTAGAACGATTAGTCAGTTAATAAAATACCGTTTAGTGACTACACAACAACCAATAGGGCTAACTTTTCTTGTACAATCTACAAACAATACCGTTTCTTTATAACTTTAAAATTTTCTTTATTTACTTGTATTTTTCTCTGTGAAGAATTTGTTTGCAGAAGTTGATGCTTTCACGCCTACCACGAATCGCGATGTTGATTGGAGTTGCTTGGTGAGTAATCATGTTATCGAAAATGAGTTGTGTCAGAAACGTCTTATGTAACATAATGGGTGTCGTGTATAGTCAGTGGCGGCTCCATCATTTCAAAGGTGGACCCACAGAGTATGAATGGTAGGCTACTGTAAGAACTTTTTCTATGGGTTCAAGTTCATACATAGAAGCAAATACCACGTGTTTTTGCAACAAGAATGTGTGGCAAAAACAGACTGTAACCGCGCATAGTATATTATTACAGTATATTTACTCACTCAGTATATCATTTCCATACACATATATTTTGAGTCTTGTCCAATACGCAATCTCATCTTTTTTAGTAAGCAATTAAAATGTCACAATGGTGGGGCAGCCAAGCATGAGGAAGCCACCACGTTGGAGTGTCGTCTGCTGTGTAGCAATGGATCACAAGAGAGTAGGATGGACGACTCATTCGGAGTTCATGTGAGGAATGCCTCTAGATCTGGAGGTCGTTGAAATCGATGCTCTGATCTAGTCGAACGCTCATGATATTATGGTCCACTGGGCTGGCACGCGGAAGTTTGACTTACGCGTAGAACATATCGCTTCCTACTGGACTGTCTTGATCGCTATGCGTCACTTCCACAACCAGTGCGGAAAGTCCAGCTACCGTTGTATCATTACCGTCACCTCTCGCGGAGACAAGGACTATGATGGAACATTGCGTCTTCACGAAAGAGGAACAACGTAACTCCGGGATTCACTGACAGGTTATCTGTGTACACAAGGTACAGAACGGACCGAGGACAGGCCCTAGAGAAATGCCTGCGGCGATGACACGAACCCAAGAGCATATCCAATCGATGCTCACACCGGGGTTCCGTCGGTTACATGCGACTGTATGAGATGCACAGTGAACTGTAGTAGTGGTGTTTAGGTTAGTAAGAAGAGCAGGTCTTTGTGCCGTACTTGGTCGAAGCCTTTGCTCGTGTCCAACAGGACAGCGCATGTGGACTGGTGGCGTCTGCTAGCTCGGAAGCAACCCTCACTTGCTGAAGAATAGTCCAGTGTCCCTGCCGAAAACCAACATAACATACTCATCGCAGTCGTATATCCACTAGTAGTCGCTTGAATACTTTCGAGATTGCGGACTGTAGGCTTCTTGGGTAGTCACAGGCGTATAAAGCAGCGTAGTCATGTTCATTACTTTAGGTTTACAGTAAACTATCAAACTTTCTTCTTTGTGTTCTAATCGAAATTTCTTGTTTAAAAACAAACGTATGCTTCAAAATCGCAATTGGCCGATGTCACATTCGGGCACACTATCGCAACAACTGCACACTTTACATAATACTATTTCTATTCATTATTACATAAACAACGTACACAATGAATCCATGTTTAAAAAGATCGCTTCACTAATGTAACATGGCGTTGGTAATTCTATAACGAGTCTGTAGAAGGCACACAATTTCAAGAAGCAGAAATTTCGTTTATTTCGCTACTTAAAGCAACAAAATTTTAAATTCATAATTATTTTCTGGATTAATTCGATAAGATTTTAAAATTAAATACCATGAATTGAATTATTGGAGAACTTTTTAAAAATGCGTCAGGTCATGCCCCCCCCCCCCCAGCTACAGGCCTGTTTATAAAGTGTAATTCTTTATAGTACGCCACTAAATTGATTATGAAAACAGAGTGTAAAACACATTCTTATTACGATCACAAACACAAATCAAACAGGATCATAAACATAAATCAAATGAACGCAGATACTTTACTTCAGCTTTCAATAGCATGTGTACTTTATGCTTACCAAATAGCTGTATTACTCACTACAGTGTCAGTTACATTTTTTTTGTGCTCGGTTTGTAGTTATAAAACTGCTGAGCATTATCCAGCATTTTAGTAAATATGGTTTTATTAATGACATTGAATTCTTTAAGAGTATAAAATATCTGTTAGCAAAACAATTCCTACTTCTATATTGACCTTTATCGCATTAGGTACTGTACTATAGCCGCTGCAGTTGTGGGGGGGGATTTAGAGTCCCTTGCACCTTGCCCCCATTGGAACCGCCCATGTACAGTCACCCACAAAAACCACCCCGACCTCTTTACTTATCTGTGGTATAACCAGGATTTTTTCATGGAAGAGAGTTATCAACCAAGATTTTTCGATAGGTGGAACTGCAGACTAAGACTTTTTTGTGGCGGTGGATTATTGAGGTAAGAGGGTGGGCATGTGTCAATGGTATTAGCAGGCTTGCCAGTTACATGGTACTATTACAAATTATTAGTGAGCAATACTCACTATTACTGACTATGTAAAGATTTTACCAATATAGCTACAACCATACTTGCATTTTTCACATAATTTTCTATCACCTCTTGAAATTTTAGTATAACCATGTCTCCAGTTTCGAAGTATAACCACATCAGTTCAGTTTGAAGTGTAAACTGGCAAAAAAAAATATATCTGTGTAAATTTTGTAATTACAAATAGAATTTCATTAAATAAAAATACAGTTGCTAGATGCATATTACGTGATGTGTTGGTAGTTCATTGGATGGCATAGTTTATCAGTATAAGTTTGAGAAACTCAGACGATGAGGACAACAAAGAATTTTCTGTACAGCTGAAGTAAAGGGGATAAAGCTGAAAATTTATGCTACAAAACATAATGTTTGAGATCCATACTGGAATACATTGCCTGCACTGGAAACAAATGTGTCCTTGTGTGGCAATATGGACTAGCAGCACTTGAAAGTTGTAGGCAGTGTTACTGCCACAACAGCCAAAGTAAATGCCACACTGTGAGTATGGTATGAAAGAAAAGGAAATGCACATCAGCACCCTTGCTATATTACTTATGTACTATTGGCTTCCCGGTTTAAAACTACTGTAGCATTTTAATTTTGTACAAATTTCCTCCATTTTTGTGTGAAAGTGTTTTACTCAAGACCATGGTATATGTATTACTTCCAGCATTTTTGCCACTATTTTATTCCATGTTTGAGTATACCTTCCCCTTTCCTTATTTTTTATTTTCTTGCTTCCCATATTTGTTTCACTGACCTTATGAGCCATACACTATAGGTGTTCCATCAAATCAGTTGTTCTTTTATAAATATAATATAACATAAGACACATGAATGTTATGCCCTAAGTAATAATTCTTAAAATTTAAGTACAGCGACCCTTCAATATTTGTGGTCAGGTTCTTATAAAACTTAGTGAATGTGAAATTCACTAATGTTAAGTTGCCAATTGCAAGAGGCAGGTTAAGTTCCTCAAAATGAAATGCATAACTAGGAAGGTGATTGAAAAAAATACACACCACATCTGAGAGTTAGTTTTATTGTATTTACTTCAGTAATTATAAAATATTAAAGTGTTATTTTTAAAAATTCATTAATAAAGTACACAAACAAAAATAATTAATTTGAAGGCTACTTTTTAATATATTTTGTTATTCTAGACTGTTGTGTTGATGTCCATTTCTTTCAAATCTCAAAATCTGAGGAACAGCAACTACAGTTTCCTTCTTGAACTTCAGGCTCTTTTCCATTGCCATGTCACTTTTGTTCTTGCTGAAGTTTCAGAATCTCATTTACTATTTTATCAGTGAAGTTGTTCAGAGATGAGATTTCTTCTACAATTTCACCATCATTTCCTTGAAATTTTTGTATATTAATCAATTGTATAATGTCCTCTTTACTAAGCTAAGAAGCATGTGAATTGATCAAAGACTCTATGTCTTTTCTGCTCAACAATTTGTAAAAGAGCCCTCTCTAATGACCTGTGCCAGTTAGATAAGTTCTTGGTGTTGTTAAGAAACAATGGAATGGACACATTCTTATCTCAAATCTTGGGGCCCAATTTTTTCTAACAAGTGTTGATTATAAATGTCTTCATTTCCATTAGTGATGAATCAATATCAGTGAATCACTCCAACATTTGAATTACTTTCAACTTGAAGTCACTGATTCTTCTCAATTTTTTGCAACGGATTCGAAAATTTGTTTCAAAGATCTTCTGGTAATAAGCTTAAAAAGTTTCTACCTGTATAATGTATTGATCTAAAGGCTGGATGTTCATTGAAGCTATATCAGTATGAAATACAAACCACTTCAATGTTTAGATGAGCATTTCCTGTATGCCTAGGAGCGATATCGATAATGAGAATTTTTAAAGTGGGATTTTTGGATAAGAAATGTTTTTTCTTAATAGCAACACAGCAGCTGAACCAACCCAAAACAAAGAACTGGTCACCCATGCATATATGTTTCCTTGCCAAAAAAAAACTGGTACTTGAATTGCCTTCTAATGCATAGTGCACTAGTGTTACCTTACAGTCACCTGACACATTGTCACACAAGGGAAGACAAATTAGTCTTGAATCCTGGGGCATTCTGCGTGGAAAGAAGATTTTGTGGGTATCTTCTCCCAGAATAGTCTCTCCTCATTCGCAATCAATACCTGATTTGGAAAAATCCTCCGACTTCAATACCTCAGCTGCAAAATTATATGCTGCTTCTTATCTGTGAAAATCAATTTGCCAGCTAATTTGTTGTTGTGTAAGCTATTGCTATGTCCAAAACTCTTAAACCATCCATTTGCTTAAAATCTGAAAAAATGAATCTGAATCTTCTTGAAGTGTTCAAATACTTTGGTTCTTGACTCTAATTACACTTTAACTTAGTGGGGCAGTTTTGATCAAGATCTCCAATCAAAATACTGAACATTATTTCTGTTTTTTCCTATAACTTGTTCCTGACTTGAAACACATAAAATTTGCACTAACCGGTGTGGTAGTTGTAACACTACCTCTTATTGGAATTGTTTTTAATTGATCGCATGATCGACTCATTTATATGTTGAAAACGTGATGAACAGAAGCAGCACTACCTCCATCACACAATTTATACAGCACCTTGATATGATTAGAGAATACTTGACTTTCTTTGATCATCTTAGAAGTTTTGGACATTTCCAGTCTTATTTGAAAATGTCTGCGAGGCCTACTTCAACAGATGAAAATTTATCATGAGTAAAGGAAGGGAAAGCGACCATAAATGAAGTGGAAAAATCAGGGCAAGAAAAATAAGTAGAAAGTTGATAAGGGCATAGTGTGGCAAGCTAGGCATATCAGTTCTTAGAGATCAATACCATCCTAAAAGAGATAATTAGAGTTCAAGGAATAGTAGTTATCCTGTCCTTTCAGGAATGATTTAATATTTGTTCTGTACACAAATAAAAATCACAAATGTGACTCTCATTAGTAAATGTTAAATGGTGACATTTCTTTCATCATGAACAATTAAAACTTGCAAATGTTGAAGGGTTATTATAATTAAAGTTGCAAATTAGATGCATACGTTAGCTGGTCTTTATGACTAACTGTAGTAGGCCTATAATAAAAGAAATTATTTTAAATTTACTCCAAGATCTCACTTTGAAAGATTTCTGTCCATAGAAAATAGTTAAACTGGTTTAAATATTAATTAAATAGTTTTCTGAATAATTTTCTATTACCACCATTTTAATTTATAATTTTTATGTAAAACTGTCTTTCTTTAATTTCTAACAACTTGGAATAAAAAGCAAACACTAATCCCAACAATCTGAACAACAGAACTGAAAGAACTTAAATACCTATGTTAAAGAACTTTGAATAACCCTATATCAGTTTATTTATTATCACCTGTATGCTGTTTTGTTTATTGATTATAATTATTCTCAGTGATTTTGGTTGTGGAAGTTGCATTATTCATGACTGAGATTTATTTTTATCAGAAATACGATTTTCACTGTGAAAACATTGTTTATCAAATCAGGGGTGCCGATCCCCCCCCCAACCACTGACGCTTCCTCCCATGTTATTAAACAATTCCCCCCCTTTTTCTGACAAGACCTTTTCTCTCTTTTACAGTAAAATTTCTTACCTAATCGAGCAAAGGCCGGGGCTTTCTAACTCAAAACTATTACAAAATATTACCTTTTGTAACGTGACGAATTTTGAGGGATTTTTTATTTTATTAATTTTTGGGGACTTATTATAAAATATTCATAAATTCATTTTCCAACTGGGTTACGGCCACGTGTTTGAATAAAGCATTGCGCTAACAAAGGAACAGTACGCAGTATCAGTTGTGTAACCTTTACGAAAGAATGTACCGGGCGTCATTTCTTAGAACTTTGCGGGTGTGTGGCAGTTACATCCGAACGCACCACAGAAGCATGTGCGCAGACCGACGCGGAATTGTTGAACGCAAAATGGCTTAGAGAAGAATCTCTGTTCGCTTCCTTGACCATGCTGGAGGATGCGAGTCTAAGCCCAACCTCTTTTGGTGACGTAGAACAGTGCTCACGGAATATCGTCAACATCCCGCACTAGAAAACCCCTATGTGTCAGGTGTAAAGCCACAAAACTGTGACAACTCAGGCTGTGTGCGGCGACGAAATTTGTTCGCCGGCAAGGCATTGATGTCCGTCCGCATGTAATAAGTGAGTCGACATATGGCCGCGGCGGCGGCCGGACGCAAGCAGAGACTCGTGGGCACTAAGAAACTTTAAGCTTTAACGGAAAGTGATCAACCGGCGTAAATAAGTGGAACAACATTCCGAAATCTAATAAGTTAAGTGCAGTAGGAAGAAAATAAAAAGTGTACGTGACTGACATACATTCGGATGCATCTAGTGTAGCACGCGGCTAAGCGGAACCCCGACTGTTACGTAACCAACTATCATTATTCAATTTTCAATCATTCAATATTTTAAGTCTCGAGCAAAATAAAAAGGGGATATAAAAATGTATGTGTGTGTGGATGGCAAACTGGGTTCGTCTTTGTTTTTTTAGATTAAGGATTTAAGTAAGAATACGTAAAGAAAAGTGTTAAGTGAAGGTTTTATTTTATTACTGTTTTGTTTTGTTTTTTATAATTACAAATGAGTTTTCGGTTGAATAAATTGAAAGGTTCGTTGGTATATAAATATGTGTTAATGTAGTTATTTCGTCATTACCACTTTCTCATTTCTGTGCTGCAAGATTCGTCTAAACGTTCCCGTATTTCTTCTGAATTATTATTGGGGGGTAGTCAGATTGCAAAATTATCCCGTTTTAATTAAGGTAGAGTGTAAAGGTTTCCATATCTGTCCTTCAAAGATATTGGAGGCGACTCTGGGCTTCTGATCGAAATTTAATAAGGTAGGTAAGTGAAAAGATCGCAGGTAAGTTTCTGGCAGTATTTTTATTTATTTCGATAAAGTTTGTTTATTCACAATTGGCGACGCTCTGCCAGGATCCTGATATAATTTTATACGAGGTAGACCTATTTTAAAGCACAGAAAATAGGATTTGGTAATGACGTATTTATGTAAAATTTATCGTATATAATTACGTATGTGTGAATAGGTTATGTTTGGGATATTATGGTTTACAGTGGTGTTAGGTGTTTTGGTTTTAGAATAATAATGGTTTTTATACATAAAAATGTTATATAAATAAATTTTGAACATGGGTGAAGTACAAGGTAATGATATTGGTTTCGCGTGGGATGAGTGGGAGAGCGAATTTCGAGGGGTTGTAGGGGAAATGACAGACGAGGAGTGGGGTAAGTTAGATAATAATTTAACACGGATGGAAGAACAAGAAGAGGGAATATTTGCCAAAATTAAAAAGCATAGTGATGATATTAGTATTGGTAGTAAGATGACCAATGACAAAGGTAAGGTAGTCGAAGTAACAGTGGTAGAAAATAAGGCAGTAAATAGGCCTAGTGATAATGATGAGGTGTGGTGGTGGTAAATAAAGGTAGAGAGACAGACCAAGTTAACAAGAATAAAGTCGATCAGGTGGCAAATAATGAGGTAAGTAATGAGATGAGTGAATCTGATTATAAAATGATAATGGATATGTTGCGAATGATTAAGAAACAATTAGATGAAAGAAAGGAAATAATGGATAAGGGTTTTGACATGATGAATAAACATTTTGACGAGATGGACAAGAATTGGGGAGGAGATAGATGTCAATTAAAGGAGAATACAAGTGAATTAAAACAGGTAAGTGATAATAATGTGGTTAATGATAGTGAAGAAATAATTAACCAGGTGAATGATAACGATAATTCTAATAATGAATTAACAAATAAAAGTGACAAAATAGTGGGAGAGGTAGGGTTGACTAGTGAAGATAATGATGGTGATTACAATTCTGAGGTAAGTGGTGATGTTAATATAATTAATTCTAATGATGAAATAATGTTAAATAATAATAATGATATAGTTGAGAATAAAGTATTGGATAGTGATGAGATAGAGATAGTGAGTGAGAGAGAGAGAGAGAGAGAGAGAGAGAGAGAGAGAGAGAGAGAGAGAGAGAGAGAGAGAGAGAGAGAGAGAGAGAGAGAGAGAGAGTAATAGATTGTAAAGGCGTAGTAATTGGTGTTGATGAATTAGATAATGAGTGGAAAGAGAGTTATATTGTGGGTATGAAACAGAGGGTAAATTTTTTCCGAGGTGTTAAGGGGGGTGAAGAAAGGTCTTCACGAATGTATTGGGTAGATAAGTGTTCTACAAATAATTGTTTTTTGAAGTTTTTTATTGTTCCTGGAGAAGTCAGGAAATGTTTAAATGAGTTAGTACCCTCTGCATGGAGTGAGAGAGAAAGTGTGATATGGCATTATGGTGAGAGAGATTTAGATGGAGAGTTGTGTATAGAGAGAGAAATAGAATTATATAAGTTGAAGAGAAATTATAATGAATTGAGAAAAAGGTTAGAAGGGGTGAAGATAAAAATTGATAAAATAGCTTACCTGACGTTAACAGATAATACTAACGGAGACTGGACCAAATTGACCAATATTGAACAGGTATATGAACCAATAAAAGGGAAAATGAATGACATAGAAGTAAGGGATTATAATAATAATAATAATAAATTTGATGTAAATGAAAATGATTTATGCTACAAATATGTTAGATATCTATACGATGATGGAGGTTAAATTAAGAAATCGGGGAAGGAACAGTTTAAATATGTTAATGGTAATGACCTAGCTGATTTTTGACATTGAAGTGTGATATAACTGAATAATTCAGGATGAAGAAGTGTAAATAAATGTTTAGTGAATTTATTTGTGTGTATTGTAAAATGTTAGGTAAACAAGGTGTGTGTGTGTGTAGGTAATTGTTGTGATGATAATAATAATATTAATATTTTGCAGCCTAAATAAATAAAAAAATAATTTTGAAGAAGATAATAAACAGAGTTGTAATTATTGTAATTGGTGAAAGTAATTAAAAATGTTGTTTTCAATAATTGATTTAATTAAAATAATTTGAAATGTTTAAATATTTTTGATTGGTTTAAATGTTATATAATTGAATTTTCTAATGGATTTAAATTGTTTTATGAGAGTTGAATTTGATAAGTAATTAATAAATAAATGTTAAATTGTTTGATAAGAAATAACACTGTTGTTAAATGTTTCAGAGGTTACGTGGAAGTAATGGTGTGTATATTTTGTGTTTATGTCAGTAGGTGAATAATGTACTGTAAGTATAAAATTTTATAATAACAGTCAGATATAATAAAATGTTTACAGAGGTGAAAAGAATTTTAAATTCAATAATGAGAATAATTTGAGATAATGGTTTTAAATAGAAACGATAATTAAAAAGCAATAGTGTGTGTGGTTTGGGGGGTTGCTCAGGTGAGCAACGAATTTAAATTTTATAAATTAAAGACGATAACTCATTTTTGCTCTAATTAAATGCTTGTATTATGCTTTGGTAAATGGGTGTTCATATGTTCAGTATACTGTGTTTATTCTGTTTTATAGATGTATTATTTTATTGTGTTAGGTATAAGGATTGATAAAAATATGTATTTCATGTAATTGGTAGAGATTTGAAATGTGTTGGTAGTGAGGTCATTCACCTTGCTAAGAAAATCAGCTGATCCGCTGTAGAATGTCACTGATAAATGTTTGCAAATTTCCAATGTATCTAATGATTGAATATGAGGGTAATCTGTTAAAGATGTTATTCCAAATAATGAGGAAAGTAATTTGATAAAGTTAAGATTTTAAATGATTTGTGAAAATAATAAAAGATAGATTTTGGGTGATTAATATTTTGTTGGGACATGTAGATCAGTCCAAGTTGAATTTAAAGTGGTACTAGTGATGAAAATGTTGTTATGAATTAATGTAATGTAGAATTTGAGAAGTATTGATGTTGATACAGTAGTTATGGGGAATACATGTAGAGTATTGAGTGATATATTGATGTTTATAAATGATGATGTTATTTTGTAGTTGAAGTGAGGTAATGAGAATGTTAAGTAGGGGATGGTAATTTTGTAAGAGGGGATAGTGTAGTGTAGGAGTCCGCAACAAAAGGGTTGGGACGGGAAGGGACCGTTTAGCGCGGGAAGGGGTTGCCTTAGGTAGAATCCAGGAACCAGATTAAGGGAATGAGCTTTTTGGGGGGGGGGAACACATATCCTAAGTACAAAGGGTTAGAGAGTATATTTTTTTATATATCGAGAGAATGATGCGAATTGAGTTTAGTAGTAAGTTGGGTTTAGAGATTGTTTGGTAGATGTTTTGATGGAGATGGCTGTCCTGATATTTAAAGTTGTTAGTGGTATTAGAGTCAGAGTGAGAAAGATTATATGTGTATACATGCCAAGTGGCAGATCAAGTTAGTATGAATAATTAAATCACCCAAACTAATGGAGATTGAGATTGGTAAATAAAGAAAGTTATAGTAAAAATATAAAATTTTGATTGAAACAAGTGACAATTTTAATAGAATTTGAAAATGAAGTAAAGTTGTAAAATGTTTATTTTGAGTAATTTAAATATCAATTTTATTGTTAATTATAATAATACTTTGTTAATTTTAAATGTATTATTGTATTATGTTTTTGTGTTTAAAGATAGAATTTTAAAGAGGTTCAATGTATTTTCTGATGTAACTTATGTATAACTTATGTAGGTCAAGGTTCTTGACTTGACCCAGTTTGATCAGCTGAGGGTGATGGTCTATACTAGACCCGTTTTGACAATGAAGTAATGCCAATTTTGTTTCTTCATTAATTTAAATAATTTTAATATTGAAAAAAAATATATTTTAATAAATTTAAATTTTTTTTGAATTTGAAAAAAAAATTTTTTTTTTTTATTTTTGCCTGCCATCTAATTGATGTTGTGAATTCTGATTATATTATTGTTTGTGTGTATTAATAGTGTTTTTATTGATTTGTATTGTCTAGGGTATATGTATAATCACATGTTAGGATAAGGAAGTTCATGTTTGTAATAAAAGTTCAATTTATTTGTTTTCTAATTATCGATAATTTTGGCTAGGATGTAGTTGTAAGTGTGTGTGCAAGCCCAGTAACTGCTAAAGGCAGCCCAGTGTGCATGATAAGGGGGAACATATCGGTTGAGGATCTGGCATGATATAAGACCAGGGGTTTGGATTTTGGGGTGGCATGTTAGAAGGTGAGGTGCGCTGTGGTGCGTGTCTGTTCGATGTTATGGTGTTGGGATCTCGTACAGAGAAGTCCCGTGATCTCGTTCAGACGCGGCCATAGTCGCCAAGCCAGGGGGGTTGTTTACCCATGATGTATAAGAGCTAAAGGGGGTTGTTGGCACCAGTTCCTCACCGGTCCTCTTAGGGGTTTTAGCAATGAGATTTCTTCTGTTTCGGCAGAAGATATCTCATTGGGGGGGGGGGGTATTGAAACGTGACGAATTTTGAGGGATTTTTTATTTTATTAATTTTTGGGGACTTATTATAAAATATTCATAAATTCATTTTCCAACTGGGTTACGGCCACGTGTTTGAATAAAGCATTGCGCTAACAAAGGAACAGTATGCAGTATCAGTTGTGTAACCTTTACGAAAGAATGTACCGGGCGTCATTTCTTAGAACTTTGCGGGTGTGTGGCAATTACATCCGAACGCACCACAGAAGCATGTGCGCAGACCGATGCGGAATTGTTGAACGCAAAATGGCTTAGAGAAGAATCTCTGTTCGCTTCCTTGACCATGCTGGAGGATGCGAGTCTAAGCCCAACCTCTTTTGGTGACGTAGAACAGTGCTCACGGAATATCGTCAACATCCCACACTAGAAAACCCCTATGTGTCAGGTGTACAGCCACAAAACTGTGACAACTCAGGCTGTGTGCGGCGACGAAATTTGTTCGCCGGCAAGGCATTGATGTCCGTCCGCATGTAATAAGTGAGTCGACATATGGCCGCGGCGGCGGCCGGACGCAAGCAGAGACTCGTGGGCACCAAGAAACTTTAAGCTTTAACGGAAAGTGATCAACCGGCGTAAATAAGTGGAACAACATCCCGAAATGTAATAAGTTAAGTGCAGTAGGAAGAAAATAAAAAGTGTACGTGACTGACATACATTCGGATGCATCTAGTGTAGCACGCGGCTAAGCGGAACCCCGACTGTTACGTAACCAACTATCATTATTCAATTTTCAATAATTCAATATTTTTAAGTCTCGAGCAAAATAAAAAGGGGATATAAAAATGTATGTGTGTGTGGATGGCAAACTGGGTTCGTCTTTGTTTTTTTAGATTAAGGATTTAAGTAAGAATACGTAAAGAAAAATGTTAAGTGAAGGTTTTAATTTATTACTGTTTTGTTTTGTTTTTTATAATTACAAATGAGTTTTCGGTAGAATAAATTGAAAGGTTCGTTGGTATATAAATATGTGTTAATGTAGTTATTTCGGCATTACCACTTTCTCATTTCTGTGCTGCAAGATTCGTCTAAACGTTCCCGTATTTCTTCTGAATTATTATTGGGGGGTAGTCAGATTGCAAAATTATCCTGTTTTAATTAAGGTACAGTGTAAAGGTTTCCATATCTGTCCTTCAAAGATATTGGAGGCGACTCTGGGCTTCTGATCGAAATTTAATAAGGCAGGTAAGTGAAAAGATCGCAGGTAAGTTTCTGGCAGTATTTTTATTTATTTCGATAAAGTTTGTTTATTCACAATTGGTGACGCGCTGCCAGGATCCTGATATAATTTTATACGAGGTAGACCTATTTTAAAGCACAGAAAATAGGATTTGGTAATGACGTATTTATGTAAAATTTATCGTATATAATTACGTATGTGTGAATAGGTTATGTTTGGGTTATTATGGTTTACAGTGGTGTTAGGTGTTTTGGTTTTAGAATAATAATGGTTGTTATACATAAAAATGTTATATAAATAAATTTTGAACATGGGTGAAGTACAAGGTAATGATATTGGTTTCGCGTGGGATGAGTGGGAGAGCGAATTTCGAGGGGTTGTAGGGGAAATGACAGACGAGGAGTGGGGTAAGTTAGATAATAATTTAACACGGATGGAAGAACAAGAAGAGGGAATATTTGCCAAAATTAAAAAGCATAGTGATGATATTAGTATTGGTAGTAAGATGACCAATGACAAAGGTAAGGTAGTCGAAGTAACAGTGGTAGAAAATAAGGCAGTAAATAGGCTTAGTGATAATGATGAGGTGTGGTGGTGGTAAATAAAGGTAGAGAGACAGACCAAGTTAACAAGAATAAAGTCGATCAGGTGGCAAATAATGAGGTAAGTAATGAGATGAGTGAATCTGATTATAAAATGATAATGGATATGTTGCGAATGATTAAGAAACAATTAGATGAAAGAAAGGAAATAATGGATAAGGGTTTTGACATGATGAATAAACATTTTGACGAGATGGACAAGAATTGGGGAGGAGATAGATGTCAATTAAAGGAGAATACAGGTGAATTAAAACAGGTAAGTGATAATAATGTGGTTAATGATAGTGAAGAAATAATTAACCAGGTGAATGATAACGATAATTCTAATAATGAATTAACAAATAACAGTGACAAAATAGTGGGAGAGGTAGGGTTGACTAGTGAAGATAACGATGGTGATTACAATTCTGAGGTAAGTGGTGATGTTAATATAATTAATTCTAATGATGAAATAATGTTAAATAATAATAATGCTATAGTTGAGAATAAAGTATTGGATAGTGATGAGATAAGAGATAGTGAGAGAGAGAGAGAGAGAGAGAGAGAGAGAGGAGAGAGAGAGAGAGAGAGAGAGAGAGAGAGAGAGAGAGCGAGAGAGAGAGAGAGAGAGAGAGAGAGAGAGAGAGAGAGAGAGAGAGAGAGAGAGAGAGAGAGAGAGAGAGAGGGAGAGTAATAGATTGTAAAGGCGTAGTAATTGGTGTTGATGAATTAGATAATGAGTGGAAAGAGAGTTATATTGTGGGTATGAAACAGAGGGTAAATTTTTTTCCGAGGTGTTAAGGGGGGTGAAGAAAGGTCTTCACGAATGTATTGGGTAGATAAGTGTTCTACAAATAATTGTTTTTTGAAGTTTTTTATTGTTCCTGGAGAAGTCAGGAAATGTTTAAATGAGTTAGTACCCTCTGCATGGAGTGAGAGAGAAAGTGTGATATGGCATTATGGTGAGAGAGATTTAGATGGAGAGTTGTGTATAGAGAGAGAAATAGAATTATATAAGTTGAAGAGAAATTATAATGAATTGAGAAAAAGGTTAGAAGGGGGTGAAGATAAAAATTGATAAAATAGCTTACCTGACGTTAACAGATAATACTAACGGAGACTGGACCAAATTGACCAATATTGAACAGGTATATGAACCAATAAAAGGGAAAATGAATGACATAGAAGTAAGGGATTATAATAATAATAATAATAAATTTGATGTAAATAAAAATGATTTATGCTACAAATATGTTAGATATCTATACGATGATGGAGGTTAAATTAAGAAATCGGGGAAGGAACAGTTTAAATATGTTAATGGTAATGACCTAGCTGATTTTTGACATTGAAGTGTGATATAACTGAATAATTCAGGATGAAGAAGTGTAAATAAATGTTTAGTGAATTTATTTGTGTGTATTGTAAAATGTTAGGTAAACAAGGTGTGTGTGTGTGTAGGTAATTGTTGTGATGATAATAATAATATTAATATTTTGCAGCCTAAATAAATAACAAAATAATTTGAAGAAGATAATAAACAGAGTTGTAATTATTGTAATTGGTGAAAGTAATTAAAAATGTTGTTTTCAATAATTGATTTAATTAAAATAATTTGAAATGTTTAAATATTTTTGATTGGTTTAAATGTTATATAATTGAATTTTCTAATGGATTTAAATTGTTTTATGAGAGTTGAATTTGATAAGTAATTAATAAATAAATGTTAAATTGTTTGATAAGAAATAACACTGTTGTTAAATGTTTCAGAGGTTACGTGGAAGTAATGGTGTGTATATTTTGTGTTTATGTCAGTAGGTGAATAATGTACTGTAAGTATAAAATTTTATAATAACAGTCAGATATAATAAAATGTTTACAGAGGTGAAAAGAATTTTAAATTCAATAATGAGAATAATTTGAGATAATGGTTTTAAATAGAAACGATAATTAAAAAGCAATAGTGTGTGTGGTTTGGGGGGTTGCTCAGGTGAGCAACGAATTTAAATTTTATAAATTAAAGACGATAACTCATTTTTGCTCTAATTAAATGCTTGTATTATGCTTTGGGTAAATGGGTGTTCATATGTTCAGTATACTGTGTTTATTCTGTTTTATAGATGTATTATTTTATTGTGTTAGGTATAAGGATTGATAAAAATATGTATTTCATGTAATTGGTAGAGATTTGAAATGTGTTGGTAGTGAGGTCATTCACCTTGCTAAGAAAATCAGCTGATCGCCTGTAGAATGTCACTGATAAATGCTTGCAAATTTCCAATGTATCTAATGATTGAATATGAGGGTAATCTGTTAAAGATGTTATTCCAAATAATGAGGAAAGTAATTTGATAAAGTTAAGATTTTAAATGATTTGTGAAAATAATAAAAGATAGATTTTGGGTGATTAATATTTTGTTGGGACATGTAGATCAGTCCAAGTTGAATTTAAAGTGGTACTAGAGATGAAAATGTTGTTATGAATTAATGTAATGTAGAATTTGAGAAGTATTGATGTTGACACAGTAGTTATGGGGAATACATGTAGAGTATTGAGTGATATATTGATGTTTATAAATGATGATGTTATTTTGTAGTTGAAGTGAGGTAATGAGAATGTTAATTAGGGGATGGTAATTTTGTAAGAGGGGATAGTGTAGTGTAGGAGTCCGCAACAAAAGGGTTGGGACGGGAAGGGACCGTTTAGCGCGGGAAGGGGTTGCCTTAGGTAGAATCCAGGAACCAGATTAAGGGAATGAGCTTTTTGGGGGGGGGGGAACACATATCCTAAGTACAAAGGGTTAGAGAGTATATTTTTTTTATATATCGAGAGAATGATGCGAATTGAGTTTAGTAGTAAGTTGGGTTTAGAGATTGTTTGGTAGATGTTTTGATGGAGATGGCTGTCCTGATAGTTAAAGTTGTTAGTGGTATTAGAGTCAGAGTGAGAAAGATTATATGTGTATACATGCCAAGTGGCAGATCAAGTTAGTATGAATAATTAAATCACCCAAACTAATGGAGATTGAGATTGGTAAATAAAGAAAGTTATAGTAAAAATATAAAATTTTGATTGAAACAAGTGACCAATTTTAATAGAATTTGAAAAATGAAGTAAAGTTGTAAAATGTTTATTTTGAGTAATTTAAATATCAATTTTATTGTTAATTATAATAATTACTTTGTTAATTTTAAATGTATTATTGTATTATGTTTTTGTGTTTAAAGATAGAATTTTAAAGAGGTTCAATGTATTTTCTGATGTAACTTATGTATAACTTATGTAGGTCAAGGTTCTTGACTTGACCCAGTTTGATCAGCTGAGGGTGATGGTCTATACTAGACCCGTTTTGACAATGAAGTAATGCCAATTTTGTTTCTTCATTAATTTAAATAATTTTAATATTGAAAAAAATATATTTTAATAAATTTAAATTTTTTTTGAATTTGAAAAAAAAATTTTTTTTTTTTATTTTTGCCTGCCATCTAATTGATGTTGTGAATTCTGATTATATTATTGTTTGTGTGTATTAATAGTGTTTTTATTGATTTGTATTGTCTAGGGTATATGTATAATCACATGTTAGGATAAGGAAGTTCATGTTTGTAATAAAAGTTCAATTTATTTGTTTTCTAATTATCGATAATTTTGGCTAGGATGTAGTTGTAAGTGTGTGTGCAAGCCCAGTAACTGCTAAAGGCAGCCCAGTGTGCATGATAAGGGGGAACATATCGGTTGAGGATCTGGCATGATATAAGACCAGGGGTTTGGATTTTGGGGGTGGCATGTTAGAAGGTGAGGTGCGCTGTGGTGCGTGTCTGTTCGATGTTATGGTGTTGGGATCTCGTACAGAGAAGTCCCGTGATCTCGTTCAGACGCGGCCATAGTCGCCAAGCCAGGGGGGTTGTTTACCCATGATGTATAAGAGCTAAAGGGGGTTGTTGGCACCAGTTCCTCACCGGTCCTCTTAGGGGTTTTAGCAATGAGATTTCTTCTGTTTCGGCAGAAGATATCTCATTGGGGGGGGGTATTGAAACGTGACGAATTTTGAGGGATTTTTTATTTTATTAATTTTTGGGGACTTATTATAAAATATTCATAAATTCATTTTCCAACTGGGTTACGGCCACGTGTTTGAATAAAGCATTGCGCTAACAAAGGAACAGTACGCAGTATCAGTTGTGTAACCTTTACGAAAGAATGTACCGGGCGTCATTTCTTAGAACTTTGCGGGTGTGTGGCAGTTACAATCCGAACGCACCACAGAAGCATGTGCGCAGACCGATGCGGAATTGTTGAACGCAAAATGGCTTAGAGAAGAATCTCTGTTCGCTTCCTTGACCATGCTGGAGGATGCGAGTCTAAGCCCAACCTCTTTTGGTGACGTAGAACAGTGCTCACGGAATATCGTCAACATCCCACACTAGAAAACCCCTATGTGTCAGGTGTACAGCCACAAAACTGTGACAACTCAGGCTGTGTGCGGCGACGAAATTTGTTCGCCGGCAAGGCATTGATGTCCGTCCGCATGTAATAAGTGAGTCGACATATGGCCGCGGCGGCGGCCGGACGCAAGCAGAGACTCGTGGGCACCAAGAAACTTTAAGCTTTAACGGAAAGTGATCAACCGGCGTAAATAAGTGGAACAACATCCCGAAATGTAATAAGTTAAGTGCAGTAGGAAGAAAATAAAAAGTGTACGTGACTGACATACATTCGGATGCATCTAGTGTAGCACGCGGCTAAGCGGAACCCCGACTGTTACGTAACCAACTATCATTATTCAATTTTCAATCATTCAATATTTTCAGTCTCGAGCAAAATAAAAGGGGATATAAAAATGTATGTGTGTGTGGATGGCAAACTGGGTTCGTCTTTGTTTTTTTAGATTAAGGATTTAAGTAAGAATACGTAAAGAAAAATGTTAAGTGAAGGTTTTATTTTATTACTGTTTTGTTTTGTTTTTTATAATTACAAATGAGTTTTCGGTAGAATAAATTGAAAGGTTCGTTGGTATATAAATATGTGTTAATGTAGTTATTTCGTCATTACCACTTTCTCATTTCTGTGCTGCAAGATTCGTCTAAACGTTCCCGTATTTCTTCTGAATTATTATTGGGGGGTAGTCAGATTGCAAAATTATCCCGTTTTAATTAAGGTAGAGTGTAAAGGTTTCCATATCTGTCCTTCAAAGATATTGGAGGCGACTCTGGGCTTCTGATCGAAATTTAATAAGGTAGGTAAGTGAAAAGATCGCAGGTAAGTTTCTGGCAGTATTTTTATTTATTTCGATAAAGTTTGTTTATTCACAATTGGCGACGCGCTGCCAGGATCCTGATATAATTTTATACGAGGTAGACCTATTTTAAAGCACAGAAAATAGGATTTGGTAATGACGTATTTATGTAAAATTTATCGTATATAATTACGTATGTGTGAATAGGTTATGTTTGGGTTATTATGGTTTACAGTGGTGTTAGGTGTTTTGGTTTTAGAATAATAATGGTTTTTATACATAAAAATGTTATATAAATAAATTTTGAACATGGGTGAAGTACAAGGTAATGATATTGGTTTCGCGTGGGATGAGTGGGAGAGCGAATTTCGAGGGGTTGTAGGGGAAATGACAGACGAGGAGTGGGGTAAGTTAGATAATAATTTAACACGGATGGAAGAACAAGAAGAGGGAATATTTGCCAAAATTAAAAAGCATAGTGATGATATTAGTATTGGTAGTAAGATGACCAATGACAAAGGTAAGGTAGTCGAAGTAACAGTGGTAGAAAATAAGGCAGTAAATAGGCCTAGTGATAATGATGAGGTGTGGTGGTGGTAAATAAAGGTAGAGAGACAGACCAAGTTAACAAGAATAAAGTCGATCAGGTGGCAAATAATGAGGTAAGTAATGAGATGAGTGAATCTGATTATAAAATGATAATGGATATGTTGCGAATGATTAAGAAACAATTAGATGAAAGAAAGGAAATAATGGATAAGGGTTTTGACATGATGAATAAACATTTTGACGAGATGAGTGATAATAATGTGGTTAATGATAGTGAAGAAATAATTAACCAGGTGAATGATAACGATAATTCTAATAATGAATTAACAAATAACAGTGACAAAATAGTGGGAGAGGTAGGGTTGACTAGTGAAGATAATGATGGTGATTATAATTCTGAGGTAAGTGGTGATGTTAATATAATTAATTCTAATGATGAAATAATGTTAAATAATAATAATGCTATAGTTGAGAATAAAGTATTGGATAGTGATGAGATAGAGATAGTGAGTGAGAGAGAGAGAGAGAGAGAGAGAGAGAGAGAGAGAGAGAGAGAAAGAGAGAGAGAGAGAGAGAGAGTAATAGATTGTAAAGGCGTAGTAATTGGTGTTGATGAATTAGATAATGAGTGGAAAGAGAGTTATATTGTGGGTATGAAACAGAGGGTAAATTTTTTCCGAGGTGTTAAGGGGGGTGAAGAAAGGTCTTCACGAATGTATTGGGTAGATAAGTGTTCTACAAATAATTGTTTTTTGAAGTTTTTTATTGTTCCTGGAGAAGTCAGGAAATGTTTAAATGAGTTAGTACCCTCTGCATGGAGTGAGAGAGAAAGTGTGATATGGCATTATGGTGAGAGAGATTTAGATGGAGAGTTGTGTATAGAGAGAGAAATAGAATTATATAAGTTGAAGAGAAATTATAATGAATTGAGAAAAAGGTTAGAAGGGGTGAAGATAAAAATTGATAAAATAGCTTAACTGACGTTAACAGATAATACTAACGGAGACTGGACCAAATTGACCAATATTGAACAGGTATATGAACCAATAAAAGGGAAAATGAATGACATAGAAGTAAGGGATTATAATAATAATAATAATAATAAATTTGATGTAAATAAAAATGATTTATGCTACAAATATGTTAGATATCTATACGATGATGGAGGTTAAATTAAGAAATCGGGGAAGGAACAGTTTAAATATGTTAATGGTAATGACCTAGCTGATTTTTGACATTGAAGTGTGATATAACTGAATAATTAAGGATGAAGAAGTGTAAATAAATGTTTAGTGAATTTATTTGTGTGTATTGTAAAATGTTAGGTAAACAAGGTGTGTGTGTGTAGGTAATTGTTGTGATGATAATAATAATATTAATATTTTGCAGCCTAAATAAATAACAAAATAATGTTGAAGAAGATAATAAACAGAGTTGTAATTATTGTAATTGGTGAAAGTAATTAAAAATGTTGTTTTCAATAATTGATTTAATTAAAATAATTTGAATGTTTAAATATTTTTGATTGGTTTAAATGTTATATAATTGAATTTTCTAATGGATTTAAATTGTTTATGAGAGTTGAATTTGATAAGTAATTAATAAATAAATGTTAAATTGTTTGATAAGAAATAACACTGTTGTTAAATGTTTCAGAGGTTACGTGGAAGTAATGGTGTGTATATTTTGTGTTTATGTCAGTAGGTGAATAATGTACTGTAAGTATAAAATTTTATAATAACAGTCAGATATAATAAAATGTTTACAGAGGTGAAAAGAATTTGAAATTCAATAATGAGAATAATTTGAGATAATGGTTTTAAATAGAAACGATAATTAAAAAGCAATAGTGTGTGTGGTTTGGGGGGTTGCTCAGGTGAGCAACGAATTAAATTTTATAAATTAAAGACGATAACTCATTTTTGCTCTAATTAAATGCTTGTATTATGCTTTGGTAAATGGGTGTTCATATGTTCAGTATACTGTGTTTATTCTGTTTTATAGATGTATTATTTTATTGTGTTAGGTATAAGGATTGATAAAAATATGTATTTCATGTAATTGGTAGAGATTTGAAATGTGTTGGTAGTGAGGTCATTCACCTTGCTAAGAAAATCAGCTGATCCGCTGTAGAATGTCACTGATAAATGTTTGCAAATTTCCAATGTATCTAATGATTGAATATGAGGGTAATCTGTTAAAGATGTTATTCCAAATAATGAGGAAAGTAATTTGATAAAGTTAAGATTTTAAATGATTTGTGAAAATAATAAAGATAGATTTTGGGTGATTAATATTTTGTTGGGACATGTAGATCAGTCCAAGTTGAATTTAAAGTGGTTCTAGAGATGAAAATGTTGTTATGAATTAATGTAATGTAGAATTTGAGAAGTATTGATGTTGACACAGTAGTTATGGGGAATACATGTAGAGTATTGAGTGATATATTGATGTTTATAAATGATGATGTTATTTTGTAGTTGAAGTGAGGTAATGAGAATGTTAATTAGGGGATGGTAATTTTGTAAGAGGGATAGTGTAGTGTAGGAGTCCGCAACAAAAGGGTTGGGACGGGAAGGGACCGTTTAGCGCGGGAAGGGGTTGCCTTAGGTAGAATCCAGGAACCCAGATTAAGGGAATGAGCTTTTTGGGGGGGGGAACACATATCCTAAGTACAAAGGGTTAGAGATTATATTTTTTTATATATCGAGAGAATGATGCGAATTGAGTTTAGTAGTATGTTGGGTTTAGAGATTGTTGTAGATGTTTTGATGGAGATGGCTGTCCTGATAGTTAAAGTTGTTAGTGGTATTAGAGTCAGAGTGAGAAAGATTATATGTGTATACATGCCAAGTGGCAGATCAAGTTAGTATGAATAATTAAATCACCCAAACTAATGGAGATTGAGATTGGTAAATAAAGAAAGTTATAGTAAAAATATAAAATTTTGATTGAAACAAGTGACAATTTTAATAGAATTTGAAAATGAAGTAAAGTTGTAAAATGTTTATTTTGAGTAATTTAAATATCAATTTTATTGTTAATTATAATAATACTTTGTTAATTTTAAATGTATTATTGTATTATGTTTTTGTGTTTAAAGATAGAATTTTAAAGAGGTTCAATGTATTTTCTGATGTAACGTATGTATAACTTATGTAGGTCAAGGTTCTTGACTTGACCCAGTTTGATCAGCTGAGGGTGATGGTCTATACTAGACCCGTATTGACAAGGAAGTAATGCCAATTTTGTTTCTTCATTAATTTAAATAATTTTAATATTGAAAAAAAATATATATTTTAATAAATTTAAATTTTTTTTGAATTTGAAAAAAATTTTTTTTTTTTTTATTTTTGCCTGCCATCTAATTGATGTTGTGAATTCTGATTATATTATTGTTTGTGTGTATTAATAGTGTTTTTATTGATTTGTATTGTCTAGGGTATATGTATAATCACATGTTAGGATAAGGAAGTTCATGTTTGTAATAAAAGTTCAATTTATTTGTTTTCTAATTATCGATAATTTTGGCTAGGATGTAGTTGTAAGTGTGTGTGCAAGCCAGTAACTGCTAAAGGCAGCCCAGTGTGCATGATAAGGGGGAACATATCGTTGAGGATCTGGCATGATATAACACCAGGGGTTTGGATTTTGGGGTGGCATGTTAGAAGTGAGGTGCGCTGTGGTGCGTGTCTGTTCGATGTTATGGTGTTGGGATCTCGTACAGAGATGTCCCGTGATCTCGTTCAGACGCGGCCATAGTCGCCAAGCCAGGGGGGTTGTTTACCCATGATGTATAAGAGCTAAAGGGGGTTGTTGGCACCAGTTCCTCACCGGTCCTCTTAGGGGTTTTAGCAATGAGATTTCTTCTGTTTCGGCAGAAGATATCTCATTGGGGGGGGGGTATTGAAACGTGACGAATTTTGAGGGATTTTTTATTTTTATTAATTTTGGGGACTTATTATAAAATATTCATAAATTCATTTTCCAACTGGGTTACGGCCACGTGTTTGAATAAAGCATTGCGCTAACAAAGGAACAGTACGCAGTATCAGTTGTGTAACCTTTACGAAAGAATGTACCGGGCGTCATTTCTTAGAACTCTGCGGGTGTGTGGCAGTTACATCCGAACGCACCACAGAAGCATGTGCGCAGACCGATGCGGAATTGTTGAACGCAAAATGGCTTAGAGAAGAATCTCTGTTCGCTTCCTTGACCATGCTGGAGGATGCGAGTCTAAGCCCAACCTCTTTTGGTGACGTAGAACAGTGCTCACGGAATATCGTCAACATCCCACACTAGAAAACCCCTATGTGTCAGGTGTACAGCCACAAAACTGTGACAACTCAGGCTGTGTGCGGCGACGAAATTTGTTCGCCGGCAAGGCATTGATGTCCGTCCGCATGTAATAAGTGAGTCGACATATGGCCGCGGCGGCGGCCGGACGCAAGCCGAGACTCGTGGGCACCAAGAAACTTTAAGCTTTAACGGAAAGTGATCAACCGGCGTAAATAAGTGGAACAACATCCCGAAATGTAATAAGTTAAGTGCAGTAGGAAGAAAATAAAAAGTGTACGTGACTGACATACATTCGGATGCATCTAGTGTAGCACGCGGCTAAGCGGAACCCCGACTGTTACGTAACCAACTATCATTATTCAATTTTCAATCATTCAATATTTTCAGTCTCGAGCAAAATAAAAAGGGGATATAAAAATGTATGTGTGTGTGGATGGCAAACTGGGTTCGTCTTTCTTTTTTTAGATTAAGGATTTAAGTAAGAATACGTAAAGAAAAATGTTAAGTGAAGGTTTTATTTTATTACTGTTTTGTTTTGTTTTTTATAATTACAAATGAGTTTTCGGTAGAATAAATTGAAAGGTTCGTTGGTATATAAATATGTGTTAATGTAGTTATTTCGTCATTACCACTTTCTCATTTCTGTGCTGCAAGATTCGTCTAAACGTTCCCGTATTTCTTCTGAATTATTATTGGGGGGTAGTCAGATTGCAAAATTATCCCGTTTTAATTAAGGTAGAGTGTAAAGGTTTCCATATCTGTCCTTCAAAGATATTGGAGGCGACTCTGGGCTTCTGATCGAAATTTAATAAGGTAGGTAAGTGAAAAGATCGCAGGTAAGTTTCTGGCAGTATTTTTATTTATTTCGATAAAGTTTGTTTATTCACAATTGGCGACGCGCTGCCAGGATCCTGATATAATTTTATACGAGGTAGACCTATTTTAAAGCACAGAAAATAGGATTTGGTAATGACGTATTTATGTAAAATTTATCGTATATAATTACGTATGTGTGAATAGGTTATGTTTGGGTTATTATGGTTTACAGTGGTGTTAGGTGTTTTGGTTTTAGAATAATAATGGTTTTTATACATAAAAATGTTATATAAATAAATTTTGAACATGGGTGAAGTACAAGGTAATGATATTGGTTTCGCGTGGGATGAGTGGGAGAGCGAATTTCGAGGGGTGTAGGGGAAATGACAGACGAGGAGTGGGGTAAGTTAGATAATAATTTAACACGGATGGAAGAACAAGAAGAGGGAATATTTGCCAAAATTAAAAAGCATAGTGATGATATTAGTATTGGTAGTAAGATGACCAATGACAAAGGTAAGGTAGTCGAAGTAACAGTGGTAGAAAATAAAGGCAGTAAATAGGCCTAGTGATAATGATGAGGTGTGGTGGTGGTAAATAAAGGTAGAGAGACAGACCAAGTTAACAAGAATAAAGTCGATCAGGTGGCAAATAATGAGGTAAGTAATGAGATGAGTGAATCTGATTATAAAATGATAATGGATATGTTTGCGAATGATTAAGAAACAATTAGATGAAAGAAAGGAAATAATGGATAAGAGTTTTGACATGATGAATAAACATTTTGACGAGATGGACAAGAATTGGGGAGGAGATAGATGTCAATTAAGGAGAATACAGGTGAATTAAAACAGGTAAGTGATAATAATGTGGTTAATGATAGTGAAGAAATAATTAACCAGGTGAATGATAACGATAATTCTAATATGAATTAACAAATAACAGTGACAAAATAGTGGGAGAGGTAGGGTTGACTAGTGAAGATAATGATGGTGATTATAATTCTGAGGTAAGTGGTGATGTTAATATAATTAATTCTAATGATGAAATAATGTTAAATAATAATAATGCTATAGTTGAGAATAAAGTATTGGATAGTGATGAGATAGAGATAGTGAGGTGAGAGAGAGAGAGAGAGAGAGAGAGAGAGAGAGAGAGAGAGAGTAGAGAGAGGAGAGAGAGAAGAGAGACGAGAGAGAGAGAGAGAGAGTAATAGATTGTAAAGGCGTAGTAATTGGTGTTGATGAATTAGATAATGAGTGGAAAGAGAGTTATATTGTGGGTATGAAACAGAGGGTAAATTTTTTCCGAGGTGTTAAGGGGGGGTGAAGAAAGGTCTTCACGAATGTATTGGGTAGATAAGTGTTCTACAAATAATTGTTTTTTGAAGTTTTTTATTTGTTCCTGGAGAAGGTCAGGAAATGTTTAAATGAGTTAGTACCCTCTGCATGGAGTGAGAGAGAGAAAGTGTGATATGGCATTATGGTGAGAGAGATTTAGATGGAGAGTTTGTGTATAGAGAGAGAAATAGAATTATATAAGTTGAAGAGAAATTATAATGAATTGAGAAAAAGGTTAGAAGGGGTGAAGATAAAAATTGATAAAATAGCTTACCTGACCGTTAACAGATAATACTAACGGAGACTGGACCAAATTGACCAATATTGAACAGGTATATGAACCAATAAAAGGGAAAATGAATGACATAGAAGTAAGGGATTTAAATAATAATAATAATAATAAATTTGATGTAAATAAAAATGATTTATGCTACAAATATGTTAGATATCTATACGATGATGGAGGTTAATTAAGAAATCGGGGAAGGAACAGTTTAAATATGTTAATGGTAATGACCTAGCTGATTTTTGACATTGAAGTGTGATATAACTGAATAATTAAGGATGAAGAAGTGTAAATAAATGTTTAGTGAATTTATTTGTGTGTATTGTAAAATGTTAGGTAAACAAGGTGTGTGTGTGTGTAGGTAATTGTTGTGATGATAATAATAATATTAATATTTTGCAGCCTAAATAAATAACAAAATAATTTTGAAGAAGATAATAAACAGAGTTGTAATTATTGTAATTGGTGAAAGTAATTAAAAATGTTGTTTTCAATAATTGATTTAATAAAATAATTTGAAATGTTTAAATATTTTTGATTGGTTTAAATGTTATATAATTGAATTTTCTAATGGATTTAAATTGTTTTATGAGAGTTGAATTTGATAAGTAATTAATAAATAAATGTTAAATTGTTTGATAAGAAATAACACTGTTGTTAAATGTTTCAGAGGTTACGTGGAAGTAATGGTGTGTATATTTTGTGTTTATGTCAGTAGGTGAATAATGTACTGTAAGTATAAAATTTTATAATAACAGTCAGATATAATAAAATGTTTACAGAGGTGAAAAGAATTTTAAATTCAATAATGAGAATAATTTGAGATAATGGTTTTAAATAGAAACGATAATTAAAAAGCAATAGTGTGTGTGGTTTGGGGGGTTGCTCAGGTGAGCAACGAATTTAAATTTTATAAATTAAAGACGATAACTCATTTTTGCTCTAATTAAATGCTTGTATTATGCTTTGGTAAATGGGTGTTCATATGTCAGTATACTGTGTTTATTCTGTTTTATAGATGTATTATTTTATTGTGTTAGGTATAAGGATTGATAAAAATATGTATTTCATGTAATTGGTAGAGATTTGAAATGTGTTGGTAGTGAGGTCATTCACCTTGCTAAGAAAATCAGCTGATCCGCTGTAGAATGTCACTGATAAATGTTTGCAAATTTCCAATGTATCTAATGATTGAATATGAGGGTAATCTGTTAAAGATGTTATTCCAAATAATGAGGAAAGTAATTTGATAAAGTTAAGATTTTAAATGATTTGTGAAAATAATAAAAGATAGATTTTGGTGATTAATATTTTTGTTGGGACATGTAGATCAGTCCAAGTTGAATTTAAAGTGGTACTAGAGATGAAAATGTTGTTATGAATTAATGTAATGTAGAATTTGAGAAGTATTGATGTTGACACAGTAGTTATGGGGAATACATGTAGAGTATTGAGTGATATATTGATGTTTATAAATGATGATGTTATTTTGTAGTTGAAGTGAGGTAATGAGAATGTTAATTAGGGGATGGTAATTTTGTAAGAGGGGATAGTGTAGTGTAGGAGTCCGCAACAAAAGGGTTGGGACGGGAAGGGACCGTTTAGCGCGGGAAGGGGTTGCCTTAGGTAGAATCCAGGAACCAGATTAAGGGAATGAGCTTTTTGGGGGGGGGAACACATATCCTAAGTACAAAGGGTTAGAGATTATATTTTTTTATATATCGAGAGAATGATGCGAATTGAGTTTAGTAGTAAGTTGGGTTTAGAGATTGTTGGTAGATGTTTTGATGGAGATGGCTGTCCTGATAGTTAAAGTTGTTAGTGGTATTAGAGTCAGAGTGAGAAAGATTATATGTGTATACATGCCAAGTGGCAGATCAAGTTAGTATGAATAATTAAATCACCAAACTAATGGAGATTGAGATTGGTAAATAAAGAAAGTTATAGTAAAAATATAAAATTTTGATTGAAACAAGTGACAATTTTAATAGAATTTGAAAATGAAGTAAAGTTGTAAAATGTTTATTTTGAGTAATTTAAATATCAATTTTATTGTTAATTATAATAATACTTTGTTAATTTTAAATGTATTATTGTATTATGTTTTTGTGTTTAAAGATAGAATTTTAAAGAGGTTCAATGTATTTTCTGATGTAACGTATGTATAACTTATGTAGGTCAAGGTTCTTGACTTGACCCAGTTTGATCAGCTGAGGGTGATGGTCTATACTAGACCCGTATTGACAATGAAGTAATGCCAATTTTGTTTCTTCATTAATTTAAATAATTTTAATATTGAAAAAAAATATATATTTTAATAAATTTAAATTTTTTTTGAATTTGAAAAAAATTTTTTTTTTTTTTATTTTTGCCTGCCATCTAATTGATGTTGTGAATTCTGATTATATTATTGTTTGTGTGTATTAATAGTGTTTTTATTGATTTGTATTGTCTAGGGTATATGTATAATCACATGTTAGGATAAGGAAGTTCATGTTTGTAATAAAAGTTCAATTTATTTGTTTTCTAATTATCGATAATTTTGGCTAGGATGTAGTTGTAAGTGTGTGTGCAAGCCCAGTAACTGCTAAAGGCAGCCCAGTGTGCATGATAAGGGGGAACATATCGGTTGAGGATCTGGCATGATATAACACCAGGGGTTTGGATTTTGGGGTGGCATGTTAGAAGGTGAGGTGCGCTGTGGTGCGTGTCTGTTCGATGTTATGGTGTTGGGATCTCGTACAGAGATGTCCCGTGATCTCGTTCAGACGCGGCCATAGTCGCCAAGCCAGGGGGGTTGTTTACCCATGATGTATAAGAGCTAAAGGGGGTTGTTGGCACCAGTTCCTCACCGGTCCTCTTAGGGGTTTTAGCAATGAGATTTCTTCTGTTTCGGCAGAAGATATCTCATTGGGGGGGGGGTATTGAAACGTGACGAATTTTGAGGGATTTTTTATTTTATTAATTTTTGGGGACTTATTATAAAATATTCATAAATTCATTTTCCAACTGGGTTACGGCCACGTGTTTGAATAAAGCATTGCGCTAACAAAGGAACAGTACGCAGTATCAGTTGTGTAACCTTTACGAAAGAATGTACCGGGCGTCATTTCTTAGAACTCTGCGGGTGTGTGGCAGTTACATCCGAACGCACCACAGAAGCATGTGCGCAGACCGATGCGGAATTGTTGAACGCAAAATGGCTTAGAGAAGAATCTCTGTTCGCTTCCTTGACCATGCTGGAGGATGCGAGTCTAAGCCCAACCTCTTTTGGTGACGTAGAACAGTGCTCACGGAATATCGTCAACATCCCACACTAGAAAACCCCTATGTGTCAGGTGTACAGCCACAAAACTGTGACAACTCAGGCTGTGTGCGGCGACGAAATTTGTTCGCCGGCAAGGCATTGATGTCCGTCCGCATGTAATAAGTGAGTCGACATATGGCCGCGGCGGCGGCCGGACGCAAGCCGAGACTCGTGGGCACCAAGAAACTTAAGCTTTAACGGAAAGTGATCAACCGGCGTAAATAAGTGGAACAACATCCCGAAATGTAATAAGTTAAGTGCAGTAGGAAGAAAATAAAAAGTGTACGTGACTGACATACATTCGGATGCATCTAGTGTAGCACGCGGCTAAGCGGAACCCCGACTGTTACGTAACCAACTATCATTATTCAATTTTCAATCATTCAATATTTTCAGTCTCGAGCAAAATAAAAAGGGGATATAAAAATGTATGTGTGTGTGGATGGCAAACTGGGTTCGTCTTTCTTTTTTTAGATTAAGGATTTAAGTAAGAATACGTAAAGAAAAATGTTAAGTGAAGGTTTTATTTTATTACTGTTTTGTTTTGTTTTTTATAATTACAAATGAGTTTTCGGTAGAATAAATTGAAAGGTTCGTTGGTATATAAATATGTGTTAATGTAGTTATTTCGTCATTACCACTTTCTCATTCTGTGCTGCAAGATTCGTCTAAACGTTCCCGTATTTCTTCTGAATTATTATTGGGGGGTAGTCAGATTGCAAAATTATCCCGTTTTAATTAAGGTAGAGTGTAAAGGTTTCCATATCTGTCCTTCAAAGATATTGGAGGCGACTCTGGGCTTCTGATCGAAATTTAATAAGGTAGGTAAGTGAAAAGATCGCAGGTAAGTTTCTGGCAGTATTTTTATTTATTTCGATAAAGTTTGTTTATTCACAATTGGCGACGCGCTGCCAGGATCCTGATATAATTTTATACGAGGTAGACCTATTTTAAAGCACAGAAAATAGGATTTGGTAATGACGTATTTATGTAAAATTTATCGTATATAATTACGTATGTGTGAATAGGTTATGTTTGGGTTATTATGGTTTACAGTGGTGTTAGGTGTTTTGGTTTTAGAATAATAATGGTTTTTATACATAAAAATGTTATATAAATAAATTTTGAACATGGGTGAAGTACAAGGTAATGATATTGGTTTCGCGTGGGATGAGTGGGAGAGCGAATTTCGAGGGGTTGTAGGGGAAATGACAGACGAGGAGTGGGGTAAGTTAGATAATAATTTAACACGGATGGAAGAACAAGAAGAGGGAATATTTGCCAAAATTAAAAAGCATAGTGATGATATTAGTATTGGTAGTAAGATGACCAATGACAAAGGTAAGGTAGTCGAAGTAACAGTGGTAGAAAATAAGGCAGTAAATAGGCCTAGTGATAATGATGAGGTGTGGTGGTGGTAAATAAAGGTAGAGAGACAGACCAAGTTAACAAGAATAAAGTCGATCAGGTGGCAAATAATGAGGTAAGTAATGAGATGAGTGAATCTGATTATAAAATGATAATGGATATGTTGCGAATGATTAAGAAACAATTAGATGAAAGAAAGGAAATAATGGATAAGAGTTTTGACATGATGAATAAACATTTTGACGAGATGGACAAGAATTGGGGAGGAGATAGATGTCAATTAAAGGAGAATACAGGTGAATTAAAACAGGTAAGTGATAATAATGTGGTTAATGATAGTGAAGAAATAATTAACCAGGTGAATGATAACGATAATTCTAATAATGAATTAACAAATAACAGTGACAAAATAGTGGGAGAGGTAGGGTTGACTAGTGAAGATAATGATGGTGATTATAATTCTGAGGTAAGTGGTGATGTTAATATAATTAATTCTAATGATGAAATAATGTTAAATAATAATAATGCTATAGTTGAGAATAAAGTATTGGATAGTGATGAGATAGAGATAGTGAGTGAGAGAGAGAGAGAGAGAGAGAGAGAGAGAGAGAGAGAGAGAGAGAGAGAGAGAGAGAGAGAGAGTAATAGATTGTAAAGGCGTAGTAATTGGTGTTGATGAATTAGATAATGAGTGGAAAGAGAGTTATATTGTGGGTATGAAACAGAGGGTAAATTTTTTCCGAGGTGTTAAGGGGGGTGAAGAAAGGTCTTCACGAATGTATTGGGTAGATAAGTGTTCTACAAATAATTGTTTTTTGAAGTTTTTTATTGTTCCTGGAGAAGTCAGGAAATGTTTAAATGAGTTAGTACCCTCTGCATGGAGTGAGAGAGAAAGTGTGATATGGCATTATGGTGAGAGAGATTTAGATGGAGAGTTGTGTATAGAGAGAGAAATAGAATTATATAAGTTGAAGAGAAATTATAATGAATTGAGAAAAAGGTTAGAAGGGGTGAAGATAAAAATTGATAAAATAGCTTACCTGACGTTAACAGATAATACTAACGGAGACTGGACCAAATTGACCAATATTGAACAGGTATATGAACCAATAAAAGGGAAAATGAATGACATAGAAGTAAGGGATTATAATAATAATAATAATAATAAATTTGATGTAAATAAAAATGATTTATGCTACAAATATGTTAGATATCTATACGATGATGGAGGTTAAATTAAGAAATCGGGGAAGGAACAGTTTAAATATGTTAATGGTAATGACCTAGCTGATTTTTGACATTGAAGTGTGATATAACTGAATAATTAAGGATGAAGAAGTGTAAATAAATGTTTAGTGAATTTATTTGTGTGTATTGTAAAATGTTAGGTAAACAAGGTGTGTGTGTGTGTAGGTAATTGTTGTGATGATAATAATAATATTAATATTTTGCAGCCTAAATAAATAACAAATAATTTTGAAGAAGATAATAAACAGAGTTGTAATTATTGTAATTGGTGAAAGTAATTAAAAATGTTGTTTTCAATAATTGATTTAATTAAAATAATTTGAAATGTTTAAATATTTTTGATTGGTTTAAATGTTATATAATTGAATTTTCTAATGGATTTAAATTGTTTTATGAGAGTTGAATTTGATAAGTAATTAATAAATAAATGTTAAATTGTTTGATAAGAAATAACACTGTTGTTAAATGTTTCAGAGGTTACGTGGAAGTAATGGTGTGTATATTTTGTGTTTATGTCAGTAGGTGAATAATGTACTGTAAGTATAAAATTTTATAATAACAGTCAGATATAATAAAATGTTTACAGAGGTGAAAAGAATTTTAAATTCAATAATGAGAATAATTTGAGATAATGGTTTTAAATAGAAACGATAATTAAAAAGCAATAGTGTGTGTGGTTTGGGGGGTTGCTCAGGTGAGCAACGAATTTAAATTTTATAAATTAAAGACGATAACTCATTTTTGCTCTAATTAAATGCTTGTATTATGCTTTGGTAAATGGGTGTTCATATGTTCAGTATACTGTGTTTATTCTGTTTTATAGATGTATTATTTTATTGTGTTAGGTATAAGGATTGATAAAAATATGTATTTCATGTAATTGGTAGAGATTTGAAATGTGTTGGTAGTGAGGTCATTCACCTTGCTAAGAAAATCAGCTGATCCGCTGTAGAATGTCACTGATAAATGTTTGCAAATTTCCAATGTATCTAATGATTGAATATGAGGGTAATCTGTTAAAGATGTTATTCCAAATAATGAGGAAAGTAATTTGATAAAGTTAAGATTTTAAATGATTTGTGAAAATAATAAAAGATAGATTTTGGGTGATTAATATTTTGTTGGGGACATGTAGATCAGTCCAAGTTGAATTTAAAGTGGTACTAGAGATGAAATGTTGTTATGAATTAATGTAATGTAGAATTTGAGAAGTATTGATGTTGACACAGTAGTTATGGGGAATACATGTAGAGTATTGAGTGATATATTGATGTTTATAAATGATGATGTTATTTTGTAGTTGAAGTGAGTAATGAGAATGTTAATTAGGGGATGGTAATTTTGTAAGAGGGGATAGTGTAGTGTAGGAGTCCGCAACAAAAGGGTTGGGACGGGAAGGGACCGTTTAGCGCGGGAAGGGGTTGCCTTAGGTAGAATCCAGGAACCAGATTAAGGGAATGAGCTTTTTGGGGGGGGGAACACATATCCTAAGTACAAAGGGTTAGAGATTATATTTTTTTATATATCGAGAGAATGATGCGAATTGAGTTTAGTAGTAAGTTGGGTTTAGAGATTGTTGGTAGATGTTTTGATGGAGATGGCTGTCCTGATAGTTAAAGTTGTTAGTGGTATTAGAGTCAGAGTGAGAAAGATTATATGTGTATACATGCCAAGTGGCAGATCAAGTTAGTATGAATAATTAAATCACCCAAACTAATGGAGATTGAGATTGGTAAATAAAGAAAGTTATAGTAAAAATATAAAATTTTGATTGAAACAAGTGACAATTTTAATAGAATTTGAAATGAAGTAAAGTTGTAAAATGTTTATTTTGAGTAATTTAAATATCAATTTTATTGTTAATTATAATAATACTTTGTTAATTTTAAATGTATTATTGTATTATGTTTTTGTGTTTAAAGATAGAATTTTAAAGAGGTTCAATGTATTTTTCTGATGTAAACGTAATGTATAACTTATGTAGGTCAAGGTTCTTGACTTGACCCAGTTTGATCAGCTGAGGGTGATGGTCTATACTAGACCCGTATTGACAATGAAGTAATGCCAATTTTGTTTCTTCATTAATTTAAATAATTTTTAATATTGAAAAAAAATATATATTTTAATAAATTTAAATTTTTTTTGAATTTGAAAAAAATTTTTTTTTTTTTTATTTTTGCCTGCCATCTAATTGATGTTGTGAATTCTGATTATATTATTGTTTGTGTGTATTAATAGTGTTTTTATTGATTTGTATTGTCTAGGGTATATGTATAATCACATGTTAGGATAAGGATGTTTGTAATAAAAGTTCAATTTATTTGTTTTCTAATTATCGATAATTTTGGCTAGGATGTAGTTGTAAGTGTGTGTGCAAGCCCAGTAACTGCTAAAGGCAGCCCAGTGTGCATGATAAGGGGGAACATATCGGTTGAGGATCTGGCATGATATAACACCAGGGGTTTGGATTTTGGGGGTGGCATGTTAGAAGGTGAGGTGCGCTGTGGTGCGTGTCTGTTCGATGTTATGGTGTTGGGATCTCGTACAGAGATGTCCCGTGATCTCGTTCAGACGCGGCCATAGTCGCCAAGCCAGGGGGGTTGTTTACCCATGATGTATAAGAGCTAAAGGGGGTTGTTGGCACCAGTTCCTCACCGGTCCTCTTAGGGGTTTTAGCAATGAGATTTCTTCTGTTTCGGCAGAAGATATCTCATTGGGGGGGGGGGGTATTGAAACGTGACGAATTTTGAGGGATTTTTTATTTTATTAATTTTTGGGGACTTATTATAAAATATTCATAAATTCATTTTCCAACTGGGTTACGGCCACGTGTTTGAATAAAGCATTGCGCTAACAAAGGAACAGTACGCAGTATCAGTTGTGTAACCTTTACGAAAGAATGTACCGGGCGTCATTTCTTAGAACTCTGCGGGTGTGTGGCAGTTACATCCGAACGCACCACAGAAGCATGTGCGCAGACCGATGCGGAATTGTTGAACGCAAAATGGCTTAGAGAAGAATCTCTGTTCGCTTCCTTGACCATGCTGGAGGATGCGAGTCTAAGCCCAACCTCTTTTGGTGACGTAGAACAGTGCTCACGGAATATCGTCAACATCCCACACTAGAAAACCCCTATGTGTCAGGTGTACAGCCACAAAACTGTGACAACTCAGGCTGTGTGCGGCGACGAAATTTGTTCGCCGGCAAGGCATTGATGTCCGTCCGCATGTAATAAGTGAGTCGACATATGGCCGCGGCGGCGGCCGGACGCAAGCCGAGACTCGTGGGCACCAAGAAACTTTAAGCTTTAACGGAAAGTGATCAACCGGCGTAAATAAGTGGAACAACATCCCGAAATGTAATAAGTTAAGTGCAGTAGGAAGAAAATAAAAAGTGTACGTGACTGACATACATTCGGATGCATCTAGTGTAGCACGCGGCTAAGCGGAACCCCGACTGTTACGTAACCAACTATCATTATTCAATTTTCAATCATTCAATATTTTCAGTCTCGAGCAAAATAAAAAGGGGATATAAAAATGTATGTGTGTGTGGATGGCAAACTGGGTTCGTCTTTCTTTTTTTAGATTAAGGATTTAAGTAAGAATACGTAAAGAAAAATGTTAAGTGAAGGTTTTATTTTATTACTGTTTTGTTTTGTTTTTTATAATTACAAATGAGTTTTCGGTAGAATAAATTGAAAGGTTCGTTGGTATATAAATATGTGTTAATGTAGTTATTTCGTCATTACCACTTTCTCATTTCTGTGCTGCAAGATTCGTCTAAACGTTCCCGTATTTCTTCTGAATTATTATTGGGGGGTAGTCAGATTGCAAAATTATCCCGTTTTAATTAAGGTAGAGTGTAAAGGTTTCCATATCTGTCCTTCAAAGATATTGGAGGCGACTCTGGGCTTCTGATCGAAATTTAATAAGGTAGGTAAGTGAAAAGATCGCAGGTAAGTTTCTGGCAGTATTTTTATTTATTTCGATAAAGTTTGTTTATTCACAATTGGCGACGCGCTGCCAGGATCCTGATATAATTTTATACGAGGTAGACCTATTTTAAAGCACAGAAAATAGGATTTGGTAATGACGTATTTATGTAAAATTTATCGTATATAATTACGTATGTGTGAATAGGTTATGTTTGGGTTATTATGGTTTACAGTGGTGTTAGGTGTTTTGGTTTTAGAATAATAATGGTTTTTATACATAAAAATGTTATATAAATAAATTTTGAACATGGGTGAAGTACAAGGTAATGATATTGGTTTCGCGTGGGATGAGTGGGAGAGCGAATTTCGAGGGGTTGTAGGGGAAATGACAGACGAGGAGTGGGGTAAGTTAGATAATAATTTAACACGGATGGAAGAACAAGAAGAGGGAATATTTGCCAAAATTAAAAAGCATAGTGATGATATTAGTATTGGTAGTAAGATGACCAATGACAAAGGTAAGGTAGTCGAAGTAACAGTGGTAGAAAATAAGGCAGTAAATAGGCCTAGTGATAATGATGAGGTGTGGTGGTGGTAAATAAAGGTAGAGAGACAGACCAAGTTAACAAGAATAAAGTCGATCAGGTGGCAAATAATGAGGTAAGTAATGAGATGAGTGAATCTGATTATAAAATGATAATGGATATGTTGCGAATGATTAAGAAACAATTAGATGAAAGAAAGGAAATAATGGATAAGAGTTTTGACATGATGAATAAACATTTTGACGAGATGGACAAGAATTGGGGAGGAGATAGATGTCAATTAAAGGAGAATACAGGTGAATTAAAACAGGTAAGTGATAATAATGTGGTTAATGATAGTGAAGAAATAATTAACCAGGTGAATGATAACGATAATTCTAATAATGAATTAACAAATAACAGTGACAAAATAGTGGGAGAGGTAGGGTTGACTAGTGAAGATAATGATGGTGATTATAATTCTGAGGTAAGTGGTGATGTTAATATAATTAATTCTAATGATGAAATAATGTTAAATAATAATAATGCTATAGTTGAGAATAAAGTATTGGATAGTGATGAGATAGAGATAGTGAGTGAGAGAGAGAGAGAGAGAGAGAGAGAGAGAGAGAGAGAGAGAGAGAGAGAGAGAGAGAGAGAGAGAGAGAGAGAGAGAGAGAGAGAGAGTAATAGATTGTAAAGGCGTAGTAATTGGTGTTGATGAATTAGATAATGAGTGGAAAGAGAGTTATATTGTGGGTATGAAACAGAGGGTAAATTTTTTCCGAGGTGTTAAGGGGGGTGAAGAAAGGTCTTCACGAATGTATTGGGTAGATAAGTGTTCTACAAATAATTGTTTTTTGAAGTTTTTTATTGTTCCTGGAGAAGTCAGGAAATGTTTAAAATGAGTTAGTACCCTCTGCATGGAGTGAGAGAGAAAGTGTGATATGGCATTATGGTGAGAGAGATTTAGATGGAGAGTTGTGTATAGAGAGAGAAATAGAATTATATAAGTTGAAGAGAAATTATAATGAATTGAGAAAAAGGTTAGAAGGGGTGAAGATAAAAATTGATAAAATAGCTTACCTGACGTTAACAGATAATACTAACGGAGACTGGACCAAATTGACCAATATTGAACAGGTATATGAACCAATAAAAGGGAAAATGAATGACATAGAAGTAAGGGATTATAATAATAATAATAATAATAAATTTGATGTAAATAAAAATGATTTATGCTACAAATATGTTAGATATCTATACGATGATGGAGGTTAAATTAAGAAATCGGGGAAGGAACAGTTTAAATATGTTAATGGTAATGACCTAGCTGATTTTTGACATTGAAGTGTGATATAACTGAATAATTAAGGATGAAGAAGTGTAAATAAATGTTTAGTGAATTTATTTGTGTGTATTGTAAAATGTTAGGTAAACAAGGTGTGTGTGTGTGTAGGTAATTGTTGTGATGATAATAATAATATTAATATTTTGCAGCCTAAATAAATAACAAAATAATTTTGAAGAAGATAATAAACAGAGTTGTAATTATTGTAATTGGTGAAAGTAATTAAAAATGTTGTTTTCAATAATTGATTTAATTAAAATAATTTGAAATGTTTAAATATTTTTGATTGGTTTAAATGTTATATAATTGAATTTTCTAATGGATTTAAATTGTTTTATGAGAGTTGAATTTGATAAGTAATTAATAAATAAATGTTAAATTGTTTGATAAGAAATAACACTGTTGTTAAATGTTTCAGAGGTTACGTGGAAGTAATGGTGTGTATATTTTGTGTTTATGTCAGTAGGTGAATAATGTACTGTAAGTATAAAATTTTATAATAACAGTCAGATATAATAAAATGTTTACAGAGGTGAAAAGAATTTTAAATTCAATAATGAGAATAATTTGAGATAATGGTTTTAAATAGAAACGATAATTAAAAAGCAATAGTGTGTGTGGTTTGGGGGGTTGCTCAGGTGAGCAACGAATTTAAATTTTATAAATTAAAGACGATAACTCATTTTTTGCTCTAATTAAATGCTTGTATTATGCTTTGGTAAATGGGTGTTCATATGTTCAGTATACTGTGTTTATTCTGTTTTATAGATGTATTATTTTATTGTGTTAGGTATAAGGATTGATAAAAATATGTATTTCATGTAATTGGTAGAGATTTGAAATGTGTTGGTAGTGAGGTCATTCACCTTGCTAAGAAAATCAGCTGATCCGCTGTAGAATGTCACTGATAAATGTTTGCAAATTTCCAATGTATCTAATGATTGAATATGAGGGTAATCTGTTAAAGATGTTATTCCAAATAATGAGGAAAGTAATTTGATAAAGTTAAGATTTTAAATGATTTGTGAAAATAATAAAAGATAGATTTTGGTGTGATTAATATTTTGTTGGGACATGTAGATCAGTCCAAGTTGAATTTAAAGTGGTACTAGAGATGAAAATGTTGTTATGAATTAATGTAATGTAGAATTTGAGAAGTATTGATGTTGACACAGTAGTTATGGGGAATACATGTAGAGTATTGAGTGATATATTGATGTTTATAAATGATGATGTTATTTTGTAGTTGAAGTGAGGTAATGAGAATGTTAATTAGGGGATGGTAATTTTGTAAGAGGGGATAGTGTAGTGTAGGAGTCCGCAACAAAAGGGTTGGGACGGGAAGGGACCGTTTAGCGCGGGAAGGGGTTGCCTTAGGTAGAATCCAGGAACCAGATTAAGGGAATGAGCTTTTTGGGGGGGGAACACATATCCTAAGTACAAAGGGTTAGAGAGTATATTTTTTTTATATATCGAGAGAATGATGCGAATTGAGTTTAGTAGTAAGTTGGGTTTAGAGATTGTTTGGTAGATGTTTTGATGGAGATGGCTGTCCTGATAGTTAAAGTTGTTAGTGGTATTAGAGTCAGAGTGAGAAAGATTATATGTGTATACATGCCAAGTGGCAGATCAAGTTAGTATGAATAATTAAATCACCCAAACTAATGGAGATTGAGATTGGTAAATAAAGAAAGTTATAGTAAAAATATAAAATTTTGATTGAAACAAGTGACAATTTTAATAGAATTTGAAAATGAAGTAAAGTTGTAAAATGTTTATTTTGAGTAATTTAAATATCAATTTTATTGTTAATTATAATAATACTTTGTTAATTTTAAATGTATTATTGTATTATGTTTTTGTGTTTAAAGATAGAATTTTAAAGAGGTTCAATGTATTTTCTGATGTAACTTATGTATAACTTATGTAGGTCAAGGTTCTTGACTTGACCCAGTTTGATCAGCTGAGGGTGATGGTCTATACTAGACCCGTTTTGACAATGAAGTAATGCCAATTTTGTTTCTTCATTAATTTAAATAATTTTAATATTGAAAAAAAATATATTTTAATAAATTTAAATTTTTTTTGAATTTGAAAAATTTTTTTTTTTTCTATTTTTGCCTGCCATCTAATTGATGTTGTGAATTCTGATTATATTATTGTTTGTGTGTATTAATAGTGTTTTTATTGATTTGTATTGTCTAGGGTATATGTATAATCACATGTTAGGATAAGGAAGTTCATGTTTGTAATAAAAGTTCAATTTATTTGTTTTCTAATTATCGATAATTTTGGCTAGGATGTAGTTGTAAGTGTGTGTGCAAGCCCAGTAACTGCTAAAGGCAGCCCAGTGTGCATGATAAGGGGGAACATATCAGTTGAGGATCTGGCATGATATAAGACCAGGGGTTTGGATTTTGGGGTGGCATGTTAGAAGGTGAGGTGCGCTGTGGTGCGTGTCTGTTCGATGTTATGGTGTTGGGATCTCGTACAGAGAAGTCCCGTGATCTCGTTCAGACGCGGCCATAGTCGCCAAGCCAGGGGGGTTGTTTACCCATGATGTATAAGAGCTAAAGGGGGTTGTTGGCACCAGTTCCTCACCGGTCCTCTTAGGGGTTTTAGCAATGAGATTTCTTCTGTTTCGGCAGAAGATATCTCATTGGGGGGGGGGGTATTGAAACGTGACGAATTTTGAGGGATTTTTTATTTTATTAATTTTTGGGGACTTATTATAAAATATTCATAAATTCATTTTCCAACTGGGTTACGGCCACGTGTTTGAATAAAGCATTGCGCTAACAAAGGAACAGTACGCAGTATCAGTTGTGTAACCTTTACGAAAGAATGTACCGGGCGTCATTTCTTAGAACTTTGCGGGTGTGTGGCAGTTACATCCGAACGCACCACAGAAGCATGTGCGCAGACCGATGCGGAATTGTTGAACGCAAAATGGCTTAGAGAAGAATCTCTGTTCGCTTCCTTGACCATGCTGGAGGATGCGAGTCTAAGCCCAACCTCTTTTGGTGACGTAGAACAGTGCTCATGGAATATCGTCAACATCCCACACTAGAAAACCCCTATGTGTCAGGTGTACAGCCACAAAACTGTGACAACTCAGGCTGTGTGCGGCGACGAAATTTGTTCGCCGCAAGGCATTGATGTCCGTCCGCATGTAATAAGTGAGTCGACATATGGCCGCGGCGGCGGCCGGACGCAAGCCGAGACTCGTGGGCACCAAGAAACTTTAAGCTTTAACAGAAAGTGATCAACCGGCGTAAATAAGTGGAACAACATCCCGAAATGTAATAAGTTAAGTGCAGTAGGAAGAAAATAAAAAGTGTACGTGACTGACATACATTCGGATGCATCTAGTGTAGCACGCGGCTAAGCGGAACCCCGACTGTTACGTAACCAACTATCATTATTCAATTTTCAATCATTCAATATTTTAAGTCTCGAGCAAAATAAAAAGGGGATATAAAAATGTATGTGTGTGTGGATGGCAAACTGGGTTCGTCTTTGTTTTTTTAGATTAAGGATTTAAGTAAGAATACGTAAAGAAAAATGTTAAGTGAAGGTTTTATTTTATTACTGTTTTGTTTTGTTTTTATAATTACAAATGAGTTTTCGGTAGAATAAATTGAAAGGTTCGTTGGTACATAAATCTGTGTTAATGTAGTTATTTCGGCATTACCACTTTCTCATTTCTGTGCTGCAAGATTCGTCTAAACGTTCCCGTATTTCTTCTGAATTATTATTGGGGGGTAGTCAGATTGCAAAATTATCCTGTTTTAATTAAGGTACAGTGTAAAGGTTTCCATATCTGTCCTTCAAAGATATTGGAGGCGACTCTGGGCTTCTGATCGAAATTTAATAAGGTAGGTAAGTGAAAAGATCGCAGGTAAGTTTCTGGCAGTATTTTTATTTATTTCGATAAAGTTTGTTTATTCACAATTGGCGACGCGCTGCCAGGATCCTGATATAATTTTATACGAGGTAGACCTATTTTAAAGCACAGAAAATAGGATTTGGTAATGACGTATTTATGTAAAATTTATCGTATATAATTACGTATGTGTGAATAGGTTATGTTTGGGTTATTATAGTTTACAGTGGTGTTAGGTGTTTTGGTTTTAGAATAATAATGGTTTTTATACATAAAAATGTTATATAAATAAATTTTGAACATGGGTGAAGTACAAGGTAATGATATTGGTTTCGCGTGGGATGAGTGGGAGAGCGAATTTCGAGGGGTTGTAGGGGAAATGACAGACGAGGAGTGGGGTAAGTTAGATAATAATTTAACATGGATGGAAGAACAAGAAGAGGGAATATTTGCCAAAATTAAAAAGCATAGTGATGATATTAGTATTGGTAGTAAGATGACCAATGACAAAGGTAAGGTAGTCGAAGTAACAGTGGTAGAAAATAAGGCAGTAAATAGGCCTAGTGATAATGATGAGGTGTGGTGGTGGTAAATAAAGGTAGAGAGACAGACCAAGTTAACAAGAATAAAGTCGATCAGGTGGCAAATAATGAGGTAAGTAATGAGATGAGTGAATCTGATTATAAAATGATAATGGATATGTTGCGAATGATTAAGAAACAATTAGATGAAAGAAAGGAAATAATGGATAAGGGTTTTGACATGATGAATAAACATTTTGACGAGATGGACAAGAATTGGGGAGGAGATAGATGTCAATTAAAGGAGAATACAGGTGAATTAAAACAGGTAAGTGATAATAATGTGGTTAATGATAGTGAAGAAATAATTAACCAGGTGAATGATAACGATAATTCTAATAATGAATTAACAAATAACAGTGACAAAATAGTGGGAGAGGTAGGGTTGACTAGTGAAGATAATGATGGTGATTACAATTCTGAGGTAAGTGGTGATGTTAATATAATTAATTCTAATGATGAAATAATGTTAAATAATAATAATGCTATAGTTGAGAATAAAGTATTGGATAGTGATGAGATAGAGATAGTGAGTGAGAGAGAGAGAGAGAGAGAGAGAGAGAGAGAGAGAGAGAGAGAGAGAGAGAGAGAGAGAGAGAGAGTAATAGATTGTAAAGGCATAGTAATTGGTGTTGATGAATTAGATAATGAGTGGAAAGAGAGTTATATTGTGGGTATGAAACAGAGGGTAAATTTTTTCCGAGGTGTTAAGGGGGGTGAAGAAAGGTCTTCACGAATGTATTGGGTAGATAAGTGTTCTACAAATAATTGTTTTTTGAAGTTTTTTATTGTTCCTGGAGAAGTCAGGAAATGTTTAAATGAGTTAGTACCCTCTGCATGGAGTGAGAGAGAAAGTGTGATATGGCATTATGGTGAGAGAGATTTAGATGGAGAGTTGTGTATAGAGAGAGAAATAGAATTATATAAGTTGAAGAGAAATTATAATGAATTGAGAAAAAGGTTAGAAGGGGTGAAGATAAAAATTGATAAAATAGCTTACATGACGTTAACAGATAATACTAACGGAGACTGGACCAAATTGACCAATATTGAACAGGTATATGAACCAATAAAAGGGAAAATGAATGACATAGAAGTAAGGGATTATAATAATAATAATAATAAATTTGATGTAAATAAAAATGATTTATGCTACAAATATGTTAGATATCTATACGATGATGGAGGTTAAATTAAGAAATCGGGGAAGGAACAGTTTAAATATGTTAATGGTAATGACCTAGCTGATTTTTGACATTGAAGTGTGATATAACTGAATAATTCAGGATGAAGAAGTGTAAATAAATGTTTAGTGAATTTATTTGTGTGTATTGTAAAATGTTAGGTAAACAAGGTGTGTGTGTGTGTAGGTAATTGTTGTGATGATAATAATATTAATATTTTGCAGCCTAAATAAATAAAAAAATAATTTTGAAGAAGATAATAAACAGAGTTGTAATTATTGTAATTGGTGAAAGTAATTAAAAATGTTGTTTTCAATAATTGATTTAATTAAAATAATTTGAAATGTTTAAATATTTTTGATTGGTTTAAATGTTATATAATTGAATTTTCTAATGGATTTAAATTGTTTTATGAGAGTTGAATTTGATAAGTAATTAATAAATAAATGTTAAATTGTTTGATAAGAAATAACACTGTTGTTAAATGTTTCAGAGGTTACGTGGAAGTAATGGTGTGTATATTTTGTGTTTATGTCAGTAGGTGAATAATGTACTGTAAGTATAAAATTTTATAATAACAGTCAGATATAATAAAATGTTTACAGAGGTGAAAAGAATTTTAAATTCAATAATGAGAATAATTTGAGATAATGGTTTTAAATAGAAACGATAATTAAAAAGCAATAGTGTGTGTGGTTTGGGGGGTTGCTCAGGTGAGCAACGAATTTAAATTTTATAAATTAAAGACGATAACTCATTTTTGCTCTAATTAAATGCTTGTATTATGCTTTGGTAAATGGGTGTTCATATGTTCAGTATACTGTGTTTATTCTGTTTTATAGATGTATTATTTTATTGTGTTAGGTATAAGGATTGATAAAAATATGTATTTCATGTAATTGGTAGAGATTTGAAATGTGTTGGTAGTGAGGTCATTCACCTTGCTAAGAAAATCAGCTGATCCGCTGTAGAATGTCACTGATAAATGTTTGCAAATTTCCAATGTATCTAATGATTGAATATGAGGGTAATCTGTTAAAGATGTTATTCCAAATAATGAGGAAAGTAATTTGATAAAGTTAAGATTTTAAATGATTTGTGAAAATAATAAAAGATAGATTTTGGGTGATTAATATTTTGTTGGGACATGTAGATCAGTCCAAGTTGAATTTAAAGTGGTACTAGAGATGAAAATGTTGTTATGAATTAATGTAATGTAGAATTTGAGAAGTATTGATGTTGACACAGTAGTTATGGGGAATACATGTAGAGTATTGAGTGATATATTGATGTTTATAAATGATGATGTTATTTTGTAGTTGAAGTGAGGTAATGAGAATGTTAATTAGGGGATGGTAATTTTGTAAGAGGGGATAGTGTAGTGTAGGAGTCCGCAACAAAAGGGTTGGGACGGGAAGGGACCGTTTAGCACGGGAAGGGGTTGCCTTAGGTAGAATCCAGGAACCAGATTAAGGGAATGAGCTTTTTGGGGGGGGGGAACACATATCCTAAGTACAAAGGGTTAGAGAGTATATTTTTTTATATATCGAGAGAATGATGCGAATTGAGTTTAGTAGTAAGTTGGGTTTAGAGATTGTTTGGTAGATGTTTTGATGGAGATGGCTGTCCTGATAGTTAAAGTTGTTAGTGGTATTAGAGTCAGAGTGAGAAAGATTATATGTGTATACATGCCAAGTGGCAGATCAAGTTAGTATGAATAATTAAATCACCCAAACTAATGGAGATTGAGATTGGTAAATAAAGAAAGTTATAGTAAAAATATAAAATTTTGATTGAAACAAGTGACAATTTTAATAGAATTTGAAAATGAAGTAAAGTTGTAAAATGTTTATTTTGAGTAATTTAAATATCAATTTTATTGTTAATTATAATAATACTTTGTTAATTTTAAATGTATTATTGTATTATGTTTTTGTGTTTAAAGATAGAATTTTAAAGAGGTTCAATGTATTTTCTGATGTAACTTATGTATAACTTATGTAGGTCAAGGTTCTTGACTTGACCCAGTTTGATCAGCTGAGGGTGATGGTCTATACTAGACCCGTTTTGACAATGAAGTAATGCCAATTTTGTTTCTTCATTAATTTAAATAATTTTAATATTGAAAAAAAATATATTTTAATAAATTTAAATTTTTTTTGAATTTGAAAATTTTTTTTTTTTTAATTTTTGCCTGCCATCTAATTGATGTTGTGAATTCTGATTATATTATTGTTTGTGTGTATTAATAGTGTTTTTATTGATTTGTATTGTCTAGGGTATATGTATAATCACATGTTAGGATAAGGAAGTTCATGTTTGTAATAAAAGTTCAATTTATTTGTTTTCTAATTATCGATAATTTTGGCTAGGATGTAGTTGTGTGTGTGCAAGCACAGTAACTGCTAAAGGCAGCCCAGTGTGCATGATAAGGGGGAACATATCGGTTGAGGATCTGGCATGATATAAGACCAGGGGTTTGGATTTTGGGGTGGCATGTTAGAAGGTGAGGTGCGCTGTGGTGCGTGTCTGTTCGATGTTATGGTGTTGGGATCTCGTACAGAGAAGTCCCGTGATCTCGTTCAGACGCGGCCATAGTCGCCAAGCCAGGGGGGTTGTTTACCCATGATGTATAAGAGCTAAAGGGGGTTGTTGGCACCAGTTCCTCACCGGTCCTCTTAGGGGTTTTAGCAATGAGATTTCTTCTGTTTCGGCAGAAGATATCTCATTGGGGGGGGGTATTGAAACGTGACGAATTTTGAGGGATTTTTTATTTTATTAATTTTTGGGGACTTATTATAAAATATTCATAAATTCATTTTCCAACTGGGTTACGGCCACGTGTTTGAATAAAGCATTGCGCTAACAAAGGAACAGTACGCAGTATCAGTTGTGTAACCTTTACGAAAGAATGTACCGGGCGTCATTTCTTAGAACTTTGCGGGTGTGTGGCAGTTACATCCGAACGCACCACAGAAGCATGTGCGCAGACCGATGCGGAATTGTTGAACGCAAAATGGCTTAGAGAAGAATCTCTGTTCGCTTCCTTGACCATGCTGGAGGATGCGAGTCTAAGCCCAACCTCTTTTGGTGACGTAGAACAGTGCTCACGGAATATCGTCAACATCCCACACTAGAAAACCCCTATGTGTCAGGTGTACAGCCACAAAACTGTGACAACTCAGGCTGTGTGCGGCGACGAAATTTGTTCGCCGGCAAGGCATTGATGTCCGTCCGCATGTAATAAGTGAGTCGACATATGGCCGCGGCGGCGGCCGGACGCAAGCCGAGACTCGTGGGCACCAAGAAACTTTAAGCTTTAACGGAAAGTGATCAACCGGCGTAAATAAGTGGAACAACATCCCGAAATGTAATAAGTTAAGTGCAGTAGGAAGAAAATAAAAAGTGTACGTGACTGACATACATTCGGATGCATCTAGTGTAGCACGCGGCTAAGCGGAACCCCGACTGTTACGTAACCAACTATCATTATTCAATTTTCAATCATTCAATATTTTCAGTCTCGAGCAAAATAAAAAGGGGATATAAAAATGTATGTGTGTGTGGATGGCAAACTGGGTTCGTCTTTGTTTTTTTAGATTAAGGATTTAAGTAAGAATACGTAAAGAAAAATGTTAAGTGAAGGTTTTATTTTATTACTGTTTTGTTTTGTTTTTTATAATTACAAATGAGTTTTCGGTAGAATAAATTGAAAGGTTCGTTGGTATATAAATATGTGTTAATGTAGTTATTTCGTCATTACCACTTTCTCATTTCTGTGCTGCAAGATTCGTCTAAACGTTCCCGTATTTCTTCTGAATTATTATTGGGGGGTAGTCAGATTGCAAAATTATCCCGTTTTAATTAAGGTAGAGTGTAAAGGTTTCCATATCTGTCCTTCAAAGATATTGGAGGCGACTCTGGGCTTCTGATCGAAATTTAATAAGGTAGGTAAGTTAAAAGATCGCAGGTAAGTTTCTGGCAGTATTTTTATTTATTTCGATAAAGTTTGTTTATTCACAATTGGCGACGCGCTGCCAGGATCCTGATATAATTTTATACGAGGTAGACCTATTTTAAAGCACAGAAAATAGGATTTGGTAATGACGTATTTATGTAAAATTTATCGTATATAATTACGTATGTGTGAATAGGTTATGTTTGGGTTATTATGGTTTACAGTGGTGTTAGGTGTTTTGGTTTTAGAATAATAATGGTTTTTATACATAAAAATGTTATATAAATAAATTTTGAAAAAGGGTGAAGTACAAGGTAATGATATTGGTTTCGCGTGGGATGAGTGGGAGAGCGAATTTCGAGGGGTTGTAGGGGAAATGACAGACGAGGAGTGGGGTAAGTTAGATAATAATTTAACACGGATGGAAGAACAAGAAGAGGGAATATTTGCCAAAATTAAAAAGCATAGTGATGATATTAGTATTGGTAGTAAGATGACCAATGACAAAGGTAAGGTAGTCGAAGTAACAGTGGTAGAAAATAAGGCAGTAAATAGGCCTAGTGATAATGATGAGGTGTGGTGGTGGTAAATAAAGGTAGAGAGACAGACCAAGTTAACAAGAATAAAGTCGATCAGGTGGCAAATAATGAGGTAAGTAATGAGATGAGTGAATCTGATTATAAAATGATAATGGATATGTTGCGAGTGATTAAGAAACAATTAGATGAAAGAAAGGAAATAATGGATAAGGGTTTTGACATGATGAATAAACATTTTGACGAGATGGACAAGAATTGGGGAGGAGATAGATGTCAATTAAAGGAGAATACAGGTGAATTAAAACAGGTAAGTGATAATAATGTGGTTAATGATAGTGAAGAAATAATTAACCAGGTGAATGATAACGATAATTCTAATAATGAATTAACAAATAACAGTGACAAAATAGTGGGAGAGGTAGGGTTGACTAGTGAAGATAATGATGGTGATTACAATTCTGAGGTAAGTGGTGATGTTAATATAATTAATTCTAATGATGAAATAATGTTAAATAATAATAATGATATAGTTGAGAATAAAGTATTGGATAGTGATGAGATAGAGATAGTGAGTGAGTGTGAGAGAGAGAGAGAGAGAGAGAGAGAGAGAGAGAGAGAGAGAGTAATAGATTGTAAAGGCGTAGTAATTGGTGTTGATGAATTAGATAATGAGTGGAAAGAGAGTTATATTGTGGGTATGAAACAGAGGGTAAATTTTTTCTGAGGTGTTAAGGGGGGTGAAGAAAGGTCTTCACGAATGTATTGGGTAGATAAGTGTTCTACAAATAATTGTTTTTTGAAGTTTTTTATTGTTCCTGGAGAAGTCAGGAAATGTTTAAATGAGTTAGTACCCTCTGCATGGAGTGAGAGAGAAAGTGTGATATGGCATTATGGTGAGAGAGATTTAGATGGAGAGTTGTGTATAGAGAGAGAAATAGAATTATATAAGTTGAAGAGAAATTATAATGAATTGAGAAAAAGGTTAGAAGGGGTGAAGATAAAAATTGATAAAATAGCTTACCTGACGTTAACAGATAATACTAACGGAGACTGGACCAAATTGACCAATATTGAACAGGTATATGAACCAATAAAAGGGAAAATGAATGACATAGAAGTAAGGGATTATAATAATAATAATAATAATAAATTTGATGTAAATAAAAATGATTTATGCTACAAATATGTTAGATATCTATACGATGATGGAGGTTAAATTAAGAAATCGGGGAAGGAACAGTTTAAATATGTTAATGGTAATGACCTAGCTGATTTTTGACATTGAAGTGTGATATAACTGAATAATTAAGGATGAAGAAGTGTAAATAAATGTTTAGTGAATTTATTTGTGTGTATTGTAAAATGTTAGGTAAACAAGGTGTGTGTGTGTAGGTAATTGTTGTGATGATAATAATAATATTAATATTTTGCAGCCTAAATAAATAACAAAATAATTTTGAAGAAGATAATAAACAGAGTTGTAATTATTGTAATTGGTGAAAGTAATTAAAAATGTTGTTTTCAATAATTGATTTAATTAAAATAATTTGAAATGTTTAAATATTTTTGATTGGTTTAAATGTTATATAATTGAATTTTCTAATGGATTTAAATTGTTTTATGAGAGTTGAATTTGATAAGTAATTAATAAATAAATGTTAAATTGTTTGATAAGAAATAACACTGTTGTTAAATGTTTCAGAGGTTACGTGGAAGTAATGGTGTGTATATTTTGTGTTTATGTCAGTAGGTGAATAATGTACTGTAAGTATAAAATTTTATAATAACAGTCAGATATAATAAAATGTTTACAGAGGTGAAAAGAATTTTAAATTCAATAATGAGAATAATTTGAGATAATGGTTTTAAATAGAAACGATAATTAAAAAGCAATAGTGTGTGTGGTTTGGGGGGTTGCTCAGGTGAGCAACGAATTTAAATTTTATAAATTAAAGACGATAACTCATTTTTGCTCTAATTAAATGCTTGTATTATGCTTTGGTAAATGGGTGTTCATATGTTCAGTATACTGTGTTTATTCTGTTTTATAGATGTATTATTTTATTGTGTTAGGTATAAGGATTGATAAAAATATGTATTTCATGTAATTGGTAGAGATTTGAAATGTGTTGGTAGTGAGGTCATTCACCTTGCTAAGAAAATCAGCTGATCCGCTGTAGAATGTCACTGATAAATGTTTGCAAATTTCCAATGTATCTAATGATTGAATATGAGGGTAATCTGTTAAAGATGTTATTCCAAATAATGAGGAAAGTAATTTGATAAAGTTAAGATTTTAAATGATTTGTGAAAATAATAAAAGATAGATTTTGGGTGATTAATATTTTGTTGGGACATGTAGATCAGTCCAAGTTGAATTTAAAGTGGTACTAGAGATGAAAATGTTGTTATGAATTAATGTAATGTAGAATTTGAGAAGTATTGATGTTGACACAGTAGTTATGGGGAATACATGTAGAGTATTGAGTGATATATTGATGTTTATAAATGATGATGTTATTTTGTAGTTGAAGTGAGGTAATGAGAATGTTAATTAGGGGATGGTAATTTTGTAAGAGGGGATAGTGTAGTGTAGGAGTCCGCAACAAAAGGGTTGGGACGGGAAGGGACCGTTTAGCGCGGGAAGGGGTTGCCTTAGGTAGAATCCAGGAACCAGATTAAGGGAATGAGCTTTTTGGGGGGGGGGAACACATATCCTAAGTACAAAGGGTTAGAGAGTATATTTTTTTATATATCGAGAGAATGATGCGAATTGAGTTTAGTAGTAAGTTGGGTTTAGAGATTGTTTGGTAGATGTTTTGATGGAGATGGCTGTCCTGATAGTTAAAGTTGTTATTGGTATTAGAGTCAGAGTGAGAAAGATTATATGTGTATACATGCCAAGTGGCAGATCAAGTTAGTATGAATAATTAAATCACCCAAACTAATGGAGATTGAGATTGGTAAATAAAGAAAGTTATAGTAAAAATATAAAATTTTGATTGAAACAAGTGACAATTTTAATAGAATTTGAAAATGAAGTAAAGTTGTAAAATGTTTATTTTGAGTAATTTAAATATCAATTTTATTGTTAATTATAATAATACTTTTTTAATTTTAAATGTATTATTGTATTATGTTTTTGTGTTTAAAGATAGAATTTTAAAGAGGTTCAATGTATTTTCTGATGTAACTTATGTATAACTTATGTAGGTCAAGGTTCTTGACTTGACCCAGTTTGATCAGCTGAGGGTGATGGTCTATACTAGACCCGTTTTGACAATGAAGTAATGCCAATTTTGTTTCTTCATTAATTTAAATAATTTTAATATTGAAAAAAAATATATTTTAATAAATTTAAATTTTTTTTTGAATTTGAAAAAAAAAAATTTTTTTTTTTATTTTTGCCTGCCATCTAATTGATGTTGTGAATTCTGATTATATTATTGTTTGTGTGTATTAATAGTGTTTTTATTGATTTGTATTGTCTAGGGTATATGTATAATCACATGTTAGGATAAGGAAGTTCATGTTTGTAATAAAAGTTCAATTTATTTGTTTTCTAATTATCGATAATTTTGGCTAGGATGTAGTTGTAAGTGTGTGTGCAAGCCCAGTAACTGCTAAAGGCAGCCCAGTGTGCATGATAAGGGGGAACATATCGGTTGAGGATCTGGCATGATATAAGACCAGGGGTTTGGATTTTGGGGTGGCATGTTAGAAGGTGAGGTGCGCTGTGGTGCGTGTCTGTTCGATGTTATGGTGTTGGGATCTCGTACAGAGAAGTCCCGTGATCTCGTTCAGACGCGGCCATAGTCGCCAAGCCAGGGGGGTTGTTTACCCATGATGTATAAGAGCTAAAGGGGGTTGTTGGCACCAGTTCCTCACCGGTCCTCTTAGGGGTTTTAGCAATGAGATTTCTTCTGTTTCGGCAGAAGATATCTCATTGGGGGGGGGTATTGTAACGTGACGAATTTTGAGGGATTTTTTATTTTATTAATTTTTGGGGACTTATTATAAAATATTCATAAATTCATTTTCCAACTGGGTTACGGCCACGTGTTTGAATAAAGCATTGCGCTAACAAAGGAACAGTACGCAGTATCAGTTGTGTAACCTTTACGAAAGAATGTACCGGGCGTCATTTCTTAGAACTTTGCGGGTGTGTGGCAGTTACGTCCGAACGCACCACAGAAGCATGTGCGCAGACCGACGCGGAATTGTTGAACGCAAAATGGCTTAGAGAAGAATCTCTGTTCGCTTCCTTGACCATGCTGGAGGATGTGAGTCTAAGCCCAACCTCTTTTGGTGACGTAGAACAGTGCTCACGGAATATCGTCAACATCCCGCACTAGAAAACCCCTATGTGTCAGGTGTACAGCCACAAAACTGTGACAACTCAGGCTGTGTGCGGCGACAAAATTTGTTCGCCGGCAAGGCATTGATGTCCGTCCGCATGTAATAAGTGAGTCGACATATGGCCGCGGCGGCGGCCGGATGCAAGCCGAGACTCGTGGGCACCAAGAAACTTTAAGCTTTAACGGAAAGTGATCAACCGGCGTAAATAAGTGGAACAACATCCCGAAATGTAATAAGTTAAGTGCAGTAGGAAGAAAATAAAACGTGTACGTGACTGACATACATTCGGATGAATCTAGTGTAGCACGCGGCTAAGCGGAACCCCGACTGTTACGTAACCAACTATCATTATTCAATTTTCAATAATTCAATATTTTAAGTCTCGAGCAAAATAAAAAGGGGATATAAAAATGTATGTGTGTGTGGATGGCAAACTGGGTTCGTCTTTGTTTTTTTAGATTAAGGATTTAAGTAAGAATACGTAAAGAAAAACGTTAAGTGAAGGTTTTATTTTATTACTGTTTTGTTTTGTTTTTTATAATTACAAATGAGTTTTCGGTAGAATAAATTGAAAGGTTCGTTGGTATATAAATATGTGTTAGTGTAGTTATTTCGTCATTACCACTTTCTCATTTCTGTGCTGCAAGATTCGTCTAAACGTTCCCGGATTTCTTCTGAATTATTATTGGGGGGTAGTCAGATTGCAAAATTGTCCCGTTTTAATTAAGGTAGAGTGTAAAGGTTTCCATATCTGTCCTTCAAAGATATTGGTGGCGACTCTGGGCTTCTGATCGAAATTTAATAACGTAGGTAAGTGAAAAGATCGCAGGTAAGTTTCTGGCAGTATTTTTATTTATTTCGATAAAGTTTATTTATTCACACTTTTACCGAAATGATATATTGATTGTAGGTAGTTACAAACTAAAAAAATAAGGATTTCTAATAATAAATCACAAATTAATATTTTCAGTAAAACATGATTTGTTTTACAATACCAGTACGTCTGTTATCCCTAACTAGAGTCGGCGGCACAATTCTCTTATATGTTCCTCAGCTTCCTTATCGACATTCGGCATCCTCAGTGCTTGCCATAAGCCGCCACACAGTGACACCTTGAACTCGATCTGTATCCTGTTTGAAGCATCGAGTAGAAGACTAGATCCTTTTTTCCGTGCACACCGTGCCTACAGCCTGCTCGAAAAAGTCAACTGGGTAGATTTATTGTGCGTCTGAGACGTGTCCGTTATAAGTTTTTTACAGTTTTGTAAAATTGGGGAAAATTTTGCATGCAATAGTAAAAAAAAATCCCCCCAAATTTTCTAAATATCGCCAATGGCGACACGACCCCCCCCCCCCCCGTAGGCACCCCTGTATAAAATGGATGCTTTATCAATGACACTGTGGATTGGATGTTTTATCAGTCACATTACAAATATGGTCTTGTAAATGTATGATACTTTAATAGAACAGAAACAATTTTCTGTTGAGAAGTGCTATCCTCTTTACAAAGAACTAAGGAAATAACTCACATTCACAGTATAAGTCATTTGCATGTTTATTACAATTTACATTCATAACTAATTATGATTAATTATATATATTATAAATAAACTTCCTGTGTCTAATTGTAACAACACTGTAAATAGTGTGACTTAAATAGTTTTGTACATAGTATCACTGTTGATGCCACTAAAAATCATGAGTATGACTGAACCTGTAAAAAAGAATTTGTTTTAGTTGTTGTTTGACAATTTTTCCTGTTTCAGAAGTGAACAAATACACATAATTATATGTATTTATTTATATTACATATATACAAATATACACCTATAAATAAATAAATATAAGTAAATTACAATACATATAATTTTAACCTAAAACATTTCTAACATTTACTTAACATAATATTACAATGTTTGTAGTAATTTTTGTTTGCTTTATTTCCTGTCTGTCAAATTTATATGTTCCAACCTTATAACTGTAGGTAACTGTTGTATCCAGAAGATTTACATGATTTTATTAACCCTCTGATCAGTGGCATTTCAATCAGTACCCCATGCAAAGGCAGTATTTCAAAATTTGTAAAATGCTCATTAATAAAAATAATTGCTTTTAATAATAGGTGCTTTAATTTTATATTTATTTTATGTTTGTGTATTGTAGCATGACAGATAATCCACTAAAATAGATTACCATATGATCACAAGTAAAAATCAATTATACGGAATATCAAGAAAATCCAAATGAGAACCAAATAAATATCAAAATAAAATATCAAAATAACTTGAAAAAGTAAATATAAAGAAAAAACTCTGCAACAAAAATAAATGTACAGAAAAATAAAACCCCAAAAAACTAAAATAAAATAAGAATAATACCCAGGTAGGATAGGAGTAGGTAAGGAAGATACCCAGAACAAATCAACAGACAAAAGAATAATATAATAATGAAGAAACCGAGAACGAAAAAGGAAGATACCCAGAATAAATAAAAATAATAATAACGAAATGGTACTGAAGAAACCAAGAATGAAGAAGGAAGATATCCAGAACAAGCCAACATACCTAATGAACTGTGACAAGTTTGAAGATACCAGATAGTAGAGGAAGAAGAATACTACTAATACCTAAAAAGAAACCCAGTAGGGAGCAACCAAAAACCCCAAAAGAAATTAAATGTCACTATTGAAAGTATAACACCCCAAAAAACCAGAAACTCATGTGAAATAAATGAAAACAAAAGTGTTTAAGGTGCTAAGTAAAAGTGCACCCAAGAAAGTTATTGTTTAATTAATAAAGACAAATCTTAACACTTCCCCCATGATTAAACAACTTGATAATAAAACTATAAAACTGACTAGTGATAGTATCAAGAAATAACAGGGGACAAGTGCAAGTTATTATATTATAATAAATAAACTTTGAGAAAGTACATTAAATACTGTACCTTTAAATAACTTTAAAAGTTTTAATTTAAGATCATGAGTGCTATTTAATAAAATAGTATGGTGAAAGAGCAAGAACTAATAGTTCAAATAAAGTGCCACTATTTATGTAATAACATTCAATGGAGTGAATAAGATAAATAGAGAGCTGGGAGTTAATCCATAAGGTGACAAGGGATACATCCCTAAAATTAAAGAAAAACAGATAAGACTGTACCCAAATAATTTTAAGTAAGTGTTAAAAATTAATCAAATATATTGGAACTTACCGTCTGCGGCTTTCGAGAAACAGCGTCTTTATAAATTTACATGTTTCGGGACCCTTGTCCCATCATCAGAATTTAAAAAGTAATTGTGTATCGTTTAAATATGATACACTTGTCAAACACTTAAAATATTAAAATCTAACATAAAACAACTTAATATAACATATTATAATATTTACAACGAGTACGAAGGTTACCGATGTACATCGTATGAAAACCGACCGCGCACTAATCTATGTCTCGCTCCCACCACGACAGTAGCACAAGGCAGTGTTGTACAATACATTTGATTTGAAGACCAATTTATCATTTAAAACATGCGGCTTGGTACCAATATTATTGTGTGATTTATAAATTTCGTATTCTTCAAGAGCGTTCAAATATCGCCCTTTCTTACATATGTGAAGGGGTTTCAAATTAGTTTTAAAATTTGTGTAGCTATGATTTTCGGAAATGAGGTGTTCTGCAAATTTTGACTTGACACTGTCCAAACTGTGAAAATGTGTAGGCGGCCTATGTTCTAAAAATCTTTTTAAAAAACCACGTCCTGTCTGGCCCACATAAAAAGCGTCGCAATCGTCACATATTAATTTGTAAACACCAGTTTTGTGTTCAAGGCTGGTGGTTCTGCGGACACGAAGATTATTCATAATACTGTTAGTGGTCTTATAAGTGACCTTGATATTACTGGTTTTACCAAAAATTGACCCAAAGATCTGTGGCATAAGGTATGTGTATGGTGTTGCAATATATTTGCGTGTTGTATTTTCGCGTGTTTTACGTCCGATAATGTTGCTATGTCCTTTCTTATGTTTTCGAAGGATGTTATTCACCATACTGACATCATAACCATTAGCGACAGCAATGTGTTTAATGGTGTCCAACTCTTCACGGTATTCTTTATCACCGAGGGGCAAAGATAAAAGTCTGTAAATCATACTGTGGAAGGCAGCTAATTTTTGTGATAAAGGATGAAACGACTTAGCATGTATTACAATGTCAGTCGTTGTGGGTTTTCTGTATATGTCAAATTGCAACTTTTTATTATTATTGTCCTTAGCAACAGTCAAATCTAGAAAATTCAGTTTACCATTTTCTTCACTTTCAAGCGTGAACCGCATTTTGTTATTGATATTATTTAAATGATTGTGTAAATTATCAATTTGTCTTTGTGTACCTTTGTATATTAAAAAGGTATCATCAACATACCTGCCGTAAAATATTATGTTACTCCTGTGTTTGTTATTAGTAAGAATGAATGAATTTTCGAAATTATTTAGGTATATATCTGCAAGAAGACCTGAAAGTGGAGAACCCCAATAAATAATTTCGAAAAATCATTCATTCTTACTAATAACAAACACAGGAGTAACATAATATTTTACGGCAGGTATGTTGATGATACCTTTTTAATATACAAAGGTACACAAAGACAAATTGATAATTTACACAATCATTTAAATAATATCAATAACAAAATGCGGTTCACGCTTGAAAGTGAAGAAAATGGTAAACTGAATTTTCTAGATTTGACTGTTGCTAAGGACAATAATAATAAAAAGTTGCAATTTGACATATACAGAAAACCCACAACGACTGACATTGTAATACATGCTAAGTCGTTTCATCCTTTATCACAAAAATTAGCTGCCTTCCACAGTATGATTTACAGACTTTTATCTTTGCCCCTCGGTGATAAAGAATACCGTGAAGAGTTGGACACCATTAAACACATTGCTGTCGCTAATGGTTATGATGTCAGTATGGTGAATAACATCCTTCGAAAACATAAGAAAGGACATAGCAACATTATCGGACGTAAAACACGCGAAAATACAACACGCAAATATATTGCAACACCATACACATACCTTATGCCACAGATCTTTGGGTCAATTTTTGGTAAAACCAGTAATATCAAGGTCACTTATAAGACCACTAACAGTATTATGAATAATCTTCGTGTCCGCAGAACCACCAGCCTTGAACACAAAACTGGTGTTTACAAATTAATATGTGACGATTGCGACGCTTTTTATGTGGGCCAGACAGGACGTGGTTTTTTAAAAAGATTTTTAGAACATAGGCCGCCTACACATTTTCACAGTTTGGACAGTGTCAAGTCAAAATTTGCAGAACACCTCATTTCCGAAAATCATAGCTACACAAATTTTAAAACTAATTTGAAACCCCTTCACATATGTAAGAAAGGGCGATATTTGAACGCTCTTGAAGAATACGAAATTTATAAATCACACAATAATATTGGTACCAAGCCGCATGTTTTAAATGATAAATTGGTCTTCAAATCAAATGTATTGTACAACACTGCCTTGTGCTACTGTCGTGGTGGGAGCGAGACATAGATTAGTGCGCGGTCGGTTTTCATACGATGTACATCGGTAACCTTCGTACTCGTTGTAAATATTATAATATGTTATATTAAGTTGTTTTATGTTAGATTTTAATATTTTAAGTGTTTGACAAGTGTATCATATTTAAACGATACACAATTACTTTTTAAATTCTGATGATGGGACAAGGGTCCCGAAACATGTAAATTTATAAAGACGCTGTTTCTCGAAAGCCGCAGACGGTAAGTTCCAATATATTTGATTGAACAACACGTGGCTTGGTACTAAACATTTGGGATTTATTCCTTTTAAACGTTAAAAATTAAAGGAACAGAGATGTTAGGTTCCAATTACCATATATGAACTCTATGCCTAAGGTTTGGAAATAGAGAGTAGTTCTAATAATTATAAAAGGTTATTATGTTTAATAGTTTGAATCAGGAATGCAATGTCTGAATGTGGATACCATTCTTGTATGATAAAATGTTTTTATGAGTTACTATAAATGATCAGTACTAAAAGGTATGAATTTAAATACCATATTTCATGTCAAATAATTGTTATGTATTAATTGTTTAATATCAATACTAAATGTTATTGTAGTAAAATAAGGAATTATTAATGAATATTATATTAGAATGAAAGTCAGAAAACGGTATAAACAAACTATATTATTAAAAACTTTGTATGTAACATCAGATAAAAAACAGGCCAAAGGGTAAATCTAGACTACATTATAATTGATAAATCCAGTCCAATAAACCAACTAAACTAATGAAATTTAAGCAAGATAAACCCATCACATAGTAATATAATGTAAATTATACTTTAAAAAGATATTGTCAGAAGACAGGTAAAATTATGAGTAAAAATGCAGATGTATTAACTAAAATTTCAGAGGGGGAGTCATAGATTAATGAATTATATTTAAAAACAATAATCAATGGACAAAATTGCAAGAAATTAAAGAAAGATAAACAATTATATCAATCTGAGATTCAGTATAATCACAATTATAACAGATAAAATGGCTAATATTTGGAGGAGAACAGGAAATAAAAATTTAAGCCTACTTTTCCAAAACGAAAGAAATATAGCAATTTTAACAAAAAACTTTGTAAAACTATATTATTTGATATCAAATTAAACAAAATGAATTAAAGAAACCGATTATGTATTTAGTATTTCATAAAATTAAATAATAGCGAAAATATATTTAGTGGTATAATGTACTTTTTAAAGATGTATCGGAAGCCAAGGCAAATTGAAACAATGTATTATGCATATTAAATTGGCTAAGAACTTCAGGAGACAAAGGAAATGAGAACAGTTAATTATTATACATGGTAGAGTACACTTGAATGAGGTTTTGCTCCTATTAACCTATATAAGAAGCAGAAATGGCGTGCGGTATATAAAAACCTAGTATTCAGTGAAAATTTTTAACTTTTTAAATTTTGACTTTAAACGTTAGAATCAGTGAGCACACACCATAACACGGTTAAAATACAGTAAAACAGAACAATATAGGACTAAATTATTAAATTAACACCATCACTAATAATTATTACTAAAGAAACGAAAAGTGTTAGTTGCGACCTATTTAACCAAAGTGAAGTTAGACATTATCACACACATTTAAACAAAGTGAACTACGAACACTGAACCAGGAACACTCAATTAACACCAGAAGGAAGATTCACAGTTGCTGAGACGAGGAAATGGTGAAAAGGCATCATTTATTGCAAGAAATATTTGTCGAGGCAACTACGTATAACCTACTCAGTCGGCAGGCGGCCATCTTTGTCTTCCCAGCATCCTATGCGAGTTTGACCAAATGAACATTGAGTCATCACTGGTTCGAATTTTACAATGTATAAACATTCAATATTATTTAATAACCTTGTAATTTTTAATTTTAAGACTTTTAACTGTAAGTGTTATACTTTCATGGCCCTACCCTTCTCTGGCTATTTATAAAATAACCGTTAAAAGAACCAAATATTTTATATACAATATTCATGTAAATTTTTTATCGACCGGCCCTGAGAAATGAGTCGATACTGTTGTTAATAATCGATTAACCATCGATCTTTCAGATAATTGTTAATAAATCATTTAATTCTGCAAATTGGTTGAAATTTATTTATCAATTTAATAAATGTAATTAAAATTAAAGTAATACAAGATCACGGACTATCCGAAAGGCGGTATTTACCAAGGAATAAGTAGAAAACTGAAGGAAGAAGAAGAACCGTCTATCGACTAGTGCTGGAGATAACTATATTAACGCAGGAGTTATCCCAAAAAGTGTCACAACAACAGAAACAACCATAAAAGAATTAAAATTTTTACATAACACAATTACGAAAATTATTTATTAAATATCTACGGTAAAAAACACGAAAACAAAAAATATTTTTCAGAAAACAAAACAAAAATTTTTTTATTATTATTATATTACTATAATTATTTTGTAACTAAAAGGAACGTTACAGTATTCACATGTCAATAATGATTAATCTTTGTATTATATGAAGTTTGATCAAAATGGTCATGCAATGTTTTGTTTATTTGAATTATGCTTTGATTCACCTACAGCCTCCCCCTTGAAGCAATAATTTTATTTGCTTAATTAGTTTGTTGTTATTTATGAATTTTGTCTTCAGTCACATATTTAACCACGCATTCACTACAGATGTTTACTCAGAATCACTCAACACCCTTACACTGTTTACACTACAAAAATAACAAATACTGTAAGTTATTTAAAACAGAAAACAGATATTTTTATGTTTTCATGAACACAGAGAAATATAACCTACAAATCATGCATGTTTATGCTATAGCTGTTGAACATGTGACAAAAAATGGAAATTTGTCATTGTAGCAATGGAAATTAAACTGAACTGGTAAGAATGAATACCAGATGTCTGAAAAACATGCTTCTAAAATGCTGCATGAATAACATAATACAAAACATAGTAAAACCGCAATATTGAAACCATAACAGCTAAAGTAGGAAACTGAAATATACACGCTTACTGATCAAAGGGTAAAAGATGAAAAATACTCAAATTAATAATCCTACAGGAAAACTACTGATGACTTCTTGGATTTCGTTGTCCATGGTGTCCATTGATTAACTAAATATAATTATGTCACTACCGACTCAGAACACAAAGTTTTTTATTGGTAAAAACGTAAAAGTTTTACCTTATAGCCTGAACCAGTTTTCGCTTATTACAAGCTTCATCAGAGGCTGCTACTGGGAGCACTGTCCGTATTATTCTTGGAGACGGCGTCGATTTTTGAAGGATCGATGTTGTGTGTGTGGGGTGTGATATGTTCAAATAACACACATACACACGGGTGTGATATTTCTACACGTACACACAAAAGGCCGAAAACTAGACACTCTAGAACAATTGGAAATATACAAACACACAAAAACACATAAAAACGACATCCTAAACGAACAGACACAATTCAAATCACACGTATTATTCGAACATATCACACCCCACACACACAATATCGATCTTTGAAAATTCGATACCATCACCAACAACAAGACGGACAGTGCTCACAGCGGCAGCCTCTGAAGAAGCTTTTTAAAAACGAAAACCGGTTCAGGCTATAAGGTAAAACTTTTACGTTTTTACCCATAAAAAACTTTGTGTTCCGAGTCGGTAGTAAATTAATTATATTTAATTATAAAAATACTGTATAAACTGAACAGCAACTATAAAAATTCATTTAAAAATAAGTGGCTTAATACAAAAGCCATCAAAATCAGTAGCTTTGTCTTATTAGGTTCTGTAAAATCTAATTACAGAATAAATAGATATTAAACTGAATTAAAGTGCCACATATGTTACAAAAACTCGTTTTTTAACACCTATGAGCAGTGGCAGTGGTGACTAAATTAGATTATGAGACTGCTGGTTCTGCACTATAGATGCCACAACATAAAATGCCAATTTTAAACAAATGCATTGGTAATTTATTTTATGCTTAAACAGAACCAGAACATCATCTAATATGTTGTCCATTACAAAACTCTAAAAAAAGTGAAAAAATTAAAATAAAATAAAATAAGACTCATTACTGTGTCAACCCACTCCAGCCCCATTTCAATACGACCTACGAGTTCCACTACCAAATCTGAACCATGTAGTTTATATAAATTAATAGTTTAATATAATTTGTAATATTAGAAGTACACAATTTATACATAAATTTTAAATGTAGATTTACATTCACAAAATTATCATTTTTTGACAACTGAGCTATTCCTAATTTTTCATAAGCTGGATAGCCATACTAAGAGAATTTTAGTTACAAATGTGTGATTCACTAACTTCAATAATTTTGAAATTAAAAAATATATTTCAGTGATTTAACAGTTCTATCTATTAAACCTACATGACTGCTGTTTACAGGAAAAGTATAGGAGAAAGGATAAAGGATAAAAAATAAAGGATACCTCTTAAGAGTTGGAGGGTGAAAAATCTAACTCTACAGTATAGAAAGTTCTGTAAAATCTGTGGAATTGTACAAAGGAACAAATTTTCAAATGTCGACTTACAAATTATTAAGTTGCCTAAAATAAGGAATATTTTGAAAAAAAGCACTCTAAAGGTAGACATCCACCAATGTTTTCGTACATTTTGTTCCTCTCGTGAAGGAATGAAACAATTTTCATTATGAAGACAGAATGAAGCTGATGATTTCTAGCTACAACTATATCTATTAAGGCATGCATTTGATTTATACATAAAAAATTAATGTTTTAGTGAATTGTAAAATTCAAAAACTAGAGACAACAGAAGAAACTCAGCATTTACACAACTGTATATCTCACAAATCACGAATGTGTATTTGTCATAGCTGTTCAACAATAATGTGTTGAAAGCCTATTATCCTGCCTGCATCTGTAGTAGTGGTTTCTTACAGGCAAAGATTTCTATCTACAAATACTGTTTACCATCAAAGGTGATAAACCATGTGATATTTAATTTGGTATGTATATTATGATACAACTGTTTAAAACTTCATCATAATCTTTGTTACGCCCATTAGAAAATGTCATTTGTATTTAATATTAATCAAGTATTTAATAACCTTACTAACTTACAACCAACACTGTTAATTTAAAGACTTACTTGGTTGTTTATACCTGCTATGGGCTCTGGTTGATGACCAAACTCAAATGTAATCTTTAATTCTCCAACCCTAGAAAATGGTAATACGTCTGGTACCCATTCGATAATTAGCGGCGTTGGATTTTGTTGATCAGGTGTTGTGTGTCCTACACACATTAAAAGTATACATAATTTGATTTAATAACTCTTCAATTTCATAAATACCGATAAAACAGAACACTAAAAAGTAAGTACAATTTTGTACTCACCGGCCACTTCTTTTCTTGATTCTAATTTTTGTTTAGTATCTACTGAGGTTGTACAAACTTAACATAAAAGAGAAATGTTCATAAAATGAGAAACTTTAAAATTAAAAATTTGTTCCATGACTTTCAGCGTATACCACAATAATCTGAATATAAACCAAACCACAGGACTTACTATAACTTTTAAGAAAACCCGAAATCTTGTATGTCATTTATTTTGGTGCAATTTCATTTAAATTTATCTAAATTTTTATGTTTTTCTAACAAATTTCATTACGTTCCATACATTTTTTGAGTGGTATGTTTAGAATTAAAATCTGTAAAAGTAGCTTTTACAGTAAACTAAATAAAAGTAAGTAAAAAATGGAATGTTACTGCCCAACTAATCACACATACATTCAGTACAAATAAGGAGAAGAGTTTTGAAAATTACTACTTAGAATGCATCCGTCACAGAAGTGCACACAAATATAAAGATCTGTATACCAGAGGTTATGGAACTTGGTGTACTCATGAGAACAAAAAGAAAATTATTTTCGTTCAGTAACTCACATTACACATAACAGCAGTGTAGCTAGGAGAAAGACTTTTATGCACATTATAATAAACATAATTATGAATTATACAGCATATTCAGAAAGTATTTGTAGATTATAAAAATATACAGACAAAATTTAATTTTTGCAACAAAAGCCACATCTTAAACTCCTTTTCTATATAAATTCTACCAATATTAATGCATTTATCATATTTGAATACCAATGTCTGCATACTCTTCTCATGAACCAAAGATGGCTGTAAAGACAGCCAATTTTGCATGCCTTTCTTAATGTTGCCAATTTTGTCTAATGGTGACTGACAATGGATCTTACAAGCAGGAACAGATGTCAGTCACTGGGCATTAAGTTTTGGCTGTAGAGAGAATTTCCATTTGTTACCAGTCAAATGACATGATTCTTAGATATGAGCAGCAACATGTAGCCAAGCAATGTCACGAAGCAACATATTTTGTTTCATAAAATTGATTTCTGCAAAGTTTTGCAAATGGAAAATTTATACAGGTACCTTGCTTACGGTTTTATTAACACACAGGAATGCACAAACATAGTTATGTTTCATTCTGTAAAGTGCATTTTTCAAATTTTCTACAAAAAAAAAATTGGGAATTTTATACATCTTCACCTACATTTGCTTGTGCACCTATTAACTAGGCCTGTACTAATAAAGAAATATACACAGAAATTCTTAAAATGTGGTATTATGTTTGGTTTTTAAAATTTGGCTTTACTAATTTTTGTAAATATTTTGCATATTTTTTGTGTCTGCACCTATACATAAAAAGCAAACAAAAGTGGGGGTTTTGCAAGTTTTATGGCTGCTAGAGACTACGTAGTGACAGTAGTAAACCATTATCTATTATTTTAAATTATCATATACAGTTACAACTGAAGATAGGATCACCTGCCTAAAATTTGTTTATAAAACAAATTAAGTTGAAAGGACACTTGCTAAATATAAATATTAACCATACTTGGGTGAGTGTACGTAATATATACTAATGTGACAATCTGTAATAAACTAAATGTGTAACAATATAAACAATAAGTTATATAGCCATAAACAAACACAGGTTTACATTTACACAGTAATTAATTGTAACAAAAGTTTATATAATAGCATAGGAACTAATTTCCTAAACAAACAATTTACAAGGTAAATTTAACTTGTTATATTTTAAATTTTTATTTTATAAATTTATTAGTTAACTTTGTTTACAACTTTCGACTTTCGGCTCTTGTAGTTGCCATGTTGTTTGCTACCAACTTAAAATTTTTTTTTCTTCGTATTGTTTAAATTAGCAGCCATCCTTACTATTTCTTTTATGAATTTGCTAACTGCTATAATTTTTATTGTTTAACTAAGCTTTTCGTCATCACTGACATCTTCAGGTCTTAAACAACACAACCAACCTTCAGGTTGTTTAAGACCTGAAGATGTCAGTGATGACGAAAAGCTTAGTCAAACAATAAAAATTATAGCAGTTAGCAAATTCATAAAAGAAATAGTTACAATTTTTTACTTACCAGGTCCAGGTTATCGTTTAGACGGGCTGAAAAACCAAGATGGTTGTTTTGAAATGACTAATAATTCTCTTTTTCCAATCAAATTTATCTTATTTATTTATTAATTTCAGTCAAAATTCATCTTTTCTGTAAATGACAAAATTTGTATAAAACGCTAGGCGAACCATTATGAAATACAAAAACGGAGCCCTTACTCCGCTCTCCTTTACACATTTATTTCTTGTGATACTGTATTCTCATTATTGGACTTACAAAACATAAAAAGCGTCTACTGACAAAATAAAATAGTTACAAACTTAGATTGAATATCGTCCAGAAACCAGCGCTCCTTTTTTATTATTCTTCATTCACGCACACATTCAGACATACCCTCTTTCCCTTATACGAGATCTCATTTTTTTAAATATGATCATAATCTTGAAATTTTGGTTGTTTTGCCCTTATTTAAAGATTGTTCTGCCCCCTGTTTTGTTACTTAGCTGATATTTGAGTCCAGAAGTACTGTCCCGTATTTTCTGTCATTTCGTACACTTCTTGTTGTTTTCACTACATAACGCCAAAACTGTTATTATATTAAAAAACTGTTATTCACATTACTTACGTGTAATTTTGATTTTATAGTACATTTTTTGAACTGCGGGCGCCCGCGATTTCGTTTTGGAACTTATACGTGCTATTTGCACGAGTTGTTAATACAGACTGGGGCGAAATTTAATTTCTCAATTTCCGAAGTAGTGAGGGAAGTCACGTGATGGCAAACTTTTGTTCTTACAAGTTTAAAGTCAGATTTTGGCGAAGTTATTAATTTGGCTCTATATTCCAGCAGTGAATCATAGCTGGGCTCGTCTCTGATGTAACATGGTCTGACTTCTGAATTACATAACTTGCATGTCATGTGGCTAAAAATAACTGTTCATCTTGCGTCTGGAGCTGACCTTGACACAAATCCACTCAATGCTTATTACGTCGTTATATTCATTAATAAAATTTGTTTATTATTCTTTATACTTTTATGTTTCCACTTTCCCCAAATTACCCCGGGTAGACCCAAACTGTCCCGTTACAATACCCCCTCAATGAGAGGTTTTATGCCAAAGCATAAAAACTCTCATTGACACTCTCATACTTCCTAAAGGGATCAGCCAGGATATGTCGTCACAACCCCCTTTACGTTTTATTAAAAATCATGGTTTACTTACCCCCTGGTCCAGTGACTGTGACCGCACCTGAATGACCTTACTGGACTTCTCTCTCGAGATCCCAACACCGCAAGGCCAGACAGGCACTTGACGCTCCTGCTCTGACGCGCAGGCCAGCTCAGGACCGCCGCCACAGAATCACCAGACACTGAAACACAAAATCAAAAATATCAAGTAGTGGCCTTGTATAATACCATATCCCTAACTGATCTCGTTCCTGTTAGCTGTGTGCTGGGTTGCGTTAAGAAGCACTGGTTTTCTTAACTTCTAACATATACAGGAATACACATTTATCATAACATAATATAAAACATTTTTTAAACTTCCCTACTAACATTCTGAACCCTTCTCTTATTAATTCTTATTCCCAAAATTTAAAATATTTCTCTGATTCCATCAGAATTTAAATAAACATTTCCATTACAACATTACAAATACCTTCCATTATATAATTAATATTTCTAATAATTAAATTCATTAATAAAATTCTCATATAGAATAATACACATCTGAATCACCTACATCAGAACAACTTATCTACTTAAAATTGTTAATCATCTTCAACTATCATAATAGTTCTTAACTCAATACAAAATCATTTAGTTATCTCTACACCTTCTACATCATCAACATAATTCATTTTAATATTCACTAATTCGTTACTAATAATTTAGTAACCTCCTTCTCCATCAACATCTAATATCCCCCCATAACCCAGTTACAATTAGGTAAATAGGCTCACGGGTAAACCGTGCAAGGTATTTACCTTGTGCATAAATACTGTATTTATGCCCCTGGCTTGTAACGGCCAGCTCCTTTCCACACACACTATTGCTTACTGATGTTGGACTGTAGCGCCCATTTGCGTCCACAAGAACTTAATTTTATTAGGGTGCAAACGCTGCTTACACCGTTCTCGCTTCGGCGTTATATAAAAATTCGGCATTACTGATGTCCGAGGACACCAGTAATCCTACTATAATGATTCATACGCCCTTAATACGGCACTATCACCCCCTTTGATGATAGCCACTGTTCCATAGTTATGTGGATTCCCCTGATGAAAACCTCCTGTTTATTTCTAAATTGTACCAATTTCCTAGGCAACCAACCATGGTCAGGTTACAATAATTCTGCCCACAGCTGATTGTCATCCAAAACCACGGTCTGGGCTGGTAAGGCCGGGACCGCCCGAAATGTGGGGAATCTATTTAAAACACATACATTTAAAATCTACATTATCACTACAATTCACAAAAAGTAAAAAATCATAATATGTTACAACAACTTTCACAAACATTATCATTTAAATTTCAGTGTCCATTGGTCAGTTCTATATTATCATCATAGCTTTACTATATCTTTGGAGCTACTTCACTTCCATTAGATCTTTTGATCTATATATATATCTTCTATATTCAACATTTGATCTATTCACATATTACATCATTTTTTTTTTCACTATCACCAGACACTAGTCTGCTATTTTATTTCTGATATTTAAGCTACTATCTCCCTTGGAGTTAAACTAGGTATACATGCAAAACACTCTAACTTATTTTCCTATAATAGTCTCTAACAAGTGCAACAAGTATACTATAACACTAATTGGTCACCTTAATTTTTCTAAATTTAAATCTAAATTATAACTACTTCTTTCACAAAGCTTAGATGTTCGGTACAAGTTTTACAATTATGTGTATTTCATTTCCCAGTAAAATAGTTACTGATTAATTCTATTTTACTGGGAAACGAAATAACTCCTAACGAGTCGCACTTGTTATTCACATTAATTTTGAAAGTTCTACTAAAAATAAAACTGTTATGTGTTCGTGGATAATAGCCAATAAAATTTTTTTTCCCACGAACTTTAGGGGTCCCCCTCCCCATTCAACAACTAGATTAAATTTCTACTTGCACCAATTTGTGGAGTAGGACCATCGTTGCTTTCACCCCCAGTTGAGGTTACCTCCAACCATGGTCCGCCTCCAAACAGCCAAAATCCACGGTCAGGGATGGTGAAGCCGTAACCGCCCGAAAATGGGGGAGAGTCCCTTCTGAAAACATACAATAATAGATTAAAATTCAATTACTTATTGTGACCAATACAACTTCAAATTCGTCGCATTCTGTGTACCTACTATCTCCTGCGTTGCTTGGTTTCGCAACACGTATGCATTGTGCATCTTTACCTCTATAACTTCATATGGTCCCTCATATAACAGAAAAAACTTCTTTATCTTGTGCGCTAGACAAATCGTGTCTTCTTACCAATACTAATTGTCCTACCTCATATTTCGTCCACTTACCCTTTTCATCATGCCTCCGCTTTCTCCTTTTCCCTTTGGTGAGTAAACTTTCATTGGCTAGTTGGATTTTCACATTCATGTCGATGGTCTGATCTTCTGGTGGATACTCAAAAAGTTGTTCCAATATTCTAGGTGGCCTTGTTCCCTATATTAACTCATACAGTGTAAACCCGGTGGATTCGTGGGTGGTACTATTCAACCATTCTTCTACTTTCTTCACGTACAACGGCCATTCACTGTGCTTGGCGTGGCAATACGCCCAAAATATCCTACCAATCTCTCTCATCACCCGTTCTGCCTGGTTGGACTGTGGATGTTATACTGCCATATGCTTGGGTATGATGCCTTCCCATCCAAGAGTCTGTCTCCACCTACCGCTGATGAATTGGGGTCCATGATCGGATAAAATTATCTTCGGCTTACCTACATTTATCATGTAATCCCTCGTTATCTTTTCGCTCAGCACCCTGCTCGTCGCTCTCTTCACACTATATAGCCTAACAAACTTAGAAAAAGTGTCTAAAACAACAAAAACATACATTACTCCACCTCTATCCTTGGGTAATGGCCCATATAAATCTACAGTAACTAAATCAAACGGTCTCTCCACCTTAATATAATTCAACTCCCCTTCTACCCTATAATTCACTACCTTAGACCTCTGACACAAATCACATACCCGTAACAACCTTCGTACTCGCCTCTCCATATTCTTAAAAACACATGACTTTTTTAAAACATTCGTACACTTTTTTGCCCCAAAATGCCCATACCTTATATGGCAATCCCAAATAATTCGATCTATCAACCTTTCTGGTACAACCAATCTCCAATCACGCTCACTCCCTTCTACTTTTTTGAACAGAATTCCTTGATATATTTGGAAATGTGTGTTATATTCAGACCCATCTACATCCGCTTGTAAACTAGCAATTATTTTCCCTGATTTACTATCTGATCTTTGCATGTTCTTTATATCCCTTAACTCCTCACCAAAAATTCTATCTTCCCTTGTTAAACAAAAAATTTCTATCTCCTTAAGATCCCTCCCTGTTTTATTTTCTGTGACAGCTACCCTGGAAAGAGTGTCTGGTACATTATTGTCTGTCCCCTTAATATACTCCCATGAAAAATTATACTCCTGTAATGTTAGTACCCATCTGGTTAGACGGCTATGGGTCAATCTGCAGGTATTCAAAAATGATAGCGCTTTGTGGTCCGTCCTGATGACTGTTCTGTTCCCTAAGATGTACGTGCGGAATTTTCACACGGCAAACATGATACTCAGCAATTCCTTTTCTGTAGTTGTATAATTTTTTTCAGCTGCCAAAAGGGATCTGCTGGCAAAAGCTATCGTGTGGTGTTCTTTGTCGCTATCCTCCTGGTATAATTCCGCTCCCAGGGCGACGTTACTGGCGTCAGTCTGCAAATAAAAACTTTTCAAGAAATCAGGGTGATTCATCATTATCATAGTTGAAAATTTTTTCTCTCCATCTCTCCCCATTTCCACTGTTTATTCTTCTGTAACACGGTACTTAAACCTTGATGTCGTCTGTGCATAATTTTTCTGAAATTTTCTATAAAAGTTACACAGACCCAAAAAACTTTGTAGCTGTTTAATATTCTTCGGTTCTGGAAAGTGCATTATAGCTTCTACTTTATCAGGGTTAGCTAGAATTCCCTCTGGAGTAATAATAAAACCTAAAAAGTGTATTTCAGTTTGTAAAAACTTAGACTTCACCCAATTAACCGTTAGACCCGCAATCTGTAGTTTATCTAACACATATTCAAGAGGTTCTAAATGTTCTGTAAATGTTCTTGATGCTATTAATATGTCATCAACGTATACGGTTAGAAAATCTAAGTCCTTAGGTTGCAATATCATATCTAAACATTTTATACAGCTTATTACACTAGTATTGAGTCCAAATGGCAAACGCTTGAACTGATAATTCTTACCATTGAAGAGAAATGCAGTATATCTCTGACTCTCTGCTGCTAGCGGAACTTGCCAGTATCCTGCTGTCAAATCCAAAGATGTCATGTACTTGACTCCACTGAATTTCTGAAAAATTTCATTTATGGGTTCCGGTGATTCCCGGTCAGGTATTATAATTTGATTGATTTTCCTAGCATCTAAACATAATCTTACCCTTCCATCCTTCTTTATTACCACTACCAATGGATTCGAGTAAGGCGATATCGATCTCTCAATAATGTCTCCCTCCATCATTCTATACAACTCCTCTTGTACTGCTCTCCTCTTTGAAAACGGCACTGGATAACTCCTCTGCATGTAGGGTGAGTGTTCCCAAACCTTCAACTCGCACACATAGTTCCTGGCTTTTCCAGGCAACTCTGCAAACACCTCTCTGAAACGTTCCACAACTGTCTACAACTCCTGTCGTTGGGGACTCCCTACAACTCCATCCTCATTAAAAAATTGATCCGCCCTATTCTCCCATACTCTCTCATCACTCACATGCATCTCTCCCTCGTCATTCTCTACTATCTCACTCTCTTGACATATATTCACTCATGTTTCTATCTCCATCGCCTACCCGCTTTTGTATCATTTTTACTCCCGTAACTTTACTCTCATCTAACACCCTCTTAAAATTATCCCTGACTGGTTCACTCCCACTATTAAATTCTACTATTCGTTTATTAAAATCTATTACTGCTTTATTTCTCTCCAAAAAATCATTTCCTAAGATTACATCTAAACTCAGTCCCTTAACTACTAGAAAGGTATTTTCAAATTCAGTTTCATTAATGAATATATTTAATTGTACTTGTCTAGTAACCCTTTTACTCCGTACTCCTGTTACCCCCACTACTGTTACGCCCGCAACTGGTAATGATGGAATATTTTTATTTATTTCTTTTAATTCTCCCATTACATTTTCTGAAACTACTGATATCTCACTTCCTGTATCTATTAATGTTTTAAAACTCTTACCTTCTATGGTGACGATTACCTCCGTCAATCCGGTTTTTGTTTCCATGACTCCCGTATCATCTTCCTCCAACAACTCCTTCGTCATAACCATTTGTATCACATTATTATGATATTCATCTGTTATCGGGACCCTGTTGTTCCTTGTGGACAATGGTGGGGTCCTTGCTTCCATTGTCGGCCTCAGTTTTCCGTTCTGGCGGTGGTAATGCTCTGCCGGTACCCCTTCTTGTTCTGGTTATTATTTCCATTGCTCCTCGATGTTCCCCCGCGGTCATCTCCTACCCACTGTTGCATATTGTTATGTGAAGACGTATTTCCACCCCGCTGATTTGGCCTTGGTTTCTTGCACCTGAAACAAAAATTCCTAACGGCGTAATTCTCTCCCGAGCATCCCGTACATTTCCACCCCCCCGTTTCGACTATGATTTTCTTGTTTACCGTACGCATGTCCCAGTTGTGAACCTCTTTGTGGCGTATAATGACTGTTATTCGTACCTGATGGGTTAGGACGCCTGCCTATTTCACGGTCCCTAATGTTCTGAAATACATCTAATATATTTTCCAATTCACTTATATCCGCTACCTCTCTCGTCATTAATGTAATTTGTACCTCCCTGGGCAGATGTTTACTAATATGTCTAACAAACGATCGAAACAGCAATGGCGGTTCTAAGTATTTCGCCTCGTTAAATATCCTCATTACGTACATGGTTATGTTGTTGTTGTGTCCCCCAAAGTTCCCTGTTCCCATGATTCTACTACCTAATATTTCCTGGTCCTCTTCAGACCAATATTTATTTCGGAACGCTGCCTCGAAATTCTCATAACTACCCCACTCTGTTCTATGTACTTCAGCCCATATTTCAGAACTGCCCTTAAAACATTTTAAAATCTTTAATAATTTCACCTCCCAACTACTGCTATTAAACCGGTTAAATTCCCTTACCCTACTAAAGAACTGCATCGGGTGTACCCTCCGGTTGTCACAATAAAACTGTTCGAGTTCAATATCATCTTTTGCTTCGCGAGTATATAATATTCGCTCCGCAACATTATTTAAATTTTGGCTCACTGCCACATGTAATTCATCTTTAATTTCTACTATATCTTGTTCAATAACTCTCAATTTGTTATCATATTTATTTTCGTATTGAAGGTTATGTTTACTCATAACCCCCACACTCTCTTGCATGGATTGTTTACATACATTTTCTATCCCCACTATCTTATTTAATGTCATCATTATTTTCATTAATTTTATTAATACACTTACTTTCTATCTCTACACACTGTTCTTTAACTTGAATTTTAATTTGATCTGTCATTTGTTCGTTTACATCATTTATTTTACTTTCAAGATTTTCTGTTAATTCATTGATTTGCTCATCAAACTTATGGTTTACTGATTCTAATATCTGTTCTTTAATACTATTACAACGTGTATTAATTTCATTCATTTGCTTATTAAAATTAAAATTTTGCTGTTTTATCTCATCTCTCATCAACTTTATCTCATTATTTTGTTCATTCAATTTATCATTCATTTTAGTGTTTACTTCATCAAATCTAGCATCAAACTTATTTTGTTTGTTATTTATATCTAGAATATAAACATTTTGTTCATCAAACTTATCATTAAAATTACTCTTTATTTCATTAAGTCTACTTTCATTCTTAACATCTTGAGCTTTCATAAAATTGAACAGGTCATCTAACGACACTTTACTGACCGTAGGAGTCGACTCGGCGTTTACTCCGCTCATAATCATTGACTCGGTAAGAGTGTTTTCTAGATTTATTTCCTTATTTTCCATTTTTTAATGGTAAAATTATAACTTTTTTGTCAAAATACTAACATATATAACACATACTTATCACCTAACAAGGTATTCTATTTACCCACACTACACATGATCACAATATAACCTTATACTTGTACGTCTATTTCAACGTACACAAACCTTTCACTTATTTACCTCAAACAACCACCTTGTTCCTCAAAACAGGTCCACATTTGCATAAATTTTATTTATGCAAATGGTCCCTCCGTTCGGGCGCCATTGTTATGTTTTATTTATTAAGTTAAATTTATTAATTAGACTTTGTTTATTAATTTTCACTTTTGGCTTTGGTAGCCGCCATGTTGTTTGCTACCAACTTAAAATTTTTTACTTACCGGGTCCAGGTTATCGTTTAGACGAGCTAAAAAAACAAGATGGTTGCTTGGAATAACTAATAATTCATTTTCTAATGTTCAAATCAATCTTACTTTATTAAATTATAAAATCCAATTAAATTTATCTTTTTCAATCAAAATAAAAAACTTTATACATTCCTTTCAACCCCATCATTACATACAAAATCTTCCTTCTCCCTCTCTTACATTTTTTGTTTCAGTAATATTCAAAAAAAATAAAATAACTCGCTACAAACTTAACTTTATATAACGGAAACCAGTGCTTGCGCGCGCGCACACACACACACACACACACACATTTTGTTCATCAAACACCAAGACTTTAGGAGATCTCCATTTTTATTAAAATTATGAAATTGAAATTTTAAGAGCCCTGGTTGCAATTTTTTGGTTTTACCCTCGTTGGTTACTTAGCTGATAAATTTGAGTCCAGAAGAACTGTCCCGTATTTTCTGTCATTTCGTACACTTCTTGTTGCTTTCACTATATAACGCCAAAACTGTTATTACATTTAAAAAAACTGTTATTCACATTACTTATGTGTAAATTTTGATTTTATAGTACTTTTTTTTAACTGCGGGCGCCCGCGATTTCGTTTTGGAACTTATACGTGCTATTTGCACGAGTTGTTAATACAGACTGGGGCGAAATTTAATTTCTCAATTTCCGAAGTAGTGAGGGAAGTCACATGATGGCAAACTTTTGTTCTTACAAGTTTAAAGTCAGATTTTGGTGAAGTTATTAATTTGGCTCTACATTCCAGCAGTGAATCATAGCTGGGCTTGTCTCTGACGTAACATGGTCTGACTTCTGAATTACATAACTTGCATGTCATGTGGCTCAAAATAACCGTTCATCTTGCGTCTGGAGCTGACCTTGACACAAATTCACTCAATGCTTATTACATCGTTATATTCATGAATAAAATTTGTTTATTATTCTTTATACTTTTATGTTTCCACTTTTCCCAAATTACCCCGGGTAGACCCAAACTGTCCCGTTACAAACTAAAGTCTGACTCTTGTATAATTTTGAAACTTGACTGATACAGAAAAAGCTTTAATTCAGCTCTGAACAAATTTATTGTATTACAAAAAGTAATTTATGAATAAATTATTAAAACCTATGTTTCTGCACATAAATGAAAACACTCTATTGAAATGGCAAGAACTAAGTATAGTGGTCACTGAAGCATAAAAGTCAAAAGGGAACTTGAATATTGTAACATGACATAAGGTAGTGAAGATACAATGATAATTAATTATAAAACAAAGAAGCTGAAGACAAGAATAAAAGGCAAGAACTTATAAACTCAGAGATTAATAACCTAATAACCAAATGACAAATGACTAATAAACTGACAATGACTTGATTCAATAGATCGGATAAATACAAAAAGAACAATGGAACAAGGAAGAAGGAACCAAGAAATAAATGTAATCAAGAAATTAATAATGAACATTGCAATTCCCTAAATAATGACCATTAAAATGTATGTTAACAAATGCACTAATGTAATTAGAGTATAGATGAGATGTACCTAGGGTAATAATGACAAATAAGAAAGATAGTAATGTTATGTATATTTTGTTAATGAAGGAATGTACTCATAAATATAAGATAGGGAGTTAATAATAAACACACCCTAATGAATAGTGATAAATATAATCAAAACTAGTAAACAATACCCTGAGGCAAATAAAGGCCACAGTTAATAACCAAAAGTGATCATTAGTGAAGGGAAAATAAAATAAACACTTATAACCAGTAACGCCATGATGATATTAACATAAATAAACAACCCAGTGAATAATCAAGTGAGTGGAAGAAAGAGTATATTAATACAAAAGTGGTGATATGTAGTGATAGCATGTTGCATATAATAAGTGAAAGTGAATAAATCAAAAACCTTCTATGAAGGAAAAAGTGTAGTTGGTGAACTTGAAAAAGTATTCTAATTAGTAGACTGTATTAGAATAACTGGAAGACCTGTAATAAACTTTGTACTAGCAAGTAAGAGGAACTCATTATAATGTGATTAAGTTAAGCAATAGTTAATAAGAATTATAGGATAAGATAGAAATTAAGTCATTGGAATGAAAGGCAAACAAGAAAGATAGACACTGTTTTATAGTGAAGGAATGAGGGAATAGAGTATATTGTGAAAGGTACAGTTTAATAGTAGTATAATAAGAGTGTTATTATTGTTTACAAAACCAATATAATATAATGAATCATCAGTTGAACCAGATAGTAGTAAGGAATAGAAAGGTAGTTAGAAGTTTTATTTCAGGCTTGAACCTGTCAAGAAAATGTTTATTATTATAATAAGAGGTGTAGTTAGAAACACCAATGTTTATTACTAGCTTCTGTTAAAAATTGTTTAAAAGTACCAAATATAAAGGTAAGAAGTTACAAAGAAATGTCAGATAGTAGTATAGGAAAATCTAGGCTCTAGGCCTAACAGTTAATGATGAATTTTGTAAATTAAAGAACAAACAATAGCCCAATATCAAAGCAGAATATACCAAATGTTTAAACAAGTTAAGTGGGTATTCCTAATACCAAAATGTATAAATAACATCCAATTTTGGATAAAATATATATAAAATATAAATAAGGAAAATAACAAAAATGTGATTAACTACCCAAAAGTAACCATGAGGGGTATCAAAATGATCCTTATCAAAAATTATGAACAATGGTATTCATGTAATAGACCTAGCTACTAATATAAGGAAGAAATCTTAATTTGAAGATATTTTGTAGATTTAAACTAAAATAAGACGTTAGAATGTAACAATGACTTAAAATTAACGACCAATGAGAATTAGCATAATTTATTAGGTAACCATAGCAAACGAAATTTATTGCCAAAAAACCATTGAATTTTCGTTAATCCATTATTGACCGACGCCGAGGGCGGATGTATGCAGCTCTCAACCAAAATTTTATCATAAATAAGCAAATTTTGACGGAAATCATAAGAAAAGAAGATAGTACAGTAAACCCTCGATTTAACGGACCTCGATTTAACGGACTTCGGATTTAACAGACAAAACGATTTAAAAAAAAAAACATGATAATGTTTTTAGGCTTTTGAAACGTATAATGTGCATAAACTGCAGACTCTCCTGTTCTGGCGATATTGCTTGGCTATCGCAGCATTCTTTCGTTTCTTGTTTTGAAACACGCAAATTTTTTCATCTCCAATTGTATTTGATGAGAACGGAGATAAGAATTCATTTAATTCTTCACGATCCCCGTCATTGCGTTGTCGTTGACGCAGGCGTCGCACATGTTCAGTGGAAGACATCACGACGACTAACACTGAACAATATACACTGATATGCATCTTATTTCACTGTGACCAAATTTATTTATTACTAACATCACCTGGAGCGTTACATTTTTCAATGATGTTACACATTTTGCATCATGCATTTTATGGAATGACCCCCAGCCTAAAAACATTATCATGTTAAAAAAAAATGTTGAGACGAAAAAAATCACGATTAAGTTTTTGAAGTCCATGGTTGTGATTTAAATTTGGTGGTAGTTCATAACCATAGCAACGCATTTTCACTCTTGAATATTCGGCTATCTTTGTGATAAATCGTATGCACGCGCAGTTCACATTCGTACAGCGTCGCATCAGTTTATTCAGAGAACACACTGTGTACACTACATGTATTTCTATAGTACGAACCTTGCACGTGTTAAATAGAGAGTCTTAACGAGTTTATACTTGCGTTGTTACAGCAAGGTCCATTACTTTATTAGTGAATTACAGCATAAGTATGTCTGGCGTTGCGAAAAAAACGTGTGACTTGAGTATAAAGCAAAAGCTTGAACTATTAAGTAAACTTGAAGGTGGCGTGTCTGTTGCACATGTTTGTGAAGTGTACGGTGTAAAGAAACAAACCATTTCAGACATTCGAAAGAATAAAGATAAACTTATTCAGTTTTCGCTAAAGTACAGTGTTGATAGTTCGAAGAATGAGGGAGAAAGAAAACACATTAAATTAGCCAAACACAAACAATTAGAGGATGCTGTGTACAAGTGGTTTATTCAACAACGTTCTAGTGGCGTCGTTGTTCGTAGTGTGGCGTTGCGGGCTGCTGCTGATAAACTGGTGAAACATATTGGTATCCAATTTCAGGCGAGTGATGGGTGCCTTTGGCGTTTTCGTAAACGGCATGGCATCACAAATAGATCAACATGTGGTGAAGCGCTGAGTGCAGACGCTGAACAAGTTGAGGCTTTTCGTCAACATATAAAGGAAACGATCAAATCTGAGGGTCTCATTATGTCTCAGGTCTACAATGCTGATGAGACTGGTCTCTACTTTCGTGCTGTGCCTGAAAATACTCTGGCACACAAACATGAAACTAGCACACCAGGCCGTAAACTCAACAAGGAGCGGCTTTCTGCCCTACTGTGTGTGAATGCTGATGGTTTGCATCGACTTACTCCAGTCATAGTCGGAAACACAAAGAAACCTCGTGTGATAAAGAACATAATGAACCAGTTGCCAGTCATTTATGAAAGTTCAAAAAATGCTTGGTTTACCTTCAGTATTTTTTCAGACTGGTTTTTTAATCATTTTGTGCCAGAAGTGCAACGTTTTCAAGAAGAGACTATGAAAATTCCATCACATGCAGTGAAAGCCGTCTTACTAATGGACAATGCACCGGCCCATCGCAACTCCGAGAAGTTAGTTAGCAACGACGGAAAAATAAAATGCGTCTTCCTCCCTCCGAACACCACTTCAATTTTACAGACAATGGACCAAGGAGTCATTGTTGCCTGCAAAAGGCTGTACAAGAAGAAGTTTCTTGAAGAGGTGATGGTTGTCTTGGAGGACGAACAAGACCATGAAAACGACACGAGAGGAGCTAGAACGCTGCAAAATCTGCGTGCATACAACATCAAATCCGCCATCTTTAATTTTGCTGCCGCATGGAAGGAGATGAAGGAAACAACATTGGCTAATGGGTGGACACAGTTACTGATTGGGACTGAACCGGAGTACGATTTCAGAGGATTTGAAACATCCGATTTCTATGAAACCGTAAAGAAGGCTGGTGAAGAAGTAAACGAGAATTACATAGAACAGTGGCTAAATTTGGACGAGGGTGATCCAGGCTACCAAATCATGAGTCAGGAAGAGATCGCAGAATCTGTTCTACACGACGATCAAGAAGATGGAGATGATGACGATGACGACGATGAAGAAACATCTGTTACAGCAGGCCCTAAATTATCAGCGATAAGAAACAGCATGGACGAAATTATCGTGTACATTGGGGAGTCTTCAGATCCGGAAGTGTATGCTTATTATGACCATTTTAGACAGTTTAGATCTTTAATAATAAAGAAGCAACATTCTAGTGGAAAACAACTGACTCTTGATGCTTTTATCCAGAATAAATAAAGGTGTGTATATAACATTGTATTTGCATGATATCAGTAGTACGTATTAAAATACAGATAAGCGATGTTGTCGCTGTTACAATAGAAAACCACACTGGCAGTTTACCCGTTATTTAGAAACATGTTACTCACACCCCCTCAACTCATCCTTTGTCTTGCTGCCTACAGAAGGGTGCGAGCACGCGCGCGTGCGCACGCACTTACACTTTTTCTTCCTATTCTTTGTTCAGTTTGCTGTTAAAACGTACGGTTGCAGTCATAAATCATAATGCCAGAGTTAACAACAGCCAGGCAAACTGCTGTTGCTTATGCAGTAAACAACTCATAGATACCAAAAGCGTTCGTCCCGCCAGAAGTCAGGTATAACTTCGAATTTCGTTAGCGCGTGAATGCAAGCCGCATGCCAAATTAGCGACCATGTTTTTAGGAGAAAAAGTGCAGCTTGTATTCGGAACAATACGGTATTTGCATGATATTAATAGTATTAAAATTTCAAGTGTCATAGGCCTATTTGATTTAAATATATCCTCAAAAAACAAAATTTGCGATTTAACGGACTTTCGATTTAAAGGACACCCCTCAGCCACAATTAGTCCGTTAAATCGAGGGTTTACTGTATTAGCAGTCCATGGAACACCTGATAACATATTTATTATTAAAATTTTCACAAACCAAAATTATCCGTGGAAATTAAGAAGACTTCTGGAATCATAGTTGACGACTCATCCCGAAGGAAGACCAGAGGTGACCTACTTCAACCCAAGAAGACGGACGATAGCAGAACGAGTACGAAGCCGAACTTTATGGAAAAACCCGTCTGAACGAGATTGACGAATATCCGAAGAATAGAAGACGACCAGATCCATCCGGAAGAAGCAGACGAGCATCGTGGAAGCCCCAGCGAGAATCGATGAGTATAAAACACTAATCTCACTAAAACGAATTCCCAATTTTTCTATCCATAATAACAAATCACAATTTTCACTTCACTGGTCACTATTCTGAACTAGAACTGAAAGTATTTATAATATCACTATTATTGAACTTTAATCAATTGATAATTATTTAAACTGAGCTATAATAAATAATTAATAAACATAACGTGTTGACAAAATCCTAACCAAAAATTAGACTAACTCTCATTGATGATTACTTACTTGATGTATTAAAATATTGAATATTGTGTACCTAGTTTTAAGAATTATTATAAATTTGTGCATTTTAGCCATAATCCAATACTTCTGTAGCCAAAAGGACTTATTAACACCCCCTGAGTAAAACATTTTATTGTAAACCAACGGTACTCGCCAAGCGGCGTATACATGACACATTGAAACTGAGCATGCCAACTGAGCAACTGTAAAAGCCGGTGCTAAGATAAAATAATGTACTACTAACTAACTGAAAACTATTAAAGGGTTAATAAATATTATTATTCTGCAACGCTGTATGTTTGATTCGTACAAAATAAGTTAATACATAGCAAATTATTAAAGTGAAACAACAAACCATCACAGTTAGCGAAGTCGACACTGAAAGACGGCGTGCGCCAATCAGGTGGCGAGGCGGCAATATTCAAACCAAACGCTGAGAGATACGGTTTACCCGTAAATGGTAAGAAAATGTACAATTCGACTCGCTACACGCAAATAACATTGACAGAAATTATTGAACTTATTAAAAACATCAATCATATACCTCTACTATACCACGAACCCAACGAGCGAGTTAAAAAACGCTCGTCACGCACACATACCATACGAGTAATAGAACGAGTTACAGAAACACTAATTATACTAAACTAACCCGCACAAAAAGATTTATTACAATATGGAGTATTCTACACTATCATTTACAATACAGAACAAATAAGTATAACACTAGCAGCTACAAAGACGTGTTGTAATGGGACAAAATTTGTATAACAATTTTCCATAACGATTTTCTAAAACTTATGGTAACAAAGCATGTCTGGTTCATTAGTAGAAGCGTAGAGGACCAGTGAGGATATGGCGCCACAACCCCCCTTACTTCCTGATTGATTGATTTGGGTACTTACCGCCCTTAATCCAGTGGCTGTGGCCGCACCTGCATGACTTTACTGGACTTCCTTCATCAGGATCCCAACACCATAAAGCCAGACAGGCACTTGGCGACCCTGCCCTGACGCGCTGGCCAGCACAGTTCCACCCAGATTCTGCAACAACAAGTCAAAACAATAGCTAATGGCCTTTCATTAGTCCATATCCTTAAACTGATTTGGGTTCCACTTAGCAGTACTGATTTGCAGTTACCCAAGTACTGATTTGTCTATCTACATTCTACAGCTTTACTGAAACACAATACAAAATATGCTTATACAAAAATACATAAACGACAAAAGTCTGTACTCAAATACCTCCTTACAACCCACATTATAAATGTTTTATAAAACCATGTTATATATCTCATAAATGCATCACTTACAATAAACATTACCAACATCACATTAAAATAACCACTTCAAATTTGAATTTGAATAAACATTACAAACATTACATAACTTTAATTTTAATTTTCTATTGAATGTTCCAATTGTCACATTATACCTTCTACTCTGATTTTACTATTAAACATCAATTGTTGATCATTTACAATTTATTATAAAATTCTCGAATCTAAAACTAATATTTTTGAATTTTGTAATGACACTTAACTCGTTACCTTTAATATTTTGTACCTTGTTTATATCTTGGTTATTTAATGTGTATACCTTGTTAATATTTTAAAGGATGAGTATCTGGTCAGGGTAATATTTGTTGAGCGCCAATTTGCAATCACAGGTTGCAAATAAAATTTATTTGTAAAATATTAATTATGATTTTCGTTAAAATATTATAAAGGTTCCTATATTAGCTATAATTAAATCTCTTTTAATCTTTTATCTAAGAGATGAATGTGATAACTAAAGCTCATCAAAGCAGATTCGAATAGTCTGCCATATTTTAAAATGAAGAGTGTTGCCAACTTAATCTAGCTGATGAAGCCAATTCACAGTCCCTGATATAGTGTTTATAATATCATACACATTTTGTATTCATTAAATAAAGAAACGAATAAACCTTTTATCTGTATTTATTACACTCAAATCCTTTTATTATTTTCTTTAAATTGCTTTTACATAACAAATATAATCATTAACAAAAATCTAACCGGCTGTTCTTTACATATGCTCAGTATGGCAGCAGTAGCATTAATAATTTCTATATCTCAAGGCCCATATTTATATTTATTAAATAAAATACAAATAGATTGTGTTATGTTAGGTCCTTTTGACTACGATATAAACAACAGTTATTATAGGAAAAGTACCAAAATACATGGAATTATAAATAATTACAAAGAGCCTTATAACAGGATTATATTAATAGTTTAACAATGTTCAGTTAAATTAAATATTAACTAATTTAAATTAGTCACTATCTGGTGTTTAATTCAACCTTTCTCGTTCCGATCCAATAATACAATTCTTATTTCATTTATATAACATTTTATGTTACCCTGGTGATATTATAGCATCAACATAAACAAACTTTTACTATTTATCTTTCATTTTCTTTAAACTGTTACAACTTTTTTATAAGATCTTTGATCTTTACTTTATAAGTTTCTTTGATCTTCTGATGAAACACTGATTATTTTGACACCACTTTTGATTATCTTCTGTTACATATTTCTTGAGTTACCCATTTACACTTTTTATTTATTTGTTCCAAAATTATTTATTATTAGTTCTTCTTGTACTTTTCACTTTATTAAAACTATTTGACACATTTAGTAATCATATAACTTAACCTGACATTGTTTATAATCATTTTAATAAAAATTCTTATTCAAAATACCTTAACTGTCTAAGCTTAACATGCCTAGTTTTACAAAAATCTATTACTATTATTATGGTACTTTCCAGTTAATATAAACATTAGTGTTATTAATATTATCACATATAATATTAATCACTATGACACAAACTAATTACTAATAACTCTTAGTAATAGATAACAATTCCTCTTAATTTACTGTATACAATACAGTTTTTATAAATCAAACAAAATCTTATAAGTAAGTTCCTAAATATTGTCCTCATTACTTATCATTATTAACATTATTTTAACTGTGATAAACATAATTATTGCAGTCTTCATTATCATGAATTAAACAATAAAATAAACAATATTTAATTAAGTCTTTAATTACTTATTTCTAGAAACTCTTATGTTTCTTGGTACTTTTGGGTAATAGTATTAAAGCATATTTATGTTAAAATGGCATGGCAAAATGGCATGGCAAAATGGCATGTAACAATTTATTACCATAATTCACTTTTTAAAACAATTCAAATTAATTTAATTCCATAATAAAATTTAGAATTACATAATGTCAATTATTATTAACAATCAATTATCATTATTATAATAAACTCAATCAGAATTATAAACATTTAGTCACAAAATACAATGTACACACAACACAATGTATCCTCAGATACCCTACCATAACAATAACATAACCTAATACATTATACATTTAACACCAATACAAATTTATATACAATATGATTCGCATAAAATGTCATTGTTCTCCAAAAATCATTATATTATCAAGCCAAGTATTAACACCATTAAACTCAAATAATTAAATGTCCATCAACAACATATGTTTAACCCCCATCATCATAAATTAGTCTTATACTGTACATGCACATTTCATTTTTATTTAAATCCATTATATGATCTCTTTCAATATAATGACCACTTAGATTCTCATATTCTACCACAATACTATAATAACCCACAGGATTATTCCATATTATCATATCATATACCTTGTCAACATCGTGTATAGTCGAGTCGCCCTTGGTATTATTTGTCACTATCACGTACGTCACAATATCATCAACATTATCTACTACACCAGTTACCCCAGTCTCACTACCAGGTAAGTCATCAATATTATCAACATTATCATCATCTACTGCTACACCAATTACATCATTAGGTAAGTCAATTTTCTCACCTCTCTCAATGTCTAAAATCTCCACCACCTCTTTATGATCTCTATTAACATTAAAAATCTCTATCTCTCTCTTTCTCCATCTCTCATCATAATACCTATCACAACCCCCCCTGAACTACCTCACTCCATGCAAAGGGCACCACAGAATCATTAAAACCACTCCTGGCTCTACCAGGTACATCACAACAAATTAGGGGACCATTTGGAGACACCATGTCTGCCACATAACCTCTGGAGGAACCTTTGTCCTCATAAACCATGTGTGGAGTCTTTACTCCACTTATACCACAGGGAAAATTTGCCCTCTGCACCTCATACTCACTTACCTTCACTTCACACACTCTTTCAATCTCATCAACAATAACTACCTCATCGCTAATTTCTACTTCCATTAAAACTTCATCATTACTACCATTATTCAATACAGTCATACCCAGTTTTGCGTGACCCCACATAACGCGAATTCGCAATAACGCGTTTTTTTTTCCTAAGAAAATATTTATTATACATATTAACAATTACATATTGTAACGTACCAAATTTGGTAGTTACATAGAGTAACCAATTATAACGTCAAGTGACGGGAGATCATGAAAATATTTCAAAGTACATAAAATAATGTAAACAAAAAGTGTGTATCTACAGAGATATATTATTGTAAAATTCCAACAAAGAAGAAGGAAGAGTAATATAGCATCATCGAGTACAAGGGAGAAAGAAAATGACAACGAGCCAATATAAAATGTTAGAAACCAGGCCCAATAGATTCCAAACAGTGAGGGGAAACAACAAAGATCATAACCATTAAAATGAAGAAGAGACAACTCAAGAGCAACCACAATGATGGCAAAACAACCAATTTATTTATAAATATAAATACTATGGAACAATGACTACCACAAATGGAAATATTGAAGAAGATGACGAGAATAAGTGAACATTGATTATCACAAGTAAAATACAACCCAGGAGAACACCGATAGTGAACAACAATTAAACATGAAGAACGAAGATAATATATGGACAATAAAAGAAGTCACCATTCACCAAGTATACAAGGAACTATACTAGTGACCGGAAGAAGTATAACGATTATCAACTATGAAGAAACCAGTGTTTAGCATAATTAAGCAATCACAAACAGTAATAGTGAAAACTTAATGTAAGTGTGAGAACCTGTAACAAGTTAACCATTTTTAACCCAAATAAACCCCACAGACAATACAAGTGAGAAGGTTTATAACAGAGGAAAAAGCGTTACCATTATAGTGGAAGAATCAAAGATTAAATAGTTAAAATGCACAGACAATTAGTGTGACCAGTTTAATCAAGATTGTAACCCAAAATAGATAATCATAAGACCACCAAAAGAAATGTGAGATAGAACAGTAAAATCATTGTTCATAGAAACTGATAATAAAACCTTTGTAAACTTTAAAATGAAATATAACTAAATGCCACAGCAGGACAGGACAAGATATAAATAAAGTCCAGAACAAATAATAACAAATAAGCTAGTTTGTTAAGTATCAAACAACCAATGTACCAAAAATTAGGTACAACACAACAAGAAATGTAATACTATTAGATTAAGAATACTTGTGTTATTGTTTAGAAAAATAGTGTAAACATGTGTATTAATCAACAATTAAACCATTGTAATAGAATACCATAATGAAATCATAATAGTAGAATCAAATACTGCATAAGAATATGTTGCACAATTGTGACCAGATAACATGATACATAACCTTATAGGAAGTGCACCTATAACATAAAGTCATATATATTAATTAAACCAAGCAACTATCAACAATTGTTTCAATCAAAGACTAATTATAAATAGTAATGCAAACTAATAAATAATATTTATACTGAAATACACAGCCAATAAAGCAGATTAAATATGATAGCATAAAGCTAGAAGAACAGAAACCCAATGTGACAAGTTAATTAAGCAAAATGCACTATTAAAACTTGTTAAAGGATTACTGAAAATGTGACCAGTAGTTAGAAAAATATCTAATACTACTATGAGAACAGATCACAATTATAATAATAGTAGTTTTATAATCAAATTATTGAAAACTAAATGACTATAATTGTAGAACCAAATGTAATCAAACACTATGTAACAAGATGGTTAAGCAAAATGCACTATCCAAACTTGTTCAAAGATGACTAAAAATGTTATCAGTAGTTGGAGAGATATCTGATACTACTATGAGAACACATATCAAATGTAATAATAGCAATTTAGTAGTTGATTTATTAGAAACTAACTGACTGTCATTACAAAACCTGATGTAAACAAACCCAATACTAAGAATTGGAAAGCTTTCAGATAACGAAAGACTGATAAATACGTTAAATAAACAAGGTACTATAGTTGTACACTATTTTAATTTATAACATTATATACCTTATGTGGTAAAATAATTGAAAAAGTGACAATTTAAAGAAAAGAGAACAGAAGGTATTTTGATGAGACTATTAGTATATGAAAAACAACATTTTTCATAAAACAAAGTGTAAACCAATGTAAATAAATGTATATATTATTGTTAGAATGCCAAACAAATGTAATTAAATAAGAAATAATAGCGTTATAAGCGATTATAAACAATCGAATATGGTCGTTTGAGGACGCCATTACCAAATATTGTTTGAATGGTAATTACAACTATTTTCTATGTTAAAACGGAAGAGAAATGGACTCAAGACGTTTAATAATGAGTGTTATAGGGTAATTGAAGCAAAATATGGTGAAATAAACTTATTAATATTAAGATTCACCATATGGGTTTTGTGAAATGTTGTAGCGAGTTAATAATGGACGGATTTTATCCTTGTTTAGACTTTATTTAAAGCCGCAAGTGTCCGCAATCTATTGCCACTAACCATTCGACGATACGATAATTAATAAAAAAGTTATAGCATTTATAAACTTTTCAGTCATTTTGTGTATCAACGCTTACGTCACATTTAATCTCTAACCCAGACAAAAATTTGTAAAAAATTAAAAATTTTATCTAACTAAGGTGTTTTGGGGTAGAGAGTTTGACAATTTAAACCAATCAAATGGCTTAAAGTAACCAGACAAGCAGGAGACGCTTGGATGAAACATACAGTCTATCAGCACCATTCAACGAGCAAGGTTGATGAAGAAATGTATCAAGATTTTATTTAAATTGTGCGCGACACGTTCATAAGTTACGCTATACACACATAACCTGTATACAACAGAGTAATAACGAGTGTCCAGTGCTAAGTGAATTAAAATAATAAACCGGCCAGTGTATAGTAAAGGTCGTGTTTTCGTGTTTTGTGTTTTATAAAAAACAGGGAGTACTCTATTTTTATTATTTAACGAATTAAATGGAAATAATAATTTTCGTTAGTGAACGAAGATTTATTGTTTGGGTACTGCTCTAGTCAGAAGTACCGAACTGCATTACTCATGATGAAAATTATCAGAATTAAATAAAAGAATTATCTCGCATTTATTAATTTAAAAAATAAATGTGTTACGGTTTTATCGTAATTAAATAAATCAATATTAATTTAAATATCGAAAATATGAGTGTAATGAATAGTCGCTCATTTGACTCATTTTGTTTGAAACGACGAATAATTAATTTATTGCGAAAAATATTCTAATCAACTGATAATTATACATCAGATGCAATATGAATAAAATATATGTGTTTATATTATTAAGAATCTAATGAATAATTTACTTATTCAAAATAACTACTTACTTTTGTTAACTAATCTAGAAATAACAACGACAACTTTGTCACCAAGTAATGATTCTGTTCTCAAATAATTCCAATCCAATGAAAGCTATCACAAGAGTTTTTTTATTATAGATTTTTTCTCTTGCCAATAAATGATTTTAATAACTAACAAATAAATAATAATAGTAATTTTTAACAGTGCAGCACAAAGCACGTGTTGTCAAAGTAACTGCTGTATCCATTATACTCACCGTACGATAGTACGATATATATCGGTTTTATGGTACCGACTTTTATAATTTTAATATTTGTTTGTTTTTTGTAGTAATTCTTTATTAAATATTGTTAGAAAAGATAACATCTTGTATCTGGTATCATGCAACTTCCAAGAACACACGAATTTGGTAATGTAACTGTGTAAAGAGGACATAACCTCGTTAACTAAAATTATTGTACCAGACCCCAGTGTTACCAGCCTTGAGGTTAAAAGAGCTCAAGAATTGTTTATAATAATTATTATTTTGTAAAGACATTGTTGATTGATTGTTTTAAAAGAGTTAATGGCATTTCAGAACTGTTAATAAATCTCAATCTATTTACCAGTGGAAAGAGTTTTGATTTCTTTTAAAAAATAATTTAATTTTCATAACTAGTTCTATCAGAAGGTGGCGGTAGAATTTGAATGTTCATTACAATTCAAATTACAGTTAAGCCATTATTTTACTTTATTGTGCATGTGTATTACTTAGGATATTCAAATAGAGTATCCGTATATGTGTATAAAGTGTATGTTGCAGCAGAAGAAGTCACCAAACAGAACATTGATAACATCCACATATGGTAAGTGGGGAGGTGAACAGTGAAGTGCTAAATATTTTTTTTAAACTGAAAGAATTAAACGGGAACACCCATTGTATTAATAATCAACACTAATAATAATTCAATTTTTAAATTTTAATCTTAATATATTATATCGTAAGGATACGTTACAACGTGGTGCCCAACGTCTGAGCGCGAATTAGGAAGAAAACAATTAACAATTTAGGCAATTAAACCAATAATTTCCTAACCTAATTCGACGAAGAGACAGCAAGTGCATTACCAGGGTAACAAGATGTACAGAAGGTCGACTTCGAAAAAACGAGCAGCAGAGGCAGAGAGGGAGGCCAGATTAGAAGAAAAAGAGGCAACATCAGCAGAGGATGTCGAAGAGATTTTGTTAGAAATCGAAGATAAACAATCTGAACCGGCGGAGGAGGTTCAGCAACCGGATGATGAGCCGGAAGTCATACCCCAAGAAGTTCAACCTGAAGTAAACCAACCCGAGAAACCAATGCCACCAATGGATCCCAACTTCTTAGCAATATTACGAGCAATAGAAGAAAGCCAGAGATTCACAAAGGAAGAAAATAAGAAGAATATGGAATTGTTGAAGGAGGAAAACAGGTCCACAAAGGAGGAGTTAAGCAAGAAGATAGAGGAAAGCCAGAAATCCACGAAAGAGGAATTAAGTAAGAACATAGAATCCCTGAAGGAGGACTTGAACAGCAAAATCAATGAAACCAATAAGAAGACGGAAGAATCCATCAACCAGAAGACCGAAGAGCTATTGGAAAAGAAAATGGAAATAATGAAGGAAAATTTGTCTGCCGAGTTGGGAATTAAAATTGACGAGACCAACAAGAAGATTGACGAAATCAATGAGAAAATTAATCGAGATATCGAGTTAATGAAGAATGATGGTGAGAAAATGTGGCAACAAATGGCCAACAATAATGACAGAGTGGAAGAAATTGCCAAAAATACCATTGAAATAGTAGAAAAGAAATTAGAAGAGAATTTAGAAGCAACGGAGGAGAGGATTGCCATCTTAACAACTGAGATACATGAAGAAATATCAGACATACGAAGAGAAGGAGAAAATAACAAACAAAAATTGATACAAACGGAAACAGTTGTCAACCACCGGATCGACGATATTGAGAAAACCCACAACACCCAGATAGGAGTCGTGGAACGGAAGCAAGCAGAAATGATGACAGCACAGACCACACTGGGCGAGAGATGCGAGGAAATTGCAGTCAAGGTGGATGCAGTCAAACACCAGGTAACCAGTGACAGAGACCAATTGACAGAGCGCCAACAAAGGGAGTTCAACGACATTCGGGATGAAATGAATCGCTTACGAACATTCCCAAATATTTTATCTGGACTGACGCACCTGGAACGTAGGGAACAGATAGATTTCCGTGCTTACGCGAAGAACCCACTGGAATTTTTAGAGAGGGTGGAGGAAATTATAAGTAGAACCAGAGAAAATAGATGGTCCGTTATAAAAGGAATCCTGGATGAATCATTCCGGAATACCTTTGACAACTGGTGGACAGCGACCCGGCATGAAGTGGAGAACTATGCTGCATTCAAATTGAAATATTGGTCTGATTCTACCCAAAACATTATTAGGGACGACATCACCAACGGTAAATATGACCCAAATGGCAGACAATCCATGACTACTTACTTTTTAGGTAAGATCTGCCTGGCCAGAAACCTGGAGCCAGCCATCCCGGAGGAATGTTTAGTCACAAAGTTAGCTTACCACTTCAATCAGGGAGTATCACAGGGTAGGCTCAATTCACAAATAAAGACCATACAAGGAATGTGCACTCTGTTGGAAAGTCACGAGCGAGAACGCTACTACCAGAGGAACCGCTAGGGTCCCGGACAGACGTATGATCGGGGCGGACCAGGAAATGTGAATCCCACCAATAACAGTGACAGGAACAATTATGGAAGGACATTCAACAACCCTCCACGTTTTCATAACCAACAGGGGCCACGACAGAACGGAGGTGGTAACCATAATGATCATGCGGACCGAGGGAATAACAATAACCCCCGACCAAATGGATATCAGAGGGACGGCCATTACCAACGAGGTAATAATTATTACCGACCCTACAATAATCAATCCCCAAATAACCAGCATCGACAGCGTAATGGGAACCACAACAACAACCAGTTCCGGAGAGTGAATTACACTCATGCTAGCAGAGGGGGAGGTAGGCGAAATTATTACCAAGGGCGAAGAAGCTTCCCTAATCACCATAATAATTCAAATCACAGCGATGGAGAGGATCGAGAGTCTGGTTACAGGTCGCACAGAAGCGACAGTAGTGAAGGTAACCGACCAGTCACTCGAACCACCGAAACCTACCACAATGGAAATGGGCAAGGAGCCCAGGAACCAATAGCATCAACATCAACAGACAGGCACACAAACGGTGACCTGCCTTTAAATGGGAACCGGCAGTGAAAAGCCTAACAACACCCTCACTGAACCGGACTATTGGGTCTAACATTTTGGTGGCTGAATTGGCATCTATCAAAATACATCGCAATAATTATCTCAAAAACATTAGGCAGGATCTAATGGAAGAAAAAGAAGACAGTACCAACGACACAACCAATAACGAGATAGCGTATATCTCAGTAAAAGTCAACAAGTAAAACAACAACTTACCCGTACTACATAAAGGAAAAATTATTATACGAGAAAGACAAACTACATCTTTGGCACAGCAAATTCCAAGAGCCACGTCAACAAGTAAAACAACAACTTACCCATACTATTAATAAAAACAAAGATTATACGAGGCCGACACACTACATCCTTGGCACAGCAAATTCCAAGAGCCAAGTCAACAGTAAAACAACAACTTACCCGTACTACAATTAATCCATTACGAGGCCGACACACTACATCCTTGGCACAGCAAATTCCAAGAGCCACGTCAACAAGTAAAACAACAACTTACCCGTACTACATAAAGGAAAAATTATTATACGAGATCGACACCTTACAACCATGACACAAATATATGTACGATATATAAATATATATTTCCAAGAGTCACGTCAACAGTAAAGTAACAACATACCCGTACAGATAAAAGAGGAGACAATGAACTAGATGATATATAGAAGAAGAAGAAGAAAATAAGAAGTTGGAGGAACAAAACCGAATGAGTATCATTAATGTAGATAAGAGATAACACACAACCATAGTGTTTTCTAGTGTCTTCTACTAGAAGAGAGCCTATATCAAATGGGCTATATCTCATTTGAAACCATGAGAATATATTCATGAATTATATCCAGAGAAGTGAATCCCGAAAATTAAGAAGATTATGAAATGACGTTTAATGCAATACCAAGAGAAAAGATTAACTGATGACAAAGAAGAATGAAAAAATAATATATTAACGAAGAGGATCATGAGAGTAGACCAGTGATGAAATGTAAAACAAACGATCCCTGTAAAATGTGAAGAATTTAGTTAAGTTGAATCAAGAAGAAGAGAGTATAACAATGTATAAACCGCAGATGCGTGAGATAATCCCAAGGATATTTATTATTTGTCGAAAGAACGACCACTTTATATTTTTTGATTATTTGAGATGAATTGACTGATGAATAATGCCAGCAATCATTTATATTATTGATGGAGATGATGTGCCTCCGTATTTATTGATGTTAGTATGGCTAGTGGAGTTGTATGCCAAAGTGAGCCACTCTGAACTGCCCCAGCTAAACTTATGTTAGGGAAATAAAAAACTAAATAAACAAGGGAGATAATTACATAGAAAAGAAATAATTATGATTCAAACAGAAGAAAGTGAAGGGATATATAAAAAAGCATATGAGTCGACATGGAAACGTACAACAATTGATGAATTCCTTAATAAAATATAAATATACTAATTCAGAATTAATCAATTCTTATAGGAAGGCATATGTAATGTACCAAATTTGGTAGTTACATAGAGTAACCAATTATAACGTCAAGTGACGGGAGATCATGAAAATATTTCAAAGTACATAAAATAATGTAAACAAAAAGTGTGTATCTACAGAGATATATTATTGTAAAATTCCAACAAAGAAGAAGGAAGAGTAATATAGCATCATCGAGTACAAGGGAGAAAGAAAATGACAACGAGCCAATATAAAATGTTAGAAACCAGGCCCAATAGATTCCAAACAGTGAGGGGAAACAACAAAGATCATAACCATTAAAATGAAGAAGAGACAACTCAAGAGCAACCACAATGATGGCAAAACAACCAATTTATTTATAAATATAAATACTATGGAACAATGACTACCACAAATGGAAATATTGAAGAAGATGACGAGAATAAGTGAACATTGATTATCACAAGTAAAATACAACCCAGGAGAACACCGATAGTGAACAACAATTAAACATGAAGAACGAAGATAATATATGGACAATACAAGAAGTCACCATTCACCAAGTATACAAGGAACTATACTAGTGACCGGAAGAAGTATAACGATTATCAACTATGAAGAAACCAGTGTTTAGCATAATTAAGCAATCACAAACAGTAATAGTGAAAACTTAATGTAAGTGTGAGAACCTGTAACAAGTTAACCATTTTTAACCCAAATAAACCCCACAGACAATACAAGTGAGAAGGTTTATAACAGAGGAAAATGCGTTACCATTATAGTGGAAGAATCAAAGATTAAATAGTTAAAATGCACAGACAATTAGTGTGACCAGTTTAATCAAGATTGTAACCCAAAATAGATAATCATAAGACCACCAAAAGAAATGTGAGATAGAACAGTAAAATCATTGTTCATAGAAACTGATAATAAAACCTTTGTAAACTTTAAAATGAAATATAACTAAATGCCACAGCAGGACAGGACAAGATATAAATAAAGTCCAGAACAAATAATAACAAATAAGCTAGTTTGTTAAGTATCAAACAACCAATGTACCAAAAATTAGGTACAACACAACAAGAAATGTAATACTATTAGATTAAGAATACTTGTGTTATTGTTTAGAAAAATAGTGTAAACATGTGTATTAATCAACAATTAAACCATTGTAATAGAATACCATAATGAAATCATAATAGTAGAATCAAATACTGCATAAGAATATGTTGCACAATTGTGACCAGATAACATGATACATAACCTTATAGGAAGTGCACCTATAACATAAAGTCATATATATTAATTAAACCAAGCAACTATCAACAATTGTTTCAATCAAAGACTAATTATAAATAGTAATGCAAACTAATAAATAATATTTATACTGAAATACACGCCAATAAAGCAGATTAAATATGATAGCATAAAGCTAGAAGAACAGAAACCCAATGTGACAAGTTAATTAAGCAAAATGCACTATTAAAACTTGTTAAAGGATTACTGAAAATGTGACCAGTAGTTAGAAAAATATCTAATACTACTATGAGAACAGATCACAATTATAATAATAGTAGTTTTATAATCAAATTATTGAAAACTAAATGACTATAATTGTAGAACCAAATGTAATCAAACACTATGTAACAAGATGGTTAAGCAAAATGCACTATCCAAACTTGTTCAAAGATGACTAAAAATGTTATCAGTAGTTGGAGAGATATCTGATACTACTATGAGAACACATATCAAATGTAATAATAGCAATTTAGTAGTTGATTTATTAGAAACTAACTGACTGTCATTACAAAACCTGATGTAAACAAACCCAATACTAGGAATTGGAAAGCTTTCAGATAACGAAAGACTGATAAATACGTTAAATAAACAAGGTACTATAGTTGTACACTATTTTAATTTGTAACATTATATACCTTATGTGGTAAAATAATTGAAAAAATGACAATTTAAAGAAAAGAGAACAGAAGGTATTTTGATGAGACTATTAGTATATGAAAAACAACATTTTTCATAAAACAAAGTGTAAACCAATGTAAATAAATGTATATATTGTAACATGACCAGATGTTACATAACCTAGACATATACCATCAGATTTAATAAATACATAACAGTAATGTAAATAGATAATATAATGATAAGAGTAGCCAAGAAGAGAGGAACCATTGAAGAAGAAGTGCCACAAGAAGCAGTAAACCTAAATATTGCTTGACACTACAACCATACTATAACTGACACAAACTAATGGACAAATTAAATTCACTTTAAGCTGTCAAGCGAGTCAGTGAATAAATTAAATGGAATTTGACATGTTAATAAAAACAATTAAATAAGAATCTGAATAATGTGATATCAGCATCAGCATTTGGCTGAGAATAAATCAACTATGACTAGTAACTATTAATGCCAAGGACTAAGATTAGCTATGACCACAATATGAGATTGAAGCTGTATTACAGTCTCAAATATGCTTATGACAAGTAAACATGTTTGTAAGAGGGAACCTTATACAAATGAGCCACCTCATCAAGGTACCGAAATGTAAACTAATAAATGTTATTAAGGCATAAATCCGATACAAACGGTATGCCTCAGCAGTGCCTAAAACAAACAATCATCAGTAAGGTGATTAGCAGAAAGTACTATGAGTGTAAATCACATACACTGAACAATCTTTGTGCCAGACTTAGCGATAAGCATTATTAATATGTTATACAATTAATAGTTCAATTGTTAATTAACAGCATGGAGCAAAATAATGTGAAACAAAATGTCATAGTGAGTAAGTATAGTACATAGCAGTGTATAAGTTAAGGTTTAATCATAATATTCAGTAAATAAATATCAGGACGGATATAATAGTGTTCTAACATAGACGTTTAAGTGAAAAAACGCGATGTGGAACACAAACAATATTGATAAGAGAAAGCCATCGCCGGCTTTGATTAGCAGACGACAGCGCGAAGCCATATACCTGAACATTGTTTATTAAAAAATGTCAGTGAAAGTGTAAATAAACCAGTGTCAAACTATATCAAATTGAAGAGGAAAAAATATCCTTTAATTTGATAGTGATACGACCCCGATTGCAACTATAATAAGTGCGTGACAGGCGTTAGCATCATTTGTACATAATAAATAAGAAATCTGTTTATCAACACTAACAACAACGACGGCTGTCAATCATTCTGGTGACGAGTCGGTTAAAAACCGTTAGTGACAGTTGGAAAGACAATACGTCACTTTCATAACGCCTGGCTAAGCCAATCAGAAAATAGCTTAATAAGTAAAACAATCGCCTAAGGCTGATCAAACCATAGGGTATATAAAGAAGAGCGGCTTATTACCGTTAGACACTTTTTAACGTTCAACCGGAGCGGCAAGTACGCTCGTCTCATCAAAATTTCTACTAACTGATAGCTTCATTGTAATAGTGCATCGATGGAATCTTTTCGGCAACAACAAAAAGTAACTACAAGATATTCTACATAGAGTCAGTGCATCTAAGTGCAGTATTATTTTATTTAGTGCGGGAAAATAACGAACAGAAGAAATAATTAAATAATATCATATAAGGTCCTTTTTAGTCAGAAGCGGACCAATGTTCTCTGTTCCAGTGCGTGTGTAGTGAATAACAATGGTCATTACAATCCGACCATTGATGTGTTTAATTGAATTTTAATCGAAAGATTAAAAACACAAAGGTAACAGGGTGACAATTTATTCTATTACACCGAGTGCAATAACCTATATGTTTTGATAAACAAATCTGTACTGACGCATAACATTGAAACATTTTCTGTATTACACCATGTCTGAATTTATTTAATGGATTTGTCAATCCTATTTATGTTGGATGTTAGTCATAAGTGATCTCACCATATAACTTTGTAAATCATGAATCAAGCGTGACGAACGCCTAACCTATAAAATAGGTTTTATTTTTATATTAGTAAACTAAAAGGCATTACTAGTCGATATTATATCAGAAAATAATTAGCTATTGTGCAGGCATGAGCATTCTTTTTTGTGTTTCAAAGAACTTACGCCTGAGATATAAATAATATTAATGTTTAAAGTAAAGAGTATCTGGACTTAACCAGAATTATTGTGTATGCTCTGAGCCAGTTGTATAGGGTATGTAACAAAATATTTGCAATCGTACATCAATGTATTCCTTTAATTATATTTGTTTGAATTCACTATCAAGGGTACAAATAAAACCCCATTATTAGCAGCATAACTTGACTTAATTTATTTCTAAAAAACAGATAAATAAATCATTCAGAAGAATCAAAACAACTTTCAGTTGCGATTAAATATTGTTGAATTGCATTGCCATAAGGGCAATAAACACGATTTTAACTTTTCAAAATTATTATTTGATTCTATTAATGGGTTTTCCACGGGATTTTCCCGAAATAAACCTGTGTGGCGCCCATTATTAAACAAGGTAACCTAACCTTGTAGATAAAGTGAGTTGGTTTTGTAAACCGTCTTGGCAGCTTATTGATTTATTGAACTTCTGAACTTCCAGAAAACACGAACAGGTACGTGGAAGTGTATTTTATTAATTCTATTGTCCAGACGTTACTAGACTTTACGTACTTAGACGACTATCAACCTGGAGGAGGAGTTTCGCTGCTAGTATCAGCAAGACGGTCACCACCATCAAGCAACCAGCTAGTACACTTTATTTTTAAATTTAAGCAACGTTATTGTTCTAATAATATTGACGCAATTATTTTATTTTTTTATTTTTTCTTTATCTAAAGGAATTCTTTTCAGACAATTATAATTTTGCAATTGTAAACACACTTTTAATAACATCTAATGCTACATTTTAATTACTTTATAAAATTAGTAACTTTCAATTTTCAACAACTACAACCTTTAATATTTTAAATATAAACAGGAATAGTTTAGTTTTATTACAAATTGGCTAGCCCAACAGTGGGGCTTAATGGAGAGATTTTTAGTTTTTATTACAAATTGGCGACCAGCAACGTGAGGCTGAAAAAATATTAGATAAAAATATTTTTTATATTGATAATCAGCCCGGCAGACACAAAAGAACAAACATGCCACACACACATCAGTACGATACAAGGACAGCCGAGTGGGAGAGGTACAACCAGATACAGAGACATATGAGACACAACCCACACACGAGATGGAGGTCATTACCATTAATAACATAGAAACTCAACCCGAAGAAACACCCCATGTAGAACCGGAAGTGGAAGTGAGGGTCAACCACCAACCCAGATTATCTGAAAAACCCGCACAAGCAGAGAATACGGACTTCCAGGAAGCAATGATGAGAGTGATGATGGAACTGAAAGAAGATGGTAAAAAATCCCGGGCGGAGAATCAGAAGAATGTAGAGTTATTAAATAAAAATATGGAAGCGATTAACAGGAAAATGGATGACAGCCAGAAAAATATCGAATTATTAAGAGAAGATCTCCATAAAAAGATAGAAAATACCAATAGAGCCATGGACATGTTAAACAATACAATAGATGATAGCAGCAAAGCTTTAAGAGAAGAGTTGAACACCACATTAAATAAGATTAGCCAGAAAATGGATGAAATGAATAAGAAATATACGGGAGAATTGGATCAGACAACAAGAGGAGAATTACGAAACGACAGCAACTCAGAAACTGAAGAGATACCCAATGATGAAACCACCGAAGAATTGCAACCTGAAGATGAGGTCGAACAAACTGAGAAGGAAGGGGACTCAAATACATCATCATCTGAAAATGAGCTTGACAGACACCAGGAAGATATTCATGACAAGGAGATCGATGCCAAAGGTATAAAGGAGACTCAGGTAATTAAAGAAGCGGAAGAGTTATTAACTGAGAAGGAAGATTTAGAACAAAATCTGCCCATGCGTGATGATCAAGTGGAGACAAAAGAATTACCCAGAGATAAAACTACCGAACAAGTGAATTCGAAGATTAAAAATCATGAAGAAAAGAACGAAATAATTAAGAAAACGGAAGAAAAGGAGGCGAAGATAAGAAGAATAATACGCCCAAAGAAGACTAGGGTAACAAAAGAATTAATCGAAATGACTCGAAGTGGTCTAGTTAATATGATTTATTTCCCAGTCATCAACCGTAAAGAAGGGACCTATAGGAAGGAGTATCGAAGGAGCTTCATGAAGATGGACAAAGAGAAGAAATGTGCTACAACAAAGAAGACTATAACCAATAAAATACTTAAAGCAAATATTTCCAAAGGGAGAATAAGGCATTCCAAGAAAAGGAAAGTGTATCAAGATCAACTGGACCGGATCGTTGAAGGGTACGCCCAAGAAATAAAGGAATTACGGAAGAAGAGGGACCAATCAATGGAAAAATCCAGCCAGGAAACTAATGATGATCAACCAGAGTTAGAGGAGGTACTAGACGTCAATAATAACAAAGACCAGGAGTACACTGGACACGTGGATACTAAAAATGATGAGAGGAAGAAGGCGAGAAAACAGGGAGCCAATGACTATCTGGTAGCCGCAAAGTGGAAGAACCGCATGATAGGGATAGGGTGCCAAATACCACAAACATGTAGTACTAGAGACAGCTATGAAAAAGGATACCTGTGGAACGTAATTGTCCCAAACAATGAACCCAATAGAGTGGAAAAGCACAATGTAACCCCAAATATGTAGACCATAAATGTGATTATTGTTAAGAACAGAATAAATTATAGTGGTATACAACATTTACCACCGGAATATTTAGTGTATAAGAAATTTTAAAAGTAACTACCATAAACGGATTCATTTAGTGATCAGAAGGATCATGTATTATGCCCAAGGTATTGAAAGTGACTAATTGCCTATAGCAAACCTATTTGCCATATTGTGTTATAAAAAGTGTGTAGTATTAGTGTACAGGCCAAACTATTTGTTACCTATTAAATATGAGCCAGATTTATTATACTGAATGGTAGGAAAATGTGTATTGTAAACCAAATAATTTAATGAGAAGAAAGATATCTATTATATCATAGAGAACCAAAGGTGGCATATAACAAAAATATACCTAGGATAATGACATAAAATTACTCTAATACTCCTATGTTAGATTAATTTAAAGAAGAAATACTACTATTTTATAACTAAAATTACTATGCTATATTTAAGGAAGAGAAAGAAAGATGTTTATCAAATGAATATTGTATACCTCTCACAAAACTAAGATATTATATAAAATCATCCAGAATAAGTGGTAAACATCTATCACTTGAAGGAGAAGAGGAGCAAACCACCAAAGCGAGTAATATAAGAGAAGGCTATTATAAAGGAAAGAAAAGAAAAAAAAAAGTTTATCAAATGAATATTGTATATAACAAAATGTTTATCAAATGAATATTGTATATAACAAAATGTTTATCAAATGAATATTGTATATAACAAAATGTTTATCAAATGAATATTGTATGTAACAAAATGTTTATCAAATGAATATTGTATACCTCTCACAAAACTAAGATATTATATAAAATCATCCAGAATAAGTGTAAATTATCAGACACTTGAAGGAGTAGAGAGGCAGAATACCAAAGAGAGTTGATTATAAAGATGGCTATTATTATTGTGGAATGAAGAGAAAGAAAAATGTTATTTAATTACCAAATATTGCATGCAACAAGATATGTCAGAGAACATCTAACAAAAACATTTAGTATATGAATACTGTAAACCCTGATAATTCAGGATAAGTGTAAATTATTGACGAGAGAAAAACTAGTAAACTATTGTAAGAATGAAATATTATAAACTCTATATGTAAGAAACAACTGCATAATTATATAAGGATCAATGTAAGTGTGTAATTTTAAGAATACTCAAGTAAACCAAAACAAATTGTCAACTAGTATGAAAAGGTAACAATACGGCTAATAAAAAGCAGGGCCGAGAATGTCAAGTCTGAAAAGAAATAATTACCTGTGAAAAGGAAGTATGTTAGAAAGTATAAAAGAAGGAGATGTGATACAAATAAAACCTCTAATACCTTGAATATTATATTGAATAAGTTATATTATTGAAAAATGAATGATATGTTATATTTTATGTATTGTGATAGTGCAACTATTGCTATGTGCAATTTTTATTTTGTCTCAGACAGAGATGAGGATGCCTCTGATTCTGAGTATGTGTAATGAGGAACGGCGGAGAATGTATGCCACAGTGAGCCACTCTGATTCCGAACCCACTACAAATGTTAGGGAATTATATAGTAATGTATCAAGGACCATTATTAAAGAATCTGTGAGGTAAAAAATGAAAGAACCATTGAGATAATCACAAAAGTAAAGATATGTAATGAGAAAGAAAAGTGTATATAAGACAGGAAATTGTTAATTTAAGAAGTGAAACCTATTGTAATTAGATAACTTAAAATGTGAGAAACTTGAAAAAATACTAGTAAGCTAAGAATTATATCACTAGCCAAGAACTCAAGCTAGTGTAACACACTAATAGTATGTTAAAGGTCAATGTAAAGAGTACAAGACAAAAACAGTAGTAATATACTAAAAACTGAAATGAAATGATAATTTTATCAAAAAAAAAAAAAATCAAATTTTCTCTCAAATTATCAATTTTGAGGGGGGAGTATATGTAACATGACCAGATGTTACATAACCTAGACATATACCATCAGATTTAATAAATACATAACAGTAATGTAAATAGATGATATAATGATAAGAGTAGCCAAGAAGAGAGGAACCACTGAAGAAGAAAGAAGAAAAAGTGCCACAAGAAGCAGTAAACCTAAATACTGCTTGACACTACAACCATACTATAACTGACACAAACTAATGGACAAATTAAATTCACTTTAAGCTGTCAAGCGAGTCAGTGAATAAATTAAATGGAATTTGACATGTTAATAAAAACAATTAAATAAGAATCTGAATAATGTGATATCAGCATCAGCATTTGGCTGAGAATAAATCAACTATGACTAGTAACTATTAATGCCAAGGACTAAGATTAGCTATGACCACAATATGAGATTGAAGCTGTATTACAGTCTCAAATATGCTTATGACAAGTAAACATGTTTGTAAGAGGGAACCTTATACAAATGAGCCACCTCATCAAGGTACCGAAATGTAAACTAATAAATGTTATTAAGGCATAAATCCGATACAAACGGTATGCCTCAGCAGTGCCTAAAACAAACAATCATCAGTAAGGTGATTAGCAGAAAGTACTATGAATGTAAATCACATACACTGAACAATCTTTGTGCCAGACTTAGCGATAAGCATTATTAATATGTTATACAATTAATAGTTCAATTGTTAATTAATAGCATGGAGCAAAATAATGTGAAACAAAATGTCATAGTGAGTAAGTATAGTTCATAGCAATGTATAAGTTAAGGTTTAATCATAATATTCAGTAAATAAATATCAGGACGGATATAATAGTGTTCTAACATAGACGTTTAAGTGAAAAAACGCGATGTGGAACACAAACAATATTGATAAGAGAAAGCCATCGCCGGCTTTGATTAGCAGACGACAGCGTGAAGCCATATACCTGAACATTGTTTATTAAAAAATGTCAGTGAAAGTGTAAATAAACCAGTGTCAAACTATATCAAATTGAAGAGGAAAAAATATCCTTTAATTTGATAGTGATACGACCCCGATCGCAACTATAATAAGTGCGTGACAGGCGTTAGCATCATTTGTACATAATAAATAAGAAATCTGTTTATCAACACTAACAACAACGACGGCTGTCAATCATTCTGGTGACGAGTCGGTTAAAAACCGTTAGTGACAGTTGGAAAGACAATACGTCACTTTCGTAACGCCTGGCTAAGCCAATCAGAAAATAGCTTAATAAGTAAAACAATCGCCTAAGGCTGATCAAACCATAGGGTATACAAAGAAGAGCGGCTTATTACCGTTAGACACTTTTTAACGTTCAACCGGAGCGGCACGCACGCTCGTCTCATCAAAATTTCTACTAACTGATAGCTTCATTGTAATAGTGCATCGATGGAATCTTTTCGGCAACAACAAAAAGTAACTACAAGATATTCTACATAGAGTCAGTGCATCTAAGTGCAGTATTATTTTATTTAGTCCGGGAAAATAACGAACAGAAGAAATAATTAAATAATATCATATAAGGTCCTTTTTAGTCAGAAGCGGACCAATGTTCTCTGTTCCAGTGCGTGTGTAGTGAATAACAATGGTCATTACAATCCGACCATTGATGTGTTTAATTGAATTTTAATCGAAAGATTAAAAACACAAAGATAACAGGGTGACAATTTATTCTATTACACCGAGTGCAATAACCTATATGTTTTGATAAACAAATCTGTACTGACGCATAACATTGAAACATTTTCTGTATTACACCATGTCTGAATTTATTTAATGGATTTGTCAATCCTATTTACGTTGGATGTTAGTCATAAGTGATCTCACCATATAACTTTGTAAATCATGAATCAAGCGTGACGAACGCCTAACCTATAAAATAGGTTTTATTTTTATATTAGTAAACTAAAAGGCATTACTAGTCGATATTATATCAGAAAATAATTAGCTATTGTGTAGGCATGAGCATTCTTTTTTGTGTTTCAAAGAACTTACGCCTGAGATATAAATAATATTAATGTTTAAAGTAAAGAGTATCTGGACTTAACCAGAATTATTGTGTATGCTCTGAGCCAGTTGTATAGGGTATGTAACAAAATATTTGCAATCGTACATCAATGTATTCCTTTAATTATATTTGTTTGAATTCACTATCAAGGGTACAAATAAAACCCCATTATTAGCAGCATAACTTGACTTAATTTATTTCTAAAAAACAGATAAATAAATCATTCAGAAGAATCAAAACAACTTTCAGTTGCGATTAAATATTGTTGAATTGCATTGCCATAAGGGCAATAAACACGATTTTAACTTTTTAAAATTATTATTTGATTCTATTAATGGGTTTTCCACGGGATTTTCCCGAAATAAACCTGTGTGGCTCCCATTATTAAACAAGGTAACCTAACCTTGTAGATAAAGTGAGTTGGTTTTGTAAACCGTCTTGGCAGCTTATTGATTTATTGACTTCTGAACTTCCAGAAAACACGAACAGGTACGTGGAAGTGTATTTTATTAATTCTATTGTCAGACGTTACTAGACTTTACGTACTTAGACGACTATCAACCTGGAGGAGGAGTTTCGCTGCTAGTATCAGCAAGACGGTCACCACCATCAAGCAACCAGCTAGTACACTTTATTTTTAAATTTAAGCAACGTTATTGTTCTAATAATATTAACGCAATTATTTTATTTTTTTATTTTTTCTTTATCTAAAGGAATTCTTTTCAGACAATTATAATTTTGCAATTGTAAACACACTTTTAATAACATCTAATGCTACATTTTAATTACTTTATAAAATTAGTAACTTTCAATTTTCAACAACTACAACCTTTAATATTTTAAATATAAACAGGAATAGTTTAGTTTTATTACAAATTGGCTAGCCCAACAGTGGGGCTTAAAGGAGAGATTTTTAGTTTTATTACAATATTATTGTTAGAATCCCAAACAAATGTAATTAAATAAGAAATAATAGCGTTATAAGCGATTATAAACAATCGAATATGGTCGTTTGAGGACGCCATTACCAAATATTGTTTGAATGGTAATTACAACTATTTTCTATGTTAAAACGGAAGAGAAATGGGCTCAAGACGTTTAATAATGAGTGTTATAGGGTAATTGGAGCAAAATATGGTGAAATAAACTTATTAATATTAAGATTCACCATATGGGTTTTGTGAAATGTTGTAGTGAGTTAATAATGGACAGATTTTATCCTTGTTTAGACTTTATTTAAAGCCGCAAGTGTCCGCAATCTATTGCCACTAACCATTCGACGATACGATAATTAATAAAAAAGTTATAGCATTTATAAACATTTCAGTCATTTTGTGTATCAACGCTTACGTCACATTTAATCTCTAACCCAGACAAAAATTTGTAAAAAATTACAAATTTTATCTAACTAAGGTGTTTTGGGGTAGAGAGTTTGACAATTTAAACCAATCAAATGGCTTAAAGTATCCAGACAAGCAGGAGACGCTTGGATGAAACATACAGTCTATCAGCACCATTCAACGAGCAAGGTTGATGAAGAAATGTATCAAGATTTTATTTAAATTGTGCGAGACACGTTCATAAGTTACGCTATACACACATAACCTGTACACAACAGAGTAATAACGAGTGTCCAGTGCTAAGTGAATTAAAATAATAAACCGGCCAGTGTATAGTAAAGGTCGTGTTTTCGTGTTTTGTGTTTTATAAAAAACAGGGAGTACTCTATTTTTATTATTTAACGAATTAAATGGAAATAATAATTTTCGTTAGTGAACGAAGAATTATTGTTTGGGTACTGCTCTAGTCAGAAGTACCGAACTGCATTACTCATGATGAAAATTATCAGAATTAAATAAAAGAATTATCTCGCATTTATTAATTTAAAAAATAAATGTGTTACGATTTTATCGTAATTAAAGAAATCAATATTAATTTAAATATCGAAAATATGAGTGTAATGAATAGTCAGTCGCTCATTTGACTCATTTTGTTTGAATCGACGAATAATTAATTTATTGCGAAAAATATTCTAATCAACTGATAATTATACATCAGATGCAATATGAATAAAATATGTGTTTATATTATTAAGAATCTAATGAATAATTTACTTATTCAAAATAACTACTTACTTTTGTTAACTAACCTAGAAATAACGACAACTTTGTCACCAAGTAATGATTCTGTTCTCAAATAATTCCAATCCAATGAAAGCTATCACAAGAGTTTTTTTATTACAGATTTTTTCTCTTGCCAATAAATGATTTTAATAACTAACAAATAAATAATAATAGTAATTTTTAACAGTGCAGCACAAAGCACGTGTTGTCAAAGTAACTGCTGTATCCATTATACTCACCGTACGATAGTACGATATATATCGGTTTTATGGTACCGACTTTTATAATTTTAATATTTGTTTGTTTTTTGTAGTAATTCTTTATTAAATATTGTTAGAAAAGATAACATCTTGTATCTGGTATCATGCAACTTCCAAGAACACACGAATTTGGTAATGTAACTGTGTAAAGAGGACATAACCTCGTTAACTAAAATTATTGTACCAGACCCCAGTGTTACCAGCCTTGAGGTTAAAAGAGCTCAAGAATTGTTTATAATAATTATTATTTTGTAAAGACATTGTTGATTGATTGTTTTAAAAGAGTTAATGGCATTTCAGAACTGTTAATAAATCTCAATCTATTTACCAGTGGAAAGTTTTGATTTTTTTTTTTAAATAATTTAATTTTCATAACTAGTTCTATCAGAAGGTGGCGGTAGAATTTGAATGTTCATTACAATTCAAATTACAGTTAAGCCATTATTTTACTTTATTGTGCATGTGTATTACTTAGGATATTCAAATAGAATATCCGTATATGTGTATAAAGTGTATGTTGCAGCAGAAGAAGTCACCAAACAGAACATTGATAACATCCACATATGGTAAGTGGGGAGGTGAACAGTGAAGTGCTAAATATTTTTTTTAAACTGAAAGAATTAAACGGGAACACCCATTGTATTAATAATCAACACTAATAATAATTCAATTTTTAAATTTTAATCTTAATATATTATATCGTAAGGATACGTTACAATATACAGTACCAATAATATTGCATGTATACTGTGACGGCAGCGGTATGCGAACATCTGCTCTCCGGTACCAGCGGTGGATACAGTGAGCCAATCCGGCATCAGCATTCGGAGCGAGCGAATCAGCGATCCTGGTTAGTTAATAAAACCCGGGCCGGCAGAAAATTTTGCGCACTCTTCATCGCCACGCCATCGGACGCACTTCATCTCCTCTCCTCTCTCGTACATCGGCGCGGAGTCAGCCAGAAGGAAGGGCCGAAGAATAGAACCGGCGTTCTTGTGTCTTCGCCCTCCAGTTCCGCGCCAGCGATGGATTTCGCTGAGCCGGCAGCCGACTCTACAACCGGTGCCGGAAGAAGAGGAGGACTGCAGTATGCTATGAACAGCGGGCGCAGCCGCCGAACATCTCTGCGCGGCACTACCAACATCACCGTTCTCGCCACTTGGTCCTTTTTAGGGCCACCAAAATAACTAGAGTGTACGATTGGCGCCACTTGTCATGCGGCAAGCCTTTTGTCCGGTGATAATATGTATCATTGTAAATGTAATGAATATGTAAATTTTGAATTTAACAACTACAGTTTGCGTATTTTATTTTGAAAATGACAAATAAACACATAATTACATTACTGTATTATTTTTTAAGGAGTACCAACACGTTTGGTGGAAACGTAAAAACAGACAGCTGATTTGTACAGATAAATAAGAGGTTGCATTAGGTCAGACGTAGATCTGTATATAAGTGTCAGCCAAAACAGTAGTACGTTTTGTAAACATACATGGCTGTGCCATTACACATTATAAATGTTATTTGACCTTGAATACTCTTGTTGGTGGGATTCTGACGAATGAGAAATTGTATCTCTGTGCTGGAGACCCGTGGTGACGCTGAATAGACACAACACATTTTCACTACACACAGCAGTGGCTGACGTTTATTACCCATTTCTGAGTTCCCGATGCCACAACTCAGATTAAACTGTGCACAATGTTTGTAGAAAAGGCGGACGTGTGTGACATAGGCGTTAGTTTGCAAAATGCATCTTCCATTCCCGCCAGAAATGTACACACGTTTCTTGTTTATCTTGTCTCAGCCAAATAAACATTACTGTACTGTATACGTACTAATTTATATTCTTGGAATGGTAGTTCGGGTTAATCCATCCTTTTTAGGGCCCTTTGTTGAACTTAAGTCTCGGCCAATTTCCTGGAAAACCATTCACTCCCCCCCCCCCCGTTATTGTTTCTAAACATTGGGAATACGTTTTCCTTTCAGTTTAGTTCGAACATTCAATTAGAACGGATTAACAATGTGCGCTGATAAAATGTCAAAATTAGCAGTTAAACGTAAATCGTAGACTCTTGAAGTTAAAATGAAAATTTTAAATCATATGGAGTCGGGTGTTGGTGCCACAGAAGTCGGTCGTGAGTTTGACATATCAGAGTCAACCGTACGTACAATTGTAAAAAATAAAGAAAAATTTGTGCTATCCAGTCAGTCCGCGGGTACATCTATTGCTGCTACAAAAGTGAATCAGTCTAGATTCTCTATTATGGAAAAAATGGAACACCTACTGTCAGTTTGGGTTGAAGACATGAACCAGCGGCGAATGCCTTTAAGCCATGCTGTTATCATGGCTAAAGCTAAGTCCCTGTTTGACGACATTAAAAAAAAGGAAGAATTTTCGACCATTGAATTTAAAGCAAGTCAAGGTTGGTTTGATCGATTCAAACGTCGCTCAAATCTTCACAGCCTTCGACTTCAAGGTGAATCAGCAAGTGCCGACATGGAAGCAGCTGATAAATATCCTTCCACATTTAAGGATTTGGTGAACAGTCGAAGCTATCCCCCTAACCTTGTTTTCAATGTGGATGAGACAGGGCTGTTTTGGAAAAAGTTACCTTCACGCACTTTCATTTCTAAAAGTGAGCGACAGGCCCCTGGTTTCAAAGCGGCCAAGGATCGGCTTACACTTCTATTGGGGGGTAATGCAAGTGGAGATTTGAAATTAAAACCTCTTTTGGTGTACCACTCAGAAAATCCACGAGCGATGAAATTTTATAAAAAAGAAAATTTGCCCGTCATGTGGACATCAAACAAGAAGGCTTGGGTGACAATGGCTGTGTTTAATGATTGGTATCTTAACCCTTTCATCCCCGAAGTAAAAAAAATATTGTGAGGAGAACGACTTAGAACATAAAGCCCTGTTAGTTCTGGATAACGCGCCCGGTCATTCTGTTACCTTGGGAAGCCTCCAAACTGATTTTCCTGTTGATGTTGTGTTTCTTCCTCCCAATACAACTTCATTATTGCAGCCTATGGATCAGGGAGCAATTGCTGCTTTTAAAGCGTATTATTTGCGCAGCACATTCGCCCAATTAATTCATGAAACAGATTCAGCAGACAAGCAGTCAATGAAAGAATGGTGGAAATCGTTTAACATTATGAAAGCCATTGAAAATATTGATCTTTCATAGAAAGAAGTTACGCAACATTGCATGAATGGTTGTTGGAAAAAACTGTGGCCGGACATGGCCAAAAATGAAGAAAGTAAAGTTTTTTCAAATTTAGTGAATGACATCACACAGCTAGCCAACACAGGGAGGCTAAGTGAAGAATCCATAGAAAAACAAGACATTATGGAATTGATTGAATCCGACGTGCAGCCTTTGATAAACGAAGAACTTCTGAATCTGCAATCTCAAGATGAAGCGGAAAAAGAATAGATCATTCCTGAAGAAACACCGCGAATTTTGTCAACTAAAATTTTGCAGGAAGGTTTAATGTTAATTAAAACAGGATTAAACCTCATAGAGCAAAATGAAGTTGATTGGGAGAGAATCGCGAAAGTCAAAAAAGTTGTCAATGATGAAATAGATTGTTATCAACAACTATTAAATGAGAGGAAGCGAAAAGCATCACAACCAACTCTACACACATTTTTCAAAAATGCTGCGACTGAGAAGCTACATGAGGAACCTCAACCCGGAACTTCTCAAGGATCTTCTTTGTTATCAATTGTAAGTGAATTAGGTAGATGTTTGTATAAATTATTTTTGTACATATTCATTTGTATGTACGTATGTACAGTATATCTTTTAAATTAAAATGCCTTTTTTGAGATTTCGTATTATGAATATTTATTTATCAAAACCTTTGTACGTACATATGTATTTTATTATGTTTATAACACATTTTGACAAGGAAAATCATATAAAAGCAATAAAAACTAAAACAACGAGGTATTGGTCGGTAAAAAATAGGAAACCCCGCTTAGCACGATTATCGTTTTAGGCGAATCGCCGAGGAACGTATCACTCGCGTTAAGCGGGGTATGACTGTACTCATAAACTTCCTTCCATGAATTTCTTCATAATTTCTTCAATTTCACCTGGCGACGTCCGATCATTGACGATCATCTTATTAATCTCTCTTGCATCGAGGCAGAGACTCACTTGGCCATCCTTTTTTGGTATAGCGACTATCGGGCTTGTATACGGGGAGCTACTTCGTTCTATTACGTCATGGTCTAACATTCTTTGTATTTCTTTCCTCACCGCTTCTTTTAGAGATTGAGCTATGGGGTACGACATTCTATTAAACTGAACCGTTTCATGAAATTTCAATTCACATGTGAAGTTTTGAGTCCGAGGTATTGGTCGGTAAAAAATAGGAAACCCTGCTTAGCACGATTTTCATTTTACGCGAATCGCTGAGGAACGTATGACTCGCGTTAAGCGGGGTATGACTGTATATCACCCTCTGATACCGCATTTTCAATTATATCACCACTATTATTCGTTATATCGTTATTATAGTTATCACTATTATTTTCACTATCAGAATCACTTATCTTATTCTCTATTATCTGGTTGTCTTTGTTCTCATTAAGTTTACCTGTATCTCTTTTCCACCTTTCAGTTCGATTTTTCATTTTCTCCATCATTTGTTTTCATGAATCAATGAACTCACCAAAACGTTTAGTAATGTTATTAGACATTATTTTTTTTTGTTCTTTCAGTCATTAATATCACCCCTTAGTTCATAAAATTACTTTCGAACTTAATATTTTGTTCTTTCATTTCATTAGTATCGCCCCTTAAATTAACATTTTGTTGTTTCACTTCACTAACATTACCTACTTTAGTGTTCAACACCTGGTCATCTCTGTTCTCATTACATTTATCTGTTTCTCTACCATTTTCTACCACCACTACAATCTCATCATCATAATCATTATTCAGTGTTTTATTCTCTAACACTGCCTCTTCAACTATGTTACCATTATTATTCGTCATATCATTATAGTTATCATTTACACTAACACCTTCACTTACCTTATCATCCATTACCTGATTTAGTTTACTTTCTTTGTTCTCATTTAATTTAACTCTATCTCTTCTCCACTTCTCATTTCGTTCCTTAAGATCATTAATCATTTTATTTTGTTGCTCTAAAAGCAGCTGCAACATATTCATTATATCAGCCCTTGACACCTCTCTTTCTTTTGTTGACACTGGAGTCGAATGTACCCCAGATTCACTCATTATGGTAGAGTCAGTTAGACTCACTTCATTTTCCTTATCTTTCATCTTTTTATGAATTATATCAACAAAATTTTATATATATAAAATAATTTTTTAACCACAATGTGTTATAACTTATACCCCATAGCCTATAATCGTACACTTCGTAACCTATACAAAAAAACGCCATTAACCAAAACCTATTTCTGTACCTTAAGTAGGCCTAACTCATATAAAAATGTATACAAGCATGCTGCCAGGGTTGCCGATTGTAACTGTTAGAAATAAACACAAGACACTTACCTCCCATTATTGCGATCTATCTTACGACTTACCTTAATAAAAGATTCCCAAAGCCCTTAAGGTCGCCACCATATTTTGAGGGGTAAATATGGAAACCTATTCACTCGTCCTACAGAAATAATTTAGTAGATAATTAAATTAAACTCCATTATATAAAAAACTCCAGGGTCGTTTAGACAAACTTTTGATACAGAGAATAGGTTATGGGTATTTTGGCATAATAATTATACTAACACATTATTATGACGGCACAATCTTATTTTATTTTAACCAAAAAACTATTAATTTCTTTTTGAATACAACAACATAAAACTTATCAGACACAAAAAAATCTTATACTCAAAGTTTCATAAGCAAATCAGTACGTTCTTTATACTCTTTCTCTCCCTCCCCTCACTCTCTCTCTCTCCCTATTTACCCCCTCTTATTGAGCTCTCATTTTATTTTGATTTTTACAACTTTGACTCCCAACAAACTTTGATCAATTGTTTGGCCAATTCTTTTTCTGTTAATATTTCTTCAATTTAAAAGTATATTGCCGCACCACCGCATTTTCTAAACATCATTTTGGGACAGGCCTACTGTACTTGCCCGCGTAGGCCTCCCGACACTATCATATTGTGACTGTTCTATTCAGCTGCGAGTCTCCCACTGCCTATAGCTCGTCCGCATGGCCACGCTAATTCACTTTTCTGCCTTTTGAACTGGTTTCAGGCGGATTCCCGCACTTCGTCTTGCCTTGTGGATTGATGTCATTTTTTCTCCACATGCGTGTCTGGCTGCCGCCACGTCTCAACACTGATTCACTTTTTCATCATACACAAAAGCAGGATTGCATTCCTTACCTTATATGGACATCTTTTGCCCCCCTCTACACTTCTACACTACAAACCAGCTACGCTTGATTACAATAAGTTTTATAAAATTGTTATACAAATTTTGTTCAGTTACAGTTTATTATTAAAAAAATAAATAAAGTACGTATCACACATACACATACATAAAATAAAATAACTACATATCTTAACATACATGTGTGCATCCACCATCAAGTTATAAAACAAATATCTCTCCCTCTAACACACACAGTGTGTGCTAACCCATCAACGCATTAACTATGAGAACACTCAAAACACTTGTTGTTTATTAACCTAGCCAAATATGATTATGATACTTCTTTCTCTCTATGTCTAAAACACACACACACACACACGCGTGAGAAAAATCTTTTTCCCAATACCTTCAAACAGATTCATTCCAGATCTAAACAGATCCTTTAATCAAACACTCTACAGATAATGCAGGCTGAGGTAATACTGGTTCGGCCAAAAGGATGATAGATGGAAGCCTTTGATGTAATAATGTGTTCTTAGTTGTGTGGCACTTTCTGACACTGTCTTTGTGCACCGATCAGATTGCACCATTAGTAATATGGGGTTATCCATTGGAGACCATGGTGCTGCTGCATTGCCAGTATTCATCAACTGAAACTAATCACCTTGTAATGGTACAAATATGTCCCTATGGTGTTTTGGGTAAATAACCAATATAAATTTTATTGTGAAATCAAAGTCATACATAAATAATGGTAAAGTTTTATAAAGTGTGAAACAACGTAGTAATCAATGCAGGAATTGTGTCAAGGTCAACGGTGTACGTGCGAAAACAACAACTCAATTTCGCCAAACGAACCTGTCAACAAGCCGCTCCTATAAATACGTCACATAAAGAATGCAGTACGTAATTGCCTAGCCTTAAAAAGCTGAGACGTCATCATCAAAGACAATGAGATTGGTGACGTGACACCCCTCTCCACATCAGAAACGAACGCAATACTGTCTGCCCCAGTCTACAGCCATCGCTCGTGCAAGTGGCACGTTACGTAAATTGCTGGCCAGCAAAGTAGCGAAAATGTGAATTTTGATATATTTTGGTCTTTAAAAGTATTATAACTACAAAGTAGAGACAGTGAGTGAGATTAGTAAAAATCTAACAGTTCGGCCGTAAAAAATGAGAACGACGAGAGACAGCAAACTGTAAGCCACGAGTGTATCCGCAACATCAGGAAAGTAGACATTATATATCCAACTATATAAAATACCGGTTTTCAAATAAAATACTCAATTTTGAGCTCAATAAATAAAAATGTACCGTATAAAATAGTATGTGTGTGTATTTGCGTGGGTGTGTATAGGTACCTAACTTAAAAGCAATGGTTTACGTTAAGTGAAAATAGTAGTCATTTTCTGTATTCATTTCTGTGTAACAAGGGTAATTTGAATTCTAAATATATTGCGTAAATATACCCTGAAGAAAGTTTGATGTAAAGAGAATGTATCGCATCCATGTTTGAATTTGTAGAAGGTGGAAGGAGTACATTTTGTTTTGTTATCAATATAGAATGCTCAGATAATTAATAAATACGAGTTTAAAACTACTAATGAAATTAAAGTCTATTATTTCACAGCAACCATTTTGTTTCTCTACTCGTCTAAACGAACAGCTGGACCCTCGCAAGTATATTTTGTTGGTTGGTACAATAAAACATGGCGGCTGCCCGAGCAGAAAGTGTAAACACAGTGTAAAGTGTTAAAAAAGTAAATTTATGTATCATAACAGATGGCGCCCGAACAGGGACCATTTGAATAAGTAAATTTATCCAAATGTAGACCTGTATGGAGAAACAGGATGGTTGTTTGGAATTGGTATGTAATTAGAAATATACGTAAATAATAAGGTTATGTTGTGACCATATGTGGTAGGAGTAAAACAGATTAAATAGAATATCTTTTTAGATAGTAAGTTTGTGTAACATTACATAGTAATATTTTAAAAAAGAAAAATATAAATTTTGAGATGGCGGATCAAAAAATAGATGTCAGCATAACTGACGAAACATTTACGAATGAGATGGGTGTTCACTCAACACCAATTAGTCAAATCGGCGAGTCTAGTGCCACCGAATCTGTTGAATTAAATACAATACAAGTAACACCCATCTCAACTCGGTATGAAAATAAAACCGATGAGATTAATGCAATGATGCAATTGCTGTTAAAGATAGATAGTAAGTGTGACAATTTAGATAGTAAATATAAAAAACAAAATGCAAAGTTGGATGAACAAAAAAGTGATTCCAATGTTAAATATGATAAAATAAATGCTAGATTTGATGAAGTGAATTCTAAAATTAATGACCAAATTAATGAACTAAGAAATGAAATAAACAACAAAAATTTAGTATTAACCAGCAAATGAATGAAATTCATGCAGGTTGTGAAAATATGACAGAACAGATAATAGAATCAATAAGTAGCCATTGTGAGAAGAAGATTAACGAAATGAATAAACAGTCAGACAGAAAATTAGATCAGATAATAAATAAGAAGTTAGGTAACAGTGTTAAGAGATCTGAGAGATAATAATAATGATAAAATAGTGGAAGTGGTAGCGTTAGAGAATAAAATATTAAATAACGATAATTCTGAGATTAAAGTGGGGGTAGAAAATGGTAGAGACAGACCAATTAAACAAAAATAAAGACGATAAGGTAAGTAGGGGTGAGAAAAATGATAATATAATTAAAAATATGGTGTTAGAAAGTAAGGTTGTGAATATTGAGAATGCTGATGAAGTTATAGTGGGAGTAGAATTTGAAAATGGAATGTTAGAGGGTGTTGATGAGTTAGAGAGAGAGTGTGAAGAGAGTTATTTTGTGGATATGGGGCAGAAGGTAAATTTTCCCCGGGTTTATTGTGAACCAAGGCGGTCATTGTTGTTGTTGAAGGGCAAGAGTCCCTTAGTATTGGAAGACATGAGGTCTTCAAATTGTTCCCTGATTTTTTGTGATGATTCATTACCTTCTGTATGGTTTAGTAGAGAAAATGTGAAATGGCATTTTGGTGGGAGATATTTTGAAAGAGAGTTGTGTGTTGATGGGGAGATAGAATTATTTAAGGTTGACAGAAATTACAAAGAATTAGTAGAAAGGTTAGGTGTAGAGAGAGTGAATAATTATATTGAAATCTTACCTTGTGTTGAAGCTGATATAGCAGCAGTAGATGATGATATGGTTAAGGATAAATATATAACTTACCTAGTGATGACAGATCACCTTACTAAAGGTGAAATGACTATACTCGATGATGACACGTTATATGATAAAATAATATGGAATAATCCTGTTGGTATTGTGGAAGAATATTGTAAGGTAACTAGATCCCTACCGTTAAAATTAAATGTATTTGATTTAATTTAAAGTTAAGTTAAAATTTGATTATAATGAATCTAGTGTTACAACTCGAAAAGAACTCTCTTTAAAATATTTACAGTAATAATCTTTAGTAATAATTGATAAATATTGTTTATTTAGTAAAGTTTGATAATTATAGTGAATAATGTGTTAATCGCTGGTCGGTGGATGAATGTAGCCGTAGCGTCGATCTTGCAGCGGAACTCCTCTTCTCGGTTAAGTGTCGTCAGTGTACGTAACGTTAAGTCTCGTCTGGACAAATAATTTATAATAATATACACTTTCACGTACCTGTTCGTGATACTGGAAGTTCTGAAGTTCACTTACCAAAAAATAAGCTGTCAAGATGCGCTTAATACCAGCTTGCTTTATCAACAAGGTTATATCACTCCTTGTGTGCAATAAGGGCGCCACATGGGTTTATTTTAGGAAAATTCCCATGAAAAACCAATTAATAAAATTTAGAATTTGATAAATTCGCTTTATACTTTGTTTAAATGCTTGATGCATTCACTACAATTCAAATCTAATATAGTAGAATCTCTACTCAGAGTTATCTCCCTGTACTCAATGTTAATTATTAATTCACTATTTGAAATAAATATGATCAAGGTTTATGCTGAATTAAAAAGGGGGTTATTTTACCCTTTGAAAATAAACTCAACAATTAAAATACAATTGATACGTTAATATAAACTTGATGTTACTTTGTCCGTTTACAATACGGTCTAGCTCAGTTAGAACAATAAACTCTTATATCTATTAACAAATTTAACTTTTAATTATATAATATACCTCACGGGTAGGCTCTTTGAAATACAATAAAGAACTATCTTATGCCTTGACAGACGTTAATAATAATAATTAATAATTTGGCCTCGTTTAAAAATCGTAACTATTTTTCAGGTTAGCGTGTGTTACGCTTACTTATCTACTAACATATATTTTTAACATTTAGTACTAATACAAATATCTTACATAGGATTAACAAATCTGCTAAATAAATTGATCCGGTGTATCAGATAGAAAGTTTTGTTGTTCTTGCGTCAGTACAATTTTGTGGTAAATAATGATCAGTGCAAGCAGATAAATAAAATGAATTGTCACAGTGTTACCTTATTTCTTTTAATCGTATAGATTAAAATTTATTAACAAACTCTCCAGTGATCGGATTATAATGACCACTGGTTAATTACACTTCACACGCACTTGAACGGAGAGTCGGCCCTTTTCTGACTAAATCTGGGCTATGTTAATTACTGATTATAAAACTCTCTCTCTCATTCTAAAATCACGCACAAATTAAAATATTCACTTTACTTTCGAAGCACTTCCTTGTAGTCGATTGCTGTATCGTTAAATGTCTTGAAGAAATTTTAAAAGGTTTACTATGGTTGTACTATGTTAAGTTATTAAAAAATATTGCGGTGACGAGCGACGACCTTCTCGCTCGAGTGATGACAAAAAAGTGTAACGAATTCTCTTCGTTGTTGATTATATACCCCCTCGCTACATAGCGCTTAGGCGGTAAAATCGTTTAATAAACTCTTTTCTGATTGGCTCTGATAACCGTTACAAATGACGTATTGTCTTTCCAACTGTCACCGGAGCGAACGTTGCGCTCCGTTTTTTTGTGTTGCTGGTATTACTTGAATAAATTCTTATTTTTAACAATAAATGATGCTAACGCGCACTATGCACTTATTATTGTTTCGATCACGAGGTTATTACCACCAAATTAAAGTTTAGTTTATGGGCTTTAATTTGATGTGGCTTAACACTGGTTTTAACCTCGTTTTCTTTGACAATGCTCATAAATAATGTTTAGAAAAATGGTTTCTCACTGTCGTCTGCTAGCGATGCATAATACGATTATTCCCTATCTTTTGACATTTAGTGTTTCACATTGCGTTTTCTTTATAACGTCTTTGTTTGAACACTAATACATTTATGATTATACTTAGGAGCTATTTATTGCTGTACAATATTAAATCTTAACATAATTAGAGTGATACATTATTGTAAAAAATCCTTATTTTCTAATTACATTTCGTTTGGCCTACTCAATTGAACGTTATTCATTAACAATTGAGTGGTGATAGTTCATATTACATTTAGTTATATTGATTGTTCAGTAACTTTACGTTCACTAGGAGTCCTTTTTCCTTATTAATTTACTGACAAACGTTTGTTTAGGCATAGTCTAGACACATTTTTAGCATCTGTTTATGCCTTAATAATTGTTACTAGTTACTTTTTGTATAATAAGGAAGTTACTCATCCATATAAGGCTTCCTTTTATAAGTATTCTTACTTACTAATATTACATCTGGGTTTGTAATGCTAGTTTTAATACACATTCTGGCCATAGCTAATCTAGTCATAGGCTTTGTCGTTTACTGGTCATGGTTCATTTACTTTCAGCTAGAATGCTGTTACTGATATTACATTATTTTCGTCATTATTCAATTAGTTTTATTAACACATGACTTTACATTCATGCCATTGACTGGCTTGTTTGACAGCTTATTGTGAACTTGGCCTGTCCATTAGTTAGAGTTGGTCATAGTATTTGTTGTAGTGTCATGCAGCGTATTAGTCACTGCTTCTTGGGATCCTTCCTCTTCTTTCTTCTTTGTTGGTCCTTCTCTTCTTTGCTACATTCATTATAAACGATTCACTTTTATTATTTCAGTGCACTTATTTACCCTTCTGGTGAATGTCTAGGTTATGTAACATTTTGTGGTGTTACATATACTCCCCTCTCAAAATTGATAATTTGAGAGAAACTTTACATTTGAAGAAATTATCATTTTAGCTTGGTTTTATCATACTATTACTGCTTCTTTCTGCATTGAGTTTAATAGTTTGTTGGTGTGCTGTACTAGATTGAGTTCTTGGCTAGTATTATTTTTTAGCTTACTAGTATTTTTTCAAGTTTCTTATATTCTTAGTCATTTAGTTACAGCATGTCTTATTTCTTAAATTAACAATTTCCTGTTTTACAATAATACATTTTTCTTGATCATTAAACACATCTTGATTCTTGTGATAAACTCTATTGTTCTTTCATTTTTACCTCACAGTGTCTGATTTATAATCCTTGACATATTACCATTTAATTTCCTAACATTTGTAATGGGTTCGGAATCAGAGGGGCTCTATTTGGCTTCCATACTCCGCCGTTCCTCATCTACACGTCTTCAGAATCAGAGGAATCCTCATCTCTGTCTGGGACAATATAAAAATTGCACGTAGCAACAGTTGCACTATCACAGCACATAAAATATAACATATCATTCATTTTTTCAATAAGATAAGAATATGATGTCTTATTCAACATAACATTCAAGGTATTAGAGGTTTCATTGTTATCACTTTTCATGCTTTATCATTTTAGCTACTATACTTCTCTTCACAGGTCATTATTTTATCTCTAATTTGACATATTGGCTATGTTGTTTATTAGCCTTGTTGCTATTTTTCGATACTAGTTTGTAAGTTATTTCGTTTATCTCAATATTCTTAAATTACACACTTAGATTTATCACTATATAATTATGCAGTTGGTCTTTAAATTCTTCTTGAGTTCACCCTACTTCACTCTTAACATTGCTTGTATATTGGGTTTTTCAACATTTGGTTCCTTATCATCCTGGATTATCAGGATATACAATATTCATATAATAAACATTTTTGTTAGATACAATATGATATACATTTTTGGTATATACAACTAGACATTTTTCTTTATCGTTCAATTAACACTCTTGTTCCTTAATAATAGTAGTATCATTTGGTAAACATTTTGTTACATACATAATATATGATAAACATTTTGGTCATACTTAAATAGACATTTTTCTTTTTTATACAATAAGATAATCATTCTCGTTTATCATTCACTTAACATGATAAACAGTCTTGGTATATGCTATACGATACACATTTTTCTTTTTTATTTAATAATCCTTCTCATTCCTTGTTTAATCCATCTCTTTTCAATATTCGACATTTTGTTGTTTTTCTTCTCTGCTCCTTCAAAGGTTCGATTGTTAACCTTTATTCTGGATGTTTTATTTCATTTATTGAAATTAACCACTTGAAGAGTCAGAGTAATATTACATAATTATTTGACATACATTTTTGTTATAGACAATACATGATAAGCGTCTTTGTTTTATACAATTAGACATTTTTTCTCTGTTATTTAATATGATAAACATTTTTCTTTAGTAGACACTTTTAGTACATTTACTATAATTAACACTCTTGTTCTATTCACAGTATGATAAAATAGTTCACTCTTGTATTATAATAAGTTCCTTCAACAGTATATATATACGGGGTTCTTTGTGCTTCACCATTCTATTGGGCTCATTATGGGTCAATTACGTTTTCATGGATCCATTTTTTATTGCTGTTCATAATATTACACATCTTAGTTTGTACACATTATGGTATTTAACATCTTACAATACATTTTATAATAAATTTCCTTATACATAATACTTTTTTAATATTCTTTAAATAGAATCACATAGTTCGGATTGTTTTTTATTCTCTTGAACCTTTGGTAGCTTCTCTCGGTTATCTTTGATATCGGTCCCTTTTCTTCAGTGGTTGATGGTTTCTAATGTTTAGCCATGGTCACTCGTATTGGGCGTGTTTGTCGTTTGGATCATCTTTATGTTCAGGCTTCTTTCTGCCCCGGTCGCGTACCTCACTATCATTCAGCTCTTCCATTTTGCTGCGATCAAATCTTCAGCTACTTCATGTCCTTTCGTTTTTTTTCATTATCTTTGTTGCCCAGATGTCTGGTGTTCTCCTGGTTTTTGTTATCTCCTGTCTTCTGGCTGGAGTTCTCCGTCGACTGGTTCTTTTCCTTCCGCAATTTTCTGATCGCTTGGGCGTATCCTTCAATGATCCGGTCCATTTGTCCCTGGTAGTTTTCCTTCTTCCTGCGATGCATCCTTCTTCGAGGAGTATTCACTTTAAATACCTCATTGTCTATAACCTTCCCCGTCATAACATAGTCACTGGTATGTAACATTGTTTTAATCGTTCCGTCATCTGGATTATTAATTAAATATTTTAATGGTCGGTTATTCATTGAGGAATCAATTGACCTCGTCTGGTGTATTTCACTTGTTGGCATACTTGATTTAATTATATTTTTATTTAAGTTTTATTCACTATTTTACGGTGATTTACTTTTAATATTTTTATGAAGTTCTGTTCATACTTCTTACCATTGATCCTTGCTCTATGACGAGTAATTGGGTTGTCCACGAAGTTAATTAAGCCACTCCTAGTCATCTCTAATATTTCCCGTGTAATTCTCACTTTCTTGGGACGTATCATTCTTCTTTCTTCTTTTTTCTTACTCATGTGGTTCTCTATTTCCTCTTCTTCGGTTTTCTGAATCACCTGGTTCTTTACACCTACAATGATGGCTTCTTTGTGCTGAATATTCTCTTCATTCCTGTGGTGTTTATTCTCAGGCACCAATGCTTTTGAGTCTCCTTTATTCTCGGTTTGTTTACCATTGTCTTCGGATTGTAGACTTAATTCTTCCATGGTTTCCTCATTTGGTACTTCTTCTATTGCCGGTTTGCCATCGTCCTTCCTTTCTTCCCTCCACTTCCTGTTATCCCAATCCATGACTCGAGCTTTTTATTTATCGATTCCATCATCTTCTTCATCCATTCCTGGAATTCTGTCTCCCCCATTTGTGTGGGTTTCTCAGTTTGAGTGAGAGGCATGATAATTCTATTGTATTTGCCGGGCTTAATATTGTAATATTAAAAATGTATTCGTTTAATATTTTTAAAGCCACACTCTGTTGGTCGCCAATTTGTAAGGTAACTAGATCCCTACCGTTAAAATTAAATGTATTTGATTTAATTTAAAGTTAAGTTAAAATTTGATTATAATGAATCTAGTGTTACAACTCGAAAAGAACTCTCTTTAAAATATTTACAGTAATAATCTTTAGTAATAATTGATAAATATTGTTTATTTAGTAAAGTTTGATAATTATAGTGAATAATCTGTTAATCGCTGGTCGGTGGATGAATGTAGCCGTAGCGTCGATCTTGCAGCGGAACTCCTCTTCTCGGTTGTGTCGTCAGTGTACGTAACGTTAAGTCTCGTCTGGACAAATAATTTATAATAATATACACTTTCACGTACCTGTTCGTGATACTGGAAGTTCTGAAGTTCACTTACCAAAAAGTAAGCTGTCAAGATGCGCTTAATACCAGCTTGCTTTATCAACAAGGTTATATCACTCCTTGTGTGCAATAAGGGCGCCACATGGGTTTATTTTAGGAAAATTCCCATGAAAAACCAATTAATAAAATTTAGAATTTGATAAATTCGCTTTATACTTTGTTTAAATGCTTGATGCATTCACTACAATTCAAATCTAATATAGTAGAATCTCTACTCAGAGTTATCTCCCTGTACTCAATGTTAATTATTAATTCACTATTTGAAATAAATATGATCAAGGTTTATGCTGAATAAAAACGGGGTTTATTTTACCCTTTGAAAATAAACTCAACAATTAAAATACAATTGATACGTTAATATAAACTTGATGTTACTTTGTCCGTTTACAATACGGTCTAGCTCAGTTAGAACAATAAACTCTTATATCTATTAACAAATTTAACTTTTAATTATATAATATACCTCACGGGTAGGCTCTTTGAAATACAATAAAGAACTATCTTATGCCTTGACAGACGTTAATAATAATAATTAATAATTTGGCCTCGTTTAAAAATCGTAACTATTTTTCAGGTTAGCGTGTGTTACGCTTACTTATCTACTAACATATATTTTTAACATTTAGTACTAATACAAATATCTTACATAGGATTAACAAATCCGCTAAATAAATTGATCCGGTGTATCAGATAGAAAGTTTTGTTGTTCTTGCGTCAGTACAATTTTGTGGTAAATAATGATCAGTGCAAGCAGATAAATAAAATGAATTGTCACAGTGTTACCTTATTTCTTTTAATCGTATAGATTAAAATTTATTAACAAACTCTCCAGTGATCGGATTATAATGACCACTGGTTAATTACACTTCACACGCACTTGAACGGAGAGTCGGCCCTTTCTGACTAAATCTGGGCTATGTTAATTACTGATTATAAAACTCTCTCTCTCATTCTAAAATCACGCACAAATTAAAATATTCACTTTACTTTCGAAGCACTTCCTTGTAGTCGATTGCTGTATCGTTAAATGTCTTGAAGAAATTTTAAAAGGTTTACTATGGTTGTACTATGTTAAGTTATTAAAAAATATTGCGGTGACGAGCGACGACCTTCTCGCTCGAGTGATGACAAAAAAGTGTAACGAATTCTCTTCGTTGTTGATTATATACCCCCTCGCTACATAGCGCTTAGGCGGTAAAATCGTTTAATAAACTCTTTTCTGATTGGCTCTGATAACCGTTACAAATGACGTATTGTCTTTCCAACTGTCACCGGAGCGAACGTTGCGCTCCGTTTTTTTGTGTTGCTGGTATTACTTGAATAAATTCTTATTTTTAACAATAAATGATGCTAACGCGCACTATGCACTTATTATTGTTTCGATCACGAGGTTATTACCACCAAATTAAAGTTTAGTTTATGGGCTTTAATTTGATGTGGCTTAACACTGGTTTTAACCTCGTTTTCTTTGACAATGCTCATAAATAATGTTTAGAAAAATGGTTTCTCACTGTCGTCTGCTAGCGATGCATAATACGATTATTCCCTATCTTTTGACATTTAGTGTTTCACATTGCGTTTTCTTTATAACGTCTTTGTTTGAACACTAATACATTTATGATTATACTTAGGAGCTATTTATTGCTGTACAATATTAAATCTTAACATAATTAGAGTGATACATTATTGTAAAAAATCCTTATTTTCTAATTACATTTCGTTTGGCCTACTCAATTGAACGTTATTCATTAACAATTGAGTGGTGATAGTTCATATTACATTTAGTTATATTGATTGTTCAGTAACTTTACGTTCACTAGGAGTCCTTTTTCCTTATTAATTTACTGACAAACATTTGTTTAGGCATAGTCTAGACACATTTTTAGCATCTGTTTATGCCTTAATAATTGTTACTAGTTACTTTTTGTATAATAAGGAAGTTACTCATCCATATAAGGCTTCCTTTTATAAGTATTCTTACTTACTAATATTACATCTGGGTTTGTAATGCTAGTTTTAATACACATTCTGGCCATAGCTAATCTAGTCATAGGCTTTGTCGTTTACTGGTCATGGTTCATTCACTTTCAGCTAGAATGCTGTTACTGATATTACATTATTTTCGTCATTATTCAATTAGTTTTATTAACACATGACTTTACATTCATGCCATTGACTGGCTTGTTTGACAGCTTATTGTGAACTTGGCCTGTCCATTAGTTAGAGTTGGTCATAGTATTTGTTGTAGTGTCATGCAGCGTATTCGTCACTGCTTCTTGGGATCCTTCCTCTTCTTTCTTCTTTGTTGGTCCTTCTCTTCTTTGCTACATTCATTATAAACGATTCACTTTTATTATTTCAGTGCACTTATTTACCCTTCTGATGAATGTCTAGGTTATGTAACATTTTGTGGTGTTACATATACTCCCCTCTCAAAATTGATAATTTGAGAGAAACTTTACATTTGAAGAAATTATCATTTTAGCTTGGTTTTATCATACTATTACTGCTTCTTTCTGCATTGAGTTTAATAGTTTGTTGGTGTGCTGTACTAGATTGAGTTCTTGGCTAGTATTATTTTTTAGCTTACTAGTATTTTTTCAAGTTTCTTATATTCTTAGTCATTTAGTTATAGCATGTCTTATTTCTTAAATTAACAATTTCCTGTTTTACAATAATACATTTTTCTTGATCATTAAACACATCTTGATTCTTGTGATAAACTCTATTGTTCTTTCATTTTTACCTCACAGTGTCTGATTTATAATCCTTGACATATTACCATTTAATTTCCTAACATTTGTAATGGGTTCGGAATCAGAGGGGCTCTATTTGGCTTCCATACTCCGCCGTTCCTCATCTACACGTCTTCAGAATCAGAGGAATCCTCATCTCTGTCTGGGACAATATAAAAATTGCACGTAGCAACAGTTGCACTATCACAGCACATAAAATATAACATATCATTCATTTTTTCAATAAGATAAGAATATGATGTCTTATTCAACATAACATTCAAGGTATTAGAGGTTTCATTGTTATCACTTTTCATGCTTTATCATTTTAGCTACTATACTTCTCTTCACAGGTCATTATTTTATCTCTAATTTGACATATTGGCTATGTTGTTTATTAGCCTTGTTGCTATTTTTCGATACTAGTTTGTAAGTTATTTCGTTTATCTCAATATTCTTAAATTACACACTTAGATTTATCACTATATAATTATGCAGTTGGTCTTTAAATTCTTCTCGAGTTCACCCTACTTCACTCTTAACATTGCTTGTATATTGGGTTTTTCAACATTTGGTTCCTTATCATCCTGGATTATCAGGATATACAATATTCATATAATAAACATTTTTGTTAGATACAATATGATATACATTTTTGGTATATACAACTAGACATTTTTCTTTATCGTTCAATTAACACTCTTGTTCCTTAATAATAGTAGTATCATTTGGTAAACATTTTGTTATATACATAATATATGATAAACATTTTGGTCATACTTAAATAGACATTTTTCTTTTTTATACAATATGATAATCATTCTCGTTTATCATTCACTTAACATGATAAACAGTCTTGGTATATGCTATACGATACACATTTTTCTTTTTTATTTAATAATCCTTCTCATTCCTTGTTTAATCCATCTCTTTTCAATATTCGACATTTTGTTGTTTTTCTTCTCTGCTCCTTCAAAGGTTCGATTGTTAACCTTTATTCTGGATGTTTTATTTCATTTATTGAAATTAACCACTTGAAGAGTCAGAGTAATATTACATTATTATTTGACATACATTTTTGTTATAGACAATACATGATAAGCGTCTTTGTTTTATACAATTAGACATTTTTTCTCTGTTATTTAATATGATAAACATTTTTCTTTAGTAGACACTTTTAGTACATTTACTATAATTAACACTCTTGTTCTATTCACAGTATGATAAAATAGTTCACTCTTGTATTATAATAAGTTCCTTCAACAGTATATATATACGGGGTTCTTTGTGCTTCACCATTCTATTGGGCTCATTATGGGTCAATTACGTTTTCATGGATCCATTTTTTATTGCTGTTCATAATATTACACATCTTAGTTTGTACACATTATGGTATTTAACATCTTACAATACATTTTATAATAAATTTCCTTATACATAATACTTTTTTAATATTCTTTAAATAGAATCACATAGTTCGGATTGTTTTTACTTCCATATTCCTTAAGGAATGGAAGTATGGTGATGGCAAAAAAAATCGTGTTCGAGATTATTGCAGATTCTGATTCTACTACACTCAAAACATGAAAAAAAGTCGTTTTCCGAAAAGTGTCTGTGTGTCTGTCTGTCTGTGTGTCTGTCTGTCTGTGTGTCTGTCTGTCTGTCTGTAGATTTTTTTTCTATGGCAAACGATAACTGCCGCAAATTCAAACAGAATCAAATAATTTTTTGCATACAGCCCGGTTTTGCAGAGTTCTCGCGACCTATTGTTTTTGGTGAAGATCGGTTGAGGGAAAGGGGTAGTTTACCTGCAACGGTTTTTTTTTAGCAAGGGAAATTTTGTTTGTTTGGCAAACGATAACAGCCGCAAATTCAAACAGAATCAAATAATGTTTCGCATACAGCCCTGAATTGTAGAGTTCTCAAGACCTATTGTTTTTGGTGAAGATCGGTTAAGGGAAAGGGGTAGTTTACCTGTAACGTTTTATGTTTTAACAAGGGTATTTCCTATGGCAAACGATAACAGCCGCAAATTCAAACAGAATGAAAAGATTATTTGCATACAGCCCTAAATTGTAGAGTTCTCAATACGTTTTGTTTTTGGTGAAGATCGGTTAAGGGAAAGGGGTAGTTTACCTACAACGTTTTTTTAACAAGGGTATTTTCTATGGCAAACGATAACAGCCGCAAATTCAAACAGAATCAAATAATTTTCTGCATACAGCCCTGATTTGTAGAGTACTCAAGACCTATTGTTTTTGGTGAAGATCGGTTGAGGGGAAGGGGTAGTTTACCAGCAACGTTTTTTATCATGCGTATTTTCTATGGCAAACGACAACTGCCGCAAATTCAAACAGAATCAAATAATTTTTTGCATACAGCCCTGATTTGTAGAGTACTCACGACCTATTGTTTTTGGTGAAGATCGGTTGAGGGGAAGGGGTAGTTTACCTGCAACGGTTTTTTTTATCAAGGGAAATTTTTTTTTTTTTTGGCAAACGATAACAGCCGCAAATTCAAACAGAATCAAATAATGTTTCGCATACAGCCCTGAATTGTAGATTTCTCAAGACCTATTGTTTTTGGTGAAGATCGGTTGAGGGAAAGGGGTAGTTTACCTGCAACGTTTTTTTAACAAGGGTATTTTATATGGCAAACGATAACAGCCGCAAATTCAAACAGAATCAAATAATGTTTTGCATACAGTCCTGATTTGTAGAGTACTCAAGACCTATTGTTTTTGGTGAAGATCGGTTAAGGGGAAGGGGTAGTTTACCTGCAACCTTTTACGTTTTATTTTCTATGGCAAACGATAACAGCCGCAAATTCAAACAGAATCAAATAATGTTTTGCATACAGCCCTGATTTGTAGAGTACTCAAGACCTATTGTTTTTGGTGAAGATCGGTTAAGGGGAAGGGGTAGTTTACCTGCAACGTTTTTTTATCAAGCGTATTTTCTATGGCAAACGATAACAGCCGCAAATTCAAACAGAATCAAATAATTTTTTGCATACGTCCCTGAATTGTAGAGGTCTCAATGACTTTCGATTTTGGTGAAGATCGGTTAAGGGGAAGGGGTAGTTTACCTGCAACCTTTTACGTTTTAACAAGAGTAAAGTACTTGAAAATTTATTTAAACTTTTTGAAACAATGGTAATTGTTAAAAATAAAATAATTTTGTTGCCAGGCAATAAAATTATAATTTTTTCATTTTAATGTAATATAATATTTTTCATTTAATACAGCAATAAAAAGGCAGGTAAGACACAGCCTGGCTGTTTGGCTGAAAATGATTTTAAATATAAATCTTAGAATATGGAAGTCATGTATGGTTCTCCATACCGATATTTTATTCTCTTGAACCTTTGGTAGCTTCTCTCGGTTATCTTTGATATCGGTCCCTTTTCTTCAGTGGTTGATGGTTTCTAATGTTTAGCCATGGTCACTCGTATTGGGCGTGTTTGTCGTTTGGATCATCTTTATGTTCAGGCTTCTTTCTACCCCGGTCGCGTACCTCACTATCATTCGGCTCTTCCATTTTGCTGCGATCAAATCTTCAGCTACCTTATGTCCTTTCGTTTTTTTTCCTCATTATCTTTGTTGCCCAGATGTCTGGTGTTCTCCTGGTTTTTGTTATCTCCTGTCTTCTGGCTGGAGTTCTCCGTCGACTGGTTCTTTTCCTTCCGCAATTTTCTGATCGCTTGGGCGTATCCTTCAATGATCCGGTCCATTTGTCCCTGGTAGTTTTCCTTCTTCCTGCGATGCATCCTTCTTCGAGGAGTATTCACTTTAAATACCTCATTGTCTATAACCTTCTCCGTCATAACATAGTCACTGGTATGTAACATTGTTTTAATCGTTCCGTCATCTGGATTATTAATTAAATATTTTAATGGTCGGTTATTCATTGAGGAATCAATTGACCTCGTCTGGTGTATTTCACTTGTTGGCATACTTGATTTAATTATATTTTTATTTAAGTTTTATTTACTATTTTACGGTGATTTACTTTTAATATTTTTATGAAGTTCTGTTCATACTTCTTACCATTGATCCTTGCTCTATGACGAGTAATTGGGTTGTCCACGAAGTTAATTAAGCCACTCCTAGTCATCTCTAATATTTCCCGTGTAATTCTCACTTTCTTGGGACGTATCATTCTTCTTTCTTCTTTTTTCTTACTCATGTGGTTCTCTATTTCCTCTTCTTCGGTTTTCTGAATCACCTGGTTCTTTACACCTACAATGATGGCTTCTTTGTGCTGAATATTCTCTTCATTCCTGTGGTGTTTATTCTCAGGCACCAATGCTTTTGAGTCTCCTTTATTCTCGGTTTGTTTACCATTGTCTTCGGATTGTAGACTTAATTCTTCCATGGTTTCCTCATTTGGTACTTCTTCTATTGCCGGTTTGCCATCGTCCTTCCTTTCTTCCCTCCACTTCCTGTTATCCCAATCCATGACTCGAGCTTTTTATTTATCGATTCCATCATCTTCTTCATCCATTCCTGGAATTCTGTCTCCCCCATTTGTGTGGGTTTCTCAGTTTGAGTGAGAGGCATGATAATTCTATTGTATTTGCCGGGCTTAATATTGTAATATTAAAAATGTATTCGTTTAATATTTTTAAAGCCACACTCTGTTGGTCGCCAATTTGTAAGGTAACTAGATCCCTACCGTTAAAATTAAATGTATTTGATTTAATTTAAAGTTAAGTTAAAATTTGATTATAATGAATCTAGTGTTACAACTCGAAAAGAACTCTCTTTAAAATATTTACAGTAATAATCTTTAGTAATAATTGATAAATATTGTTTATTTAGTAAAGTTTGATAATTATAGTGAATAATCTGTTAATCGCTGGTCGGTGGATGAATGTAGCCGTAGCGTCGATCTTGCAGCGGAACTCCTCTTCTCGGTTGTGTCGTCAGTGTACGTAACGTTAAGTCTCGTCTGGACAAATAATTTATAATAATATACACTTTCACGTACCTGTTCGTGATACTGGAAGTTCTGAAGTTCACTTACCAAAAAATAAGCTGTCAAGATGCGCTTAATACCAGCTTGCTTTATCAACAAGGTTATATCACTCCTTGTGTGCAATAAGGGCGCCACATGGGTTTATTTTAGGAAAATTCCCATGAAAAACCAATTAATAAAATTTAGAATTTGATAAATTCGCTTTATACTTTGTTTAAATGCTTGATGCATTCACTACAATTCAAATCTAATATAGTAGAATCTCTACTCAGAGTTATCTCCCTGTACTCAATGTTAATTATTAATTCACTATTTGAAATAAATATGATCAAGGTTTATGCTGAATAAAAACGGGGTTTATTTTACCCTTTGAAAATAAACTCAACAATTAAAATACAATTGATACGTTAATATAAACTTGATGTTACTTTGTCCGTTTACAATACGGTCTAGCTCAGTTAGAACAATAAACTCTTATATCTATTAACAAATTTAACTTTTAATTATATAATATACCTCACGGGTAGGCTCTTTGAAATACAATAAAGAACTATCTTATGCCTTGACAGACGTTAATAATAATAATTAATAATTTGGCCTCGTTTAAAAATCGTAACTATTTTTCAGGTTAGCGTGTGTTACGCTTACTTATCTACTAACATATATTTTTAACATTTAGTACTAATACAAATATCTTACATAGGATTAACAAATCCGCTAAATAAATTGATCCGGTGTATCAGATAGAAAGTTTTGTTGTTCTTGCGTCAGTACAATTTTGTGGTAAATAATGATCAGTGCAAGCAGATAAATAAAATGAATTGTCACAGTGTTACCTTATTTCTTTTAATCGTATAGATTAAAATTTATTAACAAACTCTCCAGTGATCGGATTATAATGACCACTGGTTAATTACACTTCACACGCACTTGAACGGAGAGTCGGCCCTTTTCTGACTAAATCTGGGCTATGTTAATTACTGATTATAAAACTCTCTCTCTCATTCTAAAATCACGCACAAATTAAAATATTCACTTTACTTTCGAAGCACTTCCTTGTAGTCGATTGCTGTATCGTTAAATGTCTTGAAGAAATTTTAAAAGGTTTACTATGGTTGTACTATGTTAAGTTATTAAAAAATATTGCGGTGACGAGCGACGACCTTCTCGCTCGAGTGATGACAAAAAAGTGTAACGAATTCTCTTCGTTGTTGATTATATACCCCCTTGCTACATAGCGCTTAGGCGGTAAAATCGTTTAATAAACTCTTTTCTGATTGCCTCTGATAACCGTTACAAATGACGTATTGTCTTTCCAACTGTCACCGGAGCGAACGTTGCGCTCCGTTTTTTTGTGTTGCTGGTATTACTTGAATAAATTCTTATTTTTAACAATAAATGATGCTAACGCGCACTATGCACTTATTATTGTTTCGATCACGAGGTTATTACCACCAAATTAAAGTTTAGTTTATGGGCTTTAATTTGATGTGGCTTAACACTGGTTTTAACCTCGTTTTCTTTGACAATGCTCATAAATAATGTTTAGAAAAATGGTTTCTCACTGTCGTCTGCTAGCGATGCATAATACGATTATTCCCTATCTTTTGACATTTAGTGTTTCACATTGCGTTTTCTTTATAACGTCTTTGTTTGAACACTAATACATTTATGATTATACTTAGGAGCTATTTATTGCTGTACAATATTAAATCTTAACATAATTAGAGTGATACATTATTGTAAAAAATCCTTATTTTCTAATTACATTTCGTTTGGCCTACTCAATTGAACGTTATTCATTAACAATTGAGTGGTGATAGTTCATATTACATTTAGTTATATTGATTGTTCAGTAACTTTACGTTCACTAGGAGTCCTTTTTCCTTATTAATTTACTGACAAACGTTTGTTTAGGCATAGTCTAGACACATTTTTAGCATCTGTTTATGCCTTAATAATTGTTACTAGTTACTTTTTGTATAATAAGGAAGTTACTCATCCATATAAGGCTTCCTTTTATAAGTATTCTTACTTACTAATATTACATCTGGGTTTGTAATGCTAGTTTTAATACACATTCTGGCCATAGCTAATCTAGTCATAGGCTTTGTCGTTTACTGGTCATGGTTCATTTACTTTCAGCTAGAATGCTGTTACTGATATTACATTATTTTCGTCATTATTCAATTAGTTTTATTAACACATGACTTTACATTCATGCCATTGACTGGTTTGTTTGACAGCTTATTGTGAACTTGGCCTGTCCATTAGTTAGAGTTGGTCATAGTATTTGTTGTAGTGTCATGCAGCGTATTCGTCACTGCTTCTTGGGATCCTTCCTCTTCTTTCTTCTTTGTTGGTCCTTCTCTTCTTTGCTACATTCATTATAAACGATTCACTTTTATTATTTCAGTGCACTTATTTACCCTTCTGGTGAATGTCTAGGTTATGTAACATTTTGTGGTGTTACATATACTCCCCTCTCAAAATTGATAATTTGAGAGAAACTTTACATTTGAAGAAATTATCATTTTAGCTTGGTTTTATCATACTATTACTGCTTCTTTCTGCATTGAGTTTAATAGTTTGTTGGTGTGCTGTACTAGATTGAGTTCTTGGCTAGTATTATTTTTTAGCTTACTAGTATTTTTTCAAGTTTCTTATATTCTTAGTCATTTAGTTATAGCATGTCTTATTTCTTAAATTAACAATTTCCTGTTTTACAATAATACATTTTTCTTGATCATTGAACACATCTTGATTCTTGTGATAAACTCTATTGTTCTTTCATTTTTACCTCACAGTGTCTGATTTATAATCCTTGACATATTACCATTTAATTTCCTAACATTTGTAATGGGTTCGGAATCAGAGGGGCTCTATTTGGCTTCCATACTCCGCCGTTCCTCATCTACACGTCTTCAGAATCAGAGGAATCCTCATCTCTGTCTGGGACAATATAAAAATTGCACGTAGCAACAGTTGCACTATCACAGCACATAAAATATAACATATCATTCATTTTTTCAATAAGATAAGAATATGATGTCTTATTCAACATAACATTCAAGGTATTAGAGGTTTCATTGTTATCACTTTTCATGCTTTATCATTTTAGCTACTATACTTCTCTTCACAGGCTATTATTTTATCTCTAATTTGACATATTGGCTATGTTGTTTATTAGCCTTGTTGCTATTTTTCGATACTAGTTTGCAAGTTATTTCGTTTATCTCAATATTCTTAAATTACACACTTAGATTTATCACTATATAATTATGCAGTTGGTCTTTAAATTCTTCTTGAGTTCACCCTACTTCACTCTTAACATTGCTTGTATATTGGGTTTTTCAACATTTGGTTCCTTATCATCCTGGATTATCAGGATATACAATATTCATATAATAAACATTTTTGTTAGATACAATATGATATACATTTTTGGTATATACAACTAGACATTTTTCTTTATCGTTCAATTAACACTCTTGTTCCTTAATAATAGTAGTATCATTTGGTAAACATTTTGTTATATACATAATATATGATAAACATTTTGGTCATACTTAAATAGACATTTTTCTTTTTTATACAATAAGATAATCATTCTCGTTTATCATTCACTTAACATGATAAACAGTCTTGGTATATGCTATACGATACACATTTTTCTTTTTTATTTAATAATCCTTCTCATTCCTTGTTTAATCCATCTCTTTTCAATATTCGACATTTTGTTGTTTTTCTTCTCTGCTCCTTCAAAGGTTCGATTGTTAACCTTTATTCTGGATGTTTTATTTCATTTATTGAAATTAACCACTTGAAGAGTCAGAGTAATATTACATTATTATTTGACATACATTTTTGTTATAGACAATACATGATAAGCGTCTTTGTTTTATACAATTAGACATTTTTTCTCTGTTATTTAATATGATAAACATTTTTCTTTAGTAGACACTTTTAGTACATTTACTATAATTAACACTCTTGTTCTATTCACAGTATGATAACATAGTTCACTCTTGTATTATAATAAGTTCCTTCAACAGTATATATATACGGGGTTCTTTGTGCTTCACCATTCTATTGGGCTCATTATGGGTCAATTACGTTTTCATGGATCCATTTTTTATTGCTGTTCATAATATTACACATCTTAGTTTGTACACATTATGGTATTTAACATCTTACAATACATTTTATAATAAATTTCCTTATACATAATACTTTTTTAATATTCTTTAAATAGAATCACATAGTTCGGATTGTTTTTTATTCTCTTGAACCTTTGGTAGCTTCTCTCGGTTATCTTTGATATCGGTCCCTTTTCTTCAGTGGTTGATGGTTTCTAATGTTTAGCCATGGTCACTCGTATTGGGCGTGTTTGTCGTTTGGATCATCTTTATGTTCAGGCTTCTTTCTGCCCCGGTCGCGTACCTCACTATCATTCGGCTCTTCCATTTTGCTGCGATCAAATCTTCAGCTACCTTATGTCCTTTCGTTTTTTTTCCTCATTATCTTTGTTGCCCAGATGTCTGGTGTTCTCCTGGTTTTTGTTATCTCCTGTCTTCTGGCTGGAGTTCTCCGTCGACTGGTTCTTTTCCTTCCACAATTTTCTGATCGCTTGGGCGTATCCTTCAATGATCCGGTCCATTTGTCCCTGGTAGTTTTCCTTCTTCCTGCGATGCATCCTTCTTCGAGGAGTATTCACTTTAAATACCTCATTGTCTATAACCTTCTCCGTCATAACATAGTCACTGGTATGTAACATTGTTTTAATCGTTCCGTCATCTGGATTATTAATTAAATATTTTAATGGTCGGTTATTCATTGAGGAATCAATCAAGGTTCTTACAGGTTTAACAAATATTTTTTCCATGACAATTCCAGGACATTTCCATGACAAAATCTAGATTTTCAAGGACACTCGCGGCACTCAAAATACACACTCGCGACATTCAAAATACCCAAAGTCAAAGATTTAATGATAAATAGTTTTATTTCTTGCATTGTATATAATTATATACAAACCTAAGATACATCTATATCAGTCAAGCTATTTTAAGTCAAAAATAAAAATATTTTTTTTATAAAATATCCCCAACCATAAGAGGCCGGTTGAAAACAAAATTTCAATGCACTTTACAAACTTTTCTTTTTAATTTTTGAATATAAGAATATTGCATTGAGTTTAATGTTGAAATAGGAAACTGGTTTGGCTGACATATAACTGAAAGACTCAAGAATTACAGGAATTATTATATTCATACATAACAACTAAGATCTTTAAAAGATAAAATGGGCAAGTCATTGAAATTTTGTTTCTGGATGGGGTATGGCCAAGGGAAAGTTTATTATTCAAAAACATCTTAATTAAAATCTTAATATCTTAAAGGTACCCTTCTTATTATTCTAGAACGACTTAACTACATCACGTTATTTTAGTCTTTAATTAAAGGAGGGAGATATCAGGCTACCGGTACTTAAATTGCTACAGTATTGCACAACTTAACATTCTTTGGATAGCTCAATAATCTCTTTGTTTATTTTTTCAACATCAGCTGCCATTTGAGTTGTCTTTAACCTAAAAGAATTTGATTTAGCCAGCAATGTAAAGTCTTTCTTGTTTTCAGCTTTCAGTGCCACTGCATCAGCTTCTTTTGTCATTGTCTCAATGGCATTTTCAAGATCCAACTTTCTTTTCTTCATAGACTTTAATTTTTCAGTTTTTGAAGTTCTTTTCTTGGGTTTTTCCTCTTTCTTCTTTTGGTCATCTAGATAGTTTTGATATCTCATTCTCGCAGATCGGGCATATGACAGAAGTTCTTTGGTAATAGGAACTTCATGTAAATCAACACTTTTCAATTCATCACACACCAATCGAAGAACTACCAAACTTTCTTCTTTGAAGTTTTCCACAACTATTTCTTTATTTAAAGAAAACCCTCGTTCAACCAAAGCCTGTCCGTGGGAGAGGGTTAAGACTATCTTAATAACCTTCCACAAATGGGAATATTGTTTCTTAGCCCCAATGACGTCATAGTAGAAGGAATCTATCCTGTCTTTGGACTTTTCAAACTTGCTGAACTCTGTTATTGGGCATTCTGTAAAAAGCAGCTTCAGTTCAGATAGAGCACTATCATAGTTTATTGGGAGCATAATTTTTCTTTTCTGAAGTTCTTGTAGTAATTTTGTGAAAGTTTCAATGGTTTTTGATTTATCTACTACCATTGACTTAGGTTCGAGACACCTGGCAAATCTGACGACTGGATATTTCAAGGGGTTCTTGTCTATTGCTTTCTTTACTACAGCCTTCAAAAACATTTGGCATTCCAACTTAAACACCGACACTTCTTTTTCATTGACTTTCTTTTCTTTCTAAAGCTTGCTTAAGATTTCTCTGATGGCAAACCCTGTCTCAACTTTGTTAGAGAATTGCAGATTTTCTTTTTTATCAAAATCAACTGAACACAGAGCAAAATCAGTATTACTTTTATCAAGAACGTCCTTCTTAACAAATAGAGACATGAGGTTGTAGAGCAATTTCAAAACATCAATAGCTTGGAAACGTAACATAGACTCATCTGTTTGATAACCTTTCAGGTAAGGCTGCATTTGTTTGCCTACAAAAGAAAAGAAGCTAAGCTTGGCAACTACTAGAGGATCTTTAGTTGCCTCTTTTACAATCTGAAAAGATTTTGACACCACCTCAGACCGTGGTTTGTCTTTATAAGAGTCCATAAACTTTACTACAGAAGGCCAAATTGTTATGGCTCGGTCACTCACAGCTACATCCTCAACCCACCTTGTAGCACAAAATTTAAGTGGCATCAACCCAGTTTCATTGAGAGCTAAGAAATCGCTTCTCCTAGCAGGTGAATCTTTCAATATTTGCCACAATGCTCTCAAGAGGGTGGCTAAGTCCCAACCTGTATGCTCAGCTCCAACTTCAAAGGATCTGTGAAGAGTATGAATGCTACAGCTACCAATATCAATGAGCCGGGGGTATTCAGGGTACATGGTTTCTCTATTTATAATAAGATCCTTCAATGCTTTTAAATTTACATTTGGCCCGTCCATACCTATTTGAAGCAACTTTGCTGAATTCAATTTTTCCATGGCCCCTTGAAGAGCTTTGACTAAATCAGCGGCTTTGGCATGTCCCAGAAATTGAGAATCCAAGTATCTGCTTGTTACTATCTGCGCTTCTTCATCCCAAGACCTGATAATATCTACTTGATCTTTTTGAATAAACTTGTTTATACTGCCATCAAAGCACAACGAGAAAAATTCACACTTAGAAATGTGTTGATACAATTTGTCTTTAAAGTACTGTGCAATCCCAAAACAAAGTAAGTATGAACACTTAGTTGGTGCACATGAAAAGCTTTTGGCAATTTTACTGTCAGGAAACATTGCTGAAAAAAGGTTGTTGAGGCCATTGCAAGAATTTTTTGGTAAAAACAAATGGAAATATTTTGACAAACTAGCTTCTTTGATTCTGTTGATCACCCAACCATCCTCCCATATTTAGCACATGAACTGCTGTCAATTAACTTGTATACAAGAAAACATAATTTTTCTGGGACGTGAGTGAAAAAACATCCTTTTCAACTCTTAGCAATAATATGAAGAAAATTCCATGACAAAAAACAAAAATCCATGATAAATCAGAAAATTCCATGACATTTCCAGGTATTCCAGGACATTTATCAAATTTCAGGTATTCCAGGTTTTCCAGGACGCGTATGAACCCTGTCAATTGACCTCGTCTGGTGTATTTCACTTGTTGGCATACTTGATTTAATTATATTTTTATTTAAGTTTTATTCACTATTTTACGGTGATTTACTTTTAATATTTTTATGAAGTTCTGTTCATACTTCTTACCATTGATCCTTGCTCTATGACGAGTAATTGGGTTGTCCACGAAGTTAATTAAGCCACTCCTAGTCATCTCTAATATTTCCCGTGTAATTCTCACTTTCTTGGGACGTATCATTCTTCTTTCTTCTTTTTTCTTACTCATGTGGTTCTCTATTTCCTCTTCTTCGGTTTTCTGAATCACCTGGTTCTTTACACCTACAATGATGGCTTCTTTGTGCTGAATATTCTCTTCATTCCTGTGGTGTTTATTCTCAGGCACCAATGCTTTTGAGTCTCCTTTATTCTCGGTTTGTTTACCATTGTCTTCGGATTGTAGACTTAATTCTTCCATGGTTTCCTCATTTGGTACTTCTTCTATTGCCGGTTTGCCATCGTCCTTCCTTTCTTCCCTCCACTTCCTGTTATCCCAATCCATGACTCGAGCTTTTTATTTATCGATTCCATCATCTTCTTCATCCATTCCTGGAATTCTGTCTCCCCCATTTGTGTGGGTTTCTCAGTTTGAGTGAGAGGCATGATAATTCTATTGTATTTGCCGGGCTTAATATTGTAATATTAAAAATGTATTCGTTTAATATTTTTAAAGCCACACTCTGTTGGTCGCCAATTTGTAAGGTAACTAGATCCCTACCGTTAAAATTAAATGTATTTGATTTAATTTAAAGTTAAGTTAAAATTTGATTATAATGAATCTAGTGTTACAACTCGAAAAGAACTCTCTTTAAAATATTTACAGTAATAATCTTTAGTAATAATTGATAAATATTGTTTATTTAGTAAAGTTTGATAATTATAGTGAATAATCTGTTAATCGCTGGTCGGTGGATGAATGTAGCCGTAGCGTCGATCTTGCAGCGGAACTCCTCTTCTCGGTTGTGTCGTCAGTGTACGTAACGTTAAGTCTCGTCTGGACAAATAATTTATAATAATATACACTTTCACGTACCTGTTCGTGATACTGGAAGTTCTGAAGTTCACTTACCAAAAAATAAGCTGTCAAGATGCGCTTAATACCAGCTTGCTTTATCAACAAGGTTATATCACTCCTTGTGTGCAATAAGGGCGCCACATGGGTTTATTTTAGGAAAATTCCCATGAAAAACCAATTAATAAAATTTAGAATTTGATAAATTCGCTTTATACTTTGTTTAAATGCTTGATGCATTCACTACAATTCAAATCTAATATAGTAGAATCTCTACTCAGAGTTATCTCCCTGTACTCAATGTTAATTATTAATTCACTATTTGAAATAAATATGATCAAGGTTTATGCTGAATAAAAACGGGGTTTATTTTACCCTTTGAAAATAAACTCAACAATTAAAATACAATTGATACGTTAATATAAACTTGATGTTACTTTGTCCGTTTACAATACGGTCTAGCTCAGTTAGAACAATAAACTCTTATATCTATTAACAAATTTAACTTTTAATTATATAATATACCTCACGGGTAGGCTCTTTGAAATACAATAAAGAACTATCTTATGCCTTGACAGATGTTAATAATAATAATTAATAATTTGGCCTCGTTTAAAAATCGTAACTATTTTTCAGGTTAGCGTGTGTTACGCTTACTTATCTACTAACATATATTTTTAACATTTAGTACTAATACAAATATCTTACATAGGATTAACAAATCCGCTAAATAAATTGATCCGGTGTATCAGATAGAAAGTTTTGTTGTTCTTGCGTCAGTACAATTTTGTGGTAAATAATGATCAGTGCAAGCAGATAAATAAAATGAATTGTCACAGTGTTACCTTATTTCTGTTAATCGTATAGATTAAAATTTATTAACAAACTCTCCAGTGATCGGATTATAATGACCACTGGTTAATTACACTTCACACGCACTTGAACGGAGAGTCGGCCCTTTTCTGACTAAATCTGGGCTATGTTAATTACTGATTATAAAACTCTCTCTCTCATTCTAAAATCACGCACAAATTAAAATATTCACTTTACTTTCGAAGCACTTCCTTGTAGTCGATTGCTGTATCGTTAAATGTCTTGAAGAAATTTTAAAAGGTTTACTATGGTTGTACTATGTTAAGTTATTAAAAAATATTGCGGTGACGAGCGACGACCTTCTCGCTCGAGTGATGACAAAAAAGTGTAACGAATTCTCTTCGTTGTTGATTATATACCCCCTCGCTACATAGCGCTTAGGCGGTAAAATCGTTTAATAAACTCTTTTCTGATTGGCTCTGATAACCGTTACAAATGACGTATTGTCTTTCCAACTGTCACCGGAGCGAACGTTGCGCTCCGTTTTTTTGTGTTGCTGGTATTACTTGAATAAATTCTTATTTTTAACAATAAATGATGCTAACGCGCACTATGCACTTATTATTGTTTCGATCACGAGGTTATTACCACCAAATTAAAGTTTAGTTTATGGGCTTTAATTTGATGTGGCTTAACACTGGTTTTAACCTCGTTTTCTTTGACAATGCTCATAAATAATGTTTAGAAAAATGGTTTCTCACTGTCGTCTGCTAGCGATGCATAATACGATTATTCCCTATCTTTTGACATTTAGTGTTTCACATTGCGTTTTCTTTATAACGTCTTTGTTTGAACACTAATACATTTATGATTATACTTAGGAGCTATTTATTGCTGTACAATATTAAATCTTAACATAATTAGAGTGATACATTATTGTAAAAAATCCTTATTTTCTAATTACATTTCGTTTGGCCTACTCAATTGAACGTTATTCATTAACAATTGAGTGGTGACAGCTCATATTACATTTAGTTATATTGATTGTTCAGTAACTTTACGTTCACTAGGAGTCCTTTTTCCTTATTAATTTACTGACAAACATTTGTTTAGGCATAGTCTAGACACATTTTTAGCATCTGTTTATGCCTTAATAATTGTTACTAGTTACTTTTTGTATAATAAGGAAGTTACTCATCCATATAAGGCTTCCTTTTATAAGTATTCTTACTTACTAATATTACATCTGGGTTTGTAATGCTAGTTTTAATACACATTCTGGCCATAGCTAATCTAGTCATAGGCTTTGTCGTTTACTGGTCATGGTTCATTTACTTTCAGCTAGAATGCTGTTACTGATATTACATTATTTTCGTCATTATTCAATTAGTTTTATTAACACATGACTTTACATTCATGCCATTGACTGGCTTGTTTGACAGCTTATTGTGAACTTGGCCTGTCCATTAGTTAGAGTTGGTCATAGTATTTGTTGTAGTGTCATGCAGCGTATTCGTCACTGCTTCTTGGGATCCTTCCTCTTCTTTCTTCTTTGTTGGTCCTTCTCTTCTTTGCTACATTCATTATAAACGATTCACTTTTATTATTTCAGTGCACTTATTTACCCTTCTGGTGAATGTCTAGGTTATGTAACATTTTGTGGTGTTACATATACTCCCCTCTCAAAATTGATAATTTGAGAGAAACTTTACATTTGAAGAAATTATCATTTTAGCTTGGTTTTATCATACTATTACTGCTTCTTTCTGCATTGAGTTTAATAGTTTGTTGGTGTGCTGTACTAGATTGAGTTCTTGGCTAGTATTATTTTTTAGCTTACTAGTATTTTTTCAAGTTTCTTATATTCTTAGTCATTTAGTTACAGCATGTCTTATTTCTTAAATTAACAATTTCCTGTTTTACAATAATACATTTTTCTTGATCATTAAACACATCTTGATTCTTGTGATAAACTCTATTGTTCTTTCATTTTTACCTCACAGTGTCTGATTTATAATCCTTGACATATTACCATTTAATTTCCTAACATTTGTAATGGGTTCGGAATCAGAGGGGCTCTATTTGGCTTCCATACTCCGCCGTTCCTCATCTACACGTCTTCAGAATCAGAGGAATCCTCATCTCTGTCTGGGACAATATAAAAATTGCACGTAGCAACAGTTGCACTATCACAGCACATAAAATATAACATATCATTCATTTTTTCAATAAGATAAGAATATGATGTCTTATTCAACATAACATTCAAGGTATTAGAGGTTTCATTGTTATCACTTTTCATGCTTTATCATTTTAGCTACTATACTTCTCTTCACAGGTCATTATTTTATCTCTAATTTGACATATTGGCTATGTTGTTTATTAGCCTTGTTGCTATTTTTCGATACTAGTTTGTAAGTTATTTCGTTTATCTCAATATTCTTAAATTACACACTTAGATTTATCACTATATAATTATGCAGTTGGTCTTTAAATTCTTCTCGAGTTCACCCTACTTCACTCTTAACATTGCTTGTATATTGGGTTTTTCAACATTTGGTTCCTTATCATCCTGGATTATCAGGATATACAATATTCATATAATAAACATTTTTGTTAGATACAATATGATATACATTTTTGGTATATACAACTAGACATTTTTCTTTATCGTTCAATTAACACTCTTGTTCCTTAATAATAGTAGTATCATTTGGTAAACATTTTGTTATATACATAATATATGATAAACATTTTGGTCATACTTAAATAGACATTTTTCTTTTTTATACAATATGATAATCATTCTCGTTTATCATTCACTTAACATGATAAACAGTCTTGGTATATGCTATACGATACACATTTTTCTTTTTTATTTAATAATCCTTCTCATTCCTTGTTTAATCCATCTCTTTTCAATATTCGACATTTTGTTGTTTTTCTTCTCTGCTCCTTCAAAGGTTCGATTGTTAACCTTTATTCTGGATGTTTTATTTCATTTATTGAAATTAACCACTTGAAGAGTCAGAGTAATATTACATTATTATTTGACATACATTTTTGTTATAGACAATACATGATAAGCGTCTTTGTTTTATACAATTAGACATTTTTTCTCTGTTATTTAATATGATAAACATTTTTCTTTAGTAGACACTTTTAGTACATTTACTATAATTAACACTCTTGTTCTATTCACAGTATGATAACATAGTTCACTCTTGTATTATAATAAGTTCCTTCAACAGTATATATATACGGGGTTCTTTGTGCTTCACCATTCTATTGGGCTCATTATGGGTCAATTACGTTTTCATGGATCCATTTTTTATTGCTGTTCATAATATTACACATCTTAGTTTGTACACATTATGGTATTTAACATCTTACAATACATTTTATAATAAATTTCCTTATACATAATACTTTTTTAATATTCTTTAAATAGAATCACATAGTTCGGATTGTTTTTTATTCTCTTGAACCTTTAGTAGCTTCTCTCGGTTATCTTTGATATCGGTCCCTTTTCTTCAGTGGTTGATGGTTTCTAATGTTTAGCCATGGTCACTCGTATTGGGCGTGTTTGTCGTTTGGATCATCTTTATGTTCAGGCTTCTTCCTGCCCCGGTCGCGTACCTCACTATCATTCGGCTCTTCCATTTTGCTGCGATCAAATCTTCAGCTACCTTATGTCCTTTCGTTTTTTTTCCTCATTATCTTTGTTGCCCAGATGTCTGGTGTTCTCCTGGTTTTTGTTATCTCCTGTCTTCTGGCTGGAGTTCTCCGTCGACTGGTTCTTTTCCTTCCGCAATTTTCTGATCGCTTGGGCGTATCCTTCAATGATCCGGTCCATTTGTCCCTGGTAGTTTTCCTTCTTCCTGCGATGCATCCTTCTTCGAGGAGTATTCACTTTAAATACCTCATTGTCTATAACCTTCTCCGTCATAACATAGTCACTGGTATGTAACATTGTTTTAATCGTTCCGTCATCTGGATTATTAATTAAATATTTTAATGGTCGGTTATTCATTGAGGAATCAATTGACCTCGTCTGGTGTATTTCACTTGTTGGCATACTTGATTTAATTATATTTTTATTTAAGTTTTATTCACTATTTTACGGTGATTTACTTTTAATATTTTTATGAAGTTCTGTTCATACTTCTTACCATTGATCCTTGCTCTATGACGAGTAATTGGGTTGTCCACGAAGTTAATTAAGCCACTCCTAGTCATCTCTAATATTTCCCGTGTAATTCTCACTTTCTTGGGACGTATCATTCTTCTTTCTTCTTTTTTCTTACTCATGTGGTTCTCTATTTCCTCTTCTTCGGTTTTCTGAATCACCTGGTTCTTTACACCTACAATGATGGCTTCTTTGTGCTGAATATTCTCTTCATTCCTGTGGTGTTTATTCTCAGGCACCAATGCTTTTGAGTCTCCTTTATTCTCAGTTTGTTTACCATTGTCTTCGGATTGTAGACTTAATTCTTCCATGGTTTCCTCATTTGGTACTTCTTCTATTGCCGGTTTGCCATCGTCCTTCCTTTCTTCCCTCCACTTCCTGTTATCCCAATCCATGACTCGAGCTTTTTATTTATCGATTCCATCATCTTCTTCATCCATTCCTGGAATTCTGTCTCCCCCATTTGTGTGGGTTTCTCAGTTTGAGTGAGAGGCATGATAATTCTATTGTATTTGCCGGGCTTAATATTGTAATATTAAAAATGTATTCGTTTAATATTTTTAAAGCCACACTCTGTTGGTCGCCAATTTGTAAGGTAACTAGATCCCTACCGTTAAAATTAAATGTATTTGATTATTTTAAAGTTAAGTTAAAATTTGATTATAATGAATCTCGTGTTACAACTCGAAAAGAACTCTCTTTAAAATATTTACAGTAATAATCTTTAGTAATAATTGATAAATATTGTTTATTTAGTAAAGTTTGATAATTATAGTGAATAATCTGTTAATCGCTGGTCGGTGGATGAATGTAGCCGTAGCGTCGATCTTGCAGCGGAACTCCTCTTCTCGGTTAAGTGTCGTCAGTGTACGTAACGTTGTCTCGTCTGGACAAATAATTTATAATAATATACACTTTCACGTACCTGTTCGTGATACTGGAAGTTCTGAAGTTCACTTACCAAAAAATAAGCTGTCAAGATGCGCTTAATACCAGCTTGCTTTATCAACAAGGTTATATCAATCCTTGTGTGCAATAAGGGCGCCACATGGGTTTATTTTAGGAAAATTCCCATGAAAAACCAATTAATAAAATTTAGAATTTGATAAATTCGCTTTATACTTTGTTTAAATGCTTGATGCATTCACTACAATTCAAATCTAATCTAGTAGAATCTCTACTCAGAGTTATCTCCCTGTACTCAATGTTAATTATTAATTCACTATTTGAAATAAATATGATCAAGGTTTATGCTGAATAAAAACGGGGTTTATTTTACCCTTTGAAAATAAACTCAACAATTAAAATACAATTGATACGTTAATATAAACTTGATGTTACTTTGTCCGTTTACAATACGGTCTAGCTCAGTTAGAACAATAAACTCTTATATCTATTAACTAATTTAACTTTTAATTATATAATATACCTCACGGGTAGGCTCTTTGAAATACAATAAAGAACTATCTTATGCCTTGACAGACGTTAATAAAAATAATTAATAATTTGGCCTCGTTTAAAAATCGTAACTATTTTTCAGGTTAGCGTGTGTTACGCTTACTTATCTACTAACATATATTTTTAACATTTAGTACTAATACAAATATCTTACATAGGATTAACAAATCCGCTAAATAAATTGATCCGGTGTATCAGATAGAAAGTTTTGTTGTTCTTGCGTCAGTACAATTTTGTGGTAAATAATGATCAGTGCAAGCAGATAAATAAAATGAATTGTCACAGTGTTACCTTATTTCTTTTAATCGTATAGATTAAAATTTATTAACAAACTCTCCAGTGATTGGATTATAATGACCACTGGTTAATTACACTTCACACGCACTTGAACGGAGAGTCGGCCCTTTTCTGACTAAATCTGGGCTATGTTAATTACTGATTATAAAACTCTCTCTCTCATTCTAAAATCACGCACAAATTAAAATATTCACTTTACTTTCGAAGCACTTCCTTGTAGTCGATTGCTGTATCGTTAAATGTCTTGAAGAAATTTTAAAAGGTTTACTATGGTTGTACTATGTTAAGTTATTAAAAAATATTGCGGTGACGAGCGACGACCTTCTCGCTCGAGTGATGACAAAAAAGTGTAACAAATTCTCTTCGTTGTTGATTATATACCCCCTCGCTACATAGCGCTTAGGCGGTAAAATCATTTAATAACCTCTTTTCTGATTGGCTCTGATAACCGTTACAAATGACGTATTGTCTTTCCAACTGTCACCGGAGCGAACGTTGCGCTCTGTTTTTTTGTGTTGCTGGTATTACTTGAATAAATTCTTATTTTTAACAATAAATGATGCTAACGCGCACTATGCACTTATTATTGTTTCGATCCCGAGGTTATTACCACCAAATTAAAGTTTAGTTTATGGGCTTTAATTTGATGTGGCTTAACACTGGTTTTAACCTCGTTTTATTTGACAATGCTCATAAATAATGTTTAGAAAAATGGTTTCTCACTGTCGTCTGCTAGCGATGCATAATACGATTATTCCCTATCTTTTGACATTTAGTGTTTCACATTGCGTTTTCTTTATAACGTCTTTGTTTGAACACTAATACATTTATGATTATACTTAGGAGCTATTTATTGCTGTACAATATTAAATCTTAACATAATTAGAGTGATACATTATTGTAAAAAATCCTTATTTTCTAATTACATTTCGTTTGGCCTACTCAATTGAACGTTATTCATTAACAATTGAGTGGTGATAGTTCATATTACATTTAGTTATATTGATTGTTCAGTAACTTTACATTCACTAGGAGTCCTTTTTCCTTATTAATTTACTGACAAACGTTTGTTTAGGCATAGTCTAGACACATTTTTAGCATCTGTTTATGCCTTAATAATTGTTACTAGTTACTTTTTGTATAATAAGGAAGTTACTCATCCATATAAGGCTTCCTTTTATAAGTATTCTTACTTACTAATATTACATCTGGGTTTGTAATGCTAGTTTTAATACACATTGTGGCCATAGGTAATCTAGTCACAGGCTTTGTTGTTTACTGGTCATGGTTCATTTACTTTCAGCTAGAATGCTGTTACTGATATTACATTATTTTCGTCATTATTCAATTAGTTTTATTAACACTTGACTTTACATTCATGCCATTGACTGGCTTGTTTGACAGCTTATTGTGAACTTGGCCTGTCCATTAGTTAGAGTTGGTCATAGTATTTGTTGTAGTGTCATGCAGCGTATTCGTCACTGCTTCTTGGGATCCTTCCTCTTCTTTCTTCTTTGTTGGTCCTTCTCTTCTTTGCTACATTCATTATAAACGATTCACTTTTATTATTTCAGTGCACTTATTTACCCTTCTGGTGAATGTCTAGGTTATGTAACATTTTGTGGTGTTACATATACTCCCCTCTCAAAATTGATAATTTGAGAGAAACTTTACATTTGAAGAAATTATCATTTTAGCTTGGTTTTATCATACTATTACTGCTTCTTTCTGCATTGAGTTTAATAGTTTGTTGGTGTGCTGTACTAGATTGAGTTCTTGGCTAGTATTATTTTTTAGCTTACTAGTATTTTTTCAAGTTTCTTATATCCTTAGTCATAGCATGTCTTATTTCTTAAATTAACAATTTCCTGTTTTACAATAATACATTTTTCTTGATCATTAAACACATCTTGATTCTTGTGATAAACTCTATTGTTCTTTCATTTTTACCTCACAGTGTCTGATTTATAATCCTTGACATATTACCATTTAATTCCCTAACATTTGTAATGGGTTCGGAATCAGAGGGGCTCTATTTGGATTCCATACTCCGCCGTTCCTCATCTACACATCTTCAGAATCAGAGGAATCCTCATCTCTGTCTGGGACAATATAAAAATTGCACGTAGCAACAGTTGCACTATCACAGCACATAAAATATAACATATCATTCATATTTTCAATAAGATAAGAATATGATGTCTTATTCAACATAACATTCAAGGTATTAGAGGTTTCATTGTTATCACTTTTCATGCTTTATCATTTTAGCTACTATACTTCTCTTCACAGGTCATTATTTTATCTCTAATTTGACATATTGGCTATGTTGTTTATTAGCCTTGTTGCTATTTTTCGATACTAGTTTGTAAGTTATTTCGTTTATCTCAATATTCTTAAATTACACACTTAGATTTATCACTATATAATTATGCAGTTGGTCTTTAAATTCTTCTTGAGTTCACCCTACTTCACTCTTAACATTGCTTGTATATTGGGTTTTTCAACATTTGGTTCCTTATCATCCTGGATTATCAGGATATACAATATTCATATAATAAACATTTTTGTTAGATACAATATGATATACATTTTTGGTATATACAACTAGACATTTTTCTTTATCGTTCAATTAACACTCTTGTTCCTTAATAATAGTAGTATCATTTGGTAAACATTTTGTTATATACATAATATATGATAAACATTTTGGTCATACTTAAATAGACATTTTTCTTTTTTATACAATATGATAATCATTCTCGTTTATCATTCACTTAACATGATAAACAGTCTTGGTATATGCTATACGATACACATTTTTCTTTTTTATTTAATAATCCTTCTCATTCCTTGTTTAATCCATCTCTTTTCAATATTCGACATTTTGTTGTTTTTCTTCTCTGCTCCTTCAAAGGTTCGATTGTTAACCTTTATTCTGGATGTTTTATTTCATTTATTGAAATTAACCACTTGAAGAGTCAGAGTAATATTACATTATTATTTGACATACATTTTTGTTATAGACAATACATGATAAGCGTCTTTGTTTTATACAATTAGACATTTTTTCTCTGTTATTTAATATGATAAACATTTTTCTTTAGTAGACACTTTTAGTACATTTACTATAATTAACACTCTTGTTCTATTCACAGTATGATAAAATAGTTCACTCTTGTATTATAATAAGTTCCTTCAACAGTATATATATACGGGGTTCTTTGTGCTTCACCATTCTATTGGGCTCATTATGGGTCAATTACGTTTTCATGGATCCATTTTTTATTGCTGTTCATAATATTACACATCTTAGTTTGTACACATTATGGTATTTAACATCTTACAATACATTTTATAATAAATTTCCTTATACATAATACTTTTTTAATATTCTTTAAATAGAATCACATAGTTCGGATTGTTTTTTATTCTCTTGAACCTTTAGTAGCTTCTCTCGGTTATCTTTGATATCGGTCCCTTTTCTTCAGTGGTTGATGGTTTCTAATGTTTAGCCATGGTCACTCGTATTGGGCGTGTTTGTCGTTTGGATCATCTTTATGTTCAGGCTTCTTCCTGCCCCGGTCGCGTACCTCACTATCATTCGGCTCTTCCATTTTGCTGCGATCAAATCTTCAGCTACCTTATGTCCTTTCGTTTTTTTTCCTCATTATCTTTGTTGCCCAGATGTCTGGTGTTCTCCTGGTTTTTGTTATCTCCTGTCTTCTGGCTGGAGTTCTCCGTCGACTGGTTCTTTTCCTTCCGCAATTTTCTGATCGCTTGGGCGTATCCTTCAATGATCCGGTCCATTTGTCCCTGGTAGTTTTCCTTCTTCCTGCGATGCATCCTTCTTCGAGGAGTATTCACTTTAAATACCTCATTGTCTATAACCTTCTCCGTCATAACATAGTCACTGGTATGTAACATTGTTTTAATCGTTCCGTCATCTGGATTATTAATTAAATATTTTAATGGTCGGTTATTCATTGAAGAATCAATTGACCTCGTCTGGTGTATTTCACTTGTTGGCATACTTTATTTAATTATATTTTTATTTAAGTTTTATTCACTATTTTACGGTGATTTACTTTTAATATTTTTATGAAGTTCTGTTCATACTTCTTACCATTGATCCTTGCTCTATGACGAGTAATTGGGTTGTCCACGAAGTTAATTAAGCCACTCCTAGTCATCTCTAATATTTCCCGTGTAATTCTCACTTTCTTGGGACGTATCATTCTTCTTTCTTCTTTTTTCTTACTCATGTGGTTCTCTATTTCCTCTTCTTCGGTTTTCTGAATCACCTGGTTCTTTACACCTACAATGATGGCTTCTTTGTGCTGAATATTCTCTTCATTCCTGTGGTGTTTATTCTCAGGCACCAATGCTTTTGAGTCTCCTTTATTCTCAGTTTGTTTACCATTGTCTTCGGATTGTAGACTTAATTCTTCCATGGTTTCCTCATTTGGTACTTCTTCTATTGCCGGTTTGCCATCGTCCTTCCTTTCTTCCCTCCACTTCCTGTTATCCCAATCCATGACTCGAGCTTTTTATTTATCGATTCCATCATCTTCTTCATCCATTCCTGGAATTCTGTCTCCCCCATTTGTGTGGGTTTCTCAGTTTGAGTGAGAGGCATGATAATTCTATTGTATTTGCCGGGCTTAATATTGTAATATTAAAAATGTATTCGTTTAATATTTTTAAAGCCACACTCTGTTGGTCGCCAATTTGTAAGGTAACTAGATCCCTACCGTTAAAATTAAATGTATTTGATTATTTTAAAGTTAAGTTAAAATTTGATTATAATGAATCTCGTGTTACAACTCGAAAAGAACTCTCTTTAAAATATTTACAGTAATAATCTTTAGTAATAATTGATAAATATTGTTTATTTAGTAAAGTTTGATAATTATAGTGAATAATCTGTTAATCGCTGGTCGGTGGATGAATGTAGCCGTAGCGTCGATCTTGCAGCGGAACTCCTCTTCTCGGTTAAGTGTCGTCAGTGTACGTAACGTTGTCTCGTCTGGACAAATAATTTATAATAATATACACTTTCACGTACCTGTTCGTGATACTGGAAGTTCTGAAGTTCACTTACCAAAAAATAAGCTGTCAAGATGCGCTTAATACCAGCTTGCTTTATCAACAAGGTTATATCACTCCTTGTGTGCAATAAGGGCGCCACATGGGTTTATTTTAGGAAAATTCCCATGAAAAACCAATTAATAAAATTTAGAATTTGATAAATTCGCTTTATACTTTGTTTAAATGCTTGATGCATTCACTACAATTCAAATCTAATCTAGTAGAATCTCTACTCAGAGTTATCTCCCTGTACTCAATGTTAATTATTAATTCACTATTTGAAATAAATATGATCAAGGTTTATGCTGAATAAAAACGGGGTTTATTTTACCCTTTGAAAATAAACTCAACAATTAAAATACAATTGATACGTTAATATAAACTTGATGTTACTTTGTCCGTTTACAATACGGTCTAGCTCAGTTAGAACAATAAACTCTTATATCTATTAACTAATTTAACTTTTAATTATATAATATACCTCACGGGTAGGCTCTTTGAAATACAATAAAGAACTATCTTATGCCTTGACAGACGTTAATAAAAATAATTAATAATTTGGCCTCGTTTAAAAATCGTAACTATTTTTCAGGTTAGCGTGTGTTACGCTTACTTATCTACTAACATATATTTTTAACATTTAGTACTAATACAAATATCTTACATAGGATTAACAAATCCGCTAAATAAATTGATCCGGTGTATCAGATAGAAAGTTTTGTTGTTCTTGCGTCAGTACAATTTTGTGGTAAATAATGATCAGTGCAAGCAGATAAATAAAATGAATTGTCACAGTGTTACCTTATTTCTTTTAATCGTATAGATTAAAATTTATTAACAAACTCTCCAGTGATCGGATTATAATGACCACTGGTTAATTACACTTCACACGCACTTGAACGGAGAGTCGGCCCTTTTCTGACTAAATCTGGGCTATGTTAATTACTGATTATAAAACTCTCTCTCTCATTCTAAAATCACGCACAAATTAAAATATTCACTTTACTTTCGAAGCACTTCCTTGTAGTCGATTGCTGTATCGTTAAATGTCTTGAAGAAATTTTAAAAGGTTTACTATGGTTGTACTATGTTAAGTTATTAAAAAATATTGCGGTGACGAGCGACGACCTTCTCGCTCGAGTGATGACAAAAAAGTGTAACAAATTCTCTTCGTTGTTGATTATATACCCCCTCGCTACATAGCGCTTAGGCGGTAAAATCATTTAATAACCTCTTTTCTGATTGGCTCTGATAACCGTTACAAATGACGTATTGTCTTTCCAACTGTCACCGGAGCGAACGTTGCGCTCTGTTTTTTTGTGTTGCTGGTATTACTTGAATAAATTCTTATTTTTAACAATAAATGATGCTAACGCGCACTATGCACTTATTATTGTTTCGATCCCGAGGTTATTACCACCAAATTAAAGTTTAGTTTATGGGCTTTAATTTGATGTGGCTTAACACTGGTTTTAACCTCGTTTTATTTGACAATGCTCATAAATAATGTTTAGAAAAATGGTTTCTCACTGTCGTCTGTTAGCGATGCATAATACGATTATTCCCTATCTTTTGACAGTTAGTGTTTCACATTGCGTTTTCTTTATAACGTCTTTGTTTGAACACTAATACATTTATGATTATACTTAGGAGCTATTTATTGCTGTACAATATTAAATCTTAACATAATTAGAGTGATACATTATTGTAAAAAATCCTTATTTTCTAATTACATTTCGTTTGGCCTACTCAATTGAACGTTATTCATTAACAATTGAGTGGTGATAGTTCATATTACATTTAGTTATATTGATTGTTCAGTAACTTTACGTTCACTAGGAGTCCTTTTTCCTTATTAATTTACTGACAAACGTTTGTTTAGGCATAGTCTAGACACATTTTTAGCATCTGTTTATGCCTTAATAATTGTTACTAGTTACTTTTTGTATAATAAGGAAGTTACTCATCCATATAAGGCTTCCTTTTATAAGTATTCTTACTTACTAATATTACATCTGGGTTTGTAATGCTAGTTTTAATACACATTGTGGCCATAGGTAATCTAGTCACAGGCTTTGTCGTTTACTGGTCATGGTTCATTTACTTTCAGCTAGAATGCTGTTACTGATATTACATTATTTTCGTCATTATTCAATTAGTTTTATTAACACTTGACTTTACATTCATGCCATTGACTGGCTTGTTTGACAGCTTATTGTGAACTTGGCCTGTCCATTAGTTAGAGTTGGTCATAGTATTTGTTGTAGTGTCATGCAGCGTATTCGTCACTGCTTCTTGGGATCCTTCCTCTTCTTTCTTCTTTGTTGGTCCTTCTCTTCTTTGCTACATTCATTATAAACGATTCACTTTTATTATTTCAGTGCACTTATTTACCCTTCTGGTGAATGTCTAGGTTATGTAACATTTTGTGGTGTTACATATACTCCCCTCTCAAAATTGATAATTTGAGAGAAACTTTACATTTGAAGAAATTATCATTTTAGCTTGGTTTTATCATACTATTACTGCTTCTTTCTGCATTGAGTTTAATAGTTTGTTGGTGTGCTGTACTAGATTGAGTTCTTGGCTAGTATTATTTTTTAGCTTACTAGTATTTTTTCAAGTTTCTTATATCCTTAGTCATTTAGTTATAGCATGTCTTATTTCTTAAATTAACAATTTCCTGTTTTACAATAATACATTTTTCTTGATCATTAAACACATCTTGATTCTTGTGATAAACTCTATTGTTCTTTCATTTTTACCTCACAGTGTCTGATTTATAATCCTTGACATATTACCATTTAATTCCCTAACATTTGTAATGGGTTCGGAATCAGAGGGGCTCTATTTGGATTCCATACTCCGCCGTTCCTCATCTACACATCTTCAGAATCAGAGGAATCCTCATCTCTGTCTGGGACAATATAAAAATTGCACGTAGCAACAGTTGCACTATCACAGCACATAAAATATAACATATCATTCATTTTTTCAATAAGATAAGAATATGATGTCTTATTCAACATAACATTCAAGGTATTAGAGGTTTCATTGTTATCACTTTTCATGCTTTATCATTTTAGCTACTATACTTCTCTTCACAGGTCATTATTTTATCTCTAATTTGACATATTGGCTATGTTGTTTATTAGCCTTGTTGCTATTTTTCGATACTAGTTTGTAAGTTATTTCGTTTATCTCAATATTCTTAAATTACACACTTAGATTTATCACTATATAATTATGCAGTTGGTCTTTAAATTCTTCTTGAGTTCACCCTACTTCACTCTTAACATTGCTTGTATATTGGGTTTTTCAACATTTGGTTCCTTATCATCCTGGATTATCAGGATATACAATATTCATATAATAAACATTTTTGTTAGATACAATATGATATACATTTTTGGTATATACAACTAGACATTTTTCTTTATCGTTCAATTAACACTCTTGTTCCTTAATAATAGTAGTATCATTTGGTAAACATTTTGTTATATACATAATATATGATAAACATTTTGGTCATACTTAAATAGACATTTTTCTTTTTTATACAATATGATAATCATTCTCGTTTATCATTCACTTAACATGATAAACAGTCTTGGTATATGCTATACGATACACATTTTTCTTTTTTATTTAATAATCCTTCTCATTCCTTGTTTAATCCATCTCTTTTCAATATTCGACATTTTGTTGTTTTTCTTCTCTGCTCCTTCAAAGGTTCGATTGTTAACCTTTATTCTGGATGTTTTATTTCATTTATTGAAATTAACCACTTGAAGAGTCAGAGTAATATTACATTATTATTTGACATACATTTTTGTTATAGACAATACATGATAAGCGTCTTTGTTTTATACAATTAGACATTTTTCTCTGTTATTTAATATGATAAACATTTTTCTTTAGTAGACACTTTTAGTACATTTACTATAATTAACACTCTTGTTCTATTCACAGTATGATAAAATAGTTCACTCTTGTATTATAATAAGTTCCTTCAACAGTATATATATACGGGGTTCTTTGTGCTTCACCATTCTATTGGGCTCATTATGGGTCAATTAAGTTTTCATGGATCCATTTTTTATTGCTGTTCATAATATTACACATCTTAGTTTGTACACATTATGGTATTTAACATCTTACAATACATTTTATAATAAATTTCCTTATACATAATACTTTTTTAATATTCTTTAAATAGAATCACATAGTTCGGATTGTTTTTTATTCTCTTGAACCTTTAGTAGCTTCTCTCGGTTATCTTTGATATCGGTCCCTTTTCTTCAGTGGTTGATGGTTTCTAATGTTTAGCCATGGTCACTCGTATTGGGCGTGTTTGTCGTTTGGATCATCTTTATGTTCAGGCTTCTTTCTGCCCCGGTCGCGTACCTCACTATCATTCGGCTCTTCCATTTTGCTGCGATCAAATCTTCAGCTACCTTATGTCCTTTCGTTTTTTTCCTCATTATCTTTGTTGCCCAGATGTCTGGTGTTCTCCTGGTTTTTGTTATCTCCTGTCTTCTGGCTGGAGTTCTCCGTCGACTGGTTCTTTTCCTTCCGCAATTTTCTGATCGCTTGGGCGTATCCTTCAATGATCCGGTCCATTTGTCCCTGGTAGTTTTCCTTCTTCCTGCGATGCATCCTTCTTCGAGGAGTATTCACTTTAAATACCTCATTGTCTATAACCTTCTCCGTCATAACATAGTCACTGGTATGTAACATTGTTTTAATCGTTCCGTCATCTGGATTATTAATTAAATATTTTAATGGTCGGTTATTCATTGAGGAATCAATTGACCTCGTCTGGTGTATTTCACTTGTTGGCATACTTGATTTAATTATATTTTTATTTAAGTTTTATTCACTATTTTACGGTGATTTACTTTTAATATTTTTATGAAGTTCTGTTCATACTTCTTACCATTGATCCTTGCTCTATGACGAGTAATTGGGTTGTCCACGAAGTTAATTAAGCCACTCCTAGTCATCTCTAATATTTCCCGTGTAATTCTCACTTTCTTGGGACGTATCATTCTTCTTTCTTCTTTTTTCTTACTCATGTGGTTCTCTATTTCCTCTTCTTCGGTTTTCTGAATCACCTGGTTCTTTACACCTACAATGATGGCTTCTTTGTGCTGAATATTCTCTTCATTCCTGTGGTGTTTATTCTCAGGCACCAATGCTTTTGAGTCTCCTTTATTCTCGGTTTGTTTACCATTGTCTTCGGATTGTAGACTTAATTCTTCCATGGTTTCCTCATTTGGTACTTCTTCTATTGCCGGTTTGCCATCGTCCTTCCTTTCTTCCCTCCACTTCCTGTTATCCCAATCCATGACTCGAGCTTTTTATTTATCGATTCCATCATCTTCTTCACCCATTCCTTGAATTCTGTCTCCCCCATTTGTGTGGGTTTCTCAGTTTGAGTGAGAGGCATGATAATTCTATTGTATTTGCCGGGCTTAATATTGTAATATTAAAAATGTATTCGTTTAATATTTTTAAAGCCACACTCTGTTGGTCGCCAATTTGTAAGGTAACTAGATCCCTACCATTAAAATTAAATGTATTTGATTTAATTTAAAGTTAAGTTAAAATTTGATTATAATGAATCTCGTGTTACAACTTGAAAAGAACTCTCTTTAAAATATTTACAGTAATAATCTTTAGTAATAATTGATAAATATTGTTTATTTAGTAAAGTTTGATAATTATAGTGAATAATCTGTTAATCGCTGGTCGGTGGATGAATGTAGCCGTAGCGTCGATCTTGCAGCGGAACTCCTCTTCTCGGTTAAGTGTCGTCAGTGTACGTAACGTTAAGTCTCGTCTGGACAAATAATTTATAATAATATACACTTTCACGTACCTGTTCGTGATACTGGAAGTTCTGAAGTTCACTTACCAAAAAATAAGCTGTCAAGATGCGCTTAATACCAGCTTGCTTTATCAACAAGGTTATATCACTCCTTGTGTGCAATAAGGGCGCCACATGGGTTTATTTTAGGAAAATTCCCATGAAAAACCAATTAATAAAATTTAGAATTTGATAAATTCGCTTTATACTTTGTTTAAATGCTTGATGCATTCACTACAATTCAAATCTAATCTAGTAGAATCTCTACTCAGAGTTATCTCCCTGTACTCAATGTTAATTATTAATTCACTATTTGAAATAAATATGATCAAGGTTTATGCTGAATAAAAACGGGGTTTATTTTACCCTTTGAAAATAAACTCAACAATTAAAATACAATTGATACGTTAATATAAACTTGATGTTACTTTGTCCGTTTATAATACGGTCTAGCTCAGTTAGAACAATAAACTCTTATATCTATTAACAAATTTAACTTTTAATTATATAATATACCTCACGGGTAGGCTCTTTGAAATACAATAAAGAACAATCTTATGCCTTGACAGACGTTAATAATAATAATTAATAATTTGGGCTCGTTTAAAAATCGTAACTATTTTTCAGGTTAGCGTGTGTTACGCTTACTTATCTACTAACATATATTTTTAACATTTAGTACTAATACAAATATCTTACATAGGATTAACAAATCCGCTAAATAAATTGATCCGGTGTATCAGATAGAAAGTTTTGTTGTTCTTGCGTCAGTACAATTTTGTGGTAAATAATGATCAGTGCAAGCAGATAAATAAAATGAATTGTCACAGTGTTACCTTATTTCTTTTAATCGTATAGATTAAAATTTATTAACAAACTCTCCAGTGATCAGATTATAATGACCACTGGTTAATTACACTTCACACGCACTTGAACGGAGAGTCGGCCCTTTTCTGACTAAATCTGGGCTATGTTAATTACTGATTATAAAACTCTCTCTCTCATTCTAAAATCACGCACAAATTAAAATATTCACTTTACTTTCGAAGCACTTCCTTGTAGTCGATTGCTGTATCGTTAAATGTCTTGAAGAAATTTTAAAAGGTTTACTATGGTTGTACTATGTTAAGTTATTAAAAAATATTGCGGTGACGAGCGACGACCTTCTCGCTCGAGTGATAACAAAAAATTGTAACGAATTCTCTTCATTGTTGATTATATACCCCCTCGCTACATAGCGCTTAGGCGGTAAAATCGTTTAATAAACTCTTTTCTGATTGGCTCTGATAACCGTTACAAATGACGTATTGTCTTTCCAACTGTCACCGGAGCGAACATTGCGCTCCGTTTTTTGTGTTGCTGGTATTACTCGAATAAATTCTTATTTTTAACAATAAATGATGCTAACGCGCACTATGCACTTATTATTGTTTCGATCACGAGGTTATTACCACCAAATTAAAGTTTAGTTTATGGGCTTTAATTTGATGTGGCTTAACACTGGTTTTAACCTCGTTTTATTTGACAATGCTCATAAATAATGTTTAGAAAAATGGTTTCTCACTGTCGTCTGCTAGCGATGCATAATACGATTATTCCCTATCTTTTGACATTTAGTGTTTCACATTGCGTTTTCTTTATAACGTCTTTGTTTGAACACTAATACATTTATGATTATACTTAGGAGCTATTTATTGCTGTACAATATTAAATCATAACATAATTAGAGTGATACATTATTGTAAAAAATCCTTATTTTCTAATTACATTTCGTTTGGCCTACTCAATTGAACGTTATTCATTAACAATTGAGTGGTGATAGTTCATATTACATTTAGTTATATTGATTGTTCAGTAACTTTACGTTCACTAGGAGTCCTTTTTCCTTATTAATTTACTGACAAACGTTTGTTTAGGCATAGTCTAGACACATTTTTAGCATCTGTTTATGCCTTAATAATTGTTACTAGTTACTTTTTGTATAATAAGGAAGTTACTCATCCATATAAGGCTTCCTTTTATAAGTATTCTTACTTACTAATATTACATCTGGGTTTGTAATGCTAGTTTTAATACACATTGTGGCCATAGCTAATCTAGTCACAGGCTTTGTCGTTTACTGGTCATGGTTCATTTACTTTCAGCTAGAATGCTGTTACTGATATTACATTATTTTCGTCATTATTCAATTAGTTTTATTAACACTTGACTTTACATTCATGCCATTGACTGGCTTGTTTGACAGCTTATTGTGAACTTGGCCTGTCCATTAGTTAGAGTTGGTCATAGTATTTGTTGTAGTGTCATGCAGCGTATTCGTCACTGCTTCTTGGGATCCTTCCTCTTCTTTCTTCTTTGTTGGTCCTTCTCTTCTTTGCTACATTCATTATAAACGATTCACTTTTATTATTTCAGTGCACTTATTTACCCTTCTGGTGAATGTCTAGGTTATGTAACATTTTGTGGTGTTACATATACTCCCCTCTCAAAATTGATAATTTGAGAGAAACTTTACATTTGAAGAAATTATCATTTTAGCTTGGTTTTATCATACTATTACTGCTTCTTTCTGCATTGAGTTTAATAGTTTGTTGGTGTGCTGTACTAGATTGAGTTCTTGGCTAGTATTATTTTTTAGCTTACTAGTATTTTTTCAAGTTTCTTATATTCTTAGTCATTTAGTTATAGCATGTCTTATTTCTTAAATTAACAATTTCCTGTTTTACAATAATACATTTTTCTTGATCATTAAACACATCTTGATTCTTGTGATAAACTCTATTGTTCTTTCATTTTTACCTCACAGTGTCTGATTTATAATCCTTGACACATTACCATTTAATTCCCTAACATTTGTAATGGGTTCGGAATCAGAGGGGCTCTATTTGGCTTCCATACTCCGCCGTTCCTCATCTACACGTCTTCAGAATCAGAGGAATCCTCATCTCTGTCTGGGACAATATAAAAATTGCACGTAGCAACAGTTGCACTATCACAGCACATAAAATATAACATATCATTCATTTTTTCAATAAGATAAGAATATGATGTCTTATTCAACATAACATTCAAGGTATTAGAGGTTTCATTGTTATCACTTTTCATGCTTTATCATTTTAGCTACTATACTTCTCTTCACAGGTCATTATTTTATCTCTAATTTGACATATTGGCTATGTTGTTTATTAGCCTTGTTGCTATTTTTCGATACTAGTTTGTAAGTTATTTCGTTTATCTCAATATTCTTAAATTACACACTTAGATTTATCACTATATAATTATGCAGTTGGTCTTTAAATTCTTCTTGAGTTCACCCTACTTCACTCTTAACATTGCTTGTATATTGGGTTTTTCAACATTTGGTTCCTTATCATCCTGGATTATCAGGATATACAATATTCATATAATAAACATTTTTGTTAGATACAATATGATATACATTTTTGGTATATACAACTAGACATTTTTCTTTATCGTTCAATTAACACTCTTGTTCCTTAATAATAGTAGTATCATTTGGTAAACATTTTGTTATATACATAATATATGATAAACATTTTGGTCATACTTAAATAGACATTTTTCTTTTTTATACAATATGATAATCATTCTCGTTTATCATTCACTTAACATGATAAACAGTCTTGGTATATGCTATACGATACACATTTTTCTTTTTTATTTAATAATCCTTCTCATTCCTTGTTTAATCCATCTCTTTTCAATATTCGACATTTTGTTGTTTTTCTTCTCTGCTCCTTCAAAGGTTCGATTGTTAACCTTTATTCTGGATGTTTTATTTCATTTATTGAAATTAACCACTTGAAGAGTCAGAGTAATATTACATTATTATTTGACATACATTTTTGTTATAGACAATACATGATAAGCGTCTTTGTTTTATACAATTAGACATTTTTTCTCTGTTATTTAATATGATAAACATTTTTCTTTAGTAGACACTTTTAGTACATTTACTATAATTAACACTCTTGTTCTATTCACAGTATGATAAAATAGTTCACTCTTGTATTATAATAAGTTCCTTCAACAGTATATATATACGGGGTTCTTTGTGCTTCACCATTCTATTGGGCTCATTATGGGTCAATTATGTTTTCATGGATCCATTTTTTATTGCTGTTCATAATATTACACATCTTAGTTTGTACACATTATGGTATTTAACATCTTACAATACATTTTATAATAAATTTCCTTATACATAATACTTTTTTAATATTCTTTAAATAGAATCACATAGTTCGGATTGTTTTTTATTCTCTTGAACCTTTAGTAGCTTCTCTCGGTTATCTTTGATATCGGTCCCTTTTCTTCAGTGGTTGATGGTTTCTAATGTTTAGCCATGGTCACTCGTATTGGGCATGTTTGTCGTTTGGATCATCTTTATGTTCAGGCTTCTTTCTGCCCCGGTCGCGTACCTCACTATCATTCGGCTCTTCCATTTTGCTGCGATACAATCTTCAGCTACCTTATGTCCTTTCGTTTTTTTTCCTCATTATCTTTGTTGCCCAGATGTCTGGTGTTCTCCTGGTTTTTGTTATCTCCTGTCTTCTGGCTGGAGTTCTCCGTCGACTGGTTCTTTTCCTTCCGCAATTTTCTGATCGCTTGGGCGTATCCTTCAATGATCCGGTCCATTTGTCCCTGGTAGTTTTCCTTCTTCCTGCGATGCATCCTTCTTCGAGGAGTATTCACTTTAAATACCTCATTGTCTATAACCTTCTCCGTCATAACATAGTCACTGGTATGTAACATTGTTTTAATCGTTCCGTCATCTGGATTATTAATTAAATATTTTAATGGTCGGTTATTCATTGAGGAATCAATTGACCTCGTCTGGTGTATTTCACTTGTTGGCATACTTGATTTAATTATATTTTTATTTAAGTTTTATTCACTATTTTACGGTGATTTACTTTTAATATTTTTATGAAGTTCTGTTCATACTTCTTACCATTGATCCTTGCTCTATGACGAGTAATTGGGTTGTCCACGAAGTTAATTAAGCCACTCCTAGTCATCTCTAATATTTCCCGTGTAATTCTCACTTTCTTGGGACGTATCATTCTTCTTTCTTCTTTTTTCTTACTCATGTGGTTCTCTATTTCCTCTTCTTCGGTTTTCTGAATCACCTGGTTCTTTACACCTACAATGATGGCTTCTTTGTGCTGAATATTCTCTTCATTCCTGTGGTGTTTATTCTCAGGCACCAATGCTTTTGAGTCTCCTTTATTCTCAGTTTGTTTACCATTGTCTTCGGATTGTAGACTTAATTCTTCCATGGTTTCCTCATTTGGTACTTCTTCTATTGCCGGTTTGCCATCGTCCTTCCTTTCTTCCCTCCACTTCCTGTTATCCCAATCCATGACTCGAGCTTTTTATTTATCGATTCCATCATCTTCTTCATCCATTCCTGGAATTCTGTCTCCCCCATTTGTGTGGGTTTCTCAGTTTGAGTGAGAGGCATGATAATTCTATTGTATTTGCCGGGCTTAATATTGTAATATTAAAAATGTATTCGTTTAATATTTTTAAAGCCACACTCTGTTGGTCGCCAATTTGTAAGGTAACTAGATCCCTACCGTTAAAATTAAATGTATTTGATTATTTTAAAGTTAAGTTAAAATTTGATTATAATGAATCTCGTGTTACAACTCGAAAAGAACTCTCTTTAAAATATTTACAGTAATAATCTTTAGTAATAATTGATAAATATTGTTTATTTAGTAAAGTTTGATAATTATAGTGAATAATCTGTTAATCGCTGGTCGGTGGATGAATGTAGCCGTAGCGTCGATCTTGCAGCGGAACTCCTCTTCTCGGTTAAGTGTCGTCAGTGTACGTAACGTTAAGTCTCGTCTGGACAAATAATTTATAATAATATACACTTTCACGTACCTGTTCGTGATACTGGAAGTTCTGAAGTTCACTTACCAAAAAATAAGCTGTCAAGGTGCGCTTAATACCAGCTTGCTTTATCAACAAGGTTATATCACTCCTTGTGTGCAATAAGGGCGCCACATGGGTTTATTTTAGGAAATTCCCATGAAAAACCAATTAATAAAATTTAGAATTTGATAAATTCGCTTTATACTTTGTTTAAATGCTTGATGCATTCACTACAATTCAAATCTAATCTAGTAGAATCTCTACTCAGAGTTATCTCCCTGTACTCAATGTTAATTATTAATTCACTATTTGAAATAAATATGATCAAGGTTTATGCTGAATAAAAACGGGGTTTATTTTACCCTTTGAAAATAAACTCAACAATTAAAATACAATTGATACGTTAATATAAACTTGATGTTACTTTGTCCGTTTACAATACGGTCTAGCTCAGTTAGAACAATAAACTCTTATATCTATTAACAAATTTAACTTTTAATTATATAATATACCTCACGGGTAGGCTCTTTGAAATACAATAAAGAACTATCTTATGCCTTGACAGACGTTAATAATAATAATTAATAATTTGGCCTCGTTTAAAAATCGTAACTATTTTTCAGGTTAGCGTGTGTTACGCTTACTTATCTACTAACATATATTTTTAACATTTAGTACTAATACAAATATCTTACATAGGATTAACAAATCCGCTAAATAAATTGATCCGGTGTATCAGATAGAAAGTTTTGTTGTTCTTGCGTCAGTACAATTTTGTGGTAAATAATGATCAGTGCAAGCAGATAAATAAAATGAATTGTCACGTGTTACCTTATTTCTTTTAATCGTATAGATTAAAATTTATTAACAAACTCTCCACTGATCGGATTATAATGACCACTGGTTAATTACACTTCACATGCACTTGAACGGAGAGTCGGCCCTTTTCTGACTAAATCTGGGCTATGTTAATTACTGATTATAAAACTCTCTCTCTCGTTCTAAAATCACACACAAATTAAAATATTCACTTTACTTTCGAAGCACTTCCTTGTAGTCGATTGCTGTATCGTTAAATGTCTTGAAGAAATTTTAAAAGGTTTACTATGGTTGTACTATGTTAAGTTATTAAAAAATATTGCGGTGACAAGCGACGACCTTCTCGCTCGAGTGATAACAAAAAAGTGTAACGAATTCTCTTCGTTGTTGATTATATACCCCCTCGCTACATAGCGCTTAGGCGGTAAAATCGTTTAATAAACTCTTTTCTGATTGGCTCTGATAACCGTTACAAATGACGTATTGTCTTTCAAACTGTCACCGGAGCGAACGTTGCGCTCCGTTTTTTGTGTTGTTGGTATTACTCGAATAAATTCTTATTTTTAACAATAAATGATGCTAACGCGCGCTATGCACTTATTATTGTTTCGATCACGAGGTTATTACCACCAAATTAAAGTTTAGTTTATGGGCTTTAATTTGATGTGGCTTAACACTGGTTTTAACCTCGTTTTCTTTGACAATGCTCATAAATAATGTTTAGAAACATGGTTTCTCACTGTCGTCTGCTAGCGATGCATAATACGATTATTCCCTATCTTTTGACATTTAGTGTTTCACATTGCGTTTTCTTTATAACGTCTTTGTTTGAACACTAATACATTTATGATTATACTTAGGAGCTATTTATTGCTGTACAATATTAAATCTTAACATAATTAGAGTGATACATTATTGTAAAAAATCCTTATTTTCTAATTACATTTCGTTTGGCCTACTCAATTGAACGTTATTCATTAACAATTGAGTGGTGATATTTCATATTACATTTAGTTATATTGATTGTTCAGTAAATTTTACGTTCACTAGGAGTCCTTTTTCCTTATTAATTTACTGACAAACGTTTGTTTAGGCATAGTCTAGACACATTTTTAGCATCTGTTTATGCCTTAATAATTGTTACTAGTTACTTTTTGTATAATAAGGAAGTTACTCATCCATATAAGGCTTCCTTTTATAAGTATTCTTACTTACTAATATTACATCTGGGTTTGTAATGCTAGTTTTAATACACATTGTGGCCATAGCTAATCTAGTCATAGGCTTTGTCGTTTACTGGTCATGGTTCATTTACTTTCAGCTAGAATGCTGTTACTGATATTACATTATTTTCGTCATTATTCAATTAGTTTTATTAACACATGACTTTACATTCATGTCATTGACTGGCTTGTTTGACAGCTTATTGTGAACTTGGCCTGTCCATTAGTTAGAGTTGGTCATAGTATTTGTTGTAGTGTCATGCAGCGTATTCGTCACTGCTTCTTGGGATCCTTCCTCTTCTTTCTTCTTTGTTGGTCCTTCTCTTCTTTGCTACATTCATTATAAATGATTCACTTTTATTATTTCAGTGCACTTATTTACCCTTCTGGTGAATGTCTAGGTTATGTAACATTTTGGGGTGTTACAATATGAAAAATTAAATAATCATTATGTTGATGGTAATAATATAATGTATCTAACAAAAAATGATTTGTGTAGTTGTAAGATCAGATTGTTATTTGATGATGGAGGGTAAATGTTTTATTGTTCATGAACAATAGTTGAATTATAGTTGTTGAATTATGTGAATAGTGTGGTTTCGACATGGACTGTATTGTGAAATGATTTATGGTAAATGATAACAAATAATAATGTGGATTGTGTATATTCTTTTATGTGTTGATGTCAAATGTATTTGTGTATTACATTATGTTGTGCATTATATTTTATGTAAACAGTGTATGTATGTAAGAGGAATTGATTTAATAATAATTATTAACATTTTTCAGACTAAATAAATGATGAGAGTAATTGTGAAATTTTAAAACTGATTGAATTAAATAATTGGAGAGTAATTAATGTTATGATGAATTTAAATGATTTTCTGAGATTTAGATTCTATAATGAATAGTAAGTGATTAAACATATAATATGTTTGGATATTGAGTCACATTGTTGTTATGAGGTAAGGGATGAATTTTCTAGTGTAATTTTCAATGATCATATTAAGGTAAAATGTTATAAAGATGGAGTTTGGGTGATGAGTATTTCAATAAGGCATTTGAGTCAATCAAAGTTAACTTTAATGGGTGTTGGACAAAATAAAAAATTTTGGAATAAAAGTAATATAGAAACAGGGACACAGTAGTGGGAGTGCACATATGTAGAGAAAGTGAGAGTAATGTAATGGGAGAGTAAAATAGGTGATGGTGAAATTTTGTAGTAAGGGTGGTGTGTAGGGAGTGATCAACGTACGTCGTTGTGGCAGGTTTCGCATGGAGAAGTTTCGAAGAGTGTTTGCCGAGATTCCAGGGAGGGCAAAAGGATATGAATGGAATTGCAGGTTTGGGAACATACATCCTAGTTACAAAGAGGGTATTAGTATTTTATTATAAGAGTGGAAGGATTTAAGTAGAATTAGTGTTGAAGGGGGTTATTATTGAGAGATTGGTATCACCCTATGCAAATCTGTTAATGGTTGTTAGAAGGAAGAAGGAGAGTAAGGTTATATATTTAAATGCCCATTCAATAAATCAAATCATTGTGAATGCTAGAGAATCACTCAAACTAATTGACGATGAAAATGTGAAATAAAAGAAAATTCATAGTTGAAATGTAATAATAAATGAAATGTGATGTAACATGAATGTTGATAATAAATTTGAATTTTTGGAGAATTTAATGGTACAATAAATGATAAATAATTAAAGGTTGATATAAAAAGAGTTAATAGAAAGTTCAAGTTGTAATGTTTATAATTTTCTATACAAATTATTTGAAGGTGAATTGTTTAGTTCAATGTAGCAATGTTAATGTTCAAGGACATTGATGTTGTGTTTTGTTTATTATGTTATATTATGTTATTGTGCAAGATTAATGGGTGATTTTGGGGGGTTGTTTGGTGTCATTAGATGAGAAAATCGATTGTGGAATGTAGTAATAGTAAATGAAGAAGGACATAAGTTTAGCTATAAGTTAGGCTATTGCAGTGGCGGCATGTGTCACTGTAGATAGCTGTAAGTGTTGATGAGTAACGTCAAAGCACGTTACCATCATCGGAGGCCTAAATAGGGCGTAACATACACTGTACACCTACTTTATATAATATTATATTAGCCTATATGTGAACAGGCTACAGTGTATATAGTGATTTATAGAATTACACAATGTACACTGTGTATATAGCATAAGTACAGTGTATAAAGAAATGATGAAGTGTAAACATGCTAATGAAAAGATTTCCCCGCCTTTTCGGGCGATTACTGTTTCACCAGCACTAATCGTGGTTTTGGACGACAACCAGCTGTGGGCAGAATTTGTAAAACTGACCATGGTTGGTGGCCCTTGAAATTGGTGTGAATTTGAAATTAACGGGGGGGGGGGTGACAAGAGGGGAAATCCCCGGAACTATGGAACAGCGGCTATCCTTGTTCGCGTGGGAACAAACAAAAGGGTGATAGACCCGTTTTTAGGTTGTGACTATGTAATCAGGTATTATGATATCTGAATTTTAAAATGTAAGGCCGAAGCAAGAACAGGAGGTGACAAAATTCCTCCCTAACTTCAGTCCTTGTGGAAGCAACTGGGCGCTACAGTCCAGGGGGGCCATAGTGTGTGTGGAAGGAGGTTACTAGATTGGTAGTAACGTTTTAATGAATATTAAATATATTATGTTGATGATGTTGATCAGAGGAGATAATTAGATGATTTGGTATTGAAGTAAGAAGTATTAGGATAATGAAAGATGATTAATAATTTTCAAGTAGACAGATTGTTCTGAAGTAGTAAACTTGTGTTTTGTTCTATATATGAATTATATTAATGAATTGTTTTGTTTATTCTCTTAAACTTAATTAATTGTTTTAAAATATTATTGCGTTAGTATAAAGATTTATATTTCTTCTTGTAAAATGGGAAAGGATAAATTATTATTGATTGGAATCGAAAATTTTATAAATACTTGGGAGTGAAGTAAGAGAATGATACGTCTATATAATAAATCTTGTATTCATATACGTATTATATGTGTTTGGAGTTAAGGAAAAACCAGTGCTTCTTAATGCAAACCAGTACACAGCTAAGGGGAAACAGATCAGTTAGGGATATGGTATTATACGAGGCCACTATTTCATTTTTTTATTTGATGTTTCAGTGTCTGGTGACGCTGTGGCGGCGGTCCTGAGCTGGCCAGCGCGTCAGAGCAGGAGCGTCAAGTGCCTGACTGGCCTTGCGGTGTTGGGATCTCGAAAGAGAAATCCAGTAAGGTCATGCAGGTGCTGTCACAATCACTGGACCAAGGGGTAAGTTGTAACGGGGCAATTAAAATGAAGGGTCTATTTTAAATCTTATAATAATTTGGGGCCAATTTGTTTGGGCACCATTTACGGTCACGAAAACTTGATTTATGTAACACCCTGTATTTTACTCTGTGTCAGGCAGAACCAGGTATGAGAAAGATAAAAACGTTGAAATGCGGGTGTGAGCGCGCAGGTGTGCCACTGTTTGTACTCTTGGACCCAAAGTTAATAACGGAAATAAACTGGAATATGACCAATTAACCTGTCACGTGATTGTATTGACGAATCATAGCATAAGCTGCTGAACCTGTAGCGGAAGTGGCTGTGAGACGCGGTTGTTAGCGTTGAAACTATATTAATTATATCCATATTAAACTCTTAACTTAGGGTGCTTCTCCAAGGTTCTACAGACGAACACAGCTGCAGAAAGGATTATTTGAGGTGACCAGTACCAATATAAATACGCAATTTATGTTAAACCAAATGCTTCTGGTTTATTAAACACATTGAAACACGAGCATATTATGTTGTATTAGTAATACAACTAATCAATAACAAACAACCTAAAATTTAGCAGATTAACAAAATAAATCTTCCTTGCTACTAACCTGTTACAAATTACTAATTTTATATGAACCAATATGTTTTTACCTCTTTTCCCCTTGCTCTTATATTTTATATTATAAAACAAAACCTTTCCCTTAGAGATCTCATTTTACCATTGTTATTATTAAAATCAACTTATAATTTGTTTTGGGTCATTTAATTATGTGTTTTCGCTGCTACTTAACTGCCCATGGTCCGATCTGTAGCACTGCCTGTTGATAAGCTTTCTTATTTTCGTCGCACTCCGACACTGGTTTACATTGTTTAGTTATTGTCACTTACTTTGAACTTTACGCACCAGAATGTATTATTTTATATTTTTATGTACTGGAAGATATATATCTATTTATATAGCCGGCCGGCATTTAAGATTTGCCCGAGCACTTAGATGGTTAACGGCCGCGCGACCATGAGTTGCAATATAAACTGAACCATTCTGTGCTAAGGCAGAAAACACGGAGTTTAGTCTGGTCACGTGATCGTCAGTCTGCGCTCCAATTGGTGCTTTTTTAAAAGGCGCTATAAAGTAGGCATGGGGTTTTGCAACATTTTTCCGTCTGGTGCAATTCATAACTTGGCATTATTTTCTTCGTGATTTCCGGCTGACGCAAAACTGTATATTGTTTCATCATCTGTCTGGACTGTTTGAGTGCGGAGACAAAACACAGATGTTTTGTTTTGTAATAACACTGCATACGTGGTTGACCAGCTCGAGGTTCTAAAAAGGTGAACAATGACTACATGGGGAATTACAATTTTTAAAATATTACCTTGGCCCTACAATTCCGTACCGTTACAATACCCCCCCCCCAATGAGAGGTTGGATGCCGAAGCATACAAACTCTCATTGCCTGAAACCTAAGAGGATCAGTGAGGATATGGCGCCGCATCCCCCCTGAACTCTCTACTAAAATCATGGGTACTTTGAAACAATACAAACTAGTTCAAATACTAAAACTACTACTCGAGTCCCTAGTTCGGGGCCAATGAAACAATACAAGTTACCGCAAATAATAAAATACTCTTAGAGTCCCTAGTTCGGGGCCAATGAAACAATGCAAGTCACTTCAATTTATATTAAGACTCTTACCTTAGGGTTCTTCCCAGGATCGTACAGACGAAAACAGCTGCAGAAAGGATTATTTGTATTTGATATGTGCAATAATTACGTTAACACATTCGATACGGTCTAAACCACATACAGTAGAACTTGGCTAATTCGAAGCTGAAGGGACCAGTAAAAAATTCGAATTATCCAAACATTCGAATTAGGAAAACTTTTAATAATGGTAGAAAAATCAAATCAAAAACCGAAATTCAGTAAAGCAATATGTTATTTTGTTAAACAATTTCCTTATACATATGTACTACAAACGTATAAACACGTTTCAGTACAAAATATAGCATTTACAGTTTTTTAAAAAAGCTAGAAACTTTTGATTGCATTTTGCAGTTAATACACTGAGTTGTAGTAAATTCTTCAAGTTTATTAAGTGCTTTGAAAATAGCGTCACTTACGTTCTGCTGTTCTTCAACGAACCGTCTCAAGTCTTAAATGTAATTTGATGCCTGTGAAGCCGTGGGAATCGGTATCTCTGGAAGTTCTAGCTGGTCCCCTTCTTCATCTGAAGATGTACCATCATTTCTTTTGTTCATAACATCAGCCACGATCTCCGCATCTGTCTGTTCACCGCACACCACCAAGTCTTCATCCATGTTTACAAACTCTTCGTAACGAATGCCTGCGTCATGTCCAACATCTTCCCAGTTATCCGTAGTGGGTACGACTTCTCTAGCAGCTTTATTCTCCTCTTCACCTTCAATGTGGCAGAAACCACCTTTACGAAAACAATTAGCAATTGTTTTTTGCGTAACTTGGTCCCAAGCACTGTTGCACATGCGGCCAGCTTGAAGGATGTTAATCTTGATATTTTCGTGCTCATCTAAATAAGCACCTGACAGAATGTTTTGGACCACAAGCCGTCTGTAAAAATGCTTAAAATTTTTTATTACACCTTGGTCCGTAGGTTGAACTACTGAAGTCATGTTTGGAGGGAAAAACACAACCTTTACATTTTCCATCACAGGAATAGTGTTGTGCGCTGTACAGTTGTCAGTAAACAAGACGATTCTTCTGTTTTGATTCCGAAATTTCCTGTTGATTTTCAAAAGCCATCTTTCGAAAATTTCACCTGTCATCCAAGCTTTATTGTTTGATTCATATTCAACTGGTTTCGTTTTTACATTTTTGAAACAACGTGGGTTGGCTGACTTCCCTATCATTAGCAAAGGCAGTTTTTCCGAGCCATCCATGTTTGCTCCGAATAAAAGTGTTATGCGCTCCTTGCTGTGTTTGCCGCCACTACAACTTTCTCCTTTAAAAGCAAGTGTTTTGTCGGGGGTGCATTTGAAGAATAAGCCCGTCTCGTCTACGTTAAAAATGTCTTTAGCATCTCTATCAGAAATCATTTGCAACAAATCGTCTTTCCATGAATTTGCAGCTTCAACGTCAACAGATCCACTTTCCCCACAAACAGTTTTGAAAGACATGCCATTCCTTTCTTTAAAACCATCGAGCCAACCAGTGCTGGCCTTAAAATCATTTTTCCCTAAGCTAGATGGGAATTTCTCAGCTTTGGCTCTGACGAGGGGCCCACTGACTGGAATTTTTTTGTCCCTTGCTTGCTTAAACCACTTCACTATACATTCATCCACGTCAGAATTTTCTGGTCCACGCGCTCTTTTCCTATCTTTGTCGCTGGCTTTACACACACTATTCAAAATCTTCTCTTTATTTTTTAGATACGTTGACAGCGTATTTGGCAGTATCCCGAATTCCTTGGCAATTTCAGATTTCTTTTTTTTGTCCCTTTTCCACTTCCCGTGTAACGGCAACTTTTTCGGCAAATGTCAATGATTTGTATTGGGTCCGTGTTGGTTTTGAAAGGGCCATGATGAACACACAACACAATAAAACTGCTCAATAAGCGTCACTAAAACACACCAGTCTGTATATACAGTACTGTATAAAGAAAGAAACGGTCTTTCACTACAGGACACAGCTCGCACAGTAGAAACTCAAAAAGACTTAACACTTCTACGAATGCAGGCAGACTGAATTGAAAGCAACAGTGAGGGTGGCTTACTGACGAGGCGTGGAACAAGGGACAATGGCGGACGGTACCGTTACACGAGCCAGTCATGTGCCATCACCAGATACTGACGGCAATTCCACGAATTTGACACAAAGGACAAGCGTCTGTTCACAAAGGGCGATGCCTGCTTGTCTGTTTCCAGTCGTGTCTCTATTGTTGCGTGGTCTAGCCCATATAGCAGGCGATTTTTTGTAGTTTGAGCAAAATTTTTATTTCGAATTAACCAAAAAAAGTTCGAATTACAGACGATGTTTTTGCATGGTTTTACATAGGATATTCAAGGGACCACGGTAAAAGTTCGAATTATCCACGAATTCGAATTATGCACGTTCGAATTAGCCAAGTTCTACTGTACTTATTTTTATTTATCAAAAATTCACGCCTTTCTTTTACGTTTTATAAACGATAGTACAACTGTTTGAAATTATTTCTTATCTCTATTGAGTTTTGTTTTGACTACTATTATGAGTGATATTACTAAATAAATAAAACATTGAAAATGAACCAGTGTGTAACCTCTATATTACCACACACACACACACTCTCATTCTGTTACATTGATCTTTAAATAAACTCCGCCCCTTAGAGAACTCTATCGTATAAAGTATTTTATATTTTCCTTTTATAGCGAACAATCACCGGTTAGTTGAAATTGGTTTTAATATGCATATTAAGTGTTTCTAGTTACCCATACGCTGCGTGCTCATAGTTGGTTGCACGAACTGGTGTTGAATACTTGCTTTGATCTCACGCACTCCGGCACTCGTTTATTGCATTTACTGTTTGTGTTTAAAGGTTCTTACTGTTTTATTGGTTCCACATTATACAATACAATAAAGTCGGCCGACGTAATTTTATTCGCACTAATATGTTGTAGGCTGGCCGCGCTATGTTATTTGAACACTTTTTTATAAAGGTTTTAATGCTTTAATAGATAGGCCGTTTTACTTTACGGCCTATCTTGCATGCCCGAGGCCACTGATTTTACTGAACAACTGTATGCTGCTCCTTACTGTCTGGTGTTGCTCTGCATACTGTCATTCACAAGGGAGACTGCTGCTGGCAAGCTATTACGTAATATGTCTAGACGGTTGTTTATGCTAACATTGTGTTGCACTGAGGCACCTCACAGGTGGAAGCTGACAATTGAAACTGATTTAAATTAAAACTATGGGATCACACAATTCTGTACCGTTACAACTTACCCCCCTAGTCTGGTGACTGTGGCAGCACCCATCCGATCATACTGGACTTCTCTGTTCGAGATCCCAACACCATAAGCTCGGACGGATACCCGCCACAGTATCGCCTGACTCTAAAACATTTACTTAAAAATTAACAAAAAGGCCTTACATTATACCCTATCCACAACTGATTCGTTTCCTCTTAGCCGTACTGGTTCATTAATTATACAGTACTGGTTCATGTTTATTACAAAATATAATATGCATTTGACTACATTGTGATATTACTTCTAAATCATCCATTGGTTACCTTGATTAATTAAAATTTAATCATCAAGCCCATGATCATACACTATCACAATGATTTCTACTCATCTTCAACAAGTTACAGTGGTTTCAACAATAAAGCTTAACCCTGAAAGATACAATGTTAACAGAACAATATAAGTTTACAGTATCCTCGCCTTAGTATATATACATTCCAGACAAATTAAATAATGTTCCCAGTACAATATCGCCCAGCCAAAATAACACATTAATTATACAAAATCGCATTAAATCACAACAATTATAACTAAAAAATACAAGTTATATCCTTAACTACTATATATATATATATATATATATATATATATAGAATAAAACTTTTTTTTATCTACTACCCCCCTAATAGTCCCTTAACCCCTGATACCCGTTACAATCTGCTGTGTTCAACACTAGGCTTCTTGGCCCTTGCAGACCTCATCCTAGCTGTAATCACATTTCCCTCGTGACCTGTAACTGGGTCACCTCCTAATCCACACTCACTATTCCCCCCCTGGACTGTGGCCCCCAGTTGCTTCCACAAGGACTGATGCGGAAGGGGTGGACATTTTTTCTTTTATTCCACCCCCATCCTTGCTTCGGCGTTACAATAAATATTCAGTATAATACTTACTAGTATTGAATGATACGCCCCTAATGGACTACCACCCCTATCTGGGTGAAAATAGCCCTGTTCCAAAATTTGGTAGATTCCCCAAAAATTAACCCCCCTACTAAGTCTAACAAACCACCGGGTTAACAAAACAAACAAACCACAAGCCGGTTATATCAAGTAAAATTTATGATTTGTCACAATTAACTACTTTCACAGTCATGATCCGGTGAGGTCATGACCGCACTTAGGTGGGGAATCTACAGTTAAATATAAAACATAGATTGACATTGATAAAGGTTTACATGAACAGTTATATGCACCTCTTATTTTCCAAACGCTATCTCAGCCTGAACATTTTTGATTATATTCACACAAAATTTCCTTCAGTTTTCAATTTAAATAAAGTACATCAATTATTTATTTTACAATTACAGTCAAAATTCAGATCAAAATAAATTTAAACGCATCACTAACATTCACACTTTTAAGTTAATCCAATACCACCTCAAAATTAATTTAGTCTCTTCATATATTCAAAACAATTTCAATTATTTTAATTGCATTTTCCAAAATAATTCTAGTTAGTTTACAGTTTAATTTCTCCTTAGTATTTCAATAAATTTTACCAGCATTACATCATTTGTTTCGAATCACTCCTTAACTTCCTCCATAATCACATTCTAAATACCATTCATCTCTACTCATAACCTAACATAGCAGGTACCACAAAATAATAATTTAACCTTTTGGTTACATGACTTTGGTTTTAAAATATTTTCACAAATTATTTTTTCCTTAATTACCTGTAAATAGGTTATATGTTACATGTACAGGATAATGGTATACCGGGATGCGATGGAAGACGAACAGAACCCCTATCTCAATGACGGTGAATAACCACCATTTTGCAAACTTCAGATCCTTGTCTGCCCTTTATTTCCAAAAATAACAAACAAACCACAACCACTAATCTATGACCCCGTCCCAGTATGCCATAATCCTATTAGACTATACAGAAATTTATTATTTCGTTTGTTTACTCAGCCACAAAACTTCTCCACTACCTACCTATTAAGTGATGAGTTTACAATTCACTAATAACACCAGTTTATTTAATTTTGAGGATTACCTTAATGTATTATTTAGAATTAAGGCAATCAAATGGTCCGAAAAGGTGAGCCAATTTATGTAACTATTTTTTACTGTTTTTTCTAAGGGGAGGGTTAGGGAAATCGGGAAGATGAAAAGGGCCAGGATCATTAAAAGGTCAAGTGCTAGGACTAAAGGTAAGGACAAGGCTCCCTCTGGAAATAAGGATAAATGGAGAAAACCAAGGCTCGCGTGGGCAGGGCCGCGTCCCTGAAGTAGACGAAACCCACTGGGACAAGTGGGTACATCTACTCGCTACCACTTATTGTTTTATATAAAATTCCTAGTTTTATTGTTATATAGTTTATACCCAATAACAAGATTTATTTTATTATTTTATTTTAACCAATACTTTTTTAAATTGGTGGCGTTATGGGTACCCACTATTTCCCCCGACATTTGGTTTCGTAAAACGTAAGCGTTATCCATTTTAATTTCACCTTTCATTTTTTCATACGGTCCTTCATACAACAAAAAGAATTTTTTTATCTCTTTATCTTGTGCACTTGATAAATCGTGTCTTCTCACTAATACCAACTGACCCACCTCGTACTTGGTCCACTTACCTTTAGCATCATGAAGCCGTTTTCTTCTTTCTCCCTTAGTTAATAAGTTTTCATTGGCGAGTTTAAGTTTCACTTCCAGATCTCGGGTGTTGCTCTCTGGTGGATAGTTGAACAGCTGTTCCAGAATCCTAGGTGGACGTGTTCCCTTGACTAGCTCGTATGGTGTGAACCCCGTTGATTCATGGGTGGTACAATTTAACCATTCTTTAATTCTCCCCACATATGCTGGCCATTCGCTGTGTTTGGCATGGCAATATGCCCGAAAAATTCTCCCTAATTCTCGCATGACCCTTTCGGCCTGGTTCGACTGAGGATGGTATACCGCCGTGTGTTTAGGTATGATGCCTTCCCAACCCAAAGTTTGTCGCCATATTCCGCTAAAAAATTGGGGTCCATGGTCAGATAGTATTATTTTGGGTTTTCCGGTTTTGATCATATAATCCTTTGTTATTTTCCACTTAATACTTTACTAGTTGCCCTCTTTATACTATATAACCTTACAAATTTCGTGAACATATCTAATACCACAAAAATATACATTACGCCTCCCCTTCCCTTAGGTAGAGGGCCAAATAAATCCACCGCAACTAAATCAAAAGGCTTTTCGACTTTAATGCACCGCATCTCTCCCTCTAATCGGTAATTAACTACTTTCAACTTTTGGCATAAATCGCACCCCCGGAGTAAAGTTCTAACCCTCCGTTCCATATTTTTAAATAAACATGATTCTTTTAATACATTTACACACTTCCTAACACCGAAATGCCCATACCGAAAATGACAGTCCCATATTATCTTGTCTACCAACCCTTCCGGTATAACTAACCTCCAATCCCACTCTCCCCCCTCTACTTTCTTAAACAAACTCCCTTGATAAATCTGAAAATAACGGCTATACTCTAACTCATCGGAATCGGACTCTAAACTAGTTATTATTTTATTCAATTTAGCATCTGTCCTCTGCATGCTATTAATATCTTTCAATTCTTCCCCAAACAATCGGTCTTCCCTACTAAGTCTAAAAATTTCTATTTCTTTTAAGTCCCTCCCTGTTCTCATTCCCTCTGTATCTACCCTGGATAAAGTGTCAGGTATCTTGTTTTCCACCCCTTTTATATATTCCCAACTAAAATTATACTCTTGTAAAGCTAGCACCCACCTGGTTATCCTGCTGTGTGTCAATTTACAGGTGTTTAAAAAGGATAATGCCTTGTGGTCAGTCCGGATGATAGTGGAATTTCCCAATAGATATGTTCGAAACTTCTTCACAGCAAAGACAATACTTAATAATTCCTTCTCAGTTGTTGTGCAGTTTCTTTCAGCAGCTAACAGCGTCCGGCTGGCGAAAGCAATAGTATGATGTTCTTTGTTGTCGTCCTCCTGGTACAGTTCCGCACCTAAAGCAATATTACTGGCGTCCGTCTGTAAATAAAATGTACGTTCAAAATTAGGGTGATTCATCATGATCATGTTCATAAAATGGTCCTTTATTTCGATAAACACCTCTCGTTCTTTTTCCCCCTATTTCTACTGTTTACTCTTTTGTATGCAACACTTCACTCAACTTTGAAGTTATATGGGCATAGTTTTTCTGGAATTTTCTATAAAAATTACATAGCCCTAAAAAACTTTGCAACTGCTTGATATTTCTGGGTTCCAGGAATTTTAAAATTGATTCTACTTTCTCTGGGTTAGCTTTTATCCCGTCTGGTGTAATTATGAAACCCAAAAAATGTATTTCTTTCTGTAAGAATTTAGATTTCTCCCAATTAACAGTCAACCCCCCTTTACGCAGTCTATCTAATACATACTCTAAATGTTCCACATGTTCGGAAAATGTTCGTGATGCTATCAATATATCGTCTACATAAATGGTTAAAAAATCTAAATTTTGTGGTTGTAGGATTTCATCTAAACATTTTATAAAGCTGGCCACACTGGTATTCAGCCCAAAAGGTAACCGTTTAAATTGATAATTCTTCCCGTTGAAAAGGAATGCTGTTTATATCCTACTTTCCCATGTTAACGGGACTTGCCAGTACCCCGCGGTTAAATATAATGAGGTCATGTATTTAACTCCACTGAATTTTTGAAATATTTCATTTACTGCTTCGGGTGATTCCCGGTCCGGGATAATTATTTGATTAATCTTACGGGCGTCTAAGCATAGTCTGACTCGGCCGTCTTTTTTAATGACTACTACTAACGGGTTAGAATATGGTGATACTGATCTCTCTATTATATCCCCTTCTAACATTTTGTCTAATTCAACCTGAACCGCTCTTCTCTTTGAATATGGCACCGGATAGCTTCTTTGTACATAGGGTGCGTGTTCCCTTACTTTTAATTCACATTCATAGTTTCTTGCCCTCCCTGGTATATCGGCAAACACTTCTCGAAAACACTCTATTACCCGCCACAACGCTTTCCGTTGAGAACTCCCTATGTCACCCACCTCACTACAAAATTTCCCCGCTCTATCCTCCCAAATTCATTCATTTATATTACCCCCTAACTTTCCCTCTCTACATGCACCCGCATTAACTTCCGTTTCTACTTTACTAGCCCTATTTAGTATCATCTTAACTCCCGAAATTCTCACTGTATCTACTACCCACTCAAAACTAATCTCAACTGGTTTACCTTCATTATTAAGTACTAACAATCGCTTCTGAAAATCAATTATCGCCTTATGCTTTATCAAAAAATCATTCCCCAAAATAACCTCCAAATTCAACCCCCGTACTACTAAAAATGTATTATCATACCCTACTCCGTTAATTCTCATATTCAAATGTACTTGTTTAGTTACCCTTTTACTCCTGACCCCGGTAATACCTACAATGGTCACCCCCGCTACTGGCAAAAATGGGATATTTTTGTTTGTTTTTTGCAAACTCTCTAGTATGTGTTCGGAAATAACAGAAATTTCACTACCTGTGTCTACTAAAGTTTCTACTTCCTTACCTTCAATTTGAATTCTTACCTCTGTCAGTCCAGTTTCTGGTCTTGCCGTCTCTACATCATCCTCCTCCATCAGTTCTTTGGACAGGTCAGTACGGATGATGTTACTTATATAATCGTTGTTGTCTTGGGTCCCGCAGCCCCTTGTCGACAATGGTGGGGTCCCTTCACCCACTGTCCTTGCTAGTTTTCCGTCTGAGTGGTTGCACGGCCTGGAGTATACCCGCCACGACCTCTGTTAAAAGTTCCACTGCTTCCCGGTGCTCCTCGGTTGCTACTCTCTCCTCTCTGCAGTTGAGTGTTTTGGTTATGCTCGGTGTTGTTTCGTCGACAATTCCATTCTTTATGGCACCTATAACAGGTCGTTCTGCTGCCGTAGTTCTCACAATGGCACTCTCCACATCGCCAGTCCTCTTGTCTGTTGTTATTATTATTACCTCCTCTCATCCCTCTATAATGGGTTAGTGTTCCCCTGGGCTGGTAATGTATTTCATTTGTGTATAGTGCGGGCGGATTCGGGCGCCTACCCGTCTCTAGTTCTCTAATGTTTTGGAAAATGTCTAGTATTTGCTCTAATTCATTTATGTCTCCCACTTCCCATGTCATTAAATTGACTTGAATTTCTCTCGGCAAGTGTTTACTTATGTACCATACAAACGATCGGAACGGTAACGGAGGCTCTAAATATTTTACCTCATTATATAAAAGCATCACATACAGGGTCACATTGTCCCCCTGGGCCCCAAAATTACCTTTTCCCATAATTTTACTACATAACCCCTCTTGCTCCTCCGACCAGTATTTGCTTCGGAAGGCACTCTCGAAACTCGGATAATCTCCCCATTCTGCTTTATGTACTTTTGCCCACACTGCAGAGCTCCCTTTGAAACATTTCATTATTTTTAACAACTTCACCTCCCAATTACTGTTACAAAACTGATTATATTCTTTTACTCTATTTAGAAATTGCATGGGGTGTACCCCCCTATTCTCACAACTAAATAATTCTAGCTCAATGTCGTTATTTACTTCTCGCATTATTAATATCCGTTCCGCGACACTTTAATTTTTTTATTTATTTCCCCACTTAACTCATCTTTAGTATTGGTCAATTTTTGTTCGATCAAGTTAAACTTGTTATTTGTTACGCGTTCGGATTGAATGCTGGCCTCGTTTACCATTTCTACCACGTCTTTTAATAACTGTATTTCGGAATTATTACTATTTTCCGTTTTATTAATCCTACTGTCAATATTCTCATTAATTTCTACAATTTTGTTTGCAAACGTTAATTTACATTCACTTATTTTATACTCCATATCAGCGCTGTATTCATTTATTTTGCTTTCACAATTGCTTTCTATTTCATTTATTTTGAACTTAGTATTAGTTTCATATGTTTTAATCTTATCAATTACATAATAGAACTTATACTCACTACCAGCATTACATTAATTTATTTTACATTCAAAATTTCCAGTTACCTCCTGTATTTGTTTATAGATTTTTTTCTGCCATACTACTCTCTATTTCATCAATTCTATTATTCAAGCTTTTTAATGAATGACTCAACGTTTCATTTAATTCATATTTCAATTCGTTAAAACTACTCTCACACTTATATTTCACCTCATTAATATCACTTTTAAGTTCATCAAATTTATTGTCAAACGTTTCCTCATTACTATCAAAACGTTTATTTAATTCGTTAAATTTGTTATTCTGTGCATCAAATTTACAGTTCATTTTATCAAACTGATTCAGTAAAATACTCATCATGTCATTATCAATTTTGCTATTACCTTTTGTTGAGGTTGGAGTTAACTAGACTCACGAGTCCTCAGTCACATTACTTTGATCTGTTACATTTAATTCTACTATTTTATCTTGACCAACACTCGGGGTTGAATGTGTTTCAAGACTATTACTAATATCTGATTCGTTAAAATCAATTACAGTACTTTCATTATTATTACCTGCCATTTTTATCTTATTTATAAAATGTTACATAGAAATTTTAATCTTGTACGTATTCAGTATTAATTTACTACTGTACACAATTATAACCCTCTTACTATTTACTTTTCGTAATATTTCATTATGTTTATGTAATTTACAAAAACGTCCTCCCTCTCAAATAACCCGTTCTGCAGCTTAATTAGGCCTGATCTGTGTGATTATAATAAATCACACAAATCGTCCAACTGTTACGGGCGCCACTGAAACTATTTTATTTATATCAATATTAAACTCTTAACTTAGGGAGCTTCTCCAAGGTTCTACAGACGAACACAGCTGCAGAAAGGATTATTTGAGGTGACCGGTACCAATATAAATACGCAATTTATGTTAAAACAAATGCTTCTGGTTTATTAAACACATTGAAACATGAGCATATTATGTTGTATTAGTAATACAACTAAGCAATAACAAACAACCTAAAATTTAGCAGATTAACAAAATAAATCTTCCTTGCTACTAACCTGTTACAAATTACTTATTTTATATGAACCAATACGTTTTTACCTCTTTTCCCCTTGCTCTTATATTTTATATTATAAAACAAAACCTTTCCCTTAGAGATCTCATTTTACCATTGTTATTATTAAAATCAACTTATAATTTGTTTTGGGCCATTTAATTATGTGTTTTCGCTGGTACTTAACTGCCCATGCTCCGATCTGTAGTACTGCCTGTTGATACACTTTCTTATTTTCGTCGCACTCCGACACTGGTTTACATTGTTTAGTTATTGTCACTTACTTTGAACTTTACGCACCAGAATGTATTATTTTATATTTTTATGTACTGGAAGATATATATCTATTTATATAGCCAGCCGGCATTTAAGATTTGCCCGAGCACTTAGATGGTTAATGGCCGCGCGACCATGAGTTGCAATATAAACTGAACCATTCTGCGCTCAGGCAGAAAACAGGGAGTTTAGTCTGGTCACGTGATCGTCAGTCTGCGCTCCAATTGGTGCTTTTTTAAAAGGCGCTATAAAGTAGGCATGGGGTTTTGCAACATTTTGTCGTCTGGTGCAATTCATAACTTGGCATTATTTTCTTCGTGATTTCTGGCTGACGCAAAACTGTATATTGTTTCATCATCTGTCTAGACTGTTTGAGTGCGGAGACAAAATACAGACGTTTTGTTTTGTAATAACACTGCATACGTGGTTGACCAGCTCGAGGTTCTAAAAAGGTGAACAATGACTACATGGGGAATACAATTTTTAAAATATTACCTTGGCCCTACAATTCCATACCGTTACAGCGTCAGGAGTTGTCGTCTCACCGCTATGGCGGTTGCCGGCTGTCTAATAGGCTCATGAGCCGAAAGAAATATTTTTAGTGTAAATTTAAAAACCGTACACAGTGCAAAATTTAAACAGTGAAAAGTTAATCAAGATAAACGTTAAAAGTTAAAACAGTGAAAACGATTCGGACAAAAAGGTGAACAAAAATGGACTAAATTCAACACGTGGTCGTCATGGATGCAACTCCAGGAAAGTAATCATTGCAAAATCAACTAACAAAAAATATAATCAATTAAAAGTGCTAAATCTAAATAACAGGGGTAAAAAGGTGTGAATGAAAGTGTGTGAGCAAATGCTGGGTTGCTTTATAATAAAAAATATTTAAATAGTTATTAGCATAAGTAAATCACCATGTTGTTTTTTTTATTTTATTTTGCATTTATGAAAAGTAATTATAAAAGATCAGTAATAGTTTTGAAAAAAGAAATGAAAAGCGAGTAAACTTAAGAAGGATATGAAGAAATGTTAAATAAAAATAAGTTAAATTAACAATGCAAATGAGAGTTGAGTACGTTAATGATATAACCCTAAGTCACACTTAGCATTCACAGGTTCGTGTGACGAACTCCTGGCCGTGCAAGGTAAGCAATGAATTTCGTTATAAATTAAAAATGTGGTAGAGTAAAAAATAATAGCACAATTGGCACTCGAACTCGGGACAAGTTTTTAGAAGTTAAATTTTGTATAAAAACCGCACCTACAGGTGGATGTAAGCGTGATTTAGGAGTGCGTAGAAATTACGTAAAGGTTATGTGATATGTATACCATAGTTAAGTAATGAGTATAACAGTAAATTAATGCTGAATACATATAAGATTAAAATTTGTGAGATTAGAATCCAATAGATAAAATAAAAAATGAGTGCTAATAAAGATAATGACGAAAACGTCAGCTTCACTGAGAGCAATATAGAGGGTCAAATAAATAGCGATTTAAGCGAGACCGAATCAACGATTATGAGCGGAGTAAATGCCAAGTCGACACCTACAGTCAGTAAAGTGTCGTTAGACGACTTGTTTAATTTTATGAAATCTCAAGATGTTAAAAATGAAAGTAGACTTACTGAAATAAATAGTAATTTTAATGCCAAATTTGATGAACAGAAGAGCGAAATTAAAGAAATAAAAAATAATTTCAATGTTAAACTTGATGAAGTAAACATTAAAATGAATGATAAATTGAATGAACAAAATATTAAATTTGATGAAATTAGAAACGAAATTAAACAACAGAGTGTTGATTTTAATCAGCATATTAGGGAAATTAATACACGTTTTAATAATATTAAAGAACAAGTAATAGAATCTATAAGTAATAATTGTGAGAAGCTGATTAACGAAATGAATAAAAATTTAGACAAGAAATTAAATCAGACCATGAATAAGAAGTTAAGTGACAATGTTACAGTTATGACCAATAATAATAATGATAAAATAGTGGAAGTAGTAGCATTAGAGAATAAAATGTTGAATAGTGATGATAATTCTGAGAGTATAGTGGGGGTAAAGAATAGTGGTGAAACCGATAAATTAAACGTAAATAAAGACGGTCAGATGACAGATAATGAGGTAAGTAGGGGGTGAGAATTACGATGATATAATTAAAAATAGTGGTGACAAAATTTTAGAGGGGGTAGAATGTAATAATGGAATGTTGGTGTGTGTTGATGAGTCAGAGAAAAAGTGCAGAGAGAGTATAGAGGTAGAGGGGTTGCAGAGGGTAAATTTTCCCCAGGTTTATTGTGAACCAAGGTGTTTACAAGTGTTGTTGTTGAAGGGCAAGAGTCCCTTATTATTGGAAGACATGAGGTCTTTGAGTTGTTCCCTGATTTTTTATGAGTTAGTGCCCTCTGTATGGGATGGTAGGGAAAGTGTGATATGGCGTTGAGTTGTGTGTAGATAGGGAGATAAAATTATTTAAGGTGAATAGAAATTATGAAGAATTTGTGGAAAGGTTAGATGTAGAGAGAGCTGGTAATTATATTGAGTACTCACCTTGTATTGAAACTGAGGTAGTAGCAGAAGTAGATGATAATGTTGACGAATTATTAACTTACCTTAATGTAACAGAAAATACTAAAGGAGAAATTACCATACACGATGTCGACAGGAATTTCGAATTGATGGTATGCAATAATATTTGTATTATCAGTAGTATTGATACAATGGAACAAAGTAATAAGGATGATTGTTATAATTATAATAGCCATATGTATTCACTTGTAAATGAATGGTATAGTCATAAGATCAGGTTAATATATGATGATGGAGGTTAAATAAAAATCAGTGAATGGACATTTTAAATATTTTAGTTTATGGTTATGACCTTGCTAACTTATGAAATGAGGTGTGGTAAACGGAAAAATAATGACAAAGAATTGTAAATAAATTTATAGGGAAATTAATTGTGTTTGTGTTGCTATGTATTTTATGTAAACAATGTTTATGTAGTAGAAGTTGATTTCATAATAATAATAATAATAATAATAATAATAATAATTTATTAGACTAAATAAATAATGAGAGTTGGTAATAAATGAATTGTAATTATTTTGAAGTAAGGTAATTAAAATAACTTGTGTTTTAAATAGTTGATTGAATTAAAATAAATTGTAGATGAATTAATTGATTTAAATAATTTTATGAGATTTGAACTTGATAATAAATAGTAAATGAATAAATGTAAAATGTATTTAGTTGTGGAATCATATGATTGTTATAATGTTGAATTGGTGGTGATGAATTGTCTATAATTTTGTGTCAATAACAGGAATCGTGTTTTGAGTGATGTACTGTAAGTATGAAGTTTATAATGCAATTTAAATAAAAGTAAAATGTTCAATGTTTGAATAATAAATTTTAAATGAGTTTTAAAGGTTCAAATTAAATGATGACGTTAATTATGAGTTTATGAGTTATGAGTAGTTATGAGTTTTCTAAGGTAATTTTAAATGGTTAACTTAATGAAAAATGTTGTAAAAGATAGGGTTTGGGTAATAATAATTATTTCCATGAGGCATTTCAATTAGTCAAAGTTAACTTTAAATGGGTGTTAGAGAAAATAAGAATTTTGGAATATAAATAGTACAGAAACGGGTTAATAATAGGGACACAATAGCGATAGTACATATATGTAGAGTAATGAGAGTGATGTAATTGGGAGAATAAATAGATGGTGGTAAAATGTTGTAAAGAGGGTGGTGTGGTAAGGAGTCATCAACGACAGGCGTTATGGCAGGAGGTGAACGATTTAAAGAGGGTTACGGGTTACCTGGAAGGCTCAGGAACCGATAAGGGAATGAGCTGGTAGGTCGGGTACACACATCCTAGGTACAAAGAGGGTATCGGCTATTTTGTTATAAGTGGAGAATGATTTAAGTGGAGTTAGAGAATTATTGGTAAATATTTTGGAGAGATTGGTGTCATACTATATAAGTCCGTAAATGGTTGTTAGAAGGAAGAAGGGGGGTAAAGTTATATTTAAATACCCATTAATAAATCGAATTATTATGAATAACTAAGAATCACCAAAACCCATTAATGACCAAAATGTTAAATAAAAGAAAATTCATAGTTAAAATGTAATAATAAATGAAATGTGATGTAACATGAACGTTGATAATAGATTTGAATGTGTTTTTGGAGAATTAAATGATAATATATCCAAACATATAATGGTTTACTTTTTGTGAATTGTAGTAGCAATGTAAGTGTAAACGAATTGTATGTCTTTTTTAATAGTTTCCCCATTTTCGGGCGGTCACGGCTTCACCGAACCCTGACCGTGGATTTGGCTTAATACTCTAAATTGGTGAACTTAGAAATTAACCGGGGGGTAAATCAGGGGAATCTACGCAACTATGGAACAGCGGCTATCATCGAAGGTGGTGGTAGTGCCGTGATAAGGGCGTATGAATCATTATAGTAGGATTACTGGTGTCCTCGGACATCAGTAGTGCCAAATTTTTATATAATGCTGAAGCAAGAACGGGGTAGGCAGCGTCTACACCTCAATAAACTTCCGTTCCTGTGGAAGCAACTGGAAGCCACAGTCCAGGGGGGGGTCATAGTGTGTGTGGTAGGGAGGTTACTCAGGGGAGTAACGGATTGAAATCTTAAACTGACGTAAACTAAATGAGCTGATAAGCTAATTAAATGAGTTTATTTTGATCCAAGAGATGATTACAGTAGATAATTTGTTCAGAAGTAATTGCTTTAAATATGTTGTGCTTTCTATGATATTTTATAAATGACTTTACTGATTTTGAAAAGATTATTTCGAGTAGAGAAGGTGTTTATTATGTTTTGTTTAGTATGTTTTATTATGTTATTATTTTACTATGTTAGAGTGTAAGAATTGTAAACATGTGATGCATTTTACCTTGTATAATTGTTTGAAGTGTATTTAGGGTAAGGCCATTCACCTGACCATGTGACATTAGCTGACTACTGGTGTTATATATGTAGTATGTCCCTTATAATTGATTTGCAGATTTTTTTGCAATATAATTAAATGTTTGAAAAATAAATTTTCAATGTGTTTAAGAGGGTTTAAATTAAATGATGAAATCAATTTAAGGTAGTTATGAATTTTCAATGGGTAATAAAGGTTAGAATTTGGGTGATAAATATTTCAATAAGGCATTTGAATCAGTCAGAGTTAACTTTAAATGGGTGTTAAACAGAATAAGATTCTTGGGAATAAAAGTAATATAGAAACTGAGTATTAGTAGGGACACAGTAGCGATAGTGAATATATGTAGAGTAATGAGAGTGATGTAATTGGAGAGTAATTAGATGAGGGAGGAATTTTGTAAAGGGGGTGGTGTGATAAGGAGTCCTCAATGAAAGGCGTTCTGGCGGGAGGTGAACTGTATGTGCGTTGGCGGAGTTACCTGGGGGAGACCAGGAACTAATAAGGGAATGAGTATAGGGAGGGAACACACATCCTAAGTACAAAGAGGGTAGAGGGTATTTGGTTATAAGGGTAGAATGATTTAAGGTGAGTTAGAGTAGTAAGTTAATGGAGGTAAATATTTCGAGAGATTGGTGTCACCCTATGTAAATCTGTTAGCAAGTGTTAGAGTCAAGAGGGGGGTAAAGTTAGATTACTGCCCATTCGATAAATTAGATCATTGTGGATAATTGAGAATCACCCAAACCAACTGATGATGAAAATGATTAGTAGAAATTCATAATGGAAATGTAATAATAAAAAGTAACTAAATAAAGAGGTAATAGAATTTGAAACTAAACCCAAATTTGGTAAATTTTATTCAGATACAGATGAGATGTTTTTTTTTGTAATGAAATGAGTTTTGTATTATTTATGAATGTTTACGTTTTATTATGTTATTATGTTAGAGGGTAGGGATTATAAACAGGTATTATGTATTTTACATTGTATTATTTGTATGTAGTGTGCCTATAGTAAGGTCATTCACCTGTTAGTAAGACATCAGCTGATGAACTGTATAATGGTCAATGTAACCAATTCCTATGTTCTGTTAATAAGCAATGTAAGTTCAAGTTATATTTTATTTTATACTTTTCTTTCTATTGTCAGAATATACATTTAATAAAACAATATTACATTTTATTACATTATTATTTAATTTTGAGGAAAAAAAATGTTTTGGTTCTTTGTAGTAAAGAAATCTGTTTTAAATTTTTATGTTCACTATACGTAGAGAAGGTGTCAGGTGATATATGATGTTTATATTATGATGTATATTATAATCATGTGTAATTGTGTTTGAATAAGTGCAGGGGGACAAATTGTTTATTTTATTTTGTATAACAGGATTGTTAACAGATAAATTAAGAGGGGTTGTAAAGAAAAAATAAATGCATAAAGACTTTGAGTTTTGAAGGTTATGTTTAAATTAATTGAACCAAATAATGTAAAGTAACATTCTATTAAATTTTTAATAGGGTACGTAAATTTATTTAACTGTTGGAACCAAATTTGAGTTTTATATTAATTTTATATTATAACAATTAAGGTGCAGATAGTGTGTAATTTAGTAACATAATTAATCATAATTGTTACAACACAAATAAGCCAAACCCCGTACCAGGGATAAAAAAGATAATTCTTAATATAAAAATACTTCATATAAAATAAATTGTTTAAAATATAAATATTATGACACGACGAACGACGATATTACCCAACCCAAGTGATTGACCCAACAACAGAAACAAAGAAGGGAACCACGAAACATACACAAGAAAAAAAGGGTGATTGACCAAACAAATAGGAACTAACCAAAAGAAGATAAGAAACCAGAACTGAAGAAGAATCAAAGGAAGGGAACAAATCCCTACGACTAAATAGAAATTAAACCATATGAGAAGAGGAGAACTGAAGAAGATGAAGACGAAGAAGAAGAGGGAGATTGAGGAGACAGATTGAACCCAAGGAGAAATTAACACACATATAAAGGGGAGAAATAGTAGACTCAAAGATAGAATACTGTAAATAAACCCCAAATAATTATCCACTAATGAAACAAATAGTATTGTTGTAATTGAAATAACTTATATACCTATTTTAAAGACAAAAGACAATTGTAAAGTAACGTAGTGTAGAAAAATACACTAACACAATTATGAAGGTTAGATTTAATGAAAGATAAATAACCCAATATTATAAATAATAAAAATTATGTTGTAAAGAAATAGTGAGAAATAATAGGAGAAAAGTATAGGGATTAACCATTAAGTAACACTAAATACAAACAGTGAACCAAAGTAAAAATAATGAAAGTGTAAATACCCTAAAAATAGTGAGAGTGTATCAGTGATAAACCTCTATTAACTAAAGGTGAAAGTGATACGGGGAAATAGATATTTTAAGCAATTAAAAATGTAATAATAAATAAGAAAACACTTTATAAAGCATTGATAAACAGTCAATGATTTGAGTGATCTTGTGAACATTTATATAATTAAGAATAATTAACAATATTTCATAAAGATAAGTAAAACGTGTGATATTATTCAGGGAGAAAGCCCAGATAGAAACAGTTTGTATTAACATGGAATGGAGGAGATAGTAGTATAGAAATAAGGTTTTGTTTTAAAATTAAAAATACAAGGAATAAAACACCCCATGTTAAAAGGGGAAATGACTTTAATAAGTTTGCAAGAAGTGATGATGTTTATCACTCAAAGTAGTAACAAAAGAATGAAATTAATGTTAAAACTAACAATAACTAATAACTTATAAAGAAAAGTTAGTTTCAATGTTATGAAGAGGATATGGCTGAAGGGAACTTGCAGTCCATAAGCCTAATTATTATATTTTAAAATATGAATAATGAAAATGTATGTTGAATAGTAAGTAAAACACAAACAGAATCAACACACAACACAAACCAGTATGATAACAAAGTGAAGCCCATCAGGCTGAATTAAAAATGTAATTTAAAAGAAATAAACCAAAAACCATCATGGCTAATCTTGGCTATGAAAACATCTAACTGTCAGACACACGCAAATGTCATTTGTAACAAATTGACAAGGAAATTTGTTAATCTAAGACCAGTAAATGGCCAGTAATTATAGGTAAATCGTTTTAAAAGAGAAATGTTATTATAAAAGTTTAATTTAAGAGAGATATGTAATTTATCAAATGTCAAATAATTAGACTAAAGTTAATGTATAATAGAATATGACCTTATGAGGTATCATTTTAAACTTTGAAAGGAAAGAAATATAATAGTGATATTATTTATTACCCCAAAGGAACGATAAAGGAATAAAACCATTAAGAAAATACATAATAAATTTGAATAAAAATTCAAATCTCATAACAATGCTTTTGAAAGAGGCCTTAACCAATCAAAGGATTGCTGTTACCATAGTAACGGGCCGTTGAATAAGAATTTTCCGTTAAATTTATTAGACTTGAAGAAATGACGCGTGGGTAAGCGGCACGCAAAATTGTGATGACGGAAATTTTCAATTAAATAGTTTAAAAGACGTTCGGAAGTTAACCACAGAAACCAAAGACGAATAGATGCAGACCTACCAAGATTAAACGATGTCCTGGAACCAAATGACAATAAATTAATTAGCAGAAATCCCAAGACAAGATAGAAAAGGATGTCCGAAGCCTAAAACCAGTCCAAATTTGCAGAATTTCCACTACCCCAGATGACAACATATCAACACTGTCTGAACTGATAAGTATCAAATAAATTCCTTTCTCCCAGAAACCAAATTACTTTAAATATTTCTCCAATGATCAAATTTCTCTATTGAACAAATATAATTTTCTTTCAAAGGTTTAATGCATAATTTACTTACATAAAAACATTTTGTTAATAAAAATATAACCTCGCATTAGAGTGCGAACTTTGTAACAAACCATACGACACTACCGAACAATTTGCAAAAACACATTATACTCTCTAAGTACGTATAAGGTATGGTAGTGTACTTTTTTAATGTAACCAACGATTATGTCTTATTTTATAATCCAAAGGACCCCAGATTTTGAACAGATTAACATATTGTATGTAAACAGTAGCCATCACGGCAACGAAATAATTTGTTTAAGACCGATTTGCCAACCTTGAAATATTGGCGTCTCATGTTATAAGCCGGAGCAATTTGTTATCAAACCAGTTATAATCCTTTTGTCATATTAAATAATAACTGAATTTGTATTAAAATTACAGTACAGAGTATTACTATCGTTTTATTTCATAGGACGTTGTAGAAAATATGTGTGTTAGCAATTTTTATTCAGTAACCAACTAGCGCTCGTTACGAGTGGACAATATGGCAACCTGTACAGCGGCGGGAACCATTTGAACGATCCAGCTGTCAACGCTACTAACACTTATCAACTTATAATTTAACTATTTTAATTGTTTTGATAGAAACAATTTGGCACCAGCCGGGATTCGCAACCCCTATGAATTAACAGGTAGGTTGTACTGGTAATTTTGACAACGCTACAGACTCCAGTAGTGACTACGATTAATGTAACGACCGGTGTGAGGCAAACACACCACATTAACACTAATACACATAATAAACAAGTGTAAACACATTTTAACAGGTACGCACCCGTTTATTCGTTACATATTGACGAACCCAACGCGGGGCTGTAAACGAGGACGGCACCACTTAATATCTTCGTTACATATTGGCGACCAGCAACGTGAGGCTAGAAAGAATAACTAGCGGTGGTTATGAATAGACACGGTATGGTTACGAGGCTCAAAGGTAAGGAAGCATTAAACCAAGAAGGAAACCAAGAAGAAATGGAAGAAGTTGAGGAAGTAGAAGTTGAGGAAACGATCGGAGAATTGTTGGAAGAGAATCCACAGGAAGACCAACTGGAAAATCCAAATCCACCTGAACCAGAACCGGAAGTGGAAGTAATAGTCGACAACCAACTTGAGAAACCAGTTCAGGACGATGAGAGAGAAAAACGGGCTGGAGATCATGAAACAGCAAAGGGAGGTCCGAGCATGCAAGACCTGATGAATTTCATAGCAGAACTTTCAAGGAAAGACAAGGAAGAATTGAATAAAAAACTGGAAAAACTGGACCAAAACAGTGAAGAATTGAAGAAGCAAATGAAGGACAGCATAGAATTTCTGAATAACAAAACAGAGAGCAACCATGAAACCCTGAAGAGAAGTCAGGAGACATTGGAAAAGAAGAGCGAAGAGATGAAGAAACAGATCAAGAAGGATCTGGAAATAGTAAATAAAAGGATGGAAAATAATCATAATATTCTCCAACGGAAAATTGAGGAAGAAAGTGAAAAAACCAAGGAGGAATGGAAGCAACAACTGGTCGAATGTCGAGAGGAGATCAGGCAAACGGTAATGGAGACCAACGAAACAGTGATACAAGCCTGGGAAGAATTGAACAATAAAATAAGCAATGTCGAGGAGGAAGGTAGATTGAGAGCGACCGAATTCTACCAAGTCGTTACCGAAGGATGCCAGAAGAACAAACAGGAGGTGGTCAAGGAACTGGAGGAGAGGCACCAAGAAATACAGATAGATGTAAACAATCGTGTGGAGAAGGTATACACCGTCATCGATAAACTAGACGGACTGACCAGAGAAAACAGAGAGAAAATCGAGGGGATCAGTATACGGGAGAAACAAATGCAAGAAGAGCTGGATGCACTAAGAGAGAAACCTTATAATAACACACAAATCATAACCAGCGAAAATCGAGAGATAATTAATGTCCGCAGCTACCGGAGGAACCCGATAGAATTCCTCAAACGGGTAGAAGAGCTAATAGAAAAAAATAGAGAAACCAGGTGGTCCAGTGTGAGAAGTATGATAGATGAAATGTTCCGAGACACCCATGACAACTGGTGGACGGCCACTCGACCCGAGATCAATGACACACAGGAGTTTAAGAGACAATTCCGGGAGAAATATTGGTCCGAGTCCACACAGAATGTGGTCCGTAATGATATTAGCAACGGAAGATACGAGTCACAAGGAGGACACACTTTAACGTCCTACTTTTTGGGAAAAGTATGTTTAGCCCGAAATTTAGAACCCAAGATACCCGAGGAGTCTCTGGTAATACAGCTGGGTTATCATTACGAAGAAGCAATACAAAAGGCCAGAAGGCAAGGACAGATAAAAACAATTCAAGGAATGGCTAGTCTATTGGAGGACCTGGAGAATGATGGCCAATACCGAAAAAACCGGATCATGAACCAACGATACAACAAATGGAATGAGCATAATAATACAACCAATTTCAATGTGCCATACACATCCTCAAAACAGCAACCGGAATAACTGGGGCCGAAACAATAATAATAATAATGAAGAACAGCCATTTAATAGAAATACCCAGAATCATTCTCCGAACAATCAGCCAAGTAACAGAGGTCAACAAAACCATCGTCAAGGGAACCAAGATAACAACAGAAACATCCCAAATAATAACCGACCAAATGATAGTTACAGAGGAGCTGAACCGGAACAACGCACAAATGGTCACCCCAAAGACCATAACTACTACGGCAACCGGTACAATCCTAGTTACCAGTACAACCGGGGACCCGGGGGTAATCAAAATAGAAGCGACGGTAGACGTCACATAAATTTCATCAATGGGAGAAGGCAGAGTAACCACAGAAGATATAACCCAAGTTGGCACCCAGACTCATGGTACCACGCGTCCAATCATAATAACCATCAACCAGCAGTGAGTAGGAACAACGAACCACTTCGAGACGAAAACAACCAGCAAGAAGGGCTGAACAATGAAACGAACGACCAGTCAACTAACCTGGCCGTCAGCCAACAACCACCTTTAAACTAAACGGGTCAGTGGAAAAGTATAAACACCCTTCACATGACCAATCACTTGGGTTGAAACGTCGAACAATGTCAAAAAATGAAACCAAAGTAATTACAATAATATACAACAATTATTTAAAGAATATTCGAGAGGAACTTCTCGAAGAAGAGGCCAAACAATTACAACAAAATAATAGTGAAATTGTTCATATAAAAGCGACAATAAACGGCACAATAACCATAATCATGGTGGATACGGGGTCTAATATCTCTCTAATCAACCAGCCTGAATTAGAACGAATTCAAGCTCACTCTCGAACACCAATCCCTACGCTGCCAATAAACAATATAATCATCATTGGCGCAACAGGTAAACAGAACAAAACGGTGAGAAAACAAGTATCATTAGAGTTAGATAATCAAGAATCAACCATCCCTATTATATTTCTCGTGGCAAGTGGGCTACCATTCAACATGCTTATCGGATGTGATGTATTAAGAAGGTATTCAGCAGTAATAAACCTGCAGAAGGGAGTCGTGTTGCTAACTTCGGAACAAGGAACCTGGTCCGCAAACATTATAAATTGTATGTCAACTCCAATTGCTCTGAGCCAAGACCCAGGATTGAAGAGTTATTATTGTCAAAGGCGTGAACCATCTATCACTATGGCCGAGGAGGAGGAACGCAAAGCCTTGTGGAAACAGAAATTGGAAGAGATCAGAACCTTCCAAAGAGAACGGCCTCTACAAGAAATTAGAGAGCAACAGTCTAAAAAAACTAATTGCAATTTATAACGATTATCAGCATGTCTTTTCAAACACCCCAGGAAAAGTTAAAGGATACCAGTGTAAAATTAATTTCAGAGAACCTGTAGACTTCCACAGGAAATCATATCCCATAGCACATTCCCTGAAAAATGAAGTCAGGATGGAGATAAATAGAATGATTGCTGAAGATATTATTGAGTATAGCCAATCTCAATATACCAGCCCCATAGTAGCCATACCCAAGAAAAATGGCAAGGTACGAATTTGCCTGGACGCCCGAGAAATAAATAAAATGATTATCAATGACCGAACCTCACCGGGAGAGATAGAAGAAATTCTGAAGAGATTTCATGGGATAAGATATATTAGCACCTGGGATACTGTATGTGGGTACTGGCAGGTGGAGCTGCACCCACACAGTAGGCAGTACATGGCTTTCAGATTTGACGGTAGAAATTACCAGTTCAAAAGGTTACCATTTGGACTCATTAATTCAGTAGTAGTGTTCGTAAAGTGCATGGACCAAGTGTTGGGTCAAGAGGCACTGGAATTCACCACAGTGTACGTTGACGACCTGCTTATCACGTCAGCAGACTGGGACGAACACTGCGAAAGAGTCGAACATGTATTGGAAAAATTATCCAACAACAATATTACCCTTAAATTGGATAAATCGAAATTTATTGCAAAAGAAGTGAAGTTTTTAGGATTCAACTTGACCAAAAAGGGAATCTCTCCATCCCAAGAGAAGGTTGAAGCCAGCCAAAAATTCCCATCACCAAAAAACAAAAAGCAATTGCAATCCTTCCTAGGAGTATTTAATTACTATAGGAAGTTTCAAACCAACTACTCCCACCTAACAGCAAAATTTTCCAAACAACTCTCTTCAAAAGAAAAATGGACTTGGGGAGCTGAACAAGAGGAAGTGCTCAAATTAATTAAACAAAAGTTTGTTGATACTGTTATATTACACCACCCCAATTTTGAAAAACCATTCTACCTAAACTGCGATGCTAGTGATGTAAGTCTAGGCGCAGAGCTGTACCAGGAAGACGAGGATGGAAATCACCTGGTCATTAGCTTCGCCAGCCGAATACTAAATAGTTGCGAGCGTAACTACAATGTTACAGAAAAAAAGTTGCTCAGCATAGTATTCGCGTGCGGCAAGTTTAGAACATACATACTGGGATATCCTATCACGGTCCGAAGCGATCATAAATCAATATCGTTTCTCAAACAGTGTAAATTGAGTCATGGCCGACTTACTCGATGGATACTTGCTCTGCAAGAATACCACATTACATGGGAATATATTCCAGGACGAAAAAACATAGTGGCTGACGTTTTATCCAGAATAAATGTAGAAAATCAGACATTTGAAGGAGAAAAGGGGAAGATAGCAAAAGTGTATTATATATTGAAAGATAGGAAAGACCTGGAAAATATTGTAAACCAAATAGTGTTGCAACAAGAGCAAGATACCAAAATATCAAACATCAGAAAAAGACTGATGGAATCTGAAGCAATTATTAACAAATTTTACTGTGTATACAAAGATATCTTATTCATAAAAACAAAAAAGAACCAAGACACATGGAAACTAGTAATCCCTCAATCATTAGAAAATCAAATCATCAAAGATTACCATGTGAGATACGGACACATGGGAACAATCAAGATGGTAAAAGCTTTAGAGGAAGATTTGTTCATAAAAAATATTACAAGAAAAGTGAATAAAAACATAAAAACCTGCACATTGTGTCAGATGGTCAAAACCAATAATGAAAGGAAGAATGGAACGATGATACCCATCACATCAAATGCCAAACTAGAGAAGGTGTTCCTCGACATATGTGGACCATTCCCACGTAGCGGAGGAAGACATGGATACAAGTTCATTGTGATTATACTTGACCATTACACCAAGTACACCAAATTATACGCTATAAACAGAGCCACAACAAATAAAATATTAGATATTATTAAAAATAAATACATGTCAGAGATTGGAAAACCGTACATGATAATAACCGATCATGGAACGCAGTTTAAGGGAAAAAGGTGGAGAGAAGAATTACTAAAACTAAACATTAAAACCTATAAAACTTCAGTATACCACCCTAGTAGTAATCCAGCAGAAAGGATGTTGAGAGAGGTGGGACGCATTTTGAGAACTTATTGTCATAATAACCAGAGAGAATGGTGCAAATATTTAACTTCAACCGAAGTGTTTTTAAATATCAGCTATCACCAATTTACTGAAAATACACCATACTTGATGATGTTCGAGAGGAAGCCAAATAGAGAGATCCAAGAGATAATAGAATTCCCAAAAAACCCAGAAGACCCGTATGATAAAAACAAATGGTACAGCCTAATAATGGAAAAGATTGAGAAACAAAAGGCCAAATATGCAAAAAACCAACCCAAAATAATCAAATATAAAGAGGGAGAAAAAATATTAATCAAAAATCGTGAACTGCCAAGTACAATGGAAGGTATAGCAAAGAAATTGTTATTGCTATATACTGGCCCGTACGTTATCACAAAAGATAATGGTAATAATACTTACCAGATAAGCAATATAAATACAAGAAAAATAAAGGGAGTTTATAACCAAACTTCGATAAAAAAGTTTTATGAAGGAGAATAAATGATGAAATAAACATATTTCAAAATTCCAAAAGAGATTGTAAGAGCAGCTTACTACCCTATTTAGATGATATGTGCTGAATAAAAAGAAGTAATATAAATGAATAATAATGTAAAAAACAAAGGAAAGTTACACAAATTCCTTTCAATTTAAATCAAATCACAGTCTAATAAAAGAATGATATATGAAGTATGAAATAAAAAAGTGAGATAATAAGGAATAAGTTACACACATTCCTATATAATATAAATGTAAGAACCACAAACTTACAATTATAATTAAACAAAAAATAACTAAAAAAGGAATACGCTACAAACATTCCTTTAAAGTAAGAGAATTAACTTACAAAGAATTATCAAAAATGATATTTAATACAGAATAAAATAGATAAAAATAAAATCAAGCTCAAATTACTGAGATAAATACCTGAAATTATAATGAATCAAATGTATTCAAAGAAAAAAAAAATCTGAACTGGTACAAGGAAGAGAGAGAAATTATGTATAAAACAAATATACAGAAATGGCTAAAGCAGAATCTTGCTAAATAACCAAGAAAAGAATGAAAATGTATAAGACAATTAAAATGATCACAATGAGCATTGAAAACAAAATAATGATGAAATTAACATATGAATAAATATAAAAACAATCAAGTGTATGAGCAGATGATAGTGTATAGTTAAGGTATAGCGGAAGGAAGAATGAGTAAAAGGCCAAAGTGATCTAAAAAACAAACCACAAGGTGGACAATCCCAAAGTATATTATTATATTATATTATTATTATTTAAGTCACAAGTTGACAAAGAAGGTATTTAAGATTGACTGTTGGAAAGTCCAGCAATCCAAATGAACTGAGCAGAGATGATGTGCCTCTGGTCTCAGAAAAATGAGTAGTAATGGGAGAAACCAGCTACTATAAAAGTTAGGGAAAAAATTGTGTATAAGGGAAAATGCACCAATGGAAATAAATAAAAACAGATCCAAATAAAATGGAATGAATTAAGTAAGAAGAGAAATGAGGAATGGAGAAACAAACAAGAAAGAAAAGGAAAAAGATTATCTATAACTGATAATTTCATAAAAAACTATTCTAGTGTTTTATCAAAATGATCAATTTTAGAGGAGAGGCATTATGTTACAACACAAATAAGCCAAACCCCGTACCAGGGATAAAAAAGATAATTCTTAATATAAAAATACTTCATATAAAATAAAATGTTTAAAATATAAATATTATGACACGAAGTACGACAATATGAATTATGATTGGGCTATAGCACAGCTCCGTCATCGCTAAGAACAATGACGCACTGAGTACAATGTGTGTAACGAGGTGTTGTCCAGCAAAAACAAAGCTGGATGACGTAAGAACTACACACACACACAAGCGCAATTTTACATTTGCCTCGATCTCATATCAACGCCATTCTTCATAGCAGCCACAGCGATGTAGCGTTGTGTGCATAAAATTTTACAATAGTTTAAATATAATTGGCAAAATGTTGGCCACAGTAGTGGAGCAAGAAAGGCTCATATAACTTGATAATATAAAATACAAAATATGTAAATTCAGTGTGAACATCAACCTAATTGAACGGCAGACTAAAAGGCGAACACCGGCCATCACCATGGGCAGCAAGCACAACCAACGGATGGACATCAACACCGATTAACCAGAGAAGTTCCTTTTATTATTTTCTATCTCATGAGCTCATTAATATCAAATTGTTAATTAAAAGAATGTACGGGTCTAAAATTGAATGTGCAAATGAGAGAGTGAATGTATGGCCATAAACACATATGCCGAGGGCATTGGTTTGTGTAAGAAATTAAAAATTATTAATTAATAATTTTGAAGCTTTAATAATTTTAAGTAACGTTAAATTGATATCAATTCAGTAAATAAGGAAATTAAAGAATACCAAGATATATAGAAAGTAACCGCCATTTTGTTTTGAGTCAGATCACCTGACGTCATTATAGTGAACACATGGTTATGTATGTAATAACTTAGAGTGAATTAAAATTAATGGTTAACCTCCAGAATATTTTGTTATCAATTGTGTCGTCAACTGTGTTTCGAAATCTTCCTGTACCCGAAACCCTGGAACCCCTTAGGTATAAAACAGTTTATAAAAGAAGAAAATGAGCCCGGCGAATAATGAATTTGGTAAGTACCGAGAAATACCAAATTATGGTATTTGTCATACATATCTTGTTAGATATATGTAATAATATTATTAAAGACGGTCGGTAAGAGTAGTATATTACAATTTGCGCCCAGAACAGTGACTTTATTATTAGTTTATATTACAATTGACGCCCTCACTGGGACATGATAAATTATAATTATGGGTAAGATAACATTATTTATATATTTAAAGTTTATTGACGAATTGCGTCCAGAACAGGTAGTTAATAAGTTTATTTACAAAGGTAGTATTGATACATACAAATATAAATACATTTATATTTAGACTTATTATTATATTACAATTGGACGCCCTCACAGTGGACTTTATATAAAATTAATTTATATAAAACAGATAGGTGGAGAAACACAGAAGACGATATATAATGAATGAGAGGTTATGTTGTTGAAGTTGAATAGTTAAATACGAGTTGAGTAAATTGCGTAGTCAAATACAAATAAAGATAAATAACCATTTAAAATATTAAAATACAAAATGGCAGAAAATAATAATAGCATGGAAATGGAAAATAAAATCTCATTAGAAAATTTGTTCAAGTTAATCAGTGATAAATTCGAACAACAAAATAGCAAGTTTGAAGACAAATTCAATCAAATGAACAGTACACTTAATGCAAAATTAGATAGTTTTGAGAGTGAGTTAAAAAAGCAGAATACTTTACAGAATGTCAAATTGAATCAAGTAGATGAAAATTACGAGAGTAAAATTGGGGTAGAGAATAGTAGAGAATCAAATAAATTGAATGAAAATAAAGACAAGGTAAGTAGTGGTGAGAATTGTGATAGCAGAATTACAAATATGGTGTTAGAAAATAATGGTGTGAGTATTGAGAGTGGTGATAAAAGTATAATGGGAGTAGAATTTGATAATGAAGTGATAAAAAGTGTTGATGAATTAGAGAGAAAGTATAGAGAGAATTTACAGATAAAGGGGTTGCAGGGGGTAAATTTTTCCCGTAATGTTGTAGTAGGGGGTGAAGTAAAGACTTCACGTGTGTTTAGGAAGGACGAGAGTGCCTTCAATGCGTATTTGGAAGACAAAAGGTCTACAAATAAAGTGGTCCCTGGTTTTTTTTGTGCACTTCACAGGTGGTGCAGTGATAAAGTAGTAGAGTCCCCTGCATATATGGAGAAAGAGTGTGTAGCTTGGTATGATGGTGAGAAATGTTTTGAGAGAGAGAGAAAGAGAGAAATTGAGATATTTAAAGTAAAGAAAAATTATGAAGAGTTTATGAAAAGGTTAGGTGTAGAGATGATATATAATAAAAATAATAAGTACCTACCTTGTAAGGAAGCTGATATAGCAGTAGGAGAAGATGATAATGGAAATAATGACTTTATAACATACCTAGTGGTGACGAATTATACTGGAGGTGACAGGACAATAACCAATCGTGACAGGTTGTATGATGAATTGATAGGTAATAACCCTATTAATGATGACGGTTTGGTGAAATATAAGAATTTAAATAAGTGTTGTATTAATGATGTTAATATAATGTATTTAATAAAAAATAAATTGTACAGACCAAAAATAAGACTATTGTTTAACGATGGAGGGTAGACCTTCTATTGTGTTATGAACATTTAATTGTGTGGACAGTGTTTTTAAAAATGGACTGATTATGGTAAATGATTTAGTGATTATGTGAATTGTATATTTTTGTGTATTGATGTCTATGTGTTTGTGTATTTACTGTTGTGTATTTTATGTATTTTTTATGTAAACATGTATTGTAGGATTTTAAATAACTGAAGAAAGTTTAAATGATATTATGAGATTCAGGTTATAAGGGTTAGTAAATGATTAAGCAGGTAATAGATTTGGGTATTGAGAGGTATTGTTGTTAGTTGGTAAGTGATGAATTTTGTAATGGTGTATTAAGTTGAAATGTTGTAAAGAGTTTGGGTAATAGTGATAAATAGAGGCATGGGAGTTAGTTAGATAGAGTTATTGGGAGTTAGGAAAAATAAAGTGTTGAGATGCTGATAATATATAAAGAGGTGTTAGATATTTTAGGGACACAGTGGTTAGTAATTATATGTAGAGTTGAGTGATGTGAGTGGTAATTATATTTGTTGTTGATGGTGATATTTTGTAATAAGGGTATTGGTGTAGGAGTCCAACGAGAGATGTTGAGACAGGAAGGGATTGTTGTGTGCCGGAAAGGGTTATCTGAAAGGGTCAGGAACCGATAAGGGAATGAGTTGGTTAGAGGGAATACACACATACTAGTACAAAAAGGTGCGGTGCCAGAGGTTTTAAATGGGATTTGTGAAGGGGGTTATTATAGAGATATTGGTGTCAAAATATATTAATGGTTAGAAGCGGTTAGTGTAGAAAAGGAGGTGAGTAAGGTTAGGTTGACAATGCCAAAATAAGACAGAGAAAATAATGAATAATAGAGAGTCACCCAAACGAGTAAGGATAGAAGGGTTAGAAAAGGAGAATTCATGGTAGGAAGGTGAGGTAACAAAGGAAGGTAAATGTAACAGAAAGGTAAGGATAAATTTGAAATTGTTGTATAGAATCTAATGAAGGTCAAATAATTAAAAGTTAATAGAGAATTGTTGAAGTAGTAATGTGTTAAAGTTTGGTACAAATCATGTAAATTTAAATTGTTTAATGTAAGGTAAATGTAACAATGTTAATATGTAATGTACAATGTTTTATGATGTTTTATTATGTTGATAGCAATAGAGTGTGTGGTTAGCAGGTCGTTACAGGGGTAATGACGATAACAAGTGTTAAGAGATAGTATATTTTAAAGTTGAAAATCTAAAGTTACAAATGAAGATTGATAAAAATATTATAGTAAGCTGCCATGTACAAAATAGAAGAAGTGAGTCTAAGTTGAATAACAAAATTTAAATAAAAGTGTCTGCCATGATAGTTGTAAGCTGAATTTGTAGCAATAATTAGGTGAAGGTATTTTGGGGGTATATTAAAGAATTGTTGATATATTGTGTTATGTGTGTAGTTATAGATATGTTGTTATTTTCTTACAAGTAAGAAATTGATTTTGGTGGTGGTAAAAAATCAAGGTATTCTAAGTCTTGTAGTTGTGAGGTTGAACCTGTTGAATTAAAAACCAAACCAATGCCCCAAACACAAACCAATGCGTCTAAAAGGGAACATATCAGTTGTAGATATGTAAGTGTATTATACCACTATTTTGAATTTTGTATTGGATGTTTCAGAGTTTTGTGGTGTTGTGACCGCAGTCCTGGGCTGGCTGGAGCGTCAGAACAGGAGTGTAGAGTGCCTCATGGCCTTATGGTGTAGGGATCTCTCAGGAGAAGTCCAGTAAGGTCAGAGGGTGCGACCAACATCATGGGACCAAGGGTAAGTAATGATAAAATTTTTTTTGTAACGTTACAGGGGGTTGTGGTGACATATCTAGACTGATCCTTTTAGGAAAGTGTGAATGAGTCAAGGAAATTTGTTGTGTTCCGACACAAAAATTTTCCTTGAGGGGGTTTGTAACAGTACAGAATGACCCAGTACCAGAATTATGGGAATTAAGGGTGATTTTCAATGTTTTGTATTATGTAATTATTAAAACATGCAGAATGGTTAGGTACATTGTCCCTCTGGAAAAAGGAACAACGCAAATTCAGCCAGAGTAAAACACCAAGGTCGCCGGTGGACGTGAAAACATCAAAATATACCATGGCGGTGTTTATGACGAAGTACGACAATATGAATTATGATTGGGCTATAGCACAGCTCCGTCATCGCTAAGAACAATGACGCACTGAGTACAATGTGTGTAACGAGGTGTTGTCCAGCAAAAACAAAGCTGGATGACGTACGAACTACACACACACAAGCGCAATTTTACATTTGCCTCGATCTCATATCAACGCCATTCTTCATAGCAGCCACAGCGACGTAGCGTTGTGTGCATAAAATTTTACAATAGTTTAAATATAATTGGCAAAATGTTGGCCACAGTAAGTGGAGCAAGAAAGGCTCATATAACTTGATAATATAAAATACAAAATATGTAAATTCAGTGTGAACATCAACCTAATTGAACAGCAGACTAAAAGGCGAACACCGGCCATCACCATGGGCAGCAAGCACAACCAATGGATGGACATCAACACCGATTAACCAGAGAAGTTCCTTTTATTATTTTCTATCTCATGAGCTCATTAATATCAAATTGTTAATTAAAAGAATGTACGGGTCTAAAATTGAATGTGCAAATGAGAGAGTGAATGTATGGCCATAAACACATATGCCGAGGGCATTGGTTTGTGTAAGAAATTAAAAATTATTAATTAATAATTTTGAAGCTGCAGCAGTAACGTTAAATTGATATCAATTCAGTAAATAAAGAAATTAAAGAATACCAAGAGATATAGAAAGTAACCGCCATTTTGTTTTGAGTCAGATCACCTGACGTCATTATAGTGAACACATGGTTATGTATGTAATAACTTATGAGTGAATTAAAATTAATGGTTAACCTCCAGAATATTTTGTTATCAATTGTGTCGTCAACTGTGTTTCGAAATCTTCCTGTACCCGAAACCCTGGAACCCCTTAGGTATAAAACAGTTTATAAAAGAAGAAAATGAGCCTGGCGAATAATGAATTTGGTAAGTACCGAGAAATACCAAATTATGGTATTTGTCATACATATCTTGCTAGATATATGTAATAATATTATTAAAGCGTAAAGTAAAAAAGAGTTTTAATATTACAATTGCCGCCCTCACAGTGACGTATTATTGTAATATTACATGTGAACATTTATATAATTAAGAATAATTAACAATAATATTTCATAAAGATAAGTAAAACGTGTGATATTATTCAGGGAGAAAGCCCAGATAGAAACAGTTTGTATTAACATGGAATGGAGGAGATAGTAGTATAGAAATAAGGTTTTGTTTTAAAATTAAAAATACAAGGAATAAAACACCCCATGTTAACAGGGGAAATAACTTTAATAAGTTTGCAAGAAGTGATGATGTTTATCACTCAAAGTAGTAACAAAAGAATGAAATTAATGTTAAAACTAACAATAACTAATAACTTATAAAGAATAGTTTGTTTCAATGTTATGAAGAGGATATGGCTGAAGGGAACTTGCAGTCCATAAGCCTAATTATTATATTTTAAAATATGAATAATGAAAATGTATGTTGAATAGTAAGTAAAACACAAACAGAATCAACACACAACACAAACCAGTATGATAACAAAGTGAAGCCCATCAGGCTGAATTAAAAATGTAATTTAAAAGAAATAAACCAAAAACCATCATGGCTAATCTTGGCTATGAAAACATCTAACTGTCAGACACACACAAATGTCATTTGTAACAAATTGACAAGGAAATTTGTTAATCTAAGACCAGTAAATGGCCAGTAATTATAGGTAAATCGTTTTAAAAGAGAAATGTTATTATAAAAGTTTAATTTAAGAGAGATATGTAATTTATCAAATGTCAAATAATTAGACTAAAGTTAATGTATAATAGAATATGACCTTATGAGGTATCATTTTAAACTTTGAAAGGAAAGAAATATAATAGTGATATTATTTATTACCCCAAAGGAACGATAAAGGAATAAAACCATTAAGAAAATACATAATAAATTTGAATAAAAATTCAAATCTCATAACAATGCTTTTGAAAGAGGCCTTAACCAATCAAAGGATTGCTGTTACCATAGTAACGGGCCGTTGAATAAGAATTTTCCGTTACATTTATTAGACTTGAAGAAATGACGCGTGGGTAAGCGGCACGCAAAATTGTGATGACGGAAATTTTCAATTAAATAGTTTAAAAGACGTTCGGAAGTTAACCACAGAAACCAAAGACGAATAGATGCAGACCTACCAAGATTAAACGATGTCCTGGAACCAAATGACAATAAATTAATTAGCAGAAATCCCAAGACAAGATAGAAAAGGATGTCCGAAGCCTAAAACCAGTCCAAATTTGCAGAATTTCCACTACCCCAGATGATGACATATCAACACTGTCTGAACTGATAAGTATCAAATAAATTCCTTTCTCCAAGAAACCAAATTACTTTAAATATTTCTCAAATGATCAAATTTCTCACTACTGAACAAATATAATTTTCTTTCAAAGGTTTAATGCATAATTTACTTATGTAAAAACATTTTGTTAATAAAAATATAACCTCGCATTAGAGTGCGAACTTTGTAACAAACCATACGACACTACCGAACAATTTGTAAAAACACATTATACTCTCTAAGTAGGTATAAGGTATGGTAGTGTACTTTTTTAATGTAACCAACGTTTATGTCTTATTTTATAATCCAAAGGACCCCAGATTTTGAACAGATTAACATATTGTATGTAAACAGTAGCCATCACGGCAACGAAATAATTTGTTTAAGACCGATTTGCCAACCTTGAAATATTGGCGTCTCATGTTATAAGCCAGAGCAATTTGTTATCAAACCATTTATAATCCTTTTGTCATATTAAATAATAACTGAATTTGTATTAAAATTACAGTACAGAGTATTACTATCGTTTTATTTCATAGGACGTTGTAGAATATATGTGTGTTAGCAATTTTTATTCAGTAACCAACTAGCGCTCGTTACGAGTGGACAATATGGCAACCTGTACAGCGGCGGGAACCATTTGAACGATCCAGCTGTCAACGCTACTAACACTTATCAACTTATAATTTAACTATTTTAATTGTTTTGATAGAAACAATTTGGCGCCAGCCGGGATTCGCAACCCCTATGAATTAACAGGTAGGTTGTACTGGTAATTTTGACAACGCTACAGACTCCAGTAGTGACTACGATTAATGTAACGACCGGTGTGAGGCAAACACACCACATTAACACTAATACACATAATAAACAAGTGTAAACGCATTTTAACAGGTACGCACCCGTTTATTCGTTACATATTGACGAACCCAAAGCGGGGCTGTAAACGAGGACGGCACCACTTAATATCTTCGTTACATATTGGCGACCAGCAACGTGAGGCTAGAAAGAATAACTAGCGGTGGTTATGAATAGACACGGTATGGTTACGAGGCTCAAAGGTAAGGAAGCATTAAACCAAGAAGGAAACCAAGAAGAAATGGAAGAAGTTGAGGAAGTAGAAGTTGAGGAAACGATCGGAGAATTGTTGGAAGAGAATCCACAGGAAGACCAACTGGAAAATCCAAATCCACCTGAACCAGAACCGGAAGTGGAAGTAATAGTCGACAACCAACTTGAGAAACCAGTTCAGGACGATGAGAGAGAAAAACGGGCTGGAGATCATGAAACAGCAAAGGGAGGTCCGAGCATGCAAGACCTGATGAATTTCATAGCAGAACTTTCAAGGAAAGACAAGGAAGAATTGAATAAAAAACTGGAAAAACTGGACCAAAACAGTGAAGAATTGAAGAAGCAAATGAAGGACAGCATAGAATTTCTGAATAACAAAATAGAGAGCAACCATGAAACCCTGAAGAGAAGTCAGGAGACATTGGAAAAGAAGAGCGAAGAGCTGAAGAAACAGATCAAGAAGGATCTGGAAATAGTAAATAAAAGGATGGAAAATAATCATAATATTCTCCAACGGAAAATTGAGGAAGAAAGTGAAAAAACCAAGGAGGAATGGAAGCAACAACTGGTCGAATGTCGAGAGGAGATCAGGCAAACGGTAACGAAGACCAACGAAACAGTGATACAAGTCCGGGAAGAATTGAACAATAAAATAAGCAATGTCGAGGAGGAAGGTAGATTGAGAGCGACCGAATTCTACCAAGTCGTTACCGAAGGATGCCAGAAGAACAAACAGGAGGTGGTCAAGGAACTGGAGGAGAGGCACCAAGAAATACAGCAGATAGATGTAAACAATCGTGTGGAGAAGGTATACACCGTCATCGATAAACTAGACGGACTGACCAGAGAAAACAGAGAGAAAATCCAGGGGATCAGTATAAGGGAGAAACAAATGCAAGAAGAGCTGGATGCACTAAGAGAGAAACCTTATAATAACACACAAATCATAACCAGCGAAAATCGAGAGATAATTAATGTCCGCAGCTACCGGAGGAACCCGATAGAATTCCTCAAACGGGTAGAAGAGCTAATAGAAAAAAATAGAGAAACCAGGTGGTCCAGTGTGAGAAGTATGATAGATGAAATGTTCCGAGACACCCATGACAACTGGTGGACGGCCACTCGACCCGAGATCAATGACACACAGGAGTTTAAGAGACAATTCCGGGAGAAATATTGGTCCGAGTCCACACAGAATGTGGTCCGTAATGATATTAGCAACGGAAGATACGAGTCACAAGGAGGACACACTTTAACGTCCTACCTTTTGGGAAAAGTATGTTTAGCCCGAAATTTAGAACCCAAGATACCCGAGGAGTCTCTGGTAATACAGCTGGGTTATCATTACGAAGAAGCAATACAAAAGGCCAGAAGGCAAGGAGAGATAAAAACAATTCAAGGAATGGCTAGTCTATTGGAGGACCTGGAGAATGATGGCCAATACCGAAAAAACCGGATCATGAACCAACGATACAACAAATGGAATGAGCATAATAATACAACCAATTTCAATGTGCCATACATCATCCTCAAAACAGCAACCGGAATAACTGGGGCCGAAACAATAATAATAATAATGAAGAACAGCCATTTAATAGAAATACCCAGAATCATTCTCCGAACAATCAGCCAAGTAACAGAGGTCAACAAAACCATCGTCAAGGGAACCAAGATAACAACAGAAACATCCCAAATAATAACCGACCAAATGATAGTTACAGAGGAGCTGAACCGGAACAACGCACAAATGGTCACCCCAACGACCATAACTACTACGGCAACCGGTACAATCCTAGTTACCAGTACAACCGGGGACCCGGGGGTAATCAAAATAGAAGCGACGGTAGACGTCACGTAAATTTCATCAATGGGAGAAGGCAGAGTAACCACAGAAGATATAACCCAAGTTGGCACCCAGACTCATGGTACCACGCGTCCAATCATAATAACAATCAACCAGCAGTGAGTAGGAACAACAAACCACTTCGAGACGAAAACAACCAGCAACAAGGGCTGAACAATGAAACGAACGACCAGTCAGTCAACTAACCTGGCCGTCAGCCAACAACCACCTTTAAACTAAACGGGTCAGTGGAAAAGTATAAACACCCTTCACATGACCAATCACTTGGGTTGAAACGTCGAACAATGTCAAAAAATGAAACCAAAGTAATTACAATAATATACAACAATTATTTAAAGAATATTCGAGAGGAACTTCTCGAAGAAGATGCCAAACAATTACAACAAAATAATAGTGAAATTGTTCATATAAAAGCGACAATAAACGGCACAATAACCATAATCATGGTGGATACGGGGTCTAATATCTCTCTAATCAACCAGCCTGAATTAGAACGAATTCAAGCTCACTCTCGAACACCAATCCCTACGCTGCCAATAAACAATATAATCATCATTGGCGCAACTGGTAAACAGAACAAAACGGTGAGAAAACAAGTATCATTAGAGTTAGATAATCAAGAATCAACCATCCCTATTATATTTCTCGTGGCAAGTGGGCTACCATTCAACATGCTTATCGGATGTGATGTATTAAGAAGGTATTCAGCAGTAATAAACCTGCAGAAGGGAGTCGTGTTGCTAACTTCGGAACAAGGAACCTGGTCCGCAAACATTATAAATTGTATGTCAACTCCAATTGCTCTGAGCCAAGACCCAGGATTGAAGAGTTATTATTGTCAAAGGCGTGAACCATCTATCACTATGGCCGAGGAGGAGGAATGCAAAGCCTTGTGGAAACAGAAATTGGAAGAGATCAGAACCTTCCAAAGAGAACGGCCTCTACAAGAAATTAGTGAGCAACAGTCTAAAAAAGCTAATTGCAATTTATAACGATTATCAGCATGTCTTTTCAAACACCCCAGGAAAAGTTAAAGGATACCAGTATAAAATTAATTTCAGAGAACCTGTAGACTTCCACAGGAAATCATATCCCATAGCACATTCCCTGAAAAATGAAGTCAGGATGGAGATAAATAGAATGATTGCTGAAGATATTATTGAGTATAGCCAATCTCAATATACCAGCCCCATAGTAGCCGTACCCAAGAAAAATGGCAAGGTACGAATTTGCCTGGACGCCCGAGAAATAAATAAAATGATTATCAATGACCGAACCTCACCGGGAGAGATAGAAGAAATTCTGAAGAGATTTCATGGGATAAGATATATTAGCACCTGGGATACTGTATGTGGGTACTGGCAGGTGGAGCTGCACCCACACAGTAGGCAGTACATGGCTTTCAGATTTGACGGTAGAAATTACCAGTTCAAAAGGTTACCATTTGGACTCATTAATTCAGTAGCAGTGTTCGTAAAGTGCATGGACCAAGTGTTGGGTCAAGAGGCACTGGAATTCACCACAGTGTACGTTGACGACCTGCTTATCACGTCAGCAGACTGGGACGAACACTGCGAAAGAGTCGAACATGTATTGGAAAAATTATCCAACAACAATATTACCCTTAAATTGGATAAATCGAAATTTATTGCAAAAGAAGTGAAGTTTTCAGGATTCAACTTGACCGAGAAGGGAATCTCTCCATCCCAAGAGCAGGTTGAAGCCATCCAAAAATTCCCATCACCGAAAAACAAAAAGCAATTGCAATCCTTCCTAGGAGTATGTAATTACTATAGGAAGTTTCAAACCAACTACTCCCACCTAACAGCAAAATTTTCCAAACAACTCTCTTCAAAAGAAAAATGGACTTGGGGAGCTGAACAAGAGGAAGTGCTCAAATTAATTAAACAAAAGTTTGTTGATACTGTTATATTACACCACCCCAATTTTGAAAAACCATTCTACCTAAACTGCGATGCTAGTGATGTAAGTCTAGGCGCAGAGCTGTACCAGGAAGACGAGGATGGAAATCACCTGGTCATTAGCTTCGCCAGCCGAATACTAAATAGTTGCGAGCGTAACTACAATGTTACAGAAAAAGAGTTGCTCAGCATAGTATTCGCGTGCGGCAAGTTTAGAACATACATACTGGGATATCCTATCACGGTCCGAAGCGATCATAAATCAATATCGTTTCTCAAACAGTGTAAATTGAGTCATGGCCGACTTACTCGATGGATACTTGCTCTGCAAGAATACCACATTACATGGGAATATATTCCAGGACGAAAAAACATAGTGGCTGACGTTTTATCCAGAATAAATGTAGAAAATCAGACATTTGAAGGAGAAAAGGGGAAGATAGCAAAAGTGTATTATATATTGAAAGATAGGAAAGACCTGGAAAATATTGTAAACCAAATAGTGTTGCAACAAGAGCAAGATCCAAAATATCAAACATCAGAAAAAGACTGATGGAATCTGAAGCAATTATTAACAAATTTTACTGTGTATACAAAGATATCTTATTCATAAAAACAAAAAAGAACCAAGACACATGGAAACTAGTAATCCCTCAATCATTAGAAAATCAAATCATCAAAGATTACCATGTGAGATACGGACACATGGGAACAATCAAGATGGTAAAAGCTTTAGAGGAAGATTTGTTCATAAAAAATATTACAAGAAAAGTGAATAAAAACATAAAAACCTGCACATTGTGTCAGATGGTCAAAACCAATAATGAAAGGAAGAATGGAACGATGATACCCATCACATCAAATGCCAAACTAGAGAAGGTGTTCCTCGACATATGTGGACCATTCCCACGTAGCGGAGGAAGACATGGATACAAGTTCATTGTGATTATACTTGACCATTACACCAAGTACACCAAATTATACGCTATAAACAGAGCCACAACAAATAAAATATTAGATATTATTAAAAATAAATACATGTCAGAGATTGGAAAACCGTACATGATAATAACCGATCATGGAACGCAGTTTAAGGGAAAAAGGTGGAGAGAAGAATTACTAAAACTAAACATTAAAACCTATAAAACTTCAGTATACCACCCTAGTAGTAATCCAGCAGAAAGGATGTTGAGAGAGGTGGGACGCATTTTGAGAACTTATTGTCATAATAACCAGAGAGAATGGTGCAAATATTTAACTTCAACCGAAGTGTTTTTAAATATCAGCTATCACCAATTTACTGAAAATACACCATACTTGATGATGTTCGAGAGGAAGCCAAATAGAGAGATCCAAGAGATAATAGAATTCCCAAAAAACCCAGAAGACCCGTATGATAAAAACAAATGGTACAGCCTAATAATGGAAAAGATTGAGAAACAAAAGGCCAAATATGCAAAAAACCAACCCAAAATAATCAAATATAAAGAGGGAGAAAAAATATTAATCAAAAATCGTGAACTGCCAAGTACAATGGAAGGTATAGCAAAGAAATTGTTGTTGCTATATACTGGCCCGTACGTTATCACAAAAGATAAAAAATTATAGTAAAAAATAAAACCATAAAATAGTTTTTGTGATTTCCACTCGTCCACTCATTATTGACGAGTGGAAATCATAAAAACTATTTTATGGTTTTATTTTTTACTATAATTTACAATGGATTTTCACCAAGTAAAGGCATCAAGCATTAATTATTACAAAAGATAATGGTAATAATACTTACCAGATAAGCAATATAAATACAAGAAAAATAAAGGGAGTTTATAACCAAACTTCGATAAAAAAGTTTTATGAAGGAGAATAAATGATGAAATAAACATATTTCAAACTTCCAAAAGAGATTGTAAGAGCAGCTTACTACCCTATTTAGATGATATGTGCTGAATAAAAAGAAGTAATATAAATGAATAATAATGTAAAAAACAAAGGAAAGTTACACAAATTCCTTTCAATTTAAATCAACTCACAGTCTAATAAAAGAATGATATATGAAGTATGAAATAAAAAAGTGAGATAATAAGGAATAAGTTACACACATTCCTATATAATATAAATGTAAGAACCACAAGCTTACAATTATAATTAAACAAAAAATAACTAAAAAAGGTATACGCTACAAACATTCCTTTAAAGTAAGAGAATTAACTTACAAAGAATTATCAAAAATGATATTTAATACAGAATAAAATAGACAAAAATAAAATCAAGCTCAAATTACTGAGATAAATACCTGAAATTATAATGAATCAAATGTATTCAAAGAAAAAAAAAATCTGAACTGGTACAAGGAAGAGAGAGAAATTATGTATAAAACAAATATACAGAAATGGCTAAAGCAGAATCTTGCTAAATAACCAAGAAAAGAATGAAAATGTCTAAGACAATTAAAATGATCACAATGAGCATTGAAAACAAAATAATGATGAAATTAACATATGAATAAATATAAAAACAATCAAGTGTATGAGCAGATGATAGTGTATAGTTAAGGTATAGCGGAAGGAAGAATGAGTAAAAGGCCAAAGTGATCTAAAAAACAAACCACAAGGTGGACAATCCCAAAGTATATTATTATATTATATTATTATTATTTAAGTCACAAGTTGACAAAGAAGGTATTTAAGATTGACTGTTGAAAAGTCCAGCAATCCAAATGAACTGAGCAGAGATGATGTGCCTCTGGTCTCAGAAAAATGAGTAGTAATGGGAGAAACCAGCTACTATAAAAGTTAGGGAAAAAATTGTGTATAAGGGAAAATGCACCAATGGAAATAAATAAAAACAGATCCAAATAAAATGGAATGAATTAAGTAAGAAGAGAAATGAGGAATGGAGAAACAAACAAGAAAGAAAAGGAAAAAGATTGTCTATAACTGATAATTTCATAAAAAACTATGCTAGTGTTTTATCAAAATGATCAATTTTAGAGAAGAGGCATTATGTTACAACACAAATAAGCCAAACCCCGTACCAGGGATAAAAAAGATAATTCTTAATATAAAAATACTTCATATAAAATAAAATGTTTAAAATATAAATATTATGACACGACGAACGACGATATTACCCAACCCAAGTGATTGACCCAACAACAGAAACAAAGAAGGGAACCACGAAACATACACAAGAAAAAAAGGGTGATTGACCAAACAAATAGGAACTAACCAAAAGAAGATAAGAAACCAGAACTAAAGAAGAATCAAAGGAAGGGAACAAATCCCTACGACTAAATAGAAATTAAACCAGATGAGAAGAGGAGAACTGAAGAAGATGAAGACGAAGAAGAAGAGGGAGATTGAGGAGACAGGTTGAACCCAAGGAGAAATTAACACACATATAAAGGGGAGAAATAGTAGACTCAAAGATAGAATACTGTAAATAAACCCCAAATACCACTAATCCACAACTATCCACTAATGAAACAACTAGTATTTTTGTAATTGAAATAACTTATATACCTATTTTAAAGACAAAAGACAATTGTAAAGTAACGTAGTGTAGAAAAGTACACTAACACAATTATGAAGGTTAGATTTAATGAAAGATAAATAACCCAATATTATAAATAATAAAAATTATGTTGTAAAGAAATAGTGAGAAATAATAGGAGAAAAGTATAGGGATTAACCATTAAGTAACACTAAATACAAACAGTGAACCAAAGTAAAAATAGTGAAAGTGTAAATACCCTAAAAATAGTGAGAGTGTATCAGTGATAAACCTCTATTAATTAAAGGTGAAAGTGATACGGGGAAATAGATATTTTAAGCAATTAAAAATGTAATAATAAATAAGAAAACACTTTATAAAGCATTGATAAACAGTCAATGATTTGAGTGATCTTGTGAACATTTATATAATTAAGAATAATTAACAATAATATTTCATAAAGATAAGTAAAACGTGTGATATTATTCAGGGAGAAAGCCCAGATAGAAACAGTTTGTATTAACATGGAATGGAGGAGATAGTAGTATAGAAATAAGGTTTTGTTTTAAAATTAAAAATACAAGGAATAAAACACCCCATGTTAACAGGGGAAATAACTTTAATAAGTTTGCAAGAAGTGATGATGTTTATCACTCAAAGTAGTAACAAAAGAATGAAATTAATGTTAAAACTAACAATAACTAATAACTTATAAAGAATAGTTTGTTTCAATGTTATGAAGAGGATATGGCTGAAGGGAACTTGCAGTCCATAAGCCTAATTATTATATTTTAAAATATGAATAATGAAAATGTATGTTGAATAGTAAGTAAAACACAAACAGAATCAACACACAACACAAACCAGTATGATAACAAAGTGAAGCCCATCAGGCTGAATTAAAAATGTAATTTAAAAGAAATAAACCAAAAACCATCATGGCTAATCTTGGCTATGAAAACATCTAACTGTCAGACACACACAAATGTCATTTGTAACAAATTGACAAGGAAATTTGTTAATCTAAGACCAGTAAATGGCCAGTAAATATAGGTAAATCGTTTTAAAAGAGAAATGTTATTATAAAAGTTTAATTTAAGAGAGATATGTAATTTATCAAATGTCAAATAATTAGCCTAAAGTTAATGTATAATAGAATATGACCTTATGAGGTATCATTTTAAACTTTGAAAGGAAAGAAATATAATAGTGATATTATTTATTACCCCAAAGGAATGATAAAGGAATAAAACCATTAAGAAAATACATAATAAATTTGAATAAAAATTCAAATCTCATAACAATGCTTTTGAAAGAGGCCTTCCCCCTCAATGCTTTTGAGGGGGCCGTTGAATAAGAATTTTCCGTTAAATTTATTAGACTTGAAGAAATGACGCGTGGGTAAGCGGCACGCAAAATTGTGATGACGGAAATTTTCAATTAAATAGTTTAAAAGACGTTCGGAAGTTAACCACAGAAACCAAAGACGAATAGATGAAGACCTACCAAGATTAAACGATGTCCTGGAACCAAATGACAATAAATTAATTAGCAGAAATCCCAAGACAAGATAGAAAAGGATGTCCGAAGCCTAAAACCAGTCCAAATTTACAGAATTTCCACTACCCCAGATGACGACATATCAACACTGTCTGAACTGATAAGTATCAAATAAATTCCTTTCTCCAAGAAACCAAATTACTTTAAATATTTCTCAAATGATCAAATTTCTCACTATTGAACAAATATAATTTTCTTTCAAAGGTTTAATGCATAATTTACTTACGTTAAAAACATTTTGTTAATAAAAATATAACCTCGCATTAGAGTGCGAACATTGTAACAAACCATACGACACTACCGAACAATTTGTAAAAACACATTATACTCTCTAAGTACGTATAAGGTATGGTAGTGTACTTTTTTAATGTAACCAACGTTTATGTCTTATTTTATAATCCAAAGGACCCCAGATTTTGAACAGATTAACATATTGTATGTAAACAGTAGCCATCACGGCAACGAAATAATTTGTTTAAGACCGATTTGCCAACCTTGAAATATTGGCGTCTCATGTTATAAGCCGGAGCAATTTGTTATCAAACCATTTATAATCCTTTTGTCATATTAAATAATAACTGAATTTGTATTAAAATTACAGTACAGAGTATTACTATCGTTTTATTTCATAGGACGTTGTAGAATATATGTGTGTTAGCAATTTTTATTCACTAACCAACTACCGCTCGTTACGAGTGGACAATATGGCAACCTGTACAGCGGCGGGAACCATTTGAACGATCCAGCTGTCAACGCTACTAACACTTATCAACTTATAATTTAACTATTTTAATTGTTTTGATAGAAACAATTTGGCGCCAGCCGGGATTCGCAACCCCTATGAATTAACAGGTAGGTTGTACTGGTAATTTTGACAACGCTACAGACTTCAGTAGTGACTACGATTAATGTAACGACCGGTGTGAGGCAAACACACCCCATTAACACTAATACACATAATAAACAAGTGTAAACACATTTTAACAGGTACGCACCCGTTTATTCGTTACATATTGACGAACCCAACGCGGGGCTGTAAACGAGGACGGCACCACTTAATATCTTCGTTATATATTGGCGACCAGCAACGTGAGGCTAGAAAGAATAACTAGCGGTGGTTATGAATAGACACGGTATGGTTACGAGGCTCAAAGGTAAGGAAGCATTAAACCAAGAAGGAAACCAAGAAGAAATGGAAGAAGTTGAGGAAGTAGAAGTTGAGGAAACGATCGGAGAATTGTTGGAAGAGAATCCACAGGAAGACCAACTGGAAAATCCAAATCCACCTGAACCAGAACCGGAAGTGGAAGTAATAGTCGACAACCAACTTGAGAAACCAGTTCAGGACGATGAGAGAGAAAAACGGGCTGGAGATCATGAAACAGCAAAGGGAGGTCCGAGCATGCAAGACCTGATGAATTTCATAGCAGAACTTTCAAGGAAAGACAAGGAAGAATTGAATAAAAAACTGGAAAAACTGGACCAAAACAGTGAAGAATTGAAGAAGCAAATGAAGGACAGCATAGAATTTCTGAATAACAAAATAGAGAGCAACCATGAAACCCTGAAGAGAAGTCAGGAGACATTGGAAAAGAAGAGCGAAGAGCTGAAGAAACAGATCAAGAAGGATCTGGAAATAGTAAATAAAAGGATGGAAAATAATCATAATACTCTCCAACGGAAAATTGAGGAAGAAAGTGAAAAAGCCAAGGAGGAATGGAAGCAACAACTGGTCGAATGTCGAGAGGAGATCAGGCAAACGGTAACGAAGACCAACGAAACAGTGATACAAGTCCGGGAAGAATTGAACAATAAAATAAGCAATGTCGAGGAGGAAGGTAGATTGAGAGCGACCGAATTCTACCAAGTCGTTACCGAAGGATGCCAGAAGAACAAACAGGAGGTGGTCAAGGAACTGGAGGAGTGGCACCAAGAAATACAGATAGATGTAAACAATCGTGTGGAGAAGGTATACACCGTCATCGATAAACTAGACGGACTGACCAGAGAAAACAGAGAGAAAATCCAGGGGATCAGTATACGGGAGAAACAAATGCAAGAAGAGCTGGATGCACTAAGAGAGAAACCTTATAATAACACACAAATCATAACCAGCGAAAATCGAGAGATAATTAATGTCCGCAGCTACCGGAGGAACCCGATAGAATTCCTCAAATGGGTAGAAGAGCTAATAGAAAAAAATAGAGAAACCAGGTGGTCCAGTGTGAGAAGTATGATAGATGAAATGTTCCGAGACACCCATGACAACTGGTGGACGGCCACTCGACCCGAGATCAATGACACACAGGAGTTTAAGAGACAATTCCGGGAGAAATATTGGTCCGAGTCCACACAGAATGTGGTCCGTAATGATATTAGCAACGGAAGATACGAGTCACAAGGAGGACACACTTTAACGTCCTACTTTTTGGGAAAAGTATGTTTAGCCCGAAATTTAGAACCCAAGATACCCGAGGAGTCTCTGGTAATACAGCTGGGTTATCATTACGAAGAAGCAATACAAAAGGCCAGAAGGCAAGGAGAGATAAAAACAATTCAAGGAATGGCTAGTCTATTGGAGGACCTGGAGAATGATGGCCAATACCGAAAAAACCGGATCATGAACCAACGATACAACAAATGGAATGAGCATAATAATACAACCAATTTCAATGTGCCATACATCATCCTCAAAACAGCAACCGGAATAACTGGGGCCGAGACAATAATAATAATAATGAAGAAGAGCCATTTAATAGAAATACCCAGAATCATTCTCCGAACAATCAGCCAAGTAACAGAGGTCAACAAAACCATCGTCAAGGGAACCAAGATAACAACAGAAACATCCCAAATAATAACCGACCAAATGATAGTTACAGAGGAGCTGAACCGGAACAACGCACAAATGGTCACCCCAACGACCATAACTACTACGGCAACCGGTACAATCCTAGTTACCAGTACAACCGGGGACCCGGGGGTAATCAAAATAGAAGCGACGGTAGACATCACGTAAATTTCATCAATGGGAGAAGGCAGAGTAACCACAGAAGATATAACCAAAGTTGGCACCCAGACTCATGGTACCACGCGTCAAATCATAATAACAATCAACCAGCAGTGAGTAGGAACAACGAACCACTTCGAGACGAAAACAACCAGCAACAAGGGCTGAACAATGAAACGAACGACCAGTCAACTAACCTGGCCGTCAGCCAACAACCACCTTTAAACTAAACGGGTCAGTGGAAAAGTATAAACACCCTTCACATGACCAATCACTTGGGTTGAAACGTCGAACAATGTCAAAAAATGAAACCAAAGTAATTAAAATAATATACAACAATTATTTAAAGAATATTCGAGAGGAACTTCTCGAAGAAGAGGCCAAACAATTACAACAAAATAATAGTGAAATTGTTCATATAAAAGCGACAATAAACGGCACAATAACCATAATCATGGTGGATACGGGGTCTAATATCTCTCTAATCAACCAGCCTGAATTAGAACGAATTCAAGCTCACTCTCGAACACCAATCCCTACGCTGCCAATAAACAATATAATCATCATTGGCGCAACTGGTAAACAGAACAAAACGGTGAGAAAACAAGTATCATTAGAGTTAGATAATCAAGAATCAACCATCCCTATTATATTTCTCGTGGCAAGTGGGCTACCATTCAACATGCTTATCGGATGTGATGTATTAAGAAGGTATGCAGCAGTAATAAACCTGCAGAAGGGAGTCGTGTTGCTAATTTCGGAACAAGGAACCTGGTCCGCAAACATTATAAATTGTATGTCAACTCCAATTGCTCTGAGCCAAGACCCAGGATTGAAGAGTTATTATTGTCAAAGGCGTGAACCATCTATCACTATGGCCGAGGAGGAGGAATGCAAAGCCTTGTGGAAACAGAAATTGGAAGAGATCAGAACCTTCCAAAGAGAACGGCCTCTACAAGAAATTAGTGAGCAACAGTCTAAAAAAACTAATTGCAATTTATAACGATTATCAGCATGTCTTTTCAAACACCCCAGGAAAAGTTAAAGGATACCAGTGTAAAATTAATTTCAGAGAACCTGTAGACTTCCACAGGAAATCATATCCCATAGCACATTCCCTGAAAAATGAAGTCAGGATGGAGATAAATAGAATGATTGCTGAAGATATTATTGAGTATAGCCAATCTCAATATACCAGCCCCATAGTAGCCGTACCCAAGAAAAATGGCAAGGTACGAATTTGCCTGGACGCCCGAGAAATAAATAAAATGATTATCAATGACCGAACCTCACCGGGAGAGATAGAAGAAATTCTGAAGAGATTTCATGGGATAAGATATATTAGCACCTGGGATACTGTATGTGGGTACTGGCAGGTGGAGCTGCACCCACACAGTAGGCAGTACATGGCTTTCAGATTTGACGGTAGAAATTACCAGTTCAAAAGGTTACCATTTGGACTCATTAATTCAGTAGCAGTGTTCGTAAAGTGCATGGACCAAGTGTTGGGTCAAGAGGCACTGGAATTCACCACAGTGTACGTTGACGACCTGCTTATCACGTCAGCAGACTGGGACGAACACTGCGAAAGAGTCGAACATGTATTGGAAAAATTATCCAACAACAATATTACCCTTAAATTGGATAAATCGAAATTTATTGCAAAAGAAGTGAAGTTTTTAGGATTCAACTTGACCGAGAAGGGAATCTCTCCATCCCAAGAGCAGGTTGAAGCCATCCAAAAATTCCCATCACCGAAAAACAAAAAGCAATTGCAATCCTTCCTAGGAGTATGTAATTACTATAGGAAGTTTCAAACCAACTACTCCCACCTAACAGCAAAATTTTCCAAACAACTCTCTTCAAAAGAAAAATGGACTTGGGGAGCTGAACAAGAGGAAGTGCTCAAATTAATTAAACAAAAGTTTGTTGATACTGTTATATTACACCACCCCAATTTTGAAAAACCATTCTACCTAAACTGCGATGCTAGTGATGTAAGTCTAGGCGCAGAGCTGTACCAGGAAGACGAGGATGGAAATCACCTGGTCATTAGCTTCGCCAGCCGAATACTAAATAGTTGCGAGCGTAACTACAATGTTACAGAAAAAGAGTTGCTCAGCATAGTATTCGCGTGCGGCAAGTTTAGAACATACATACTGGGATATCCTATCACGGTCCGAAGCGATCATAAATCAATATCGTTTCTCAAACAGTGTAAATTGAGTCATGGCCGACTTACTCGATGGATACTTGCTCTGCAAGAATACCACATTACATGGGAATATATTCCAGAACGAAAAAACATAGTGGCTGACGTTTTATCCAGAATAAATGTAGAAAATCAGACATTTGAAGGAGAAAAGGGGAAGATAGCAAAAGTGTATTATATATTGAAAGATAGGAAAGACCTGGAAAATATTGTAAACCAAATAGTGTTGCAACAAGAGCAAGATACCAAAATATCAAACATCAGAAAAAGACTAATGGAATCTGAAGCAATTATTAACAAATTTTACTGTGTATACAAAGATATCTTATTCATAAAAACAAAAAAGAACCAAGACACATGGAAACTAGTAATCCCTCAATCATTAGAAAATCAAATCATCAAAGATTACCATGTGAGATACGGACACATGGGAACAATCAAGATGGTAAAAGCTTTAGAGGAAGATTTGTTCATAAAAAATATTACAAGAAAAGTGAATAAAAACATAAAAACCTGCACATTGTGTCAGATGGTCAAAACCAATAATGAAAGGAAGAATGGAACGATGATACCCATCACATCAAATGCCAAACTAGAGAAGGTGTTCCTCGACATATGTGGACCATTCCCACGTAGCGGAGGAAGACATGGATACAAGTTCATTGTGATTATACTTGACCATTACACCAAGTACACCAAATTATACGCTATAAACAGAGCCACAACAAATAAAATATTAGATATTATTAAAAATAAATACATGTCAGAGATTGGAAAACCGTACATGATAATAACCGATCATGGAACGCAGTTTAAGGGAAAAAGGTGGAGAGAAGAATTACTAAAACTAAACATTAAAACCTATAAAACTTCAGTATACCACCCTAGTAGTAATCCAGCAGAAAGGATGTTGAGAGAGGTGGGACGCATTTTGAGAACTTATTGTCATAATAACCAGAGAGAATGGTGCAAATATTTAACTTCAACCGAAGTGTTTTTAAATATCAGCTATCACCAATTTACTGAAAATACACCATACTTGATGATGTTCGAGAGGAAGCCAAATAGAGAGATCCAAGAGATAATAGAATTCCCAAAAAACCCAGAAGACCCGTATGATAAAAACAAATGGTACAGCCTAATAATGGAAAAGATTGAGAAACAAAAGGCCAAATATGCAAAAAACCAACCCAAAATAATCAAATATAAAGAGGGAGAAAAAATATTAATCAAAAATCGTGAACTGCCAAGTACAATGGAAGGTATAGCAAAGAAATTGTTGTTGCTATATACTGGCCCGTACGTTATCACAAAAGATAAAAAATTATAGTAAAAAATAAAACCATAAAATAGTTTTTGTGATTTCCACTCGTCCACTCATTATTGACGAGTGGAAATCATAAAAACTATTTTATGGTTTTATTTTTTACTATAATTTACAATGGATTTTCACCAAGTAAAGGCATCAAGCATTAATTATTACAAAAGATAATGGTAATAATACTTACCAGATAAGCAATATAAATACAAGAAAAATAAAGGGAGTTTATAACCAAACTTCGATAAAAAAGTTTTATGAAGGAGAATAAATGATGAAATAAACATATTTCAAACTTCCAAAAGAGATTGTAAGAGCAGCTTACTACCCTATTTAGATGATATGTGCTGAATAAAAAGAAGTAATATAAATGAATAATAATGTAAAAAACAAAGGAAAGTTACACAAATTCCTTTCAATTTAAATCAACTCACAGTCTAATAAAAGAATGATATATGAAGTATGAAATAAAAAAGTGAGATAATAAGGAATAAGTTACACACATTCCTATATAATATAAATGTAAGAACCACAAGCTTACAATTATAATTAAACAAAAAATAACTAAAAAAGGAATACGCTACAAACATTCCTTTAAAGTAAGAGAATTAACTTACAAAGAATTATCAAAAATGATATTTAATACATAATAAAATAGACAAAAATAAAATCAAGCTCAAATTACTGAGATAAATACCTGAAATTATAATGAATCAAATGTATTCAAAGAAAAAAAAAAATCTGAACTGGTACAAGGAAGAGAGAGAAATTATGTATAAAACAAATATACAGAAATGGCTAAAGCAGAATCTTGCTAAATAACCAAGAAAAGAATGAAAATGTCTAAGACAATTAAAATGATCACAATGAGCATTGAAAACAAAATAATGATGAAATTAACATATGAATAAATATAAAAACAATCAAGTGTATGAGCAGATGATAGTGTATAGTTAAGGTATAGCGGAAGGAAGAATGAGTAAAAGGCCAAAGTGATCTAAAAAACAAACCACAAGGTGGACAATCCCAAAGTATATTATTATATTATATTATTATTATTTAAGTCACAAGCTGACAAAGAAGGTATTTAAGATTGACTGTTGAAAAGTCCAGCAATCCAAATGAACTGAGCAGAGATGATGTGCCTCTGGTCTCAGAAAAATGAGTAGTAATGGGAGAAACCAGCTACTATAAAAGTTAGGGAAAAAATTGTGTATAAGGGAAAATGCACCAATGGAAATAAATAAAAACAGATCCAAATAAAATGGAATGAATTAAGTAAGAAGAGAAATGAGGAATGGAGAAACAAACAAGAAAGAAAAGGAAAAAGATTGTCTATAACTGATAATTTCATAAAAAACTATGCTAGTGTTTTATCAAAATGATCAATTTTAGAGGAGAGGCATTATGTTACAACACAAATAAGCCAAACCCCGTACCAGGGATAAAAAAGATAATTCTTAATATAAAAATACTTCATATAAAATAAAATGTTTAAAATATAAATATTATGACACGACGAACGACGATATTACCCAACCCAAGTGATTGACCCAACAACAGAAACAAAGAAGGGAACCACGAAACATACACAAGAAAAAAAGGGTGATTGACCAAACAAATAGGAACTAACCAAAAGAAGATAAGAAACCAGAACTAAAGAAGAATCAAAGGAAGGGAACAAATCCCTACGACTAAATAGAAATTAAACCAGATGAGAAGAGGAGAACTGAAGAAGATGAAGACGAAGAAGAAGAGGGAGATTGAGGAGACAGGTTGAACCCAAGGAGAAATTAACACACATATAAAGGGGAGAAATAGTAGACTCAAAGATAGAATACTGTAAATAAACCCCAAATAATTATCCACTAATGAAACAACTAGTATTGTTGTAATTGAAATAACTTATATACCTATTTTAAAGACAAAAGACAATTGTAAAGTAACGTAGTGTAGAAAAGTACACTAACACAATTATGAAGGTTAGATTTAATGAAAGATAAATAACCCAATATTATAAATAATAAAAATTATGTTGTAAAGAAATAGTGAGAAATAATAGGAGAAAAGTATAAGGGATTAACCATTAAGTAACACTAAATACAAACAGTGAACCAAAGTAAAAATAGTGAAAGTGTAAATACCCTAAAAATAGTGAGAGTGTATCAGTGATAAACCTCTATTAATTAAAGGTGAAAGTGATACGGGGAAATAGATATTTTAAGCAATTAAAAATGTAATAATAAATAAGAAAACACTTTATAAAGCATTGATAAACAGTCAATGATTTGAGTGATCTTGTGAACATTTATATAATTAAGAATAATTAACAATAATATTTCATAAAGATAAGTAAAACGTGTGATATTATTCAGGGAGAAAGCCCAGATAGAAACAGTTTGTATTAACATGGAATGGAGGAGATAGTAGTATAGAAATAAGGTTTTGTTTTAAAATTAAAAATACAAGGAATAAAACACCCCATGTTAACAGGGGAAATAACTTTAATAAGTTTGCAAGAAGTGATGATATTTATCACTCAAAGTAGTAACAAAAGAATGAAATTAATGTTAAAACTAACAATAACTAATATCTTATAAAGAATAGTTTGTTTCAATGTTATGAAGAGGATATGGCTGAAGGGAACTTGCAGTCCATAAGCCTAATTATTATATTTTAAAATATGAATAATGAAAATGTATGTTGAATAGTAAGTAAAACATAAACAGAATCAACACACAACACAAACCAGTATGATAACAAAGTGAAGCCCATCAGGCTGAATTAAAAATGTAATTTAAAAGAAATAAACCAAAAACCATCATGGCTAATCTTGGCTATGAAAACATCTAACTGTCAGACACACACAAATGTCATTTGTAACAAATTGACAAGGAAATTTGTTAATCTAAGACCAGTAAATGGCCAGTAATTATAGGTAAATTGTTTTAAAAGAGAAATGTTATTATAAAAGTTTAATTTAAGAGAGATATGTAATTTATCAAATGTCAAATAATTAGACTAAAGTTAATGTATAATAGAATATGACCTTATGAGGTATCATTTTAAACTTTGAAAGGAAAGAAATATAATAGTGATATTATTTATTACCCCAAAGGAACGATAAAGGAATAAAACCATTAAGAAAATACATAATAAATTTGAATAAAAATTCAAATCTCATAACAATGCTTTTGAAAGAGGCCTTAACCAATCAAAGGATTGCTGTTACCATAGTAACATTGTTGAATATAGTAGTAAAGTTGAATAAGAATTTTCCGTTAAATTTATTAGACTTGAAGAAATGACGCGTGGGTAAGCAGCACACAAAATTGTGATGACGGAAATTTTCAATTAAATAGTTTAAAAGACGTTCGGAAGTTAACCACAGAAACCAAAGACGAATAGATGCAGACCTACCAAGATTAAACGATGTCCTGGAACCAAATGACAATAAATTAATTAGCAGAAATCCCAAGACAAGATAGAAAAGGATGTCCGAAGCCTAAAACCAGTCCAAATTTACAGAATTTCTACTACCCCAGATGACGACATATCAACACTGTCTGAACTGGTAAGTATCAAATAAATTCCTTTCTCCCAGAAACCAAATTACTTTAAATATTTCTCAAATGATCAAATTTCTCACTATTGAACAAATATAATTTTCTTTCAAAGGTTTAATGCATAATTTACTTACGTTAAAAACATTTTGTTAATAAAAATATAACCTCGCATTAGAGTGCGAACTTTGTAACAAACCATACGACACTACCGAACAATTTGTAAAAACACATTATACTCTCTAAGTACGTATAAGGTATGGTAGTGTACTTTTTTAATGTAACCAATGTTTATGTCTTATTTTATAATCCAAAGGACCCCAGATTTTGAACAGATTAACATATTGTATGTAAACAGTAGCCATCACGGCAACAAAGTAATTTGTTTAAGACCGATTTGCCAACCTTGAAATATTGGCGTCTCATGTTATAAGCCGGAGCAATTTGTTATCAAACCATTTATAATCCTTTTGTCATATTAAATAATAACTGAATTTGTATTAAAATTACAGTACAGAGTATTACTATCGTTTTATTTCATAGGACGTTGTAGAATATATGTGTGTTAGCAATTTTTATTCAGTAACCAACTAGCGCTTGTCACGAGTGGACAATACGGCAACCTGTACAGCGGCAGGAACCATTTGAACGATCCAGCTGTCAATGCTACTAACACTTATCAACTTATAATTTAACTATTTTAATTGTTTTGATAGAAACAATTTGGCGCCAGCCGGGATTCGCAACCCCTATGAATTAACAGGTAGGTTGTACTGGTAATTTTGACAACGCTACAGACTCCAGTAGTGACTACGATTAATGTAACGACCGGTGTGAGGCAAACACACCCCATTAACACTAATACACATAATAAACAAGTGTAAACACATTTTAACAGGTACGCACCCGTTTATTCGTTACATATTGACGAACCCAACGCGGGGCTGTAAACGAGGACGGCACCACTTAATATCTTCGTTACATAATTAATACAAAATTATAATCAAACATAATAATATTTTATTTTTATTTAGTAATGAAAATGTGTACGCACCCAGTACTTGCTAAAGGCAACCCAGTATGTATGTAAGGGGGAACATATCGGTTGAGGATCTGGTATGGTGTAAGGCCAGTTTCTGATTCTTTTGGTGGAATGATAAAAGGTTAGGTGGTATTATGGTGAGTACCTGTCCGATTTTATGGTGTTGGGATCTCGCCCAGAGACGTCCAGTAATCTCGTTCAGGTGCAGCCATAGTCGCTGAGCTAGGGGGGTAGTTTACCCATGATGTGTTTAGAAATTAAGGGGGGTTGTTGGCACCATATCCTCACTGATCCTCTTAGGGTTTAGCAATGAGAGTTTTTCTGTCTCGGCAGAAAACCTCTCTTTGGGGGGGGTATTGTAACGGGGCAATTAAAATGAAGGGTCTATTTTAAATCTTATAATAATTTGGGGCCAATTTGTTTGGGCACCATTTATGGTCACGAAAACTTGATTTATGTAACACCCTGTATTTAACTCTGTGTCAGGCAGAACCAGGTACAAAAAAGATAAAAACATTGGAATGCGGGTGTGAGCGCGCGTGTGTGCCACTGTTTGTACTCTAGGACCCAAAGTTAATAACGGAAATAAACTGGAATGTGACCAATTAACCTGTCACGTGATTGTATTGACGAATCATAGCGTAAGCTGCTGAACCTTGTAACGTCACAGAACGTTCCATAAAAGAAATCATTTATATAGTAAGTTAGCATAGGAGGAAAGTGAGGTGAACAGTATCGAACCCAAGTAGTCCCAAAAAATTGTGTAATTTTGTATAATAATTATTTCTATCAACTTGAAAAAACGACCAAACTATGACTAAGACAAAACCCCATATATATTATTAAAGTGAATAAGAGTGAAAAAAACCATAAGACACTATAAGAGAGAGAAATAATGTCAGAATCCACCAGAATAAAGTCAATAATTATTAAGTTTTATAACTATGAATAGAGTATTAAAAACTATTTTGACATGATAATGTCTTATGGCTGGCCATCATTTGGAAATTTCTGTAACGCATCACGCTGCATGACGTCATCATTTACCAGCCGGGAATCGTTAACTAAAACCACGACCGCTAACGTGCTAACGTCCGTCGCAGATTAAAGACCTAACAAGCAAACAACACTGCATAGCTGTAGATAGGTATGTAACCAATCAGTCAGTCAGTAACCATAATAATGTTGCGTTTAGCTGGCGGCTGAAAGACATTATCATGCTCTTAAGCTTTTACCATTTGGTAAACGGTACTTTACATTTTTTTGTGAATAAATGGACATGATCCATTATTATAGTATGTGATGTAAATAAAATAAATGTATTAAATGACTTAAATACATTATTAGAAAGAATCTAAGTTAAAATAAAAATTGTATATTTGCAATGACAAAAAAATATTAATGTGTTGGATTTGAGACCATACACCAAGATTTCATGAAAAAATTAATTATTATCAGATTTAAATAAAAACTATATGTAATTGTCAAGCAGACAATAGTGAACAATTTATCTTAAATAAAGGAAGCTGTCAAATGAATAAAAAGCAGTCAAAATAGCCAAAAACAGTGTTAACTAAAAACATGTAATAGGCATCTAATATTGTATAATTTATGAATTTAATGTTGCCAAAATGCAACCAAACTGTATTAGAAAGCTGTAATATGATATAAAGCAACTATACTAATATACCTGACCAACTTTAACATTGTAATAGTCAAGTTAGCAAAATATTTACTTATACCATGTATGGCTGGAACCAATTATCCAGTACAAAAATAATCATATCTGGCTAAATACTTACATAATACTAACAAAAATAAGATAGAAAGGTACAATACATCAGTATACCTTAATAAGAAACAAACTCAGTTGAAAGTAAAGTCAATTCTAAAAGAATTTAACTAATTAGAGTGAGATTTGTCACACCATAAAAAATGACATCTCAAGACCAATCAATGATGCTATGTCATCTTGTGATAAATATAATATATGTACAGAGTAACCAGGTATCACAAAAGATAGACAAAATAATAAACTCTGTGTGTATAGTAGTGAAATAATACATATATTAAAGAAAAAGACTAATCATTGTATTAGAAAACTGACAAGAATCTAGGCCATGAGCAGAGGCCATATAAAATTGTATTTATTTGTGTTTTATTTATGTTAAAATTTGTTTATTTTGTTGTAGGAAAGTAATAGTATTAGATGTTCAGCTTGTGGAAGGAACTTAGTAACTCCACAACAATTTTTGTTATAAAAATTGAGTTTTCAATGACAACAACTCAAGGTGAGGGTTGTATATTGTATTGTTTATTAGATTTAAGTTAATTAGATACCAATCATATTTAGTATCGCTAGATTCAGTTAAAAACAGGGAATCTAAATGTATTAATGGCATACAAATTGTGAGTACTAATGTAAAGCTGTTTGATAAATACCAGTGTAAATTTTGAAATATCCTTTGTATGAAGAATAAGAAATTCGTTCTAAAAGCTTCTACGGAAGTGAAAATTGTTCTATGACATTCCATTTCGTTTATTCTCGAACAATCTAGAAAGAATTTTTACACAAATATACCGGAAGTCGATGAAAACAGTCATCCTGAATTAGTATAAAAGCGAGACCAAATTCGACCCAAAAACACTTGAAACTTGAACTCCAGAACTGATGCATCTCACACAACACTGATCGACGCAGCTAAGGCGAAACCGAAGAGGCGAGAAATCGACAAGACACGGCAGGAAGGCTTTTCCCTTACATAGACATAACCGACTGACTTAACCTCAACGAGAATCTACGCCAAAAAGTATCGCTGAAATAGAGCAGCGATACGGCAAATTTTAATAGAAATCACGCAGCCAGAACGTCCACGGCCCAGGAGGGACCAACAATTTTAAATAGAGAACGAATTCTGCTGTGTTCGCATTGACTGACTAACGTGACAATAATTCCCCCATAACGTAAACATACAATACACAAAGCCTTCCTCAACACTGCATGGGAATCAGCGCTGCGGTGGCCGATTTCTGAATCAACGCTAAACAGATGATTCGTAGCGGCGGCGTTTGAACGAGATTCTACTGCCAAACGTTTTGACAAAAAGTGCGGAAAAAGTAATGATCGCAAAATTTGACTTTAAATAGATTCAGTGTACACCCGAAGAGGCGAGATTGAGAAACTACCCGAAAGGAGTGTCCAGTGCGAGAATAAATAACCATTGGAACGTGAGTTACCAAAATTAAAGTCATTTGTTACCTGGTTACATTTATCACACAGTTGTACTCCACACGCCACACATACACCTTCAAATCACTTAGTTTTTTCTTGTAAGGCATCTAATTGATATGTCTTGGTAGTTCAAAGGAGTCACGTCCTGAGAGTAAAGATTTTTCACATATTAAAATCATGCTTTTCAACTGAGTCAAAATCTGAAATATACTAGCCGATACTTGATTGGATATATATAAAAATTGTCAATAATAATAACTTGTAAAATTTTTTCTCTGCAATTTTATAATTTTTTTCTATGAATGTTAGTCCTTCAGACGATTTGTTTGTTTTTAAAGAACCATTAAACTTAACTGATTTTTCCAAGCTAAACTGACTTGTTTAAATTTTTTCGTAGATTTAAAAATTTTTTATCAATCACATATTTTTCTTGGAACAAACGTTTCCAAGTGGCGCCCACAAAAAGCATAGTATTAAGTTGTGTTACAGGACTACATCACTGCAGAGTATCCAGTCGACAGAGTAAGTAACAAAAGTGCGCGGAGGTAACGCCCGACATCTTACAACGCAAACATTTAAACAACACCCTTTCTTTTTGTTATAAATTGGCAGCCCAACTAGTGAGGCTTGAAAAAGACGGAACAAGCCCGGCAACTACCAACATATTAAAATGCCGCAACCAAAGGGAAAAAAGGTGAAGAAGACTGTGGAACCCGAGTTAAGTGTGGAAGACGGAGAGGCAGTACAAATGGAGGAAACGGAATTAGAACCGCCCACACTAGAAATGGAAAGACCGGTACAAACGGCAGAGGAATTAGAAGAACAAACGGGAGAAGAACCCATACAAATGGTAGAACAGACAGAGAAACCCGAACCAGAAAAAATAACAGGGAGTGTTGACGTGAATATATTAATGATGATGCTCCATGAAATGAAGGAGGATATGAACGAAAATACTAAAAAAAAGTAATGAGCAAATGTTCCAAAGGATGGAAGAAAAAATGAACAAAAACACAGAATCTTTAAAGGAGGATATGAACAAAAATATAGAATCCCTGAATAAAAACAGACATGAAGATAAGGAGGAGAATAATAAAAACAGGCTGGAAGATAAGGAGAAATTAGACAAAAACATAGAATCTTTAAAGAAGGATATAACCGAGAAAATAAATGATAATGGGAAAAAACTGGAGATATTTCAGGAGGAGAACAAAAAAAGCATAGAGTCCCTGAAAAAGGAAATTAGCATAAAGTACAAAACAGTAAACAAAACGATCAATGATAATAAGGTCGATAGTGACAGGAAGGTCGAAAACATGGAGAAACAATTGGAAAGGTTACGGGAGGGAAACAATACACGTTTCGAAAATCTAGAGGAACAAACAGTAGAGACCAAACAAGATGTTAGAAATCTCGAAAACAAGGTAAGGCAGAACCAAGACGCCATCATGCAGGAGGTGGGAGAAGTACAGAAAGACGTTAGCGAGAGGATGCAGAAAACAGATGACATCGCTAACAGGCTGGACGAACAGATAAAAACTAACAAAAATAGTATAATGGAAATAGACCAGAGAGAGAAAAACCTGCAGGAAAGATTAGAGGCGCTGAGAGACACACCAATACTAAACACTCATACGTGTCATGGTGAAAACAGGGAAGTAATCAACTTCCAGGACTATCGACAAAACCCAATGGAATTTTTGGAAAGAATGGAGGAGTTTATTGGGAGAAATAGAGAAACAAGGTGGGACAGGATAAGAGAGACGCTTGACGAGACGTTTAAAAATACTAAGGATAACTGGTGGATAGCGGTACGACCCAAAATAACGAATTTAGCAGAGTTTAAACGCCAGTTTAAGGAAAAGTATTGGTCAGAGACCGCACAAAACAGGGTAAGAATGGACATTTTCTATGGCAAATACGACGCGTCCTATGGACAGTCCCCGACGTCCTCACCGCTATGGCGGTTGCTGGCTGTCTAATAGGCTCATGAGCCAAAAGAAATATTTTTAGTGTAGAAATGTAAATTTAAAAACCGTACTCAGTGCAAAATTTAAACAGTGAAAAGTTAATCAAGATAAACATTAAAAGTTAAAACAGTGAAAACGATTCGGACAAAAAGGTGAACAAAAATGGACTAAATTCAACACGTGGTCATCATGGATGCAACTCCAGGAAAGTAATCATTGCAAAATCAACTAACAAAAAATATAATCAATTAAAAGCGCTAAATCTAAATAACAGGGGTAAAAAGGTCTGAATGAAAGTGTGTGAGCAAATGCTGGGTTGCTTTATAATAAAAAATATTTAAATAGTTATTAGCATAAGTAAATCACCATGATGTTTTTTTTATTTTCTTTTTTGCATTTATGAAAAGTAATTATAAAAGATCAGTAATAGTTTTGAAAAAAGAAATGAAAAGCGAGTAAACTTAAGAAGGATATGAAGAAATGTTAAATAAAAATGAGTTAAATTAACAATGCAAATGAGAGTTGAGTACGTTAATGATATAACCCTAAGTCACGCTTAGCATTCACAGGTTCGTGTGACGAACTCCTGGCCATGCAAGGTAAGCAATGAATTTCGTTATAAATTAAAAATGTGGTAGAGTAATAAATAATAGCACAAAGTTAACTATTTCTTTTAATATAAACAGCAAGGGGGTTGTGGTGACATATCCTGGCTGATCCCTTTAGGAAGTATGAATGTGTCAATGAGAGTTTTTATGCTTCGGCATAAAACCTCTCATTGAGGGGGTCTTGTAACGGTACAAATATGTCCCTATGGTGTTTTGGGTAAACAACCAATATAAATTTTATTGTGAAATCAAAGTCATACATAAATAATGGTAAAGTTTTGTAAAGTGTGAAACAACGTAGTAAGCAGTGCAGGAATTGCGTCAAGGTCAATGGTGTACGTGCAAAAACAACAACTCAATTTCACCAAACGAACTTGTCAACAAGCCGCTCCTATAAATACGTCACATAAAGAATGCAGTATGTAATTGCCTAGCCTTAAAAAGCTGAGACGTCATCATCAAAGACAATGAGATTGGTGACGTGACACCCCTCTCCACATCAGAAACGAACGCAATACCGTCTGCCCCAATCTACAGCCATCGCTCGTGCAAGTGGCACGTTATGTAAATTGCTGGCCAGCAAAGTAGCGAAAATGTGAATTTTGATATATTTTGGTCTTTAAAAGTATTATAACTACAAAGTAGAGACAGTGAGTGAGATTGGTAAAAATCTAACAGTTCGGCCATAAAAAATGAGAACGACGAGAGACAGCAAACTGTAAGCCACGAGTGTATCCACAACATCAGGAAAGTAGACATTATATATCCAACTATATAAAATACCGGTTTTCAAATAAAATACTCAATTTTGAGCTCAATAAATAAAAATGTACCGTATAAAATAGTATGTGTGTGTATTTGCATGGGTGTGTATAGGTACCTACCTTAAAAGCATTGGTTTACGTTAAGTGAAAATAGTAGTAATTTTCTGTATTCATTTCTATGTGTAACAAGGGTAATTTGAATTCTAAATATATTGCGTAAATATACCCTGAAGAAAGTTTGATGTAAAGAGAATGTATCGCATCCATGTTTGAATTTGTAGAAGGTGGAAGGAGTGAGTACATTTTGTTTTGTTATCAATATAGAATGCTCAGATAATTAATAAATACAAGTTTAAAACTACTAATGAAATTAAAGTCTATTATTTCACAGCAACCATTTTGTTTCTCTACTCGTATAAACGAACAGCTGGACCCTCGTAAGTATATTTTGTTGGTTGGTACAATACAACATGGCGGCTACCCGAGCAGAAAGTGTAAACACTGTGTAAAGTGTAAAAAAAGTAAAAAGTATGTATCATAACAACCTTTAATGGAGCCGACTCATCATGGTGTCATCATTCTGCTGTCAAAACAGCTGTTGTGCAGAAACATCTCAACTATGTAACTACAGTGGTGTGAGACAAAAAATTAATTACAGCTGACAGCATTTGCTTTCATGCTGACTATTATCGTTTTGGCCGAGGCAATATTACAATATTATACTAAGTGGGAATACATTATGGTACTAATCAAGTATTACTGTCAAATGACTTCTATTATGGTGCTAAAGTGTTTTTGTGAAAACTGTACCAAGATAATGAAGTATTAATATTCTACCCAGATGGTATGTAAGAAGAGTGACCAAAAAAATAATTATTATTATGCATGTGCAGGTGTATTACCTGTTTGGCACATGCATATGAATGATTTTTAATTAGATTTAGAAAGTTTGAAAATGCAGGTATTTACTTTAGTTTCCTGTTAACACAAATACTTCAATGAACCAATTTCTGTTCAACATCACCAGAGCTGTTTTTTCTTTAATTCAGTTTGTTTTAATAGAAAAGCCAAGTCTAAAATTGATCAGCTGTTTTTAATAGCATTATTTTGTTATTTTATGAAAAATTAGTTTATTTCCATCAAATATCTATCATACTCTGAATTCATTTTTATCTGGATGTCTATAAATATATTGTTATTTTTAGATTTAAAAATATGTAAACTACCCAAAGTGTTCAATTGTTCATCTCTAGATACAGTTTAATTAACTTTACATTGTTTAAATCTATAAATTTATATGAATGCAGTGGCTAAATTAAAAACCTGGTGTATTGAACATGTGGTTAATTTTATATTCTGCTTATATTAGATATGATGGGGGCATTTTTGTGTTGTAGACATCTATCTTTTGTGTGTTTTCTCCTATATAACATACTAGCAAAATACCAGTGCTTCGCTACGGAGTTTCACGTTGTACGTAATTGTACAATTATTGCTCGCTTAATAGTATAGGATTAGATAGATTGTACAAATTCTCAACTCTTAGTTTGTTTATTTACATTCATAGCAACAGCTATTTATTATTTATTTCGAGAAAATCGTTAGAGCTGTTTCCGAGAAAAAAAGGACATACATTTATTAATTAATTGAACTTCGAAATTTTCTCGACTATAAGAACCTGCAAACAACGAAGTTTTTCAATTTAAAACAATGATTAAAAACTCAGAACTAATTGTATTCGGGGTTTCCAATAAACTGAGATGTCAACCACTTCATTTACAAAGTATGCAATTCCCGCGATAAATTTCATTATTTGGTTTTTTGCCCCTTAGGAGTGAAAGTTTTTAAAACCGTTTCTTAGTGAGCACCTAAGACCTATGATGAAGCTACGTTCAAAGTTTCATTGATATCCATTCAGTGGTTTCAGAGATATCGTGATCAGTGAGTCAGTCAGTGGTATTTGGCTTATATAGATATCTATATCTAGCCGATTTACCCAGCGTTGCTCGGGTTCATAATTTATTCATAGGCTCATAGGCACCTATTCTTGTTCTAACGTTATATTACTTGTATATTGTATAATCTTCCTTATATTGTTACGTTCGCATTCTCACTGGAGGAATACTCTGTAGCGCACCTGTTTAAGAACATGTCATAAACTGTATTCTTATATCTGGAGAAGAATTCTGTTGCGCGTGATGCTCCTGCTCGATTTCTAACTCTGGGAGAGGGCGAACAGCTAAATTAGTTTTCAATAAAATGTCTACAGTACTTGCACGCGCTGCGTATTTACTGTCTTTTATAATTCATTGTGTTAATGTTGAAATAAGGCATTTGTTAAATTAGTGTCTCCTAAACTTATTCTAACAATACAATACCTCTATAGATTTCAGCTTATCAATTTTTAAATTCAAACTGAAGCAAGTGCATTTATATTGTCTGAACACTATGATCTGAATACATTTGCTATCAAAACTTTGTTTTTTATACTCGCTTATAACTTACTTCGATCTTAACTTATCCACTTTTAAATTCAAACTGAAACAACTCTGAATTCACACACTGTTAAGAAGTTTCTTAAGATGCATACACCACCTTTGATATCATAACCTATATCTTTATTTATAAGAACCGTGGACTCTGGCCCCGCCGTCTTTCACGGGATCCGACCTAAGACTCCCCGGGTTCCGTGGATGAACTCCGGGGAAGGCCCGTCGGACGACTCCCGCGCTATTTCCTACGCAGGAGACTTCCACCAATGCTATGGTAACCAGAATCTATTCTATTGGGTTGCCATAGTAACCAGATCTAATAGTTTTTAAGACCCAAAGGACCCCCCAAAGGATCGTATCGAAAAAACACTTGTCCTATGTTGGTTCTCCCATTGCGTAAAATATTTGTGCCAAGTTTGGTTGAAATCGGTCCAGTGGTTTAGGAGGAGATGTGGAAGACCCCAAAGGACCCCCCGAAGGATCGTATCGAAAAAACACCTACCCTATGTTGGTTCTCCCGTTGAGTAAAATATTTGTGCCAAGTTTGGTTGAAATCGGTCCAGTGGTTTAGGAGGAGATGTGGAAGACCCCAAAGGACCCCATCGAAGAAAACACCTATCCTATGTTGGTTCTCCCGTTGCGTAAAATATTTGTGCCAAGTTTGGTTGAAATCGGTCCAGTGGTTTAGGAGATGTGGAAGACTCCAAAGAACCCCCCAAAGGACCCCTTCGAAAAAACACCTATCCTATGTTGGTTCTCCCGTTGCGTAAAATATTTGTGCCAAGTTTGGTTGAAATCGGTCCAGTGGTTTAGGAGGAGATGTGGAAGACCCCAAAGAACCCCCCAAAGGACCCCATCGAAAAAAGCACCTCACCTATGTTGGTTCTCCCGTTGCGTAAAATATTTGTGCCAAGTTTGGTTGAAATCGGTCCAGTGGTTTAGGAGGAGATGTGGAACATACATACATAGATACATACATACAATGAGGGGGGGTTTGCCCCTTAGGAGTGAAAGTTTTTAAAACCGTTTCTTAGTGAGCACCTAAGACCTATGATGAAGCTATGTTCAAAGTTTCATTGATATCCATTCAGTAGTTTTTGCTCTACGTTGATTCTATGTCAGTTAGTCAGGCAAACTCCCCCCCCCCATTTTTCCCCCTTTAAAGGTCGAATTTCCAAAAATCCCTTCTTAAAGGATACCTACATCACACAAGGAACCTACATGCCAAATTTCAACTTTCTAGGTGTTATAGTTTCGGAGATTTCGTGATGAATCAGTGAGTCAGTGGTATTTCTCTTTTATATATATAGATGGAAGAATCAGGCCACTGAATTTTGTATTGCTCAAATATATGGCTAAAGGAACAACAAACCATACAATAACACCTGGAAATTAAAAATAACTACAAGATTAAACTCCAACTATGGATATAAAATTAATCTCTTGATCATTTCCAAAAAATATTAAAATCTATGTTTAGGATGTTACACCATGTTTGTATGTGTGAGGACTTCAAGAACAAAGCATAAAAGAAGCGATTGTCTCTTAAGTTAAGAGTTTGACAATCAACCGGTAAGATAATGTTAAAAAAGAAGCTTTGTGAATAAAACTAGTTAAGGAAAGTGTTATGAATAGCAATACTTAAGGAGAAAATATATTAATCATGTTCAAAAACAGGAGTCTTTCATGCTCAAAATTACTTCTGGAGCAATACGGTACAAGTATGAGGCTATAATGCGCTATAATACACAAAAGTCAATTAATTCATTATATCATATGATAAACTTACATGGAACTCAAACAGAAGTATGGAAAGAGGGTTACAGCAAACCTAAGTCTGTACTGATCGACACACATCCAAGCATTCGTGTGCACTTACATTATGTACTTACCAACTTTTAAAAAGGTTTTTAATTCTAAAGGTCGTATATGAGGTGCATTGTCCATTTTAGAATAGGCCTCATCTTTTTGGCTTATTGCTTCATAAGGATCATAAGTGCCATCTCTGTTTTCAACAAAACTTCTTGTAATTGCCAGTGGGACCTGAAATGTTTTGACCATTACTTTCTCATAAGTGTCTTAACAAAGTTCCATAAACTTACTACAATGCACTCAATTAATTTTACTAAACAAGACACTAAACATGAAGTTTTATAGACAAACACAACCCACATAGTGTTCATTCACAGAGTGGCTACTTGTGTAAGGCAGATTAAAACACACACACACACACACACACACACACACACACACACACACACACACACACACACACACACACACACACACACACACACACGTATAATACAACATGAAATAAAAAAAAACATTGTACAAAAGTGTAAAATCACAGTTGTTATATTATGAAAAAATGTATATATTTTAAATTGATTAATAATAACAAGAACACAACACTCCATGAGAACGTAAATGAACAGTTTTAACGTAGTCACACTTCTTGTTTGCAGTCATTTTGCTAGACCATCTTCCACCAATTTCTGCAATCATTTAGCTTAAAAGTTTTATTATTTTGTGATACATAACTCTTAGCTTGTCTAAATCAATTCTGTGACATTCAACAAACAGTGATGGGTGGTGGGGAAATGATGTCTCTGCAATGTTAACAATTATATTGTTATGACGGTCTCACTGATCATCGTATGGTACAGTGGAAAACAAAATTACAGACACCAATCAAGTTATTAATCACAAGCTTTAATTAATCACAAATACAGTTTATAATCAACTTGTACAATAAACCGAGAAAAATTTGGCCACACGCAATAACACTGTTAACTAATAAGAGTCCCGCACAATGCAACATGACATAAGATAGCGCAAAATACCACTAATGATTAATAAAAGAAAAAGCTGAAGGTAGGAAGAAATGTTAAAAAAACTTATAACCTGAAGATTAATGACCCAACTACGAAATAACAATTGACTAAGGAACTGACTATGACTTGACCCAATAGATTGGAGAAAACAAGAAAATAGAAACAAGAAGGACGAACGAGAAACCAAGAAGTAATCCAAAGTATGACCACGATCATTGTAACCCCAAGATATAACTGACAAATAATATGTAAAGTAAATGCACTAAAACAGATAGGGCATAAATAAGATGTAAAATATATAAACTATAAAAAACTAAACTAGAGATATTATGTATGTTAAATGAAAAGCAAAGAAACATGAATTTATAAATATAAAATAGGAAGTTAGAAATAAATAATACCCTATTAAATAATAAACTAGTCAAAAACAAGGAAGTTATAATTGAGTTGAATAAAGACAATAAATAATATCAAAAGTGACCAATGTGAAATGAGAATAAAACAAATATCAATGACCAATAACCACACTGTGATACTAAACTAAATAAACAAACAATATGTGAAATATCAAGTGAAGGATATAAATAAATAAATAGATATAAGTGACAACAATCTATGTAAAAAACATAGTATAAAAGTGAGTGATGATAAACAAAAAAAAATAAAAAAAAACCTCATGTGAAAGGAAAAGTGCAGTGTGAGTGCAAATAATGTACAATACAATAAGAAGCAGACTATAGTAATATAGCAAAACAGTCTTTAATAGAATATTATCTAAAAAGTATGAAACTAATTGTACCATTATTAATTTAAGTGATAGTAAGTAAGAATTACAAAAAATAAGGTAAAAGTTAAAATTATTAGACTGGAAGATAGGAGAAGCAGACACTATATTTTAGTGAAGGAATTAGTGAGTTATATTGTGTAAGGTACTGTTAAAAAATTATTATTATACGAGTTTCATTATTGTAAAAAACCATAGAATTAATTAACTTAGAAGATAGGTGAGATAGAAGCATGAATTACAATAACAGTTAGAAGTATAATTTCAGGCCTGGACCTGGTAAGAAGTATTTTAATAATAAAAGGTGTGTTGTTAAAAGCACCAATGTTTTTTTGTTAATCTGTTTCAATAAAAAAAATGTTCAATGAACCAATAAATAAAGTTTATGAATTATAAGGAATGTTGAATAGGAGTATTGTGAAACCTATGCTTTAGGCCTAGCATGAAGGAGAGAATTTTATAAGTTTAAAAAGAAAACAATAACCAAGGGTCAATTAGAGTATATAAAATGTTTAATTAAGTAAGTAAGTGTATTAGATATAAAAATGTATAAATATTATTCAGTTTAAAGATAATTACAAAAGAAATATCAATAAGAAAATAAGAAAAATGTTATTAACTAATCAAAAGTAACCATGAGGGATATCAAAATAATCTTTAGTAAAAAAGCAGAACAATGGTGTTAGTATAATTAATATTACTACTGGCATAAGGAAGTAATTATAATTTAAAGGATTTTGACATATTTGAACAGAAATAAAACATTAGATTATAACAATGTTATAAGATGCTGACCAATGAGAACTAGTATAATTTGAAAGGTAACTATGGCAACTCATGCTTGTTACATAGAGTGACCGTTGAAATCTAATTACTTCATTATTGACCAGCATAGAGGGTGGATGTATGAAGCCCTTGAATCCAAATTAATTTTAAAAGCTTTAAATTTTTCCAAATTTTGAAAGAAGAAGTGTAAGAAGAATATTTAACTAAACCATTGATGAGATGACCAGTAATTAAAACATTTATACAACAAAAATCATGGCCAAAACTTGGAAGGAAGTAAATTAAATTAATACTCGACCAATTCTGGAGGAAGAACTGAAGGGACCTAACTCAACCTCAAGAAGAAGATCATCTACAAGAACTGATGGAAGCTGGACATTGGATTTCAACCATTTGAACGGGAATCTCAGCTAATCCAAAGAAGAAAGGACTTTTAGACGTGTTCCAGAAGAAGAAGAGGTTCGCAAGAGAAGCTACGTCCAGGAATCGATGAGTATAAATGAAATATTTCACCCCAAAAATAAACTTTCAATTACCCATAGTAAACGAACTATATTATTTTCACTTCACAGATCACAAAATTAACTTTTGAACTGAACTTGATTATAAAATCACTTTCGATAAAATATATCAATCACTGAATTTTGATTTTATACTAAAATAATTTTAAAAACATGACTTGCTAACAAGAACTTAACCAAGCGTGCACTATTTCTCATTGCCAATAACTTACTTTTCATGTTTTAAAATATCAACTATTGTGTATTAGATATAAGGAATATTATAATTTAAGTGCATTTATTAGTCTGTAATCCAACTTCTGTAGTCCAAAGAACTTATTCCCTGAGAGAAAATTAATTTTATAAAGAACAAACCATGTACGCCATTGTGGCATTTTACGTATGAATACTGGACGAAGCCGGACGCTGCCAACCGAGCACCTTGTAAACGCCGGAATTATAATAAATATTGTAACGTAACAGAGTTGAGGTCCCCGACGTTACACAAAAAACTATGTAAATATGGTTTAGAACAATGCCCGAAGCCGGTTATAATTCAATACAAGAGGGTCCATCTCACCTGAAGAATGCATTAGAGGTACATAGTAAGGTTACTAAGTAATTAAAATATCAAAGATGTACCTAAATCTAAAATAAGTAATGAATAATACGAGATGTAAAACATAAACATTGTGTCTAATGGGAGGAGTTTAATGTGTAGGAATTAATTATAAAATACTATTCAAATTAATATTTAATGTGTTATAAAATGTACTTGGTGTTGTGCTGTAGCATGATATAGTGTTTACAGGATATTTATTTTATGTTTTGTGGATAGTAAGAGTGGAGCTGTTGCTTTAAAGAAGTACTTAGTCAGTGGTACTCCTTTTATTTATGTTAAAATTGTCTTTAGATAATTAAGTATAAGTACATGTGTTAGGTATTATATTATGTTAAATGTATTTACTGTAATTGATTAATGAAGATGTTTGAAATAATGTTTGTAAACTTGGCCAGGATGGCAATAAGTGTTAAAAAGTTGGCAAGTAGTTCTTATAGTTATGTTAAAAAATAATGAAGGGTTCAATGATGAACTAAATAATATAATGAATTAAAACCAGGAAATTAAAATTGATGTAAGTGGCCATAAGCCAGTGACTAATTGTACAGTAGGTCAGGTAAAGAAAAATTAAGTTAAAAACAAAACAATATTATAACAGGTCTAAGAAAACCAATAGGCCTAAATTTAATATTTGTAAAAGGAAATTAATACCTTTTTAATAAGTCCAGTCAGATGAAACTATAGTAAAATATATATGGTTTAATAAGGTAGATTAAGTGAGAGTTTTATGTAATTTGGTATAATTCCAAGCATGGAGTATTTTATTAAAAAAGAGTAGTAATATTTTCTAATTCTGGCTCTAGGATATCAAATATTATACAATGACAGAAAGTAATGGTTGTTAGGGTAACTAAATGTAAAGAAGCTTGTTGATTTTCATTATTCGATTGTTACATGTGAATGGGTTAAGTTAAAATTAATACTAATCCAGAAAAGAATTTATAAAAAACCTATATTATTCGATTGTTATATGCTATTGAGTTCAGATCAGTAGACAAATTTAAAAGAAAAGAAATAAATTAAAATAAAATGAATTAAAATTAACAAATTAAAGTATCAAAACCAATTCCTTCAAACCAAACAGATGAATAATTAATGAATTAGATTTCGAGAAATATACTCGTACACCTCCAAAAGGTAGCGGAATTATTATTTCATTCTTCAAATTAATTCCATTGGAATTAGTGATGAACCCGGTTTCCTATGTAACCAGGATACTTATTGACTGAATAAGAAGTCTGAATTAATGGCATTATAGACAAAATATACACAAGAACCTTTGTTACTGGAGACATAAACCTCACTTTCAAGAAGGAAATTATAATACGACACCAATTCCACCGGGACCGACAACCACAAGGATCGTGAAGAAGAACGAAGAATAGAAGAGTTCCTGTTGCACTCCGCGACATCACCTTTCCATTTTTATTAATAATCTGGACACATTTTCTTGACCAAAGTAACCTCAACTGTAAGTCTTCCAGCGTTGGGAAACAGACACGGCTATCTTGAGAATTGCATTGTACGGTAACACCAGCTTATATTTAATTTTATACATTAAGAACTAATAACAATTTGTAATACTTAGTAACCTTAATTTTGCATTACCTGGCCTTACTAATCATTAAAAGAATCACACGTACCCTGGGATAAGAGATAAATAAAATTATATTTAAATTGTATTAAACAGGACTAGTCCATTGACAAATCGATTCAACATTGTACAATCGATATAACGAGCATATAACCGTAAAGAGCACTGTTGGAATTTAAAAAAAAAGTAATACAAATAAAGAATCCTTCTTGTATGTAATGATGTTTTATATTATTGTAGAATAGGTATTGTATTTTGCTGGGGGAGTAATTTACAGGTAAAAAAGGTGATTAACTATCAGATGAAACAAGCTAACCTATAAGTGTGGATCAATTACGAATAACAGCGCTTGCAGAAGACAGCTGGTAGAACGTGAGATTGCCGAACTAGCGTGTTTCCTTCGCAACTTTTGAATTAATTTAAATAATACGGACTGAATAGGGTTGGAGAGAATTATCAAATTATTAACTAAAATACATGTAATATAGAATTATCATCGAGTAAACATTTAGTAATTGGTTAACACAGTGCTATGGTCTACATACAAATTGCAATAACGATATAACAAATAAAATTTTTCTATTACTATTGAGTTGCAGGAGGTCACCTATAAGACTACATAATAAACATTTTCCTTAATAACAGATTGGTTAATTACACGGGGCTGCATTAACGAGAAACCCGTAACTGTATTACACTCGCTACACACGTAACATCGGCTTGTTGTTACAAATTGGCGCATACCAACGTGGAGCTTGAATAAACCCCAGTACTCATTAACTAGTTGGTTACCAACCAACTAATTGTTTAACTAACAAGTAAACAAGTAACAGGTGTTGTTACAAATTGGCGCTCAACGAGTGGGCTTTAGTTAAGTAAAAAATCGACTTAATTATTACTTAACTGGAGCAGATAACTATTGGAGGCACAGGAATGCATACTAGAGGTGTTTCTAAAAGGATGGAGGAGCAAGAAACAGAAGAAGATAGACGGGAAGAAGAAGCAGAGGTATTTACCGACACCGAAATGGAACAACAAACAAGCAATAAAGAGGATGGCCAAGGGGACCAACCAGATAAAGCGGAAGCCAGAAGAGAACCAGATTGGTAAGAAATGATGAGGCTAATGATGGAGAAAATGGATAGCATTAAGGAACAGAATAAACAAACTAATGAAAATTTTAGGAAACAAAATGAGGACACTAATGAGAGTTTAAGACAAACTAATGAAAAAATAGACAGTATAAATGAAAATTCAGGAAGGCTAGAAAACAAAATAGACAGTATCAACGAAAACTCAAAGAAACAAAATGAAATTTTGAGTGAGAACTTAATCAAACTAATGAATGAGAAGTTTGACAAAAATAAAGAGGAAAATGATGAGAATAACCGGCTGATAAATGAAAGCTTAAACCAAATTAATGAAAGGTTTGACAGGAACGATGAGAGCTTAAAGCAGATTCTGGAAAATACCAAACAAATAGACGAGAAAATTGAAAACCGTAATAAGGAGTTGCGGCAAATCATCAATGAACAAAACCAAGCGTTGAGGGAAGTCATCAATGAAAGTATTGCAATTGTCGATGAAACACTGAGCAAAAGAGTTGATGACTATGAAGAGGAAGTAAGACAGCAAATAACTGAAACTGAGGTGGGTCTGGAAAAAACGGATGAAACCAACATACAACTCAGAGTGGAAGTAGAGGCCATAATAAATCAAGTAGAAAACAATAACAAACTTAGAATAACGGAGGTACAAGCGAAAACCCAAGGGAAATTGGACGAAGTACGAATTAACATAACTGGAACAATAGAACGGGTTCACAATGAAATGAAGACAATGAAAATCAGACAAACGCGTAAAAGGAAATTAATAAATACACGGGAAGGATTGGAGATGATTAAAAGGGGATTAGTTCAGCTACATAATATACCAATTACGGAACCAGGAGAAGTAAGGCAAGTTAGAAACTTTAAACGAACCACACTTGAATTCCCAGATAGATTAGAAGGACCGAAAAGGCCAAAACTAACCGAGGAGCATGGAGGACTTCTGGAGATTAAGTATGAACCATTCGAAGGATTAAGAAATGGTACGGAAGAATCAGCTCGAAAAACGATGGTAGACTTCAGCATGAATGAAAATTTTATAACAACAAAATGGCGGAACTACATAATAGTGAGATATGTTACAAGGACAGAAATAACACTATACACTAGAGAGATCCGAACAACCAGTATAGAGGAAATAATGGACCATGGTTAACCTAAATAATAACAAACCAGAAAAAAGGGGACTGAATTTCTGAAAACCGACCAAGCAACCCATTGGAAATAAACCCCAAAATTCTAAAAAAACTGTAAGGACAACTTACTCAAGTTATTTCGAACAATATAATTTAAAATGAAGAGACTAAAACCCCAAAATTCCAAAAGCACGTAAGGACAACTTACTCAATATTTATTCAGGAACAATATGATTTAACAAAACTATGTAAGGATGTAATGGGTCGAATTAGAAGGTTTTTATTTTATTGATTTTGGTCTCGATTTTATAAAGATTTTAAATTCACTTCATATATGTGAGCTACCCCAGTTTAATTTTATATAAATTCAAATCATCAATTCCATCCAGTATCAAATTGTTAACCGCACCTGTAGGGAGCCTCAGTACAGCAATGCACAGTGTTAGCCAAAACAATTGTACAGACGTATTGTGTAACCGCCCAGCAGCAGCCTTGTGACTAGGGATGGCAACATTGATTGGTATATCGATATATCGGTCTTCCGATATATCGTAACAGCTATATCGATATATCCGATATATTGCTTGAAATATATCGATATATTACGATATATCGGTAAGACCGATATATGAGCCAATGACCGCAAGCTCTCAGTCTGCACTGCTGTCCAACTCCAATTCCAATGCAATGCTGTGTTGAACGAGCACGACAAAAAATCCCGACGTTGTTTATATCAGATAGTAATAAATTAATCTCATTATTAACCCTCTAATGGTAAGGTGCGGGTCGGATCCGACCCATGCCCAATTGTTCCGAACATCTCTCCATTCTAACTTTTCTCCAAACGGTTTAACACTAAGTTACCCTCTCAGTCATTCATAGGGAAGGCATAGGAATAACCCCAGTTTCCAGGTAATTGTTCCACGATCACTGTGTTTGTTTTTTCCGGGCACTTCTCTTTTCGGGTCGGATGCGACCGACCTTACCAAAAATGCTTTAAAATTTTTCAACGCTTCCTATATATTTTTTGCAGTTTCGTAAGAATGTATGGCTTGTGAACTTTATACATACGTAGTACTGTAACTAATGTTTAGTCTTGTTTTGTAGACTAAACATGAACACAACACTTGCCATTGTTTTGTAATTTTGTAACCAGTGACTTATCGAGTTGTATCTGTTGCAATGTTTCTCCAAAGTCGAGCCTAGACATCAACAATCGTATATTTTGGAATGTCTGCACTTTGTGTACATGTTACGATTCACGAAAAAGCGTAGTAGTATATGGTTGACATTGCTCTGGCATCATACCAATACTAACACGTGTAAGAGCCAGACAGTACCATTGAGTGGACAATAGAATACAATTTACTCTAATTACTGTGACTTTTTTCATTGAATTTAGATTTTCTATTCATTTTTTATTTTTTGCATAATGGCTTGAAACAAAATATTGTACAATGCTGAAGAAATATTCGCAGAGTTTCAAAGGCAAGAAGAAGAAGACTCGGACTTAGAAGAAGAAGATTTTGACAAAGAAGTTTCCGAGAATGAAGATAACATTCTTATAGACAGCGATAACGAAGATGACGAGTTCGACTTAGCTGAAGGGACACAGGTTTGTAGCAGTGCTGATGATTTTTTTTATTGTACTTCAAACAAGTTTTTAATATTTATGTCATTCTTGTAATAATGTTTAAACATTTAGAATACACTCAAACTCTATAAAATGTGGTGACACTTTGCATAAAGCACACGCATTTGTGGCAGTGGGGATTTTGAAAGCAAAGTGGAGAAATTTTGAGTAGCCATGTGGGGAAAAGAGGACTGATTGACCTGGCAACACTGCCTATGAAAACACTGATGATGACAGGATTTTTTAATTGGGGAAAGACGAAGAAACCATCTGGACGAACAAACCGGTACGCTCCAAATTTTCACGAACCTTATCTTTAAATGTTATCACACACCTGCCCGGACCAAAAGGCGATGCTCGAGGGATCGTTGATGAGGTACAATTGTTTTCTTTATATTTTGTAACCGATGAGATGCTGGAAAAAATTGTTCTCCACACTAACAGTGAAATAGAAAGGTCGAAGATCAAATACCAATCTGTACAGTGGTTTACATCTCCCACAAACCTGATAAGAGATAAGAGCTCTTATTGGGCTGTTGTATATGAGCGGTGTTTTGAAGAACTCTGGTTTATGTCTTAATGATATGTTTTCTGTAATCTATGGACCGGCTGTATTTCGCTGTTCAATATCGCAGAAAAGATTCTCTTTTCTAATCCAGAACTTACGATTTGACGACAAAACTACGAGAGATCCAAGGAAGGATAAATTTGCGGCGTTTCGAGACTTTACCTTGCATGCGTAAAAGTCCACCTTACCGTTAGAGGGTTGAAGTACTAAAACACAATTTGTTACAACCTTATTAAAACATCATTTTAAAAGAAGTGAATTTGATGTTTTACATTTTTTAAATCAATAACAAAAAAAACGATATATATCGCGTTTTTAGACATGTATCGATATAATCCAAAAATATATAAATAACGTATATCGATAAAAAATATATCGATATATTTAGAAATATATCGATAAATTTCAACTATCGATACATCGTTGCCATCCCTACTTGTGACACAGTCTACAGTCTGCAGTTTGCCAGCAGAGAGTGAACAGATAACCAGCAGCAGCATAAAGTGCTGGAAACAGTAAAACTGTGGCCTCGGGAGTGCAAGATAGGCCGTAATAATTAGTCGGCCTATCTATTCAAGTCGGAAAGTAACATCCTAACCTGCCGGACGCGAATAGTAGTGCGTCCGCCGACTGGACTCAAATTTCACCTAAATTACAGAGCAAAAATGTGAAGCAGCAGTGGTGTTGTGGTGAGGCGACGGCCATTTGAACAAAATTCTCAGCCCGGCCGGGTGCGTGAAAAATCGTGTGCACACAACAGTTCAGTTTCATCATGTAAAGAGTGGTAACCAAGATATAAAATTACAAAACAGAGTTAGTGAAGTGAGCGGGCCAAAATCAAGTGAACAATACACTTTCGGGCAATTATTAATAAAGATTAATAAACATACGAGCCACGTGGCTACGAAAGCAGTGAGCCGTCGGGTAACCCGTAACCGTATTTTCAACAAATTTTTATAAAGGGTTTTTTGTGCAAAAATGTTAATTAAATAATAGGAGTTGGTTTTGTAAAGGTGTGAATGTGAAAGTAAATAGCAGATTGGGGCTGTCTAATTAAGGTAAGGTGTTTATTGTAATTCTGTAAGTATAAGTGTAATACCATCATGTAACTATCAGTAAGGGTTTTATGCATTCTCAATGATTTGGGCCAAGAGGCCAAATAAATAACCAATTTAATACTTGAAGGATATTTTAAAGTAAAAAATAAAACTTTAATTAATTTCTCTTTAAAAATGCGTTGCGTAAGTTTTTACGATAACCTATAATCATATTTGCATTTTAATGTTCGTGGTGCGGACCCTGGCGGAAGGCGAAACAGGTAGGTGGAAAATAAAATAAAATTTGTGTATTTGTATGTGAATAGAACATCACATTTGGCGCTACGAACGGGACTTGAATTTGAATAATTAAAATTCCACACCTACGATAAATGCAAGTTCGATTTGAGGGTTGAGTAACAATAGTAAAAAATTACGCAGCACATACAAACTAGTACATCAATGTTTAGAGTTTAAGAGTTGTGGTAGATGGTTTTATGTAAGTAAATCTAGATTTAAAAAAATTTAGAAAAATGGCAGGAAAGAATGAGAGCAATATACATGAAACGACTAGTGTCGAAAACTATAATGAATTAAATAGCATGAGCGATTTTGAAATCCACTCGACTCCAAACGTGAGTCAGGAAAATAAAACAAAAAATAATGCAAATGAAACAAAGAGTACAGACGATTCGGGGATACAAATAACCCCAAAATCGAGCAGGGAAAGTGAAATGAATAAAGAAGTCGGCTTCACTGACAAAAATGTAGCAGCACAATTTACTCCAACGACAACACGAGTCAAAGAGTTGTCGATGGACGATATATTTACTTTAATGAAAACAATGTCTGAGAGTTTGAGTAGTGATATCAATAAAATGAATAGCAGTATCAATGTAAAATTCGATGTTTGAAAGAATAGTTTTGATAGCAAATTTGATGAACAGAAAAACGAAATGCAAGAATTTAAAAGTAGTGTCAATGAGAAATTAGATGTACAGAATATTCAGTTTCAGCAGAGTATTAGCATAAAATTTGATGAACTCAAATTTGACATTAATAAAGTACAATTGAAATACGAAAATAGTTGTAATGAATTGAAACGAGACATTGAGAAAATAGTAAAGTCAGTAGCAGAACAGATTAAAAGTAAAACTACAAATGATGACAATAAGGTCGAAAATGAGAATATAATTAACAATGTGGTAGGAGAGAGTAAGATAACAAATAGTAACAATGATATTGAAAGTGGTAATGTAATTGAAAATGTAGTATCTGAGAGTGAAACGTTGAAAATAGATAGTGAAACAGTGAGTGAGAGAGAGAGTGTTATATGTTGTAACGAAGTAGTAATTAGTGTTGATGAATTAGAAAAAGAATGGAAAGAAAGAGTAGATGAATGTGTGGGGCAGAGGGTAAATTTTCCCCTTATTTGTGATGAACCAGGGTGTTCAAAAATGGTATTATTGGAGGGCAAGAGACCCTTATTAGTGAAAGATTTGAGTTGTTTATTTTTGTTGAATAATTTTGTACCCTCTGCATGGAATGAGAGAGAGAGTGTGATATGGCATTATGATGAGAGAAGTTTAAATATAGAATGGTGTAGTGAAAGAGAGACAGAATTATATAAAGTAAAGAGAGACTATAATGAGTTGAAAGAGATGCTAAATGATTTGAAGCACTTACCTGTTAAAATAAAGAGTGAAGATTATTTTGATGATACATGTTTAAATAATAATAATTTACCTTATGATGAAAAAGTAACTGACTTGATAATGAATGTAATTACTGATGGAGACTTAACCGATGTACTTAATGTTGACCTGGTATATGATTATTATGGTAAAATGAATAAACAGAAATTTTATGGTTACTATACACAAGATAACCGTATACGGAATGTAAATAAAATTGAAAATTGTTATGTGAAACCCCGACTAATTTTTGACGATGGAGGCTGAAATTCATAAATGAACAATTTTAAATATGTCAATATATGGTAATGACCTAGCTGATTTTTGATATTGAAGTGTGATATAACTGAATAATTATTGCTGAAGAATTGTAAATACATGTTTAGTGAAATTATTTGTATGTATTATAAAATGTTAGATAAACAATGTATGTATGTAGTAGAAATTGTTGTGATGATAATAATAATATTAATATTCTGCAGCCTAAATAAATAACAAAAACAATTTGGAAAAAGATAATGAATGAGTTGTAGTTATTGCAATGGGTGAAAGTAATTAAAAATTAAAAAATGTTTTCAATAATTGATTTAATTAAAATAATTTGAAATGTTTAAATATTTTGCTTCATTTAAATGTTATATGGTTGAATTTTTCTAGTGGATTTAAATTGCTTTATGAGATTTGATATTAATGTTCAATGGTTTGTATGAAATAACATTGCTGTTAAGTGTTTCAGAGGTCACGAGGAGATATTGGTGTGGGTATGGTGTGTATTTTGTGTTCAGGTCAATAGGTGGATAATGTACTGTAAGTATAAAGTTTATAATACCGATTAGACAGAATAAAATGTTTATAGGGGTGAAAAGATTGGATTCAATAATATAAATAAATTGAGATAAGGGTATTAAATAGAAACTGTAATCAAAAAGTAATAATAACTGAAAGGCGAATTAAAGTATATTTGGTTTGAACTGTAATAAATAGACTTTGATAAATAGGTTAACAAAAAGATTCATAGAAGGGAAAATTTTGCAGGAAGTATATATGTCAGTATATGATGTAACCAGAATGTTTAGACTATGTGAGTATTGAGACAGAGTGTTTATAGCACGTCTGGCACACAAGTGTTTATGTAAACAGGTGTGTTATGTTGAGACTAATGTATACAGTCATGCTGAATTGACAATAACAAAAATGTTGTAGTCTGCTGAATCATTACCAGCAGCATAACCCTATTGTGACATAAAAGAATTGAAGTTAAATTTGTTCAGACAAAATAATGATGAGGTAATTACTGCAACTCAGAGTTTGAGAAATTAAATAAAATTAAATCCACTCGGCAATTAAATCAATTGAAAATGTTAATAATAAATTTAAATTTATTCTGATGCAAACTTCATGTAATTGTAAAACAAAGGAAATATGTACTTTACTTAAATGGGAAATTGAAGGGAATTTTGTGTAAATGCTGTCAAAAATGTTTGGGAACTCAGAGATGTATATTACTGTCCAAGTAACTTGTATCAATGCCAATCTATATTTTATGTTTTAACTGTAGATTCCCCGCCTAAGTGCGACCATGACCTCACCGGATCATGACCGTGAAAGTAGTTAATTGTGGCAAATCATAAATTTTACTTGATATAACCGGCTTGTGGTTTGTTTTATTTTGTCAACCCGGTGGTTTGTTAGATTTAGTAGGGGGGTTATTTTTTGGGGAATCTACCTAATTTTGGAACAGGTCTATTTTCACCCAGATAGGGGTGGTAGCCCATTAGGGGTGTATAAATAAAAACTAGTAGGTATAATACCGAATTTTATTGTAACGCCGAAGCAAGGATGGGGGTGGAATAAAAGAAAAAATGTCCACCCCTTCCGCATCAGTCCTTGTGAAAGCAACTAGATGCTACAGTCTAAGGGGGGTAATAGTGAGTGTGGATGGGCGGTGACCCAGTTACAGGTCACGAGGGAGATGTGGTTTACGGCGAGGATGAGGCTGAAAAAGGCCAAGAAGCCTCGCGCAGAACACATTAATATGTAACGGGTATCGGGGGTTAAGGGATTAAAAGGGGGGTAGTAGAAAAAAAAAAAGAAAAAAATATATATATATATTTGTATATACTTTTTGTGCCTGCCATTAAATTGCCATTGTTTTGCATTTTTGGTTGTATTATTGTTTATATGTATCAATAGTATTATTGAATTATATGGTATAGGATATATGTATAATCAAATGTTAGGATAAGGCAGTCCATGTTTTAATTAAATATTCAATTTATTTGTTTTCTTTTTTATCAGTAATAATAACGAAGAGAATTAATCTATCCAGATAAGAGATTTTTTGTTTTGATACAATCTGATTTTGAACTTATTTTAGATGAGGAGTTTGTTAAAAAATTATTATAGGTGTGTGTGTGCGCCCAGTATCTGCTAAAGGCAGCCCAGTTTGCATATAAGGGGGAACATATCGGTTGAGGATCTGGCATGATCTAAGCCAGGGATTTGGAGTTTGGGGAGGCATGTTAGAAGGCTAGGTGCACGGTGGTGCGTGTCTGTTCGATTTTTCGGTGTTGGGATCTCACACAGAGAAGTCCAGTGATCTCGTTCAGATGCGTCCATAGTCGCCGAGCCAGGGGGGTTGTTTACCCATGAGGTATAAGATAAATGGGGGGTTGTTGGCACCATATCCTCACCGGTCCTCTTAGGGGTTTTAGCAATGAGAATTCTTCTGTTTCGACAGAAGATCTCTCATTGGGGGGGGGGGTATTGTAATGGGTCGAATTAGAAGGTTTTTATTTTATTGATTTTGGTCTCGATTTTATAAAGATTTTAAATTCACTTCATATATGTGAGCTACCCCAGTTTAATTTTATATAAATTCAAATCATCAATTCCATCCAGTATCAAATTGTTAACCGCACCTGTAGGGAGCCTCAGTACAGCAATGCAGTGTTAGCCAAAACAATTGTACAGACATATTGCGTAACCGCCCAGCAGCAGCCTTGTGACACAGTCTACAGTCTGCAGTTTGCCATCAGAGAGTGAACAGATAGCCAGCAGCAGCATAAAGTGCTGGAAACAGTAAAACTGTGGCCTCGGGAGTGCAAGATAGGCCGTAATAATTAGTCGGCCTATCTATTCAAGTCGGAAAGTAACATCCTAACCTGCCGGACGCGAATAGTAGTGCGTCCGCCGACTGGACTCAAATTTCACCTAAATTACAGAGCAAAAATGTGAAGCAGCAGTGGTGTTGTGGTGAGGCGGCGGCCATTTGAACAAAATTCTCAGCCCGGCCGGGTGCGTGAAAAATCGTGTGCACACAACAGTTCAGTGTCATCATGTAAAGAGTGGTAACCAAGATATAAAATTACAAAACAGAGTTAGTGAAGTGAGCGGGCCAAAATCAAGTGAACAATACACTTTCGGGCAATTATTAATAAAGATCAATAAACATACAAGCCACGTGGCTACGAAAGCAGTGAGCCGTCGGGTAACCCGTAACCGTATTTTCAACAAATTTTTATAAAGGGTTTTTTGTGCAAACATGTTAATTAAATAATAGGAGTTGGTTTTGTAAAGGTGTGAATGTGAGAGTAAATAGCAGATTGGGGCTGTCTAATTAAGGTAAGGTGTTTATTGTAATTCTGTAAGTATAAGTGTAATACCATCATGTAACTATCAGTAAGGGTTTTATGCATTCTCAATGATTTGGGCCAAGAGGGCAAATAAATAACCAATTTAATACTTGAAGGATATTTTAAAGTAAAAAATAAAATTTTAATTAATTTCTCTTTAAAAATGCGTTGCGTAAGTTTTTACGATAACCTATAATCACATTTGCATTTTAATGTTCGTGGTGCGGACCCTGGCGGAAGGCGAAACAGGTAGGTGGAAAATAAAATAAAATTTGTGTATTTGTATGTGAATAGAACACCACAAGGACAACTTACTTAAGATATTTTGCAACAATTTGATTTAATAAACAGTAAAACACCAAGAGTATGTAAGAAACAGATTATTAAATAATATTTATAAAGAATTGATTTAAAATGAAATAATAGGGAAAAGTAATATTTTTATGGGAACAAAAAGAAAAATAAATGAATAAAAACAATTGATGGTAATGTGCTCAAATAAGAAGAATAACGAATAATTTAATGACTACAATGAAGCTGAAGGAGGATAATAATTAATACAACAATAATTTAGAATCTCTCGGAATTGAAGATGATATAAGAAGAAATGATACAGAGAAAATATGTCACACGAAGGAAAGTCAAAAGGATTTTAAAATAATGCCTATCAATAATGTTATATGTTATTAGTTAATGGAAAAGAAGAAGGAATCAAGAAGAAGAAGAAATATATAATTAAATGCAAACAGCTACAGTATGAAGAATCCCAAAAGTGTTTAGTATTAGTCGCTAATCGACTACTTATAAGTTTTTTATTTTGATGAATGACCATAGAAATGTTCCGGCAATAATTTTCATGAGCAGGGATGATGTTCCCCTGATCTCAGAAGGTGTAAGGATGGACAGCGGAGTTATGGACCCAAAAGTGGCCACCCGAACTGAACCACAGCACAGGATAGGGAAAAATGTTAGGGAAATTGAATATTTAAGGGATAATAATTATAAAATAGCTGAAAAGAGTGATATTAGATTCCAGAAGTATAGATGAAGAAAATAGAAGGAAGATAGCAGACAGAAGCTTAATTGAGAAAGCGAATTTATAGAAGTAAATAAGAAAATAAGTGTTAAAACAAGTTTTTATGACTAGTGTGATCAGTCCTTATCAAGTAAAATGTGGAAGTACCACTACCCAGAAAAATAAATAATTGATGAATTTGCCTCCAAGAGAGAGAGAGAGTTGAGTAGGAAACCAGCAATTACCATTAACCGAATAACAGGTACCTATAACCAAACGAAAAAAAAAATATTATGAGTAAAAAGATAACCTGATCAGGGACGAACTATAAGTTTATTTTTTCTAAACTACATTGAGCTAAAATAAACTTCTTTCGAAGGGGGGGGGGGGTGTTATGTAATGTAACAGAGTTGAGGTCCCCGACGTTACACAAAAATCTATGTAAATACGGTTTAGAACAATGCGCGAAGCCGGTTATAATTAAATACAAGAGGGTCCATCTCACCTGAAGAATGCATTAGAGGTACATAGTAAGGTTACTAAGTAATTAAAACATCAAAGATGTACCTAAATCTAAAATAAGTAATGAATAATAAGAGATGTAAAACATAAACATTGTGTCTAATGGGAGGAGTTTAATGTGTAGGAATTAATTATAAAATACTATTCAAATTAATATTTAATGTGTTATAAAATGTACTTGGTGTTGTGCTGTAGCATGATATAGTGTTTACAGGATATTTATTTTATGTTTTGTGGATAGTAAGAGTGGAGCTGTTGCTTTAAAGAAGTACTTAGTCAGTGGTACTCCTTTTATTTATGTTAAAATTGTCTTTAGATAATTAAGTATAAGTACATGTGTTAGGTATTATATTATGTTAAATGTATTTACTGTAATTGATTAATGAAGATGTTTGAAATAATGTTTGTAAACTTGGCCAGGATGGCAATAAGTGTTAAAAAGTTGGCAAGTAGTTCTTATAGTTATGTTAAAAAATAATGAAGGGTTCAATGATGAACTAAATAATATAATGAATTAAAACCAGGAAATTAAAATTGATGTAAGTGGCCGTAAGCCAGTGACTAATTGTACAGTAGGTCAGGTAAAGAAAAATTAAGTTAAAAACAAAACAATATTATAACAGGTGCAAGAAAACCAATAGGCCTAAATTTAATATTTGTAAAAGGAAATTAATACCTTTTTAATAAGTCCAGTCAGATGAAACTATAGTAAAATATATATGGTTTAATAAGGTAGATTAAGTGAGAGTTTTATGTAATTTGGTATAATTCCAAGCATGGAGTATTTTATTAAAAAAGAGTAGTAATATTTTCTAATTCTGGCTCTAGGATATCAAATATTATACAATGACAGAAAGTAATGGTTGTTAGGGTAACTAAATGTAAAGAAGCTTGTTGATTTTCATTATTCGATTGTTACATGTGAATGGGTTAAGTTAAAATTAATACTAATCCAGAAAAGAATTTATAAAAACCTATATTATTCGATTGTTATATGCTATTGAGTTCAGATCAGTAGACAAATTTAAAAGAAAAGAAATAAGTTAAAATAAAATGAATTAAAATTAACAAATTAAAATAGCAAAACCAATTCCTTCAAACCAAACAGATGAATAATTAATGAATTAGATTTCGAGAAATATACTCGTACACCTCCAAAAGGTAGCGGAATTATTATTTCATTCTTCAAATTAATTCCATTGGAATTAGTGATGAACCCGGTTTCCTATGTAACCAGGATACTTATTGACTGAATAAGAAGTCTGAATTAATGGCATTATAGACAAAATATACACAAGAACCTTTGTTACTGGAGACATAAACCTCACTTTCAAGAAGGAAATTATAATACGACACCAATTCCACCGGGACCGACAACCACAAGGATCGTGAAGAAGAACGAAGAATAGAAGAGTTCCTGTTGCACTCCGCGACATCACCTTTCCATTTTTATTAATAATCTGGACACATTTTCTTGACCAAAGTAACCTCAACTGCAAGTCTTCCAGCGTTGGGAAACAGACACGGCTATCTTGAGAATTGCATTGTACGGTAACACCAGCTTATATTTAATTTTATACATTAAGAACTAATAACAATTTGTAATACTTAGTAACCTTAATTTTGCATTACCTGGCCTTACAAATCGTTAAAAGAATCACACGTACCCTGGGATAAGAGATAAATAAAATTATATTTAAATTGTATTAAACACGACTAGTCCATTGACAAATCGATTCAACATTGTACAATCGATACAACGAGCATATAACCGTAAAGAGCACTGTTGGACTTTAAAAAAAAAGTAATACAAATAAAGAATCCTTCTTGTATGTAATGATGTTTTATATTATTGTAGAATAGGTATTGTATTTTGCTGGGGGAGTAATTTACAGGTAAAAAAGGTGATTAACTATCAGATGAAACAAGCTAACCTATAAGTGTGGATCAATTACGAATAACAGTGCCTGCAGAAGACAGCTGGTAGAACGTGAGATTGCCGAACTAGCGCGTTTCCTTCGCAACTTTTGAATTAATTTAAATAATACGGACTGAATAGGGTTGGAGAGAATTATCAAATTATTAACTAAAATACATGTAATATAGAATTATCATCGAGTAAACATTTAGTAATTGGTTAACACAGTGCTATGGTCTACATACAAATTGCAATAACGATATAATAAATAAAATTTTTCTATTACTATTGAGTTGCAGGAGGTCACCTATAAGACTACATAATAAACATTTTCCTTAATAACAGATTGGTTAATTACACGGGGCTGCATTAACGAGAAACCCGTAACTGTATTACACTCGCTACACACGTAACATCGGCTTGTTACAAATTGGCGCATACCAACGTGGAGCTTGAATAAACCCCAGTACAGTACTCATTAACTAGTTGGTTACCAACCAACTAATTGTTTAACTAACAAGTAAACAAGTAACAGGTGTTGTTACAATATATGTATCATTTATCAACTGTAAATGACCAGTTAATATAAAGAAAGGTCCAATAAATTTTCATATTTCTCAATTGCTGTATGTTTGATTCATATAAAAAGGGTAATATAAGAATTTGGGACACAAACAATAAACATACGACAGTTGACGAATTCGACTCGGCCAGACAGCGTGAGTCAATCAGGTGGCGAGGCGGAAAATTTGAACTGAGCGACGAGAAATACGGTCGACTAGTAAGTATTGAGACAAAGTATAAAACGGCTCGCTACACACTATTAAATTTAACAAAAGTAAATAATACAAAAATAACAACCCATGTAAACGTCCAATTACAAAGTGACGATCCCAACAGTGGGGCATAAGGTAAAGGATAGATACGGGACTTACACGTTTCTGTTACAAAGACGCTTACAACGGGTGACATTAAATCTCGTCATATAAACGGCTAAATTACAAAGTGGCGCGCCAATTAGTAGGGCTAGAATAATTAAAAAATTATGCAATTATGCAATTATAGATTCTAGCGGCGGCTGCAGAAAATGGAACGGGCAAAGCACGACACAAGATACCAGGCTAAGCAACGCGAGAAGGAGGCTGACAAGAAAGCAGAGACGTTAGAAAAGGAGACCGAGAAAGACGTCAGAATGGAAGAAAGGGAAGTAACTTCGGTGGAAGATATGGAAGAATTATTAACTCCTGTGGAACCAGATAAACCCACACAGCAGGAGGAGGCCAGAGCAGACCTGAACGTAATACAATTATGGGAATTAATGAAGTTTGAGTCAGTAAATGAAAATTTCAAGAAACAATGAAAAATTGGACAGTACTAAGGAAGATTTAAGGCGGACCATTAATGGAAATAACGAGACATTAAGACAGGAAATGAAGGAGGAGAACAAATTGATAAGTGAAAAAATAGAGAGAAGTAATGAGAAAACCAGAGAAACCTTGAGACAAATGAAAGAAGATATAGAAACACTGAACCACAAAATCAACAGTGGCGAAGTTACATGGAGGCAATTGAGGCAATGCCTACCCTAAAAATTCTGTAGAATAAAAATTATAAATACTATGAACTTCGTAACGTAAAGATTATACATTGTTACTGTGACTGTCGAATTTATTAAGCCGAAATGTGCTTTACTGAGTGACCGCTAGATAGTGACAGGTAAGATTCGGCATAAAGCAAATGAGGCAACGTGAACTTGCCTCAGCGTTTTTTGTATACATCGTATGTAAGCAATGTGCTGGCGCGTTAGGGAAGTGCGGGGGAGGGGGATTGTCCCGTGCTGTACACACAGAGCATTGAGGCATGTCTCACTTCTATGGTGCAAACAGTTAAGTTAAAGCGCGCTGTGTGGTTTATAAGTGTGCTTATTTTATGCAGTTATTAAAAGTGTGCCTGTTATTCCGCTGAACTAACAGATGATCAAGATTGTTTTTTTAATTGTTTGTAACATGAAACATATAATATAGGTATAGAAACTAATCAAGTTTAAAAATTTGAAGTTCAATCAGATGTAGGCCTAGTATTATTGTGTATGACTTATACAAGGATTGTTCAATAGAAACACGTTTAGAGTTGTAAAGAATTTTTTATTCGATTTTAAAAGAAGTCTCCATTAACATTAAGACACGAGTCCCACTCTTGCACTAATCTGTAGATTCCCTGCTAGTAAAATTCTTACGGGTGTTTGGGGAGCCATTCGCTAACAGCAAACTCTACCTCAGCGTCCGATTTGAACCACCGTCCTTTTAGTGATTCCTTAAAAAAAATTTAAGGTAAGATTTTTGCCTACCCATTCATTAACTACTAGCTTCGCCACTAAAAATCGATAGTAACAATGAAACTATACAACGACAATTAATAGCATATCGTAAAGAAGCAAAGCAGACAAAAACGGAGATGAATCAGAGATGGGAAGAAACAAATTACAAAACCGATCAGATCAAGGAAACATTAAATAATGGTTTCAAGAAGGTGAATGAAACACTAGACAGAGTTTCTGAAGGTATTAAAGAAACATTGAATGAGAACAGGAAACCAGGAAATAAGAAAATAGAAGATCGTAGTAAGGAAATAGAAATAACAGAAGACAAAGGTATACTGCTATCTGCAAATAAAAATAACAGCCACAAAGAGAATAATAAATACATGGAAAATAAGACCAAGAAAATAAGAAAAATATATAGAAAGAAAATAATCAATACAAGAGAAGAATTGGAGATGATGAAGAATGGATTAATAAACGTGTTTAGTCTACCAATTACCGACCATGAAGAAATCATAAATGTACAAGATTATAGGAGGAGGTCAACCAAAATTTTAGAAATAACTTACTATGAAACCATAAGTAACCAGTGGCGGCTTCAGGGGGGGCCATGCCCCCCCCCCCGAGAACTTAAGACACTTTTCCTAACTCATTATTTAGACGATCCAAATGGGTAAAAATATTAGTGGATATGACAAAAGTTATTACGGTTAAAACTATATATCAGCGTGGCCTTATTAAAGGTGGCCTTCACTGTGGTCTCTACCCTATTTCATAATTTATAAAGCACATTTTTGTTCTATGAAGCCAGAAGAGTGAGCGTGAGGAGTATTGTTTGTACTTAGTTTTGCCTGATCTGGTGCCGTAAACGAGCCGGTTTGCGACGCCGTAAATACCGTTCTAGACACCTACAAAACCTCGCCACTCGAACAGCCTTAGAGGTTATTTACTGGGGGACATGCTTATTATCCATAAGGATAGATTGTATGTATAAAGGCGGAAATAACAAAAAATTACTGGGGGAAGTTGTCAGCACTGATTTCCCATCAGGGTTGACTCCACCTCCTCCACAAACACTATTGTGTTGACGCCATTTGTAACAAGTGTGCTAGGTTTTCTGATCATAAATAGCTTTACGTTTAAGAACACAGATATGTATTTACAGTTTACAGTACAGTTAGGTACAGTTTAGTTTTGTTGTGCTCAACAAAGGCCGATAAACTAAAAAATGGTGAGTACAGCCAGTGTACAGTACTAAATTTTGATCAGTCATCTAGCGAACAGGGTTATGTCTTACTTTCCTATTTTTTATTATACGTAGGCCTACTAGAATTAATGTTTTGTAACTGTGAAAATGTTCTGCCTGTGTCTGTCCGAAGTAGTGTAAACTAAACTACTGGACTGATTTTTAGGAAAATTTGACATGCAGTTGTTATTTGTGAATATCTTAGAGGCTTTTAGCGAATTTCCTTTAAAAATTCAGTTATTACCTTATGTGGCGGTGTCATGGCAATACAGTACACTTTCGCTAATCCGAACTAATAAAAACCGGGAGGGTTCGGATTAGCAAAAAGTTTGCATTACCGAATGATCAAATATAATACCGTATTAATATTGTTGGAGTTCATCGAAGGCTAATAAATATTCTTAGCCAAGAAATTACACATTTTTTAATTTTGTCATCGCCATCAAAGAACACGATTCTCGCCATATGTTTCATGTGTTAAGAAATACATATGTAATAAAGAAAAAAATATCTTTCTTATAGATAATAAACTTTATTTAGCATATATATTTAACATTTTACTGTACATAAATACTATGATTAAGCAACGTATTTACATTTTAAGAAAAACGATTTGATATATAATATATGATTATAATAAAATTATTTTACAGATTTTTATTTCCTTCCAAATAATTATAAAAATCTTAAATAACTTAAATAAATTAAATTAACAAGTTCAATTTTTATACAACAAACTTTAATTAAAGAACCACCTAAAAAGTAAGGTTAACTTTTTGCTATTGTCGTACCTATGGCCAGAACTGAATAATTGGTCTATTCGATAACACAGTTATGGCCACCAATTTTTACAAAAATATAAAGGAATAGTACATGCAGAATTATTATTAACTTAAAGTTTATTTTATGTTGAACACGCTGAAAATCTTTTTACTATCATAGCACTGCTTATTTCAATAAATTTCACAAATTACTTACGAGGTTTCCTTAGTATCCAAAATAAGAAAATGCAGGTTTCAGAGCTGTTTGTTACTAAAAAAAATGTTATTTCTTTTAAAATAAGAATATCTGTTACAAAATTTCTGCGAAATACGAGCAAATAGATAACAGAACATACTTATGAAACTTTCGAGTTTCTAACGCTATTCGATATTTTTTTAATTAACGAAATACTCCCAGGTGGCATTCACTATAGAGGTGGCATTCACTGTGGTCTCTACCCTACCGACATTCGGATTTACGAAAGTGTACTGTAGTTAAGCCGCCTACACTGTGCGTTCACAGTTCCACACACTGTCAGTCTTATTTCCATTAATCAATCCGTCTTATTTTTTATTGCTATCATTTCATTTTTAAATTTGTTATTTGTTTTTTTTTAATTAGGAAGGATACAATTAGGTATAAATAAGGATTATGCTAGGTGGCATTTTTATATTTTCAGAATATATCTACAGGAGTTAAGAAATGGAGATGCACAAGACCAATTGACTCCTTCTTTGGAAAGTTGTCAAAATCTCAGACTGGTGTGGTTGGTGCTCCACCGATGCCTAGTACGTCTTCAGCTATGCACGTCTTCAGCAATAGTGAAAACTATTTGACTACCAAAAGTGTCTCGCCAGTTGGAACTGAAGCTGGTAGTAGCCATCCTGTTCTGAAAGGAGTAGCTCATACCAAAATCAAAGATATTACTTCTAACCTAGCAGGCGAATTAGTAACTTACGATTACGACATAGGACTCTCCGTTGGAAAATCTGTGGATAAGTTTACGAAATTTGGTCTTTTACAACACCATTGGGAGCCCCCCAAAGACTATAGTTTTCCTTTTTCAGTTCACAATAAAAATGGGAAATTTGTCAAGCGTTTTTTAGGGAGAAATCATTTAGAAAGCAAACATTGGCTTGTGTTTTCTGATATACAGAAGGGTCTCTACTGTAAATACTGCATGCTTTTTGCGCATGAGTATTGTGGCCATAATGAAGGAGTGCACTTGCAATCTCTTGTGACTAAGTCTGTGACCTCATTTGCGAAATTACTTGGTAAAGATGGCTGCCTGGAGACACACGAGAAAAATGCATACCACAGAGAGAGTGTGGAAGCTGGGAAAAACGTCATTAAAACTTATACATCTCCAGAAGAAGCTGTTGTTAATAAAGTGATTACTCAGCGCTTACAGCAAGTTCAAGAAAACCGTGAACGGTTTCGTCCCATAATTGAAAGTATTATCTTTTTGGGACGACAAAATATCCCCCTTCGTGGACATCGAGACGATGGTAACCTCCACCTCCAAGAAGATCCAAGCCCCGTAAATGAGCCCCGTAATATAAATATTTATAATAATAATAGTATGTTTTTCTTTTTTTTATAACTATAAAAAAAAAGAAAAACATACTTATATATATATATATATATATTTCAATCACTTTCTGCTACAGTCCGTTTCTTGATGTATATAATACTATAATACTTATAACTAATTTACCTCAAGATATACTTTTTTCCTTTAGGAACATGTTTCGGGAGATCTTGTTCTCCCATCTTCAGCCTTCGCCATCTTGTTTCTGGTGAAGTATTTGTGTGTTGGCTTCTGGATGTTATTAAGGTAGTCTGTTGGTCTTTGGTCCTTCAAAGTTGCATTATTGTGTGTGGTTGTGGTATCTGTTTTTGTATTTTGTGTATTTTCGATGTTGAGTGCTTTGAATATTGTGTCATGTTTTGTATTGATTTGTATTTGTTCTGGTATTAATTTGTTTTGTGTTTTATGTTTGTAAATCTGTAAATTTTCCCAAATGTTCATTATGGTGCCTTTGTGTGGTATATGTTTTATTAGTGTTACATTGGTTATGTCTGGGAATTCATGTCCTGTGTTTATTGCATGTGTGGCTAAATTGGATTTATATATATTTGGTTTTTTGTATGCATTTAGGTGTTCAAAATAACGTTTTTTTCAGCTGTTTTTTTGTTTGTCCTATATAACATTTATTGCAATCTTGGCATTCAATTTTGTATATACCATTGGTTGTTGTATTATCTTTGTTGTGTGAGCTATTTAGATTTTGTAATTTATTTTTATTAGTTTTGTATGCTATTTTTATATCTGTGTTTTTAAATAGTTTTGTTAGTTTTGTCATTTTAAATAACATACATCCCAAAATACAATTCACAGAAGAAAAAGAAAAACATAACAAAATCAACTATTTAGACATAACCATCACAAGATACAACAAACACATACAATATGCAATATATAGAAAACCAACTTCCACTAACATCATTATACCTAACCATTCTGACCACCCACCACAACATAAAATGACAGCATTTTATTCGTTATTTAACAGAATGTACAAAATACCCCTAAACAAACAAGAAACTGACAAAGAAAGAAATATAATATACCAAATTGGTTATGCAAATGGATACAATAAAAATACTATGATCAAAATAGAAAATAAAATCAAATACAAAATAAAAACTGAACAATTAAGAATTATTAATAATTATCTTGTTGTTGCATCCTCTTCGTTCACTTATTAATTTAATAATATATATATACTTTCACTTATGAACTTACTATTGTCACTTCCCAAACGTTTCAAGTTAGTACTCAACCCACTGAAGAAGAGAAACAACATCTTGAAACGTTTGGGAAGTGACAATAGTAAGTTCATAAGTGAAAGTATATATATATTATTAAATTAAGAATTAATCAAACTGAACAACACATAAATAATAACAACAACAAAAAATGGGCCACATTCACATATATCAATAATAAAATGACAAAACTAACAAAACTATTTACAAACACAGATATAAAAATAGCATACAAAACTAATAAAAATAAATTACAAAATCTAAATAGCTCACACAACAAAGATAATACAACAACCAACGGTATATACAAAATTGAATGCCAAGATTGCAATAAATGTTATATAGGACAAACAAAAAAACAGCTGAAAAAACGTTATTTTGAACACCTAAATGCATACAAAAAACCAAATATATATAAATCCAATTTAGCCACACATGCAATAAACACAGGACATGAATTCCCAGACATAACCAATGTAACACTAATAAAACATATACCACACAAAGGCACCATAATGAACATTTGGGAAAATTTACAGATTTACAAACATAAAACACAAAACAAATTAATACCAGAACAAATACAAATCAATACAAAACATGACACAATATTCAAAGCACTCAACATCGAAAATACACAAAATACAAAAACAGATACCACAACCACACACAATAATGCAACTTTGAAGGACCAAAGACCAACAAACTACCTTAATAACATCCAGAAGCCAACACACAAATACTTCACCAGAAACAAGATGGCGAAGGCTGAAGATGGGAGAACAAGATCTCCCGAAACATGTTCCTAAAGGAAAAAAGTATATCTTGAGGTAAATTAGTTATAAGTATTATAGTAATATATATATATTTAATTTAACTAAAAACATACTATATAGAATCATAAACGTTTAAAAACCAGGATTACTCAGATGAGTGAATATTATCGTAAAAGCTCTGATTACAAAGGTTTAGTGCCATGATTTATAAATTAATATAAAAATAGCAAAAAAATATATCTCAAAAAATTCACCAGCCATGAATTCTATTTTTATTGTGAGGAAACATCGAAACTTTTATATAAAACTAGGATTAGATACCCTATTATTGAAAGTGTAAATAAAATGACTAGATTATTAATAGTTATGATCTTTAAATTCAAAGAATTTGGCGGTAATTTATCTAATCAGAGGAATCTGTTTTGTAATCGATAATCCACGATAGGTTTTACTTTATATAAATTTGTATACCTCTGTCAAGAATGCTTTATCAGAATAATTTTCATTTATTTTATTAATAAAATGTCAGGTCAAGGTGCAGTTAATTTTAAAGAAAAAATGGGTTACATTATTATAAAAATGAATTGTTTTCTATAATGAAAATCATGAAATTGGATTTGAAAATAAATTTATTAAATATAGTTTTTTGAATTTAGGTTCTAAATTATGCACATATCGCCCGTCACTCCCACTATAAAGTGGGATAAGTCGTAACAAAGTAGCTGTACTGGAAAGTGTGGCTAGAGTGCAAATTAGAGCTTAAGGCATATTATTTACACTAATAAAAATTATTGACTTATCAATATAATTTGAATAATAATTTAAATTTATGATGAATTTGTTGACATTATTTTAAATAAAAATAATTATTTAGTTTTAGTACTATTTATGGAAAAAATATTTTTAATTGAACTGTGAAGACTAAACAATAAATATAAAAAAGTAAAATTATAATTTGTACCTTTTGTATCAGGGTTAATTAATTATATATAAAAATTTATTTTTCCCGAATTATGGTGACTTAAGATTATTTGTTAATTATTGTAATATAAATATTAATAAAATAATTTTATTGATGAAACTTTTTTAGAACTATAATATTTCTGGTTTCTTAAGAATTAAATTTAATTTAAAATAAATATTATAATTTATATTTTAATATAAAGTTTTATATTTATTTAATTATATTGAGGACAAGCTAAATATAATTTCTATAATATTTTAGGTTTCAGTTAATTAAATAGGCTTGCAATTAGCCTTTTTATATGAGTAAGTTAAATTTTATTTTTTATTTAAATGCATTTAATATATTTTAGGTATATATTAAGAAAATTAAATTAATAAAAATGTTTTTATTAAAATGATTACATTAGTAAATTACAATAAATTGTATTTAAGAATTAGGCAAATATAATTTTCACCTGTTTACCAAAAACATGTCCTTTAGAAAAATATTAAAGGTCTATTCTGCCCAATGATATTTTAATGGCCGCGGTAAATTGACCGTGCAAAGGTAGCATAATAATTAGTCTTTTAATTGAAGGCTTGTATGAATGAATGGATGAAAAATTTTCTTTTTTAATTAAAATAGATTGAATTTAGAGTTAAAAGTAAAAAATCTTAAATAAATAAGTGGGACGAGAAGACCCTATAGAATTTTAAATAAATGTATTTTACTAGAAATTAGAATTAACAACTGGAAAAATTATTTTATTTTTTGTTGGGGTGACATTATAATAAATAAAACTTTAAATGAATTTTTCATAAATTAATGTTTAATTGATCCAATTTTTTTGATTATAAGATTAAATTACCTTAGGGATAACAGCGTTATTAATTTGGAGAGTTCATATCGATAAATTAGATTGCGACCTCGATGTTGGATTAAGAAAATTGAGTTTAGAGCAAAATCTAAATATTCTAGGTCTGTTCGACCTTTAATTTCTTACATGATCTGAGTTCAAATCGGCGTGAGCCAGGTTGGTTTCTATCTACTAATATATTTTTGATATTAGTACGAAAGGACCGTGTCAAATAATTTAATTTATTCTATTTAGCAAAAAGTGCATTAAATTTAGAATTTAATTATGTAATAATATTACATGTAGAAAATGTTTATAATTACTATTTTAATTACTGCCTTGTTTATTTTAGTTGGTGTTGCATTTTTAACTTTGATGGAGCGTAAGATTTTAAGATACATTCAAATTCGTAAGGGTCCAAATAAAGTAGGATTTATTGGTATTTTACAACCATTTTCAGATGCTATTAAATTGTTTTTAAAAGAAAGAAATACGCCAATGCTATCTAATTATTTAATTTATATAATTAGACCTGTGTTAGGTTTATTCAATTCCTTACTATTATGAGCTATTTACCCATATTTAATCAATTGTGTTTCATTCAATATGGGTATAATATTTTTCTTTTGTTGCACAAGAATAGGAGTCTATAGTCTAATACAGGTTGGTCATCAAATTCTAATTACGCTATATTGGGTTGTATTCGATCAATTGCCCAAACTATTTCATATGAAGTCAGTCTTGTACTAATTATTTTGTGCCCTGTTGTAATAATTGAGAGCTTTAATTTAATTGAATTTTATTTTTTTCAACAATTTATATGATTAATATTTCTGTTTTTTCCTTTGAGAATTTGTTGAATTTCATCAGCGATAGCTGAAACTAACCGATCACCATTTGATTTTTCTGAGGGGGAATCAGAATTAGTTTCTGGGTTTAATGTTGAATATAGAGGTGCAGGATTTGCATTTATTTTTTTAGCTGAGTATGTTAGAATTATCTTTATGAGTATGATATTTTGTTTAATATTTCTAGGTAGAAAAATTAATTCTTTAGTTTTTCCTATTCAATTAACATTAATTTCATTTTTATTTATTTGAGTTCGAGGTACTCTGCCTCGTTATCGTTATGACAGGTTAATATATTTAGCATGCAAATCATATTTACCGGTAAGTTTAAATTTATTGATTTTTTTTCATGATTAAATCTATTATTTAAATCATTAAAAATTGTCTTATTATCAAGTTAATAGAATTAATTTTTTCTTTTCTCTACTTTCAAAATAAATGCTTTTTTATAAGCTAATTAACTAGTTAATTAATTTACCTCAAAAAGATTTAATTACTGGGTCTAAAACAAAATATATAAAATAAATCGTTGTTAAAAATATTCCGATCTTAATATATGGGTATTCAACAGGACAAGCCCCAATCCAAGTTAATAAAATTAGAATAATGAACAAGTATCAAAATAAGATTTGATTAATGGGATAATTTAATAGTCCTATAAATTTTGAATTGTTTATGAAGGGAACAAAAATTAAAATAAAAATTGATATAAATAATGCAATTACTCCTCCTAATTTATTAGGAATAGATCGTAGAATTGCATATGCAAATAAAAAGTATCATTCTGGTTGAATATGCTTTGGGGTAACTAATGGGTTTGCTGGAGTAAAATTATCAGGGTCGCTTAATTTATATGGTTCAAGTATAATATAACAAAAAAAAATAACTAAAATTAATAAAAATCCTAGTATATCTTTAATGGAAAAATAAGGATGGAATGGAATTTTATCATTATTTGAATTAATTCCAAGTGGATTATTTGACCCTATGACATGCAAGAAAATAAGGTGCACAATTGTTAATGCTAAAACAACAAATGGTATAATAAAATGAAAAGAATAAAATCGAGTTAATGTTGCATTATCAACAGCAAACCCTCCCCAAATTCAATTCACTAAGGCCGTTCCAAGATATGGAATTGCTGACAATAAATTTGTGATAACTGTTGCTCCTCAAAATGATATTTGACCCCATGGAAGAACGTAACCCAGGAAAGCAGTAGCCATTAAAATTAATAAAATGACCACTCCTACAGCTCAAGTTTCAAAATTTTTATATGAACCATAATATAATCCTCGTCCAACATGTAAATAAACACAGATAAAAAATAATGAAGCTCCATTTGCGTGTGAAATTCGTAACATCCATCCATGATTAAAATCACGACAAATGTGTCTTAATCTGTTAAATGCACTTGCTACATCTGCATTATAGTGTATTGACAAAAATAATCCAGTTAAAATTTGAATAACTAAACATATTCCCAATAACGATCCATAATTTCATCAATATGATAAATTCGTAGCCGCCGGTAAATCAATTAGTGAATTATTTATTATTTTAATTAATGGGTGTGTACGTCGAGTGATGCTTAACATTTGTTAAAATTTTCTTCGTAAAGGAGACAATTTAATTCTGACAATATTCACAACAACAATCAATGTAAATAGAAGATAGATAACTAACATGATAGTTATTATTCCTGACGGAAATATGTATAATTTTTTTAATTATAAATCTATCAAATAAATTATTTATTTCCAATAATTTATTAACGCTATCTATCTTAAGTCTAATAATATTTATAGTTATAATCAAAATTCAAATAATCGTGTTTGATATTAATAATTTTATTGAAAAGTAAAATTTTTCATTTCAGGCAATTCTTGATATATACATAAATAAAATTAGCATTCCTCCAATAAAAACAAGAAATAAGATATAAGAAAAAAAATAGGAATTTATGTAAAATATACAAATAATTCTAGCAAGCATTGTTTGTATTAATAAAATAGATCCCATTGATAATGGATGTTTCATAAAAATAAAATTTGTTGATAATAGAATTGTAATTGATATTATAATCTTCATACAGAAGATAATTTAATAAAAATGTAAGCTTTGGGTGCTTAAAATGATTTTTTACTCTCTTCTGAAGTTTTAAAATTATTAATTTATCTTAGATTTACAAGATCTAAATTTTTTTTAAACTATTAAAACAAATGAATCTATCACTACCTTTATTATATTTAATTATATTTATATCGGGCATTATCTCATTATGCTTAAATCGAAAACATATCATAATGAGTTTATTAAGATTAGAGTTAATAATTTTAAGATTATTTTGTATATTTTCTGCATTCCTATCAATTGAATTAAATGATATATATATATTAATAGTTTTGTTAACATTTAGTGTTTGTGAGGGAGTTGTAGGATTGTCAAGATTGATCAATCTGATTCGATCACATGGTAATGATCAGCTATTATCAATATCTTTAAAAACATGTTAAAATTAATTTTATTTTCATTATTTTTAACCCCTTTATTATTTAACATATGATTATTAAGAAATATGTTAATTCTTTTAATACTATTTATCATCTTATTCTTCAGAAAAGATTTAATTATACTAAGATATAACATATATATAGATAATATTTCATACGGGTTAATTATTCTTACAATTTGAATTACTTTCTTAATAATTAATTCTAGTCCTTTATATAAATATAATAATATGAATTTATTTTTATTTATAGTGTTATTATTAATAACATTATTAGTTTTATCATTTTGTTCATACAACATTATGATATTTTATATCTTTTTTGAGACTAGTTTAATCCCTACTATAATTATTATCATAGGATGGGGGTATCAACCTGAACGAGTGAATGCTAGATATTACTTGTTGTTTTATACTTTATTTGCATCTCTTCCCATATTAGTTTCAATTATATATATATATTATAAGAAAACGCGATTCGGGGTTATTTTTTAAAATTATTATGTTTATTTATTTATAGTAATTATATGAAAATAATGTTTAAATTCCATTTAAAGGCCACACGGTTGGTCTAACCTATTTGTAATAAAATGAAAACGTGTGTGTTTACAATTAACTTGAAGTAAAATAAAAGCGTGGTTATTTAAACTTAAATTCATGGTTAAAATATTAAAAGTCTCGTTAAAACAAAGTTCAACTATGTGTGAAGTGTTCTTTTGAGATAACTCAATGTTGAGAATGGTTGTTTCTAATTGAAGGTTACTAATGTAGTAAAGTAATTTAAAATAAAACATTCAAAGTTACTCACAGTGTTTACAATGGCTTAATTATACTTGTTTTTTAAAAAAAATTCCCTTGTATTAAATAAATAAAATAGTGAAGTTGATTATACTTAAGTGCTAGATTAACTTAAGTTAAAACATGAAGTATAGCAGTTGGTTGCTTGATAATAGTTCTCGTCTGGTTGAAACTGGTAGTAAAAACTTCTTCTCCAGGTTGCAGGTAGTCTGAGTATGTCACGTCTCGTAAAGTCTGGACAATATCATAAACAAACATATGCTTTCACGTACCTGATTGTGTTTACTAGAAGTTCACTAAACTGTCAACTCAGCTTACAATCACCAACTCCCTTTGGTTGCAAGGTTAGGTTACCTTGTTTATTAATTAGTGGGCGCCACACGGATTTATTCAGGGAAAATCCCGTGTAAAACCCACGCATAAAAATTACTGGATGATTAGAAAATTTAAAATAGTTGAGTACCACCTTTTGGCAATGCTATTCCAATATGTTAAACACAACGGAAGGTTGTTTAAGCTTATTAAAAGAAAATATTCAATTATCCTATAGAAATAAATCAAAATCAGGTGATGCTGTTAACAATGGGTTTATTTACACCCTTATAGAGAATTCAAAAAAAACAAATATAATGCAAACATACAAGTTGTACAATTAAAAGTCAGTTATTATATGCCTTATACGGCTTGCTCAGAACATGAATTATAAATCTGGTTAAGTCCAGATGCTATTTATTTTTAACATTAAGATTATGATTATCTCAGTTGTGAATTCTTTGAGACACGAAAGAAAACAATTATGCCTACACAATATCCAATAATCCTTTTGATATAAAATTGATCAACAAAGTTTTAGGTTACTTTTGCAAAGTAATTAAAAAAAACCCGATCTGTTGAAAGATCGCGCGTTTCATCAACGCTTGCTTTTTTAGTGACAATATTTATCAAGTGAGAACCCTTACAACTAACATATAGCTTAATTACTAATAACAAATTTGTATAATAATTTGAGACGTGGTGTAATCTTAAAAATGTTTTTGTGTTTTGCGTCAGTACAGGTTATTGTTAAAAAAAATATAGGTTATGGCGCTCAGATCAAGATTAGTAATGATTGCACTTTTACCTTCTGAGTTTTAATTATTTAATTAAAACTTATTAATCACTTAAGTAATCGGATTATAATGATTACTGGGTTTCGGCACTAAATTCGCACAAGAACAGAATAATGCGATCCTCTTCTGCTTAAAATGGATCGTGAATAATAACAATAAATTATTTTCTGTTCGTTATTCCCGCACAAAATTAAAATGAAACTGCACTTAATCACTGTTGTTTGTTGTGGGTGAACTCGAAGTAGTCGTTTCTTGTTGTTGAACTATTGGTTCCAATGTACTATGTAAAAGACGCTAAGTGTTATTAAAAAAAGGTAGAGATGACGGGCACACGTCTGTGCTGCACGTTAGTCAGTAAAGGTCTCTCTCAAAATTCGCTGTTTCGTCTTTATATACCCTCTTCTTTGATCGGCTTTAGGTAAAAATGTTGATTACTAACTAATTTTCTGATTGGCTTTGGTAGGTGTGTCGGTGTGACGTGTCACTTTTTGACAGTTGATAACGGCTTTTTCTAACCGTCAAATGTTGCGGTGACAGCTAGTTGTCGTTCTTGTTATTATTCATAAACAGTTTTCCGATGTACATTTTTAGAATGATGCTAACATCTCTCCCGCACTAAATACAGTTGCGATTGGGTTGATATTACTATCAAATTAAAGATTGTTCTTTTTCCTTTAATTTGATATCACTCGTTCTCGAATTACTTTCACTTTGACCGACATTGTTATAAAACCAACGTTTGGGTACATTACTCTTACTGTCGTCTGCTATTTATGAGTCGCCGATTTTACACTTTTGGTTAACATTGCTTGTATTCACATAACATTTTATTAATCAAATGTTTATGTGCGAACACCATTAATGCTGTACTGACGTTTTTTGCTGAACATTACTTGTACACCTAAACTCTATACATTGTAATAAATGATCCTACTGACTATGACATTTCGTTTTATGCTAATTCATTTTAAACTACTACTTAACAATGAAAATTATGATTAAACCTATTGTTTTAATAACATTTTTTGTTATGTCAAGGCATAACCATAGTTCTGTGCATTTTAGTCTACACTTGTGCTAATCTTCAATAGCCATTTTACTGACTAATGTTTGGTCTAAGCTTGCTAAGACATATCGCCTACATTGAAATTTGGCCTTAATAATGCCTATTGATTCTCAATTCGGTACATTGTGGAGACATCTTATTTGTATAAGATTCTCTCTTATAAATAGTTCTCTTTTCTAACAAGTATATTTGATGCTGAAATACATCTTAGTTCTCACTATGTAGCCATAGTTAACATTAGTTTTGGCATTCATAATCTACTGGTCATTGTCACATCTATTATCAGCAAAATGCTAATTCTGCTTTCACAGTATTTAACTGCTCATTAGTTCATTTTTTGTTTACATATGACATTCGGTTTACATCAACTATTTACTGAATTGACAGCTGAATGTAAATTTATTCTGTCCATCAGTTCGTTTTAGTCTCAGTCTAGTTGTAGTGTCAAACAGCCCTTGGGTTACTGTTTCATGTGGCACTTCTGCTTCATTCTTCTTTCTTGGTTTCTTCTTTCTTGGTTATTTCTACTATTATATACCTATTTACATGGTTGTTTCGTTTTTTAGAAAATCTGATAACCTACACTTAGGTTAGGTGACATCTTGTGATGTTACATATACACCCTCTTTAAAATTGATCATTTGAAAAAATTTATTTTTTGTAAAATGATCAATTCATGTCAGTTTCTTAGTATACTTCAATAATAAAAAAATTTTCTCTTGTACTCTTTGATTTTTTAAACATACTATTGGTGTATTACTCTAGGTTGGCTTTTCATCCAATGGTACAATTCTTAGTTTACTAGTATTTTCAAGTTGCTTACTCTCTAAGTCATTTAACTACAATTGATCTTGTTTCTCAAGTTAACTATTCCCTGTCTCATTCACATTCTACTTTCTCATCACATATCTTTGCATTCATGATCATCTTAATGGTTATTATAATTCATACCTCACAGATTCTTTCATAATATTCCTTGATACAATAAAACAATAACTGTTGTAGAGGTTTCGGAATCAGGGTGGCTCACTATGGCTAACATCCTCTGCCGTTCCTCACTACACATTCTCAGATTCAGAGGCATTACTCTTCTCTGTCTGAGAAAAAAATAAACATTGCACCTGGCAATAGTTGCACTATCACAACTCAAAAAAAATATCACATATCATTCATATTCAATAATATAATATATTCACTATAATATTCAAGGTATCGGAGGTTTTCATTTAGATCACATTTCCATCTTTATACTTGCTAACATACTTTCTTTCTTACAGGTAATTATTTCTTTTAGACTTGATGTTTTTCAGCTATGCTTTTATCAGCTATATAGTTACTTATGTACTAGTTAACAATTTGTTTTGGTTCATTTAAATATTCTTAAGATTATACACTTGTTTTGATGTTTACAGTACTTATGCGTTTGGTTTGTTCTATCTAGAGTCTACAATATTTTTGTTTTTACAATAGTCTAATAAATCCTTCTTAACGAGTTATATTCATCCTGAATTATCAGGGCTTACATTGTTTGTATACTAAATGGTTTTTTTTTTGTTTGATGTTCTCTGACATATTCTGATGATGTATAATATTTGATAATTGACAAACATTTTTCTTTCCTTTCATTCCAGTATAACAATAGTTATTCTTACAATTAACACTCTTTGTTATTTTCTTCTCTACTCCTTCAAGTGATGGTGGTTTTCACTTATTCTGGATGATTTTATATACTATATACTATGGTGTAATTACAATTTCATTTAACAATATAATAACATACTAATATCTAATTTCATAGACATTTTTGGGGTTTACATGGTTTGTTTCACAAATATTATTTTTTTTTCCTTTCCTTACATTCCATAATAATGTCCTTCTTTTATTTTACACACTTTGTTATATGGCCTCTCTACTCCTTCAAAGGTTAGTTGGGTGAACCTTTATTCTGGACGAATTTAATTTAACATTTGAGTTTTATGAGAGGTATACCATAATCATTTTATAAACATTAAGTTACATAGAATATCCATCTGGATACATATTTTTTCTCTAGGTATAGTACAGTAGTTGTATTTTCTTATTAAATCATTTGATTGACCTTATATAATTTTCTATCCCTTGGGGTGTAGATCTGGTAAATTTTAATCAGTAACAAATGGTTTGGCTTACATCTTAAATCTACACACTTTTGTAACTTGATAAGGCAAATTGACTAGTTATAGTTAATTAGTTACCTTCAACATTGTGTAGTTTAACAACAAATGAGTTTGTTTATAGTAGTGGTTTTTTAAATATATATATTTTATCTTTTATACCCTAAACGTTCGGGTGAGAAATGTTGCTTACTATTACATATTATCCATCCTTAATATTAATCATTTTTTACTAGTTCATATTCACGGGGTTATTTGTGCTCTTCCACTCTATTGGGTCTATAATTGGGGATGATTACATATGTTTAGTATTAGTAGTTTTGGAGATATCTTCCTATCAGACGGTTTTTCCACTTTGCGGCTACCGGATAGTCATCGGCTTCCCGTTTTCTCGTCTTCTTCTTCCCATCATCTTTGGTATTCCTGTGTTCATTGCACCCTGGGCCTTGGCTATTATTGCTGTCTGGCCCTTCTTCTAATCCGGGTTGACCTTTGTTCAGTTCCTGGTTGGATACCTCCATCGCTTGGTCCCTCTTCTTCCGCATTTCCCTTATTCTTTGGGCGTACCTTTCAATAAGCTGGTCCAGTCGTTCTTGATCATTTTCCTTCTCCCTGTGAAGCTTCTTCCTTCTAGGAATATTCGCCTTAAATACCTCATTGTTTAAGACCTTCTCCGTCATAACATAGTCAATGGCATGTAACGTTGTTTTAATCGTTCCGTCATCTGGGTCATTAATTAAATGGTTTAATGATCGGTTATGCATTAAGGAATCGATTGATTTTATTTGGTGTATTTTATTTATTGGTATATTTGATTTAATTGGATTCTTATTTAATTTTTTACCCACGGTTTTATGGTGATTTATTTTTAATATTTTCATGAAGTCTTGTTTATACTTCTTACCATTGGTTCTTGCTCTATGATGAATAATTGGGTTGTCCACGAAGTTAATTAATCCACTCCTAGTCATTTCTAATATTTCCTTTGTAATCCTTGTCTTCTTAGAGCGTATTATTCTTTTTATCTTTGTCTCTTTCTCTCCTGTCTTCTTAATTATCTTGTTCCTTACATTTTTAATGATAGTTTCTTTATGCTGAATGTTCTCTTCATTCCTATGGTGTGTATCCTCAGGCACCAATGCTTTCGCGTCTTCTTTATCCTCAGTTTGTTTATCAGTGTCTTTGAATTGTATACTTAATTCTTCCATGGATTCATCATTTGACACTTCTCCTATCTCTGAGTTGTCATCGTCCTTTCCTTCTTCATTATTCTCCGGCTCTGGACTCATTTGTTCCATGTTTTTGTCTTCGGATACCTTCCGTTCTTCTCCCCACTTCCGGTTATTCATGTCATCCATTTTTTGGCTAATTTTCATTAAGGTGGTGTTCAATTCTTCTCTAATAGCTTGACAGTTATCGTCGATTTTACTGTTCAGCGCGTCCATAGACTTATGAGTATTGTCAATCCTTTTATTTAGGTCCTCCTTCAGTGATTCCATATTTTTACTAAGTGATTCCATATTTCTATTTAACACCTCGACATTCCTTTGATTTTCTTCCCGGGATTTCCTACCATCTTCTTTCAATGTTTCCATATTTTTATTCATCGAGTCATTATTTTTCGTCATCTGTTCCATCATTCTCATCATCATACTCTCCATCCTCGTCCCTTCTGTTGTTTTGTTCGGTTGGTCGCTGACTATTATTTCCATCTCTGGTTCTACATGAGGTATTTCGTCGGCACTAGTTTCGATATTATTCATTGTAATAACTCCCATCTCGTCTGTGGGTTGCTCTTCGTATGTATCTACATCCCGTTGCATCTCTCCTACCCTACTGTCCTTATATCTTGTATCGTATTGGTGGGTGTGCGGCATGTTAATTTTTTCGTGTCTACCGGGCTAATATAAAATAATATATTTATTTAATATTTTTTAAGCCACACTAGTTGGTGCGCCAATTTATAAGAAAACGCGATTCGGGGTTATTTTTTAAAATTATTATGTTTATTTATTTATAGTAATTATATGAAAATAATGTTTAAATTCCGTTTAAAGGCCACACGGTTGGTCTAACCTATTTGTAATAAAATGAAAACGTGTGTGTTTACAATTAACTTGAAGTAAAATAAAAGAGTGGTTATTTAAACTTAAATTCGTGGTTAAAATATTAAAAGTCTCGTTAAAACAAAGTTCAACTATGTGTGAAGTGTTCTTTTGAGATAACTCAATGTTGAGAATGGTTGTTTCTAATTGAAGGTTACTAATGTAGTAAAGTAATTTAAAATAAAACATTCAAAGTTACTCACAGTGTTTACAATGGCTTAATTATACTTGTTTTTTAAAAAAAATTCCCTTGTATTAAATAAATAAAATAGTGAAGTTGATTATACTTAAGTGCTAGATTAACTTAAGTTAAAACATGAAGTATAGCAGTTGGTTGCTTGATAATAGTTCTCGTCTGGTTGAAACTGGTAGTAGAAACTTCTTCTCCAGGTTGCAGGTAGTCTGAGTATGTCACGTCTCGTAAAGTCTGGACAATATCATAAACAAACATATGCTTTCACGTACCTGATTGTGTTTACTAGAAGTTCACTAAACTGTCAACTCAGCTTACAATCACCAACTCCCTTTGGTTGCAAGGTTAGGTTACCTTGTTTATTAATTAGTGGGCGCCACACGGATTTATTCAGGGAAAATCCCGTGTAAAACCCACGCATAAAAATTACTGGATGATTAGAAAATTTAAAATAGTTGAGTACCACCTTTTGGCAATGCTATTCCAATATGTTAAACACAACGGAAGGTTGTTTAAGCTTATTAAAAGAAAATATTCAATTATCCTATAGAAATAAATCAAAATCAGGTGATGCTGTTAACAATGGGTTTATTTACACCCTTATAGAGAATTCAAAAAAAAACAAATATAATGCAAACATACAAGTTGTACAATTAAAAGTCAGTTATTATATGCCTTATACGGCTTGCTCAGAACATGAATTATAAATCTGGTTAAGTCCAGATGCTATTTATTTTTAACATTAAGATTATGATTATCTCAGTTGTGAATTCTTTGAGACACGAAAGAAAACAATTATGCCTACACAATATCCAATAATCCTTTTGATATAAAATTGATCAACAAAGTTTTAGGTTACTTTTGCAAAGTAATTAAAAAAAACCCGATCTGTTGAAAGATCGCGCGTTTCATCAACGCTTGCTTTTTTAGTGACAATATTTATCAAGTGAGAACCCTTACAACTAACATATAGCTTAATTACTAATAACAAATTTGTATAATAATTTGAGACGTGGTGTAATCTTAAAAATGTTTTTGTGTTTTGCGTCAGTACAGGTTATTGTTAAAAAAAATATAGGTTATGGCGCTCAGATCAAGATTAGTAATGATTGCACTTTTACCTTCTGAGTTTTAATTATTTAATTAAAACTTATTAATCACTTAAGTAATCGGATTATAATGATTACTGGGTTTCGGCACTAAATTCGCACAAGAACAGAATAATGCGATCCTCTTCTGCTTAAAATGGATCGTGAATAATAATAATAAATTATTTTCTGTTCGTTATTCCCGCACAAAATTAAAATGAAACTGCACTTAATCACTGTTGTTTGTTGTGGGTGAACTCGAAGTAGTCGTTTCTTGTTGTTGAACTATTGGTTCCAATGTACTATGTAAAAGACGCTAAGTGTTATTAAAAAAAGGTAGAGATGACGGGCACACGTCTGTGCTGCACGTTAGTCAGTAAAGGTCTCTCTCAAAATTCGCTGTTTCGTCTTTATATACCCTCTTCTTTGATCGGCTTTAGGTAAAAATGTTGATTACTAACTAATTTTCTGATTGGCTTTGGTAGGTGTGTCGGTGTGACGTGTCACTTTTTGACAGTTGATAACGGCTTTTTCTAACCGTCAAATGTTGCGGTGACAGCTAGTTGTCGTTCTTGTTATTATTCATAAACAGTTTTCCGATGTACATTTTTAGAATGATGCTAACATCTCTCCCGCACTAAATACAGTTGCGATTGGGTTGATATTACTATCAAATTAAAGATTGTTCTTTTTCCTTTAATTTGATATCACTCGTTCTCGAATTACTTTCACTTTGACCGACATTGTTATAAAACCAACGTTTGGGTACATTACTCTTACTGTCGTCTGCTATTTATGAGTCGCCGATTTTACACTTTTGGTTAACATTGCTTGTATTCACATAACATTTTATTAATCAAATGTTTATGTGCGAACACCATTAATGCTGTACTGACGTTTTTTGCTGAACATTACTTGTACACCTAAACTCTATACATTGTAATAAATGATCCTACTGACTATGACATTTCGTTTTATGCTAATTCATTTTAAACTACTACTTAACAATGAAAATTATGATTAAACCTATTGTTTTAATAACATTTTTTGTTATGTCAAGGCATAACCATAGTTCTGTGCATTTTAGTCTACACTTGTGCTAATCTTCAATAGCCATTTTACTGACTAATGTTTGGTCTAAGCTTGCTAAGACATATCGCCTACATTGAAATTTGGCCTTAATAATGCCTATTGATTCTCAATTCGGTACATTGTGGAGACATCTTATTTGTATAAGATTCTCTCTTATAAATAGTTCTCTTTTCTAACAAGTATATTTGATGCTGAAATACATCTTAGTTCTCACTATGTAGCCATAGTTAACATTAGTTTTGGCATTCATAATCTACTGGTCATTGTCACATCTATTATCAGCAAAATGCTAATTCTGCTTTCACAGTATTTAACTGCTCATTAGTTCATTTTTTGTTTACATATGACATTCGGTTTACATCAACTATTTACTGAATTGACAGCTGAATGTAAATTTATTCTGTCCATCAGTTCGTTTTAGTCTCAGTCTAGTTGTAGTGTCAAACAGCCCTTGGGTTACTGTTTCATGTGGCACTTCTGCTTCATTCTTCTTTCTTGGTTTCTTCTTTCTTGGTTATTTCTACTATTATATACCTATTTACATGGTTGTTTCGTTTTTTAGAAAATCTGATAACCTACACTTAGGTTAGGTGACATCTTGTGATGTTACATATATATATAGAAAAAATATAACTAACATTATAATGTTAATGAGATCAAATAATAAGTTTATCTATTTAGGGATAACGTTAGCATTTATAATTAAAGTTCCATTATTTATGTTTCATTTTTGATTACCAAAAGGTCATGTTGAAGCACCTGTTTCTGGTTCTATAATTTTGGCTGGAATTCTTTTAAAATTGGGAACTTATGGTTTAATTCGTGTTATATATATTATGCCAATAATATTTACTAATTATAGATTTATTTGGATTTCTATTTAATTAATAGGGGGAATTATAATTAGATTATCTTGTATAATGCAAATTGATATAAAATCTATAATTGCGTATTCTTCTGTAGCTCACATAAGATTAGTTATTGGAGGAATTATGACAATAAATATGTGAGGTATAGCCGGAGCATATTTTATAATAATTGGACATGGTTTATGTTCATCTGCTTTATTTTGCTTAGCAAATATTTCTTATGAACGTTCGGGGAGACGTAGAATCCTAATCAATAAAGGAATATTAAGATTTATGCCTTCAATAACTCTCATATGATTTCTAATATCTTCTAGAAATATTTCATGTCCTCCAACAATTAGTCTAGCAGGAGAAATTATAATTTTAAATAGATTAATGTCTTGAAATTCATTATGTATAGTTTTCTTGTCTTTTTCTTCATTTTTATCAGCTTGTTATAGTTTATATTTATATTCTCATACTCAACATGGAATAATTTTCTCGGGCTGCTACTCCTTCAATTCTGGAAACGTACGTGAATTTTTTTTAATTATAATGCATTGGATTCCCTTAAATTTAATTATTTTGAAATTAACATTGTTAATATAATTCAATTAGTTTAAAATAAAACATTAAATTGTGGATTTAAAAATATAAATTTATACTGGATCATTACTAAAAATAAACTTAATACATATATTTTCTTAATTTTATTAGTTATAAGATTAATAATACTAATTTTATCAATAAATATAATTATTTTTGATTATGCAATTATAATAGAATGAATAATTATTACAGTCAATTCATGTAATATTTATATAACATTAATTTTTGATTTTATATCAACTTTATTTCTTTCAACCGTTATATTTATTTCATCAATAGTTATATTATATAGAGGTGTATATATAATAAGTGATAAATATATTAATCGATTTATTTATATTATTATAATATTTGTGATGTCAATAATATTGTTAATTATTAGACCTAATATGGTAAGTATTCTCATTGGATGAGATGGATTAGGGTTAGTGTCATATTGTTTAGTTGTTTATTATCAAAATTTAAATTCTAGAAATGCTGGAATATTAACGGCATTAATAAATCGTATTGGAGACGTTATAATCCTTTTATTAATCGCATGAATAATAAATTTTGGATCTTGAAATTTTATATCTTTTATTAATAAAATAATAATAAGTCCAATAATTATACTAATTATTATTGCAGGATTCACAAAAAGTGCTCAAATTCCATTTTCTTCATGACTTCCAGCAGCTATGGCTGCTCCAACTCCAGTATCGGCCCTTGTTCACTCATCAACATTAGTTACTGCAGGAGTATATCTAATTATTCGATTCAGAAATTTAATTATATCATTTAATTTAATTCAAATATTTTTAATGCTATCAGTACTAACAATAATTATATCAGGGCTAGCTGCAAATTTTGAATTTGACTTAAAAAAAATTATTGCATTATCAACTTTAAGACAATTAGGAATTATAATATCAATTTTAATATTTGGTTATCCAATATTATCTTTTTTTCATCGTATTATTCATGCTCTATTTAAGGCATCACTTTTTTTATGTGCTGGGGTATTGATTCATAGATTAATAAATAATCAAGATATTCGTATAATGGGCTGTATAAGTTATAACATACCAATAACTAGAACATTCATAAATATTGCTAACTTATCATTATGTGGAATACCCTTTATGAGAGGGTTTTATTCAAAAGATTTGATTATAGAAATAATATGCTCCAGAAATATTAACTTATTAATTTTATTATTAATGTATATTGGAATTGTAATAACATCTTTTTATTCTGCCCGATTAACATATTTTTCAATAAATATAAATTTTAGTTATTATAATTTTAGTTCACAAAACGAATTATTAAATAATATATTAAAGAGAATTATGATTTTATCTATTTATTCAATTTTATCAGGGTCTATATTTAGATGAATCATGTTTAATAATCCTACAAGAATTATCCTTCCCATTGAAGGAAAGATAATAGCAATGGCTCTATATTTTCTAGGATTATTAATTGGATATGAAATATTGTTACTAAACCTATGCCAATGTGTTTTGAATTATTTTAATTATTTAAATATCTGAGATATTTGGAGTTGTGGGATATATTGATGTAATTAATTAATATTAACTTAGCTCTCTAAAAAATATCAGTGTTAGTGTACCTGAAACTTAAATAATTAATGCGTTATTCTGTAATTTCGTTCAACCCTATTATACCTTGAAGAGAATTATATCTAATTTTGTATTTTTACGCTCTCTCTTTGGTGTCAGATAATTCAGCTATAAGCGCTGTAGTATCGGCTCAACGAAACTTATAGGTTATTTCACTGTTTATGTTAACCAATTATTCTATACTTATTCAGTTACTTTTTATTCCCAACTCATTAAATCATACTCCAAATGACAAGATTTTGCAATTATATAAAGGTTCTTTATTTGTTTACTTCTTTAACATTGAATAAGATATGTTCTAACTAACATATACTTGGGCTATAGATTGCGTGAATTAATTGTTGATTATTCCGATCCTTTATTTAAATTCAGTTATATAGTGTGTTTTAATTTGTCATTAATTTAATTCAGGGTGTGAAGGTTCTTGTAACTGTGGGGAAGATTAAAAATACATAGATAAGAATGCAAGATTTACAAATTTGAAGTGTTGTGTAGTTAGTATGATTAATATAATAATAATTTACCAGACTAGAACGAAGCCAATCGTGTAGGCGGTTGATTGATAAATTTACTGTTCTGGACAATTATGCCGTACGATATTCTTTCTTCGGTTTAATAAAATGGAATTCTTGTCCTGTCCACTTCGGAAATACAGCTCTTTGGATTGATTTACAGCCCGATTGATGCTTCTTCTGCAACTCCAGGATCCAAATATGTTCTTCTCTCGGTTGAAGTAATTAGTGTTGTTCCGTGTATTTGAAAGGTTATAACTTCTGGTGTAGTGTATATTATTAATTGTGATACTGTTAATTCTTTCTATTTGTTTAATATATCATCAATTCCCTTCGGATATGGGACAGTTCAAGTCCTTCCTTGTAGAATCCAGTTATTTATTTTCTATTGTGATTTCATACTATAGTCTTATTTGGTTAAACTGTACTGGCAGGAGTCCTAAATATTATCATTAGGATTTTGCATTTTATAATAGTGGTTGCTAATTTAGAATATTCCGATTAAATAGACATTTCTTGGGTTTTTAATCTCATCACATTCAGATCATCAAAGCAATTATTGTCAAATCAACAACTTCCTCTTTTCCTGTCGTCCCTAGCAACACGATTTTTCTTCCTTCCACATGTTTTGAATATAGTGTTTATTTCATATATTTTTTGTCTATTCCTTATCAATTTGCTGTCCTATCGGAATGTAACTTTACAGATAGTTGGTTTATTATTTTCTACACATATTCTGCTGGTTTTTTGATATAAGCCTGTTTTTTTTTCTTTTTTATATTTAACACCTTTTCGATATTAAACGTTATTAATCGATATCATGGCATTATGGCATTATCATAATTTGTATAAATTTTATTATATATCATTATTAATTTAATGTTTTTTTCTAGCTCTTCAAATCGTATTCATTAATTATTATTAATTGATGTACCTAACCTTTATGTTATGAGTGGTTATATAGTGGTTTTGGCTGTTAGGCCTTTTATTGTAAACGGATCTACCTGTGTTTATAACTGGTAAACATCTATAGCCCCTTTTACATAAATTCATACATATAATCAAATCTTAACTATTAACATTTACATAAACAATTATTTTTCTATATCTAATAACAATTTTATCTTGACCTATGGATCACATATAAGAAAGTTCAAATCTATTAACGTTAATTAGCTGCTTCACACTTCATTCTACAACAGTCATTGAATAATACATCTTGTTTCATTATCTTTCATTAACTCAACACATATTTGGTATAACATAACATAAACTTTATCATAATATTTGTTGTCGCAAAATAATATCTCTTAACTCAAAATTCTTATTTGCTATTACTATAAAGTAAATTATTGTTTCATTTTTTGTTTGCTCTTCACTGAACATATATCATCAACTATTATCTAACTTACAGGTTCGTTTATTCTTGTTAATACTACCTTGCATCCTTATTTACCTTTATCTACAATTATAAATGTAATTATTAGATCTTTGTTCTATCATGGGGTTAGATATTGACTTGTTTATTATTCTGTTAACCTTGTTTTTATGTAACACGGATGCTAGCATTTCTGTTGCGTTACATATGCTCCCCCTCCTAAAAAAGTTTAGTTTACCTGAATGAAGTTTAGGTAAAATAAACTTGTCTTTTTCACATGCCTTTTCTTCATTTCATTGTTAATGGTTGACGATGGGATTCTCAATGTAACTTCATTAGACTAGTATTAATACTTTTTTTTATTTATTAACATTTCATCAATTCAATTAACCTTCTTGATCATTTTTAATTTCTGTAAACATTATTTGTTGATAGTTGGCTACAATATTCAATGATACATTAGTTTCACATCTCTTCTACTTATAATTACTATAATCACTGTATTTCTCAATTATTCTTCTGTCAACTCATTTCTTTCTGTTTTCTTCGTCCTACTCTTTTGGAAACTGAAGTCATTCTTGCAACTATTCTAATATTCCTTAAATATTTAATTTCCCTAACAATCCCTAATACATGCGTTGGTACAGTTCAGAGAGGCACTGTTTGGCTTCATACTCTGCTGCCCACACCACATCTTAATATAGTACTGCTGGAATTCATCTACAGTCAGCTATAAAATATAATAATCTCCTAATAATCTCTTTAATTATTTAATAATAAATATTTGGGAAAATTTTTTTTTTCCTTTGTTGCTTTTATATTTCTTCATTACTATCCTTCATATTTTGTGATTCCATTTTAGTTCCTTAAACATTCTTTGATATTAAATTTGACAGTTATCATTTGTAATCATTTTTTTTTTTTTTTTTTGTGATTGTAATGCTAAGTATCTTCTTCATTTGTTTTTTTCTCTGATCTCAATATTTTCTAAATAGTTGTTGTGTGATGATCATTATAACTGTATTTCTGATTAAATACATTCCTTAGCCCAACTATTCTTCTTCTTATCGTATTTCATTATTTTGGCTGTTTATTTTTCAATGAATTATGTTCATAAATACTCTTTCTTTCTTGTCTTCTTTAACATTACATTGGTTACATTCAATCGTTTACTGAAGTTGTTTCCTTCATTTGGCAATGTGGTATGTATTTTAGGTCATCTGATTTTTCTCTTTCTTTATTTTGCATAGGTAGATTTGAGGTAAAAACTTTTATCTTGGGGTTTCATTATTTATCATTCACATTATTTCCTTGTAGACGTTTAGTAATAGTTCTCGCTTTCTTCTGTAATCTTGGGATTTCATTATTCACGCTATTTCTTTATAAACATTTAATAATAATTCTCGCTTTCTTCTGTAATCTTGGGATTTCATTATTCATTGTTCACACTATTTCTTTATAAACATTTAATAATAATTCTCGCTTTCTTCTGTAATCTTGGGATTTCATTATTCACACTATTTCTTTATAAACATTTAATAATAATTCTCGCTTTCTTCTGTAATCTTGGGATTTCATTATTCATTGTTCACACTATTTCTTTATAAACATTTAATAATAATTCTCGCTTTCTTCTGTAATCTTGGGATTTCATTATTCACACTATTTCTTTATAAACATTTAATAATAATTCTCTTTTATTTACAAGTGTTTTTTCTTCAAAATCGATAATAAGTGGTTCTTATTGTATTTTAGAATTTAGTGGTAGTATTCAACTCAAATTCTTTTTAAATTCCAAGTATTTTCTCTTCAAGACTGGTAATAAGTTGTTCTTATTATATTTTAGAATTTATTCATTATATTTCTTTATGGACTCTTGGTTGTACGTTCCCTTAATCCTTTTCGTGATAGGGTTCATTATTTCATATGTATTGTTATTATTATTTTTTGTTATCACATATGGCCCAGTATATAGTAATAATAATTTTTTAGTTATTCCCTCTAGAGTGTTAGGTAGCTCCCTGTTTCTTATTAATATTTTCTCACCCACTTGGTACTTAATTGGTTTTGCATTATTCTTTTCATATTTTCTTTTCTTCATTTCCGCCTTTTCCATAACTCGGTTATAAAATTTAACTGTTTCAAATTGATATTCTGGGTTATTTGGAAAGTTTATTATATCCTGGATTTCTCTAGGTGGAAGCCTTTCAAACATAACAGTATAAGGGGTATTTTCAATGGACTGATGGTAAGATATATTTAAGAACTCTTCGGTTAGTGACAAGTATTCGTACCACCTTCTCTGTTGGTCATGACAGTAAGTTCGGAGTATTCTGCCAACTTCCCTCAATACACGTTCTGCCGGATTACTGCTGGGGTGGTATACTGAAGTCTTATATGTTCTAATGTTGTGTTTTAAAAGATTATTTCTCCATTTACGGCCCTTGAATTTAATGAAGAAATTTGTGTTAGTGGTTGAAATCACAATCAGAATGATCAATATTGCACACCACTATATAAAAATTATTCCGCTTAGCGCTTTCAAGCTTCACAGCTCATCGCCCTTGAAGCTCACCGCTTCATAGCCCTTGAATTGCGTACCATGATCGGTGATAATAGATGACGGTTTACCAACCTCTGTTATGTAATGTCCGATGACTATTTCCAGAATTTTCTTGGTCGTGGCTCTGCTAATAGCGTAGAGTTTAGTGTATTTGGAAAAGTGATCAAAAATAATTATTATGAATTTATATCTGTGGTTTCCTCCACTGCGTGGGAATGGCCCACATATATCTAGAAATACTTTCTCCAGCTTATATTTGGATGTTATAGGGATCATGACTCCCTCCTTCTTCTCATTATTATGTTTAACCATCTGGCAGATGTAACATGCCTGTATGGATTTTTGTACTTTTCTGGTTATATTTTTTATGTACACTTGTTCTTCCAGGGCTTTGACGATTTTCATGGCTCCCATGTGTCCATATCGTTCATGGTAATCCAATATCAATTTGTTTTCCACAGCGGTGGGAATTACTAGTTTCCAGTTTATTTGTTTAGGGGTGACCTTAATAAATAATCGATCATCATGTATACAGTAATATTTAGTAATAACTTCATCAGCATTTTGTATCTTCTGGCGTATGTTTATTAATTTGGGATCAGATTTTTGGTGTTGATTAATTTCATTTATAATAATCTCCAAATCCCTCCGACTCTTAATGACATGGTAAACTTTCGCAATCTCTTCCTTTTCTCCTTCGAACGATTGATCTTGTATGTTTATTCGGGACAAGATATCGGCTGCTATGTTCTTTCTTCCAGGTATATATTCCCAATCAATGCAATACTCTTGCAATGCAAGGACCCATCTAGTTAGCCGGCCATGACTAAGTTTACATCTTTTTAGAAATGAAATTGATTTATGGTCACTTCTTACGGTCACTGGGTATCCGAGTATATAAGTTCTAAATTTATTGCATGCGTACACTACGCTTAGCAGCTCCTTCTCGGTAACGTTATAATTGCGTTCGCAGCTGTTAAGCACCCTGCTGGCGAAGCTTATTACCATATGATGTCCTTCTTTATCTTCTTGATATAGGGTAGCTCCTAAGCTAACATTGCTCGCATCACAATTTAAATAAAAGCGTTTATTAAAATCAGGGTGGTACAACATAACTGTTTCTAAAAATTTCTTCTTGATTAATTGCAGAATTTTATCTTGTTCTGGTCCCCATGCCCACTTGTCTTTGGATGATAATTGTTTCTGAAACTTGGCAGTTACTTCTGAATAGTTATCTTGGAATTTTCGGTAATAGTTACAAATTCCAAGAAAGGATTGTAGCTGTTTTCTATTTTTTGGAGTAGGGAACAGTTGAATTGCTTCTACCTTTTCTGTTGAAGGTGTGATACCTTCCTCAGACAAATTAAAACCTAAAAACTTTACTTGATTGGCGATAAATTTAGATTTATTCAGCTTGAGTGTTATGTTGTTTTCAGATAATTTTCTCAGTACCTGTTCCACCCGCTCGCAATGTTCATCCCAATGTGAAGAAGTTATAAGTAAATCATCTACATAGACCGTAGTGAACTGCAGTGTTTCTTGTCCCAATACTTGGTCCATACATTTTACAAATATTGCAACCGAATTAATTAGTTCGAAAGGTAGCCTTTTAAATTGATAGTTCCTTCCGTCAAAAAGGAACGCCATGTATTTTCTACTATCTGGGTGTAGTTCGACCTGCCAGTAACCGCATACCGTATCCCAAGTGCTGATGTATTTAATGCCGTGGAATTTCTTTAAAATTTCTTCTATTTCGCCTGGTGAAGTCCTATCATTGATGATCATTTTATTTATTTCCCTAGCGTCCAGGCAAATTCTCACCTTTCCGTTCTTTTTCGGGACTGCCACTATGGGACTGGTATATGGTGATTGACTATATTCTATTATGTCGTCTTGAATCATACGATTAATCTCGTTCCGGACCTCGTTTTTTATGGAATAAGCAATTGGGTATGATTTTCTGCGAAAGTTCACTGGTTCTTTAAAATTTATTACACACTGATATCCTTTTACTTTACCTGGAGCATTGGAGAATACATGTTTGTATTTATTATATATTTGAATTAAATTTTCGGCCTGTACCTTACTTACTTGTCTATAAGTTTTTTCCCTTTGGAATTCTCGGATCTCTTCTAACTTATTCTGCCACAGTTCGGGATCCTCGTCCTCATATTGAATGACTTCTGGTATTTTATTTTTCTTACAAAAATAGCTTTTTATGGCTAGACATCTGGTGTTAACTGGAACGGTTCTATTAGTGTCAATTAATTCGGCTGTCCATAATCCTTCTTCGGATGTTAAAGATATTATACCTTTATGCAAGTCAATTACTGCGGAATGTTGGCGCAATACATCGCATCCAATCAATACATTGAACGGTAATCCCGTTGCGACCAAGAATCCTATTGGCAGGGTCATATTATTATTGGTAAGATCGAGCAATACTTGTTTTTTAACTGTTTTATTTTGTCTCCCAGTGGCTCCGATAATTATCACATTATTGACAGGTAAGGTCGGTATGGGTAACTGGACTTCTCGCTGGATTTTTTCAAGTTCAGTACTGTCTATCAACGATATGTTAGATCCAGTATCTATCATTATGGTAGATTTTACCCCATTTAATTTTGCCGTTACATATATGATTTCGTTATTACTATTACTGTTTACATGTTTCTTATCCTCTTCCAATAAATCTTCCCTGATATTCTTTAAATAGTGGTTATTAATTATGGTTATTGCATGATTATTCTTAATTTTGTTTATAAGTCGCTGTTCCCCAAGATTACGGTTCAGTGAAGGGTATTCATTAATTTTCACTGCCTCTATTAGTTTAAATGAGGGCTTACCCCCTCTTCTCTATTTTCATTTTGATTACTGTGTTGAATTTGTACGGTTTCAGTGCGATCCTCCGTATTAGGTTCCGCTATCCTATAATTTCCTTCAGGTGGATAGTTGTCTTTACGCCGGGACTGGTCATAATGGTTGTCATATCGGTGACTCCTTGGGTAATACCGTCGCTGATTACCTTGAGGCCTGGAGTAGATATAATTGACGTTATGCCTATAATTATTGGGTCGTCTGTCCCCATCTCCTCTATTATTGCGACTATCGCGGTAATTATAATTATTATTGCCACGATAATTATAGTTCCTGGAATTATTATTCGCGTGCTCGTTTTGGGTTCTATTGGCATTAACGTTCTGCGCAGGTCGATTGTGATCATTATTATGAGAATTGGTTGGTGGCGCGTTATTATTATACTTCTGATATTTATAATTTAACATTCTATTTCTTTGGTATTGGTTCTCGTGCTCATAATTCTCCAAGAATTTGGCCATGGCTGGAATCGTTTTGATTTGACTACACATACGTGCATTTTTTATCCCTTCCTCGTAATGGTAGGATAGTTGTATCACCAAACATTCTTCGGGAATTCTGGGCTCTAAGTTCCGCGCCATACATACTTTTCCTAGAAAGTATGAAGTAGGAGACTGGCCTATGTTTGTTTGTATCGACCGTTACTCAAATTATTCCTAATCATGTTCTGGGTCGATTCAGACCAATACTTCTCTTTAAATTGTTTTTTGAACTCAGTCATGTCCAGTATATCCGGGCGCACCGCTGTCCACCAATTATCATAAGTGTCTTTAAATGTTTCATCAATCATACTGCGTATAATACTCCAGCGATTTTCTCTATTTCTTGCGATCACCTCTTCCAATCTCTTTAAAAATTCCATCGGATTGCGCTTATAATTACGAAAATTAATCGACTCCCGGTTCTCGTGGTTATTTGTATGACTATGTTGGCATGTCCTATCCCGCCATGAATCTACTTCTTCTTGTAATTGTAATTCACGTCTACTAATTTCCTCTATTTTATTTTTACTGGTATTAATTTGACCTTCCATACTGTTTAAATTGCCATAGACTCTTTCGAGTCGTTCACCCATGTCTGTCTGTATTTGCGTAATCCCTTCCTTATTCTCTTCCCGTATCTGATGTACTTCGTTTTTAATTTGCTCATATTTTCCGACAGTTTCCTGTTGGATTTCTTCGACCATTGTTTTACTCTCAATTTTTATGTCATTAATTTTATTTTGTAGTTCTTCACGAACCTGTACTATTGTTTCGTTAGTTTTTTCTAGCCCTTCATTTGTTTTGGCTATTTCTAACTTTCTTTCCTCATTATTTTGGTCCACCTTCTGGTTAACTGTCACATGAAGATTCTCAATTTTTTCATTAATCTGTCTTAAATTCTCTTCATGTATTTCTAAGATGTCTTCCTTCATTTGTTTTAAACCCTCATCATTCCTATCTAACCTTTCGTGAATTTGGTTTAATCTTTCGTTCATTTGTTTTGAGGTTTCTTTAATTTCCTCATTTGTTTTCCTGGAGTTTTCCTCCTGTTTCCTAAAATTCTCCTTGTTTTCCTCCATTTGTCTATTGCTTTCCATTATAATACTCAACAGCTCCTGCATACTCATGTCTTCCTTTTTGTTGGATTTATCTGGTTGGTCCCCTTGGGCAGCTTCTTCAATTATTTCCTTTTCCTTGTCCGTAATAATTTCAGTTTCTGCTATTTCGTCTGTCTGTTGTTCCATTTCACTATCTGTTATTAGTTCTATTTCCTGTTCTTGTTCATCTATTTCCTTCTCCGTTTCTCCTGCCCTAATCCTTGATCTACCTCTGGTATGCATGTTTATTCTCCCACAGTTGCCTGCTCCGGTTAAGTAATATTAATATAGTTATATTTACTTAACTTAAGCCCTACACTGGTTGAGCGCCAATTTGTTACTAAACCCTCGGCTCTTACGTTGTCTCTTACGGTCGCGGGATTCTCGTTATTTCCGCCCCAACGTTGCCGGCGTCAATTTGTTACTAAACCTATGCCAATGTGTTTTGAATTATTTTAATTATTTAAATATCTGAGATATTTGGAGTTGTGGGATATATTGATGTAATTAATTAATATTAACTTAGCTCTCTAAAAAATATCAGTGTTAGTGTAACTGAAACTTAAATAATTAATGCGTTATTCTGTAATTTCGTTCAACCCTATTATACCTTGAAGAGAATTATATCTAATTTTGTATTTTTACGCTCTCTCTTTGGTGTCAGATAATTCCGCTATAAGCGCTGTAGTATCGGCTCAACGAAACTTATAGGTTATTTCACTGTTTATGTTAACCAATTATTCTATACTTATTCAGTTACTTTTTATTCCCAACTCATTAAATCATACTCCAAATGACAAGATTTTGCAATTATATAAAGGTTCTTTATTTGTTTACTTCTTTAACATTGAATAAGATATGTTCTAACTAACATATACTTGGGCTATAGATTGCGTGAATCGATTGTTGATTATTCCGATCCTTTATTTAAATTCAGTTATATAGTGTGTTTTAATTTGTCATTAATTTAATTCAGGGTGTGAAGGTGCTTGTAACTGTGGGGAAGATTAAAAATACATAGATAAGAATGCAAGATTTACAAATTTGAAGTGTTGTGTAGTTAGTATGATTAATATAATAATAATTTACCAGACTAGAACGAAGCCAATCGTGTAGGCGGTTGATTGATAAATTTACTGTTCTGGACAATTATGCCGTACGATATTCTTTCTTCGGTTTAATAAAATGGAATTCTTGTCCTGTCCACTTCGGAAATACAGCTCTTTGGATTGATTTACAGCCCGATTGATGCTTCTTCTGCAACTCCAGGATCCAAATATGTTCTTCTCTCGGTTGAAGTAATTAGTGTTGTTCCGTGTATTTGAAAGGTTATAACTTCTGGTGTAGTGTATATTATTAATTGTGATACTGTTAATTCTTTCTATTTGTTTAATATATCATCAATTCCATTCGGATATGGGACAGTTCAAGTCCTTCCTTGTAGAATCCAGTTATTTATTTTCTATTGTGATTTCATACTATAGTCTTATTTGGTTAAACTGTACTGGTAGGAGTCCTAAATATTATCATTAGGATTTTGTATTTTATAATAGTGGTTGCTAATTTAGAATATTCCGATTAAATAGACATTTCTTGGGTTTTTAATCTCATCACATTCAGATCATCAAAGCAATTATTGTCAAATCAACAACTTCCTCTTTTTCTGTCGTCCCTAGCAACACATGATTTTTCTTCCTTCCACATGTTTTGAATATAGTGTTTATTTCATATATTTTTTGTCTATTCCTTATCAATTTGCTGTCCTATCGGAATGTAACTTTACAGATAGTTGGTTTATTATTTTCTACACATATTCTGCTGGTTTTTTGATATAAGCCTGTTTTTTTTTTCTTTTTTATATTTAATACCTTTTCGATATTAAACGTTATTAATCGATATCATGGCATTATGGCATTATCATAATTTGTATAAATTTTATTATATATCATTATTAATTTAATGTTTTTTTCTAGCTCTTCAAATCGTATTCATTAATTATTATTAATTGATGTACCTAACCTTTATGTTATGAGTGGTTATATAGTGGTTTTGGCTGTTAGGCCTTTTATTGTAAACGGATCTACCTGTGTTTATAACTGGTAAACATCTATAGCCCCTTTTACATAAATTCATACATATAATCAAATCTTAACTATTAACATTTACATAAACAGTTATTTTTCTATATCTAATAACAATTTTATCTTGACCTATGGATCACATACAAGAAAGTTCAAATCTATTAACGTTAATTAGCTGCTTCACACTTCATTCTACAACAGTCATTGAATAATACATCTTGTTTCATTATCTTTCATTAACTCAACACATATTTGGTATAACATAACATAAACTTTATCATAATATTTGTTGTCGCAAAATAATATCTCTTAACTCAAAATTCTTATTTGCTATTACTATAAAGTAAATTATTGTTTCATTTTTTGTTTGCTCTTCACTGAACATATATCATCAACTATTATCTAACTTACAGGTTCGTTTATTCTTGTTAATACTACCTTGCATCCTTATTTACCTTTATCTATAATTATAAATGTAATTATTAGATCTTTGTTCTATCATGGGGTTAGATATTGACTTGTTTATTATTCTGTTAACCTTGTTTTTATGTAACACGGATGCTAGCATTTCTGTTGCGTTACAATATCTATATTTTCATCTACAGTAAAGAAATTTGCAAGAGAGTTTATAAGTTCCATATGATTTTTAAAACAACTATCAACCTTTCATACTCAATTTCTTATTTTAAAAAATTCATTTATATTTCAAAAATCAATTGATTTAGGATGGGGAGAAAAAATTGGACCTCAAGGTATGATTGAATTAATAAAATTAATCATAATATTTAATATTAATATAAGAAAAAATAATTTCAAAATTCAAATACTAACATTTATTGCTTGATTTTTAATTATTATATATTTAAATAGCTTAAACATTAGAGCATAATATTGAAGATATTAAGGTAATAAATATTTTTAAATATTTATAAGGTTTTCCCTCTCTTTTCAATGAAAATGAAATGTTTTATAAACTTTATAAATAAGAAAAAAACGGAGTTTAACCGCTTTAAAAGCTAGTTAGCAGCTGCTTTTATTCCTATTTCCTTTTAATTGGAAATTATATGTTCAATAACTTTATTAACAATAAAGTGCCTTATTTTTGGCTTCAATTAATAAACAAAGGAATAAAGATTCTTTTTTTAGGTCGAAACTAAATGTATTTATTACTTCATTGTTTTTAAGAATGGCTAATATGAGCACCTATTGATTGCAATTCAATAATTATGTTTAAATACATCCCTATTAAATTCAATTTAACATACTATTTTTTCATTCATGATATAAACCCAGTATTAAAAATAATAAAAATAACAATATCACTAAGTAAATTTCAATAATATTAATAGTTGTTATTACAATAACCATGGGCATAATAATTACTAATTCAACATCAAAAATAAGGAAAATAACTGCAATTATAAAAAAATGTCTTGAAAAAGGAATTCGAGATGACTCAAAAGGATCAAATCCACACTCAAATGGGGATGACTTTTCACGATCAATAATTGATTTAGTTGACACGAAATATAAAAAAGTTATTAAAGTAAATAAAATTAATAATATCATAATACAGTAAACTACAACATTAAAAATTATTCTATTTAAAAATTAATCCTTTTAATTGGAAGTTAAATATACTTATATACTAACAGAATATTTATCTACCTCATCAGTAAACCGATACATATAAAAATAGTCAAACAATATCGACAAAATGTCAATACCAAGCAGCTGCTTCAAAACCAAAATGATGGGTTCTAGAAAAATGAAATTTCAATTGACGCAATAAACAGATTATAATGAACGTTCTTCCAATAATAGCATGGATTCCATGAAATCCTGTTGATACAAAAAATGTTGATCCATACACAGAATCTGAAATACAAAACGATGATTCAAAATATTCATATACTTGAAGAATAGTAAAATATATTCCCAATATTAGAGTTAACAGAATACCATAAACAGATTCATCATGTTTACTTTCTATTATGGAATGATGAGCTCACATAATTGTTACCCCAGAACACAATAAAATTATGGTATTTAATAAAGGGATTTGTATTGGACTAAAGGGCATAATCCCAGTAGGAGGTCAATTTATTCCAATTTCTATAACAGGTCTTAATCTTCTGTGAAAAAATCCCCAAAAGAAAGAAATAAAAAAGAAAATCTCTGACACGATAAATAAAATCATTCCTAATTTTAAACCTCTCACTACAACTATTGTGTGAAGTCCTATAAACGTTCCTTCGCGTGAAATATCACGTCATCATTGAATTATAGTTAAAATCAAAATTAAAAATCCAAAAAATAATAAAATAAAATTTTTTATATGAAATATTATTACTATACCAGAAACAAAAGTCAGAGCCCCAATTGAACCCGTTAAGGGTCATGGTCTACAATCAACTAAGTGATATGGATGATTATTCATTAAGATACTTCTCTATAATACAGAGTTCTTAGAACTGTAAAAACATAAGACTGAATCACACAAACTGCTGGTTCAAATAATATTAATAATATTTGAATTAAAATAATTAGATTTATATAAATTTCTAAATTAGTTGATCTGTTTCCTAATAATGTTATTAATAAATGGCCAGCAATTATATTTGCTGTTAAACGGACAGCCAAAGACCCTGGTCGAATTAAATTTCTGACAGTTTCAATACATACTATAAAAGGTATTAAAATTATTGGAGTTCCTATTGGAACTAAATGACAAAACATATGATTTGTATTGTTCAAAAATCCAAATAAAATAAAAGTCAACCAAAGAGGAAGAGCTAAACTAAGGGAAAATACTAAATGTCTTGATCTAGTGAAAATATATGGAAACAATCCGAGAAAATTATTGAATAGAATGAAAATAAATAAAGAACAAAATAATAACGATCTACCAAAAGATCCTGAACTTATTAGTAAATTTAATTCAAAACTTATTGTATTTAAAACTTTATTAATAGAAATTATATAACGACTAGGGATATATCAAAACCCTATAGGTATAAATAATAATAAAATTAATGAGCTTAATCAATTTAATGAAAATAATCCTGTTGATGGATCAAAAGTTGAAAATAAATTTGTTATCATGATCAGTTATATAAATTATTAAAATTATCAGTTAAATTTATCCTTGGAATTTTCATAAAAGAAAAATAAATAAAAGTTATAATTAAAATAACAATTAACAAAAAAAAGAAAAACAGAAAACATCAATTTATTGGAGACATTTGTGGAATAGAAAAATACTATTCTTAGTTTTTTGAATCTGACAGATTGATGTTTTATAATAAACTAACTTTTCGTCATTAAAAGCAATCGTTAGTTACTATAAATTGGTTTAAGAGACCATCACTTACTTTCAGTCACTTAATGAATAGTTCATTAATCAATTAATAAAACAATTTATACCAACTCTTTCAATAACAATAGGCATAAATCTATGATTTGCTCCACAAATTTCAGAACATTGACCAAATGACATACCAGGTCGATTAATGAATATTCTTGCTTGATTTAATCGACCAGGCACGGCATCTACTTTAATTCTCATAGATGGCATAGCTCATGAATGAATAACATCAAATGATGAAATCAATAATCGAATTTGAGTACTAAAAGGTAAAATCGTTCGATTATCTACTTCTAATAAACGGAACTCTCTAATTGATATTTCATTCTGAGATTTTATATAAGAATCAAACTCAATATTTAAAAAATCTGAATATTCGTATGATCAATATCATTGATGACCAATAATTTTTAAAGTTATTAAAGGTTTATTGATTTCATCCAATAAGTATAATAATCGTAAGGATGGGAATGCAATAAAAATCAAAGTTAAAGTTGGAAGAAGTGTTCAAAAAAATTCAATTAATTGCCCCTCTAATAAAAGTCGATTAACAATATTATTAAATATAATAACTGTTATTATATAAGTAACAATTGAAGTAATAATAATTAAAATAGTTAAAGTATGATCATGAAAAAATATTAATTGTTCCATTAATGGTGATGTAGCATCTTGCATATTAATATAAGATCAATTAGAAATTTCTAACAAAAATTATTTTATATATGAATCTTAAATTCATCGCACTTCATCTGCCATATTAGAATTGAACTAATAATGGAATCTCACTATATGAGTGCTCAGACGGAGGAAGTTTATGTAACCATTCAATGGAGGAATTTATATTAGTTGAATATAAAATCAATCGATGTGAAATAAATCTTTCTCAAATAATAAATAATAAAAATAAAATTCCAATAAATGAAATTCTTCTTCCAATAGAAGATATAATATTTCATGATATAAATGCATCAGGATAATCTGAATACCGACGTGGCATACCTCTCAATCCTAAAAAATGTTGGTGAAAAAAAGTTAAATTTACCCCAATAAATATAATCAAAAAATGAATTTTTAATCAATTAGAATTTAAAGATAATCCAGTAAATAAAGGATATCAATGAATAAATCTTCCTAAAATTGCAAACACTGCACCTATTGATAACAAGTAATGAAAATGAGCCACAACATAATATGTATCATGTAATACAATATCAATTGATGAATTAGCTAAAATCACTCCAGTCAATCCACCAATAGTAAAAAGAAAAACAAACCCTACTGCTCATAAAATTGAAGGTCTTATCTTGATTTTAACTCCTCTCAAAGTTGCTAATCATCTAAAAACTTTAATTCCAGTTGGAACAGCAATAATTATTGTAGCAGAAGTAAAATAAGCTCGTGTATCAACATCCATACCAACTGTAAATATATGATGTGCTCAAACAACAAATCCTAAAATACCAATTGATATTATAGCATAAATTATTCCTAGTGACCCAAAAGATTCAATTTTTCCTCTCTCCTGAGTAATAATGTGAGAAATTAGTCCAAATCCAGGCAAAATTAAAATATATACTTCGGGGTGCCCAAAAAATCAAAATAAATGTTGATATAAAATTGGATCTCCTCCACCTGAAGGATCAAAAAAAGAAGTATTTAAATTCCGATCAGTTAATAACATTGTAATTGCACCAGCCAAAACTGGTAATGAAAGCAATAATAAAAAGGCAGTAATTAATACCGCTCATACAAATAAAGGTAACCTATCCATATATATTCCCGCCGATCGTATATTAAAAATTGTTCTAATAAAATTAACTGCACCTAAGATTGAACTTGCTCCGGCCAGATGTAAAGAAAAAATAGTTAAATCAACACAAGATCCTGAGTGTGCAATGCCTCTTGACAATGGGGGATAGACTGTCCAACCAGTACCTGCACCTCTATCAACTATTCTACCAATTAATAATAATGTTAATGAAGGTGGTAATAATCAAAAACTTATATTATTTATTCGAGGAAAAGCCATGTCAGGAGCACCAATTATTAAAGGAACCAATCAATTCCCAAATCCTCCAATCATAACTGGCATTACTATAAAAAAAATTATAACGAAAGCATGAGCAGTAACAATCACATTATAAATTTGATCATCTCCAATAAAAGATCCAGGAATGCCTAATTCAACACGAATAAGAACTCTTAAAGTTGTACCCACTATCCCCGATCAAATCCCAAAAATGAAATATAATGTTCCAATGTCTTTATGATTAGTTGAGAAAAATCACTTATTCATAACTAAACATTGATTTATTCCCAATTGAGATGACTGAATTAGGTAATAAACTGTAAATTATTTATGGATATTTTTCCTCTCAATAATCTAATCTTTCTTCTTCCTTATTTTTTATTCTTTCTTCCGTCTTATATTTAATAATAATATTAAATTGCAAATTTAAAGGTGATTAAAATAAATCTAAGGCTTACAAGAAATTATATTTTTAACTTTGAAGGATAATAGTTTTATTAACTTAAAACCTTATTAATTCATAATATTAAATAAGTTTACAGCTATAAATCCAATCAATAAAGAATTCACTATAAATAATGTATTATTTAACCTAAAAGTTGACAACTTTAAAGATACATTGTTTATCATCAGCCCTGTCATTACAATTCGTAAATAATAAAATAACACTAATAAAGCAGTTATTACTAAAATTAAACATAAAAAATACATTTTATTAGCTAAAAGACAATAAATTATCATAAATTTTGGGAAAAATCCTAAAAATGGTGGCAATCCACCTATTGACATAAAAACAATCATTAACATTAACGATTTAACCCTATTGTTAACCCTTAATTGCCCGGGCGGTCTGGCGATACAATTTTGCCCGGGCGGCGTACTGAGTACGCCAGTCCATTTGTTGGTCTGTCCCACCAAATTATCATCAACTGCTTGTAATTTTTTAACATGTTGACTGTGAATGACACACCGTGTGTCATTTTGATAACAATTCCAAGTAATTCAGCTCCAGAAAATAAAACAATTTATGTTTCTCTGCTCTAGAACGTTTTTCGTTTCATAATATTATTTCTTTGTCCTTCAATGTAATTATCTTGGTTATAAACAAAATTGTAATTATCGTTTGTAAACAAATGAGCTAAGCCGTTGAGATAAGCCGCAACAAACAGAACACTACCAAGAGAACATGTTTTTTTTTTTTTGCACAACGAAGTGAAGGTGATAACATTGTAAAAGCGAAATAATAAAAAAAAACATGCGGGTAATTATATGCGTTTATTGAAACAAAATATGAAAGAGGAAATGGCTGTCCTACATATATACGTATATATATATTTTTTCTTACAGAAAGTTTCAAACAACATTTCAAACATAAAAACAAGAGCACAAACAACGTTTTCAGTAATTATTGTCAAAAACTTAATCTTCGTCATCCAGTTCATTTTTATTGGCACATATTCCGCAGAGATAAACTGTTTTCGCCAAATGAGTTTTGCATGTAAAAGCAGAACATTCTGAGCAACTAATCGTAGTGTAGTTGTTTTTTGCTCTTCCGCATGAAGTGCATCGTCCTTTTCCCTTTTTTGCGGGTAGTTGTATTTCCTGCTCCTCGTTTATTCCGTCCGAAGAAAGCACTCTACGAATTATTGCTTTTGAATGCAGAGGTAGACTTCGTAAGTTTGCACGATCTTGAAGGTGTGGCTTCATAAGAGACGTCGCTAAGTTTTTCAAAAATATTCTTCTAAACTTGGGAGAAGCACTGGGTTCAGAGAAATTCAAAAGGATTTGTGCATTTATGCCTGCCACGTTTTGAAGCGCAAAAAAAGTTGCCATCGTCCATCTCTTTGTTTTACGGGCTACGGTGTAATTGCCACCGAGTTGGTCTACTACATCCACTCCACCTTTGAACTTATTATAGTCCATGATTATTGTTGGTTTTTGTGTCTCTGAATCAATTTTATCATCGTCGTGTGCGGTGCTGAGAAGAATTACACATTTATTTTTTTTGGTCGTGTAAGAAACCATCGTGACATCTTTTTGAAAACAAAAAATTGAAGTTCCAACTTCTCTTGTTTTCGTTGGCTGTAATTGAAAAGGGATTTCTTTTTTGTTCTTTTTTAGTGTACCCACGAGGGTAATACCACTGGCGAGGAGAGATTTGGCTAAAGGATAACTAGTGTACCAGTTATCGGTAGTCAGGTTTCTGTTAGAACCTTTATAGCGGCTAATCAGCCTATTGACGATATCCAAGCTCGCATTCGAAGCTTCATACGGTCCAGGAGGTTGAGTGCCACAGTACATTTCCAATTTCAAGCAATAAAAAGTTCGCGAATCAACAACTGCAAATATTTTTAGGCCATACTTGGCCGGCTTATTAGGAATGTATTGAATGAAAGAGTACCTGCCACGAAATGGCTCTAACTTTTCATCAACCGTCAGTTGATCCCCAGGAGAATAAAATTTATCACAGTTGTCACTGAAAGAGTCGTAAAACTCCCGTATTGCGGCTAACTTATCGGCTGTTTTTCGAGTAAGTCTTGTGGATGTGTCATCGAATCTTATGGAAGCTAGAAGGTATCTGAATCGTTTCAGCCCCATCACCCCTTGCAATATTTCAATGCCAGTGCCATCCCGAGCCCATGCTTCGTCGAGATGTATTTTAGACATTTTTTTGTATCCTAATAAGAATAAAATCCCAATGACAGCCATTATTTCTGATCTGCTTGTGTCCTTTGCACTATTTTTTGAGATTTTCTTAGGGTCCTCCATTGTTCTGTTACGCTGTATGTACATGTTAGTGTATTTCACTAGAGAATCAATCATGTCTAAGTTTATAATCTTCAAGAAAGCGGAAATTTCGTCTTTCACGTCGGCACAGTCTTTGGAAGCCGGAAGTACTTGTTTCACAATATTTTTACTAGGCGTACGCGAAAATTTACTTTTTATAGGGCCCTTCTTCCATTTATAAATTTCACTGATTTCCTTTACGACCCTTCCTCTTACTTTCTTCTTTTTGTAAATAGTTTTAGTAAAAAAATCGTTGTCATCGGTATCACTCACCTCGTCGTCAGAAGTCCTTGGAAGTGGTTGAGGAAGATCACCATCTATTTCGGAATCACTATTGTGGTCACTCTGTTCGATAATCTCACGTTCGTCAATATCAGATGATTGAATGTCAGTGTCAACGCCTGAATTTTGCTTCTCTTCATCCGACAGTTCACGTAAAACACGTTCGAAATCTTCGGGCCGCACAATTTCATTCCGCGACATAGTTGGAGGGGCGGCGTACGGAGTACGCCAAACTGACCGGCAAGTAAAAGACGTCACTACTTCGGCTTGCGATAACAGACTGGTGAAATTCAAACGGATCATTGTGCTCGGAGGGAGTTGGTAGGAGGGTACTGAGGGGGCCGTGCCTTGATGATTGGTAGGTTTTCATTTACAGCAAAACTTGCGTGGCTGGCGTACTCTATACGCCTACCCGGGCAATTAAGGGTTAAACAAAATAAAAATTTGATTTAAATAATTCATATTATTTATTCAAAACAGATAGCAAGTCAAAAATAAAGAGAGGGAATAAATTAAAAAATATACCAGCCATATATAATTTATTAATATAACCCCTCTAAAAATTCAACTTAAATTGTAAATTGATGAATATGCTAAAATTTTTCGAATTGATGAATAACACAGCCCTCCCAATGAGCCCCAAATACATGATAAAACAATAAATAAAATCAATCTTATATCTAGATAACTCAATAAAATAATGGGAATAATCCTCTGAACGGTTATAATTAAAAAAGACACTAATCAAGATAACCCATCAATTACTGAAACATATCAATAATGAAATGGAGGAGATCCAATTTTAATTATTAAACTAACTATAATAAAATATTTTACCTGAAATAATATTCCTAAAATAACAACAAACAGGAATAACAATCTTGAACCCATTCTTTGAATAATAAAATATTTAATTATTGACTCAGATGAGTAAACTCTCATTTTATTCATTATAAAAGGCAAAAATGATACCATATTTATTTCGACTCCCATTCAACAACCCAGCCAATTGTTTGAACAAATCGACAATATAATACCAAAAAACAAGAATGCCACAAATACTATATAAGAGGAATTTTTTTAAATTAAAAACAGGATAATTTTCCATAAATGAGGTATGAACCCATTAGCTTAATTTTAGCTTATCTTTTATATGTTGTAGTTTATGAAGAACATTAATTTTTGATATTAAAAGACAGTTTAATTCTGTCAACATAATAAGAGTATAATATTACATAATTTATTCTATCAAAATAATCCTTTTTGCTCAGGCACCTTATTTTTTATTTTCTACATTTTATTTTATGTATAACTTATAATATCTGGTATACCTTTTATCATACAATAGACTTTCAGCTATACTTAAATTCGCAACCTTGTAAACTCTTTTCCCCATCTTTTTACATTTTTATTTATTGATTAAAATAAATTTACGGAATTGAATAACAAGTGACAATCGAATATCCACCTAAAATACAATAATTACATCAATTATTGTACAACCACATTTTGCAAATCTGGACTATAAAATATATAATTACAGTATGATTATAGTTAAATTAAAAATATTAATGTTAATACTACTATATTACCACATTTATATATTCATATATAATACATATATATATACATATATATATATATATATATTACTATAATACTTATAACTTATAGTGATTGAAATATATATATATATATATATATATATATATATATAATAGTATGTTTTTCTTTTTTTTTATAGTTATAAAAAAAGAAAAACATACTATTATTATTATAAATATTTATATATAAATATTATAATACTTATAACTAATTTACCTCAAGATATATTTTTTTCCTTTAGGAACATGTTTCGGGAGATCCTGTTCTCCCATCTTCAGCCTTCGCCATCTTGCTTCTGGTGCAGTATTTGTGTGTTGGCTTCTGGATGTTATTAAGGTGGTTTGTTGGTCTTTGGTCCTTCAATGTTGCATTATTGTGTGTGGTTGTGGTATCTGTTTTTGTATTTTGTGTATTTTCGATGTTGAGTGCTTTGAATATTGTGTCATGTTTTGTATTGATTTGTATTTGTTCTGGTATTAATTTGTTTTGTGTTTTATGTTTGTAAATCTGTAAATTTTCCCAAATGTTCATTATGGTGCCTTTGTGTGGTATATATGTTTTATTAGTGTTACATTGGTTATGTCTGGGAATTCATGTCCTGTGTTTATTGCATGTGTGGCTAAATTGGATTTATATATATTTGGTTTTTTGTATGCATTTAGGTGTTCAAAATAATGTTTTTTCAGCTGTTTTTTTGTTTGTCCTATATAACATTTATTGCAATCTTGGCATTCAATTTTGTATATACCATTGGTTGTTGTATTATCTTTGTTGTGTGAGCTATTTAGATTTTGTAATTTATTTTTATTAGTTTTGTATGCTATTTTTATATCTGTGTTTTTAAATAGTTTTGTTAGTTTTGTCATTTTAATATTTATATATGTGAATGTGGCCCATTTTTTGTTGTTGTTATTATTTATGTGTTGTTCAGTTTGATTAATTCTTAATTGTTCAGTTTTTATTTTGTATTTGATTTTATTTTCTATTTTGATCATAGTATTTTTATTGTATCCATTTGCATAACCAATTTGGTATATTATATTTCTTTCTTTGTCAGTTTCTTGTTTGTTTAGGGGTATTTTGTACATTCTGTTAAATAACAAATAAAATGCTGCCATTTTATGTTGTGGTGGGTGGTCAGAATGGTTAGGTATAATGATGTTAGTGGAAGTTGGTTTTCTATATATTGCATATTGTATGTGTTTGTTGTATCTTGTGATGGTTATGTCTAAATAGTTGATTTTGTTATGTTTTTCTTTTTCTTCTGTGAATTGTATTTTGGGATGTATGTTATTGATTTGTTTCAGTATGTTCTCTGCATTTGTGTTTTTGTTATTTGATACATATAGTCCATCATCTACATATCTTATCCATATGCCATCTGGGTCATGTGTTTTTATGATATTTTGTATTTTGGTGTCTATATGTTGTAGGAATATTTCTGCTATTATGCTTGATAATGGTGATCCCATTGCTAAACCTTCTTTCTGTTGATAAATTTTGCTATTAAATTCAAAGTAATTTTGTTTTAGTATTAGTTGGAGACTATTTTTTATTTCGGTTATATATTGTTTGTTTTCATTTTGTTCTATAAGTTTGTTTATTATTATGTCAATTGTTTCTTCTACTGGGATATTAGTGTACATGTTTGTTATGTCATATGATGTGAAAAATGTATTTTCATTTATATTTATTATTTTTAGTTTGTCTATTAATTCGTATGTATTTTTTATGTTATGATGGTTATTTGTTAGATGGTTATTTTTTAGTTTTTGTGCTATTATTCTTGCTATTTTGTATGTAGGAGCTTTTTTGAAATTGATTAATGGACGTATTGGGTTGTTTAATTTGTGTATTTTTATTAGGCTGTTCATTTTAGGTGGTTCTGGATTATTGTTTATATATATATGTCTATGTTTTTATTGTTGAAAATGTTTTTATTTGTTTTTATTAGTTTTATTGTTTGTTTAAGATAGTTTTCTGTTGGGTTTTTATCTAGTTGTACGCATTTATTATTGTTGATGAAGTCTTCGGTTTTTTTGATGTAGTCTGTTTTATCAATGATTACTGTTGCTTGACTTTTGTCTGCTTTAGTTATTATTAAATTATTGTTCTTTACTTTATTTTTAATTTCTTTTATTGTTTTATTGTTTTTCTTTTGTTTATCTTTGTTTTTCATTTCGCTAGTGATTATTTTTTTAATTATATGTGTTGCTTCTGTTCTTTTTTCTTCTTGTATATTGTCTTTTATTAGGTTAATGGCAAATTCTGTTTCTACTATTAAATTTTCTAGATTTTTGTTTGCATTTTGGGTTATGTTAGTTTTTGACATATTGTTTAAATATTCTGTTTCTTTTTTGTTAAATTCTGTATTGCTGAGGTTAATGGTTCGAGGGTAAAATGTGTGTTTATTTTTGTTTTGTTGTTTTAATGTGTTAAGTTTTTTGTTGATTGTATAAGTCTTTTTGTTTTTCTCAAATCTTATTTTATTTTCTATGTTATTGTATTTATTATTCCAAGTGATTGGATGTAATAAACTTGTTAGCTCTAAGTGTAGTTTGTATATGTCTAGTGTTATGCTATTTTTCTTACCATATAATTGATTAATTTCGTTTTGTATCCATAGCCTTTGTGCTTGTTTTATAGTTTTTTGTGCAGTCATATTTTTGTTGTTTGTGTTTATGTTGATGTATTTAGGTGTTAATTTATGTTTTTGGCATTGTCTATTGAAGTATATGTTTATGTTTGTGTTCATTAGTTGTTTTTTTCGTGTTTGAAATTTGTTTAACAATTTGGTGATGTGGTTATATGGAATTGTGGTTATGTTGTTTGTGTACATGTTAATGTATATTTATGTGAGAGATGATTTGTTATCCGTTATTTGGTAGTTGATTTCACTTATTTGCTATTCACTTCACTATTTTTTTCTTCACTATACACTTTTGTTTTTGCTTTGTTTTATAACCTCACTTTTCGTTTTTTCACTGTAGGCTTATTTACCTTGTATGGTTATATTATTTCAATCACTTTCTGCTACAGTCCGTTTCTTGATGTATATAATACTATAATACTTATAACTAATTTACCTCAAGATATATTTTTTTTCCTTTAGGAACATGTTTCGGGAGATCCTGTTCTCCCATCTTCAGCCTTTGCCATCTTGCTTCTGGTGCAGTATTTGTGTGTTGGCTTCTGGATGTTATTAAAGTGGTTTGTTGGTCTTTGGTCCTTCAATGTTGCATTATTGTGTGTGGTTGTGGTATCTGTTTTTGTATTTTGTGTATTTTCGATGTTGAGTGCTTTGAATATTGTGTCATGTTTTGTATTGATTTGTATTTGTTCTGGTATTAATTTGTTTTGTGTTTTATGTTTGTAAATCTGTAAATTTTCCCAAATGTTAATTATGGTGCCTTTGTGTGGTATATGTTTTATTAGTGTTACATTGGTTATGTCTGGGAATTCATGTCCTGTGTTTATTGCATGTGTGGCTAAATTGGATTTATATATATTTGGTTTTTTGTATGCATTTAGGTGTTCAAAATAACGTTTTTTCAGCTGTTTTTTTGTTTTAAAAACAAAAAACGGCTGAAAAAACGTTATTTTGAACACCTAAATGCATACAAAAAACCAAATATATATAAATCCAATTTAGCCACACATGCAATAAACACAGGACATGAATTCCCAGACATAACCAATGTAACACTAATAAAACATATACCACACAAAGGCACCATAATGAACATTTGGGAAAATTTACAGATTTACAAACATAAAACACAAAACAAATTAATACCAGAACAAATACAAATCAATACAAAACATGACACAATATTCAAAGCACTCAACATCGAAAATACACAAAATACAAAAACAGATACCACAACCACACACAATAATGCAACATTGAAGGACCAAAGACCAACAAACCACTTTAATAACATCCAGAAGCCAACACACAAATACTGCACCAGAAGCAAGATGGCAAAGGCTGAAGATGGGAGAACAGGATCTCCCGAAACATGTTCCTAAAGGAAAAAAAATATATCTTGAGGTAAATTAGTTATAAGTATTATAGTATTATATACATCAAGAAACGGACTGTAGCAGAAAGTGATTGAAATAATATAACCATACAAGGTAAATAAGCCTACAGTGAAAAAACGAAAAGTGAGGTTATAAAACAAAGCAAAAACAAAAGTGTATAGTGAAGAAAAAAATAGTGAAGTGAATAGCAAATAAGTGAAATCAACTACCAAATAACGGATAACAAATCATCTCTCACATAAATATACATTAACATGTACACAAACAACATAACCACAATTCCATATAACCACATCACCAAATTGTTAAACAAATTTCAAACACGAAAAAAACAACTAATGAACACAAACATAAACATATACTTCAATAGACAATGCCAAAAACATAAATTAACACCTAAATACATCAACATAAACACAAACAACAAAAATATGACTGCACAAAAAACTATAAAACAAGCACAAAGGCTATGGATACAAAACGAAATTAATCAATTATATGGTAAGAAAAATAGCATAACACTAGACATATACAAACTACACTTAGAGCTAACAAGTTTATTACATCCAATCACTTGGAATAATAAATACAATAACATAGAAAATAAAATAAGATTTGAGAAAAACAAAAAGACTTATACAATCAACAAAAAACTTAACACATTAAAACAACAAAACAAAAATAAACACACATTTTACCCTCGAACCATTAACCTCAGCAATACAGAATTTAACAAAAAAGAAACAGAATATTTAAACAATATGTCAAAAACTAACATAACCCAAAATGCAAACAAAAATCTAGAAAATTTAATAGTAGAAACAGAATTTGCCATTAACCTAATAAAAGACAATATACAAGAAGAAAAAAGAACAGAAGCAACACATATAATTAAAAAAATAATCACTAGCGAAATGAAAAACAAAGATAAACAAAAGAAAAACAATAAAACAATAAAAGAAATTAAAAATAAAGTAAAGAACAATAATTTAATAATAACTAAAGCAGACAAAAGTCAAGCAACAGTAATCATTGATAAAACAGACTACATCAAAAAAACCAAAGACTTCATCAACAATAATAAATGCGTACAACTAGATAAAAACTCAACAGAAAACTATCTTAAACAAACAATAAAACTAATAAAAACAAATAAAAACATTTTCAACAATAAAAACATAGACATATATATATAAACAATAATCCAGAACCACCTAAAATGAACAGCCTAATAAAAATACACAAATTAAACAACCCAATACGTCCATTAATCAATTTCAAAAAAGCTCCTACATACAAAATAGCAAGAATAATAGCACAAAAACTAAAAAATAACCATCTAACAAATAACCATCATAACATAAAAAATACATACGAATTAATAGACAAACTAAAAATAATAAATATAAATGAAAATACATTTTTCACATCATATGACATAACAAACATGTACACTAATATCCCAGTAGAAGAAACAATTGACATAATAATAAACAAACTTATAGAACAAAATGAAAACAAACAATATATAACCGAAATAAAAAATAGTCTCCAACTAATACTAAAACAAAATTACTTTGAATTTAATAGCAAAATTTATCAACAGAAAGAAGGTTTAGCAATGGGATCACCATTATCAACATAATAGCAGAAATATTCCTACAACATATAGACACCAAAATGCAAAATATCATAAAAACACATGACCCAGATGGCATATGGATAAGATATGTAGATGATGGACTATATGTATCAAATAACAAAAACACAAATGCAGAGAACATACTGAAACAAATCAATAACATACATCCCAAAATACAATTCACAGAAGAAAAAGAAAAACATAACAAAATCAACTATTTAGACATAACCATCACAAGATACAACAAACACATACAATATGCAATATATAGAAAACCAACTTCCACTAACATCATTATACCTAACCATTCTGACCACCCACCACAACATAAAATGGCAGCATTTTATTTGTTATTTAACAGAATGTACAAAATACCCCTAAACAAACAAGAAACTGACAAAGAAAGAAATATAATATACCAAATTGGTTATGCAAATGGATACAATAAAAATACTATGATCAAAATAGAAAATAAAATCAAATACAAAATAAAAACTGAACAATTAAGAATTAATCAAACTGAACAACACATAAATAATAACAACAACAAAAAATGGGCCACATTCACATATATAAATAATAAAATGACAAAACTAACAAAACTATTTAAAAACACAGATATAAAAATAGCATACAAAACTAATAAAAATAAATTACAAAATCTAAATAGCTCACACAACAAAGATAATACAACAACCAACGGTATATACAAAATTGAATGCCAAGATTGCAATAAATGTTATATAGGACAAACAAAAAAACAGCTGAAAAAACATTATTTTGAACACCTAAATGCATACAAAAAACCAAATATATATAAATCCAATTTAGCCACACATGCAATAAACACAGGACGTGAATTCCCAGACATAACCAATGTAACACTAATAAAACATATACCACACAAAGGCACCATAATGAACATTTGGGAAAATTTACAGATTTACAAACATAAAACACAAAACAAATTAATACCAGAACAAATACAAATCAATACAAAACATGACACAATATTCAAAGCACTCAACATCGAAAATACACAAAATACAAAAACAGATACCACAACCACACACAATAATGCAACATTGAAGGACCAAAGACCAACAAACCACCTTAATAACATCCAGAAGCCAACACACAAATACTGCACCAGAAGCAAGATGCGAAGGCTGAAGATGGGAGAACAGGATCTCCCGAAACATGTTCCTAAAGGAAAAAAAATATATCTTGAGGTAAATTAGTTATAAGTATTATAGTATTATATACATCAAGAAACAGACTGTAGCAGAAAGTGATTGAAATATATAAATATATATTAATATATTATATATATATATATATATATATAAGGTTTCGTATTTCATCAGGTGACCACATACTGAAAAAACACCTTGATAACTCATCTGCACGGGCAACATACATTGGGAAAAACACCCAAAATAGCCTGATTGAATGTTGTGGAAAGGAAATCACACGTGTCATATTAAATAGAGTGCGACAGTCTGGCTGTTTTAGCATACTATTTGATGAAACCACAGACATATCCCACACTGAACAACTGTCTCTTACTTTGAGGTATGTTTATAATGGTTTTATTCGTGAAGACTTCATCACATTTATTGATGCATATGATGCCATCCAAGATAAGGAAGGAAATGAAAATGGCGTACAACTTGAACGCAAACTAACAGGAGAGGTACTTGGAAAAATTGTTGTAAATATCGTCAAAGAGTTGCTCCTTGACGTCAACAACTGTGTAGGCATTGGGACAGATAGTTGCAGTGTAATGTCATCTGAGCTTGTTGGCGCTGTCTGTGAAATACGTCGTGAAGCAACGCATGCATGCTGGTATCCTTGCTTAAATCACGCATTGAATAACTCGCTGTCTAAATCAAACAACGTAGCAAGTGTCCGAAACTCGATCGGCATAATGAAATCAGTAACATCATTTTTCAATATGTCTGCAAAGAGAAATGGCGTTTTACGTAAGTTTTTGGAAAAGAGAAACGATGATTTAGGTATGTTTTCGGGGAAACAGCTACCGGGACTTTGTGAAACACGTTGGGTGGAAAGGCATGATACTGTGCTCAAGTTTCGTGAAGCTCTTCCTTATCTGATTGAAGCTCTGGAATCAATTTCTGGCTGGACGGATTTGACTACTTCCTCCAACGCAACTGCACTGATCACCTCCCTGTGTGATGTACAGTTCATTTCGGCAATGATTTCTTTGATCGATGTATTGAAACATACACTTCCACTGAGCAGAAGGCTCCAGACTCCGTCCCTTGATTTAAGAAAAGCTTCTGACGCTATTCACGATATACTTTCTGTACTGAAAAAGAAAAGGTAAAAGTGTGACGAGACATTTTCTGAGGTGTTTTGTGAAGTCAAGGAATTGTGCTCTCAACTCGGAGTTGAAATAAAACTTCCTCGCATAACAGCACGGCAACAACATAGACCAAATTACACATCAAACACGCCAGAAGCATATTACAAGAAATCTACATACATTCCCCTACTTGACAATGTGATTGCAGATCTCATTTCAAGATTTCCCAAAGACTCATTGGATTGTTTTGGACTTCGTGTATTGATTCCAACTGTTGTTGTTAAGGACAATCCCAAGGACGGTGCCAGTGATGTACACAAAGACCTGGACGAAGAAAATATGCAGCTCCAAAACTTGATCGACAAATTCGCACCCATACTTGGGCTAAGGAAAAGCGATGGGTATCTGGTAAATAGTGAATTCGAACTTTGGCGGGAAAAATGGGAAAGGGAAAACAGATGTAAGGGTAAACTTCCTGCAACCGCTATTGAAGCGATGGATGCTTGTGATAAGGACATGTTTCCATCGATTTACTCCTTGTTAAAAATCCTGGCAACTCTTCCCGTTAGCGTGGCGTCTGCTGAGAGAACTTTCTCCACCTTGCGTCGTTTGAAGACGTGGCAGAGGGCAAGGATGGGTGAAGAAAGATTGTCCGGGCTAAGCTTGTTACACACTCACAGAGACATTGAAATTGATGTAGACTCAGTGATTGAACGATTTGCAAACAGTGGAAATAGGAGGAGAATAGATTTTAACAAATTAGGTTTAAGCTTTTAACAAACTTTTATTAATGTGTTACTATGTATTGTTATTCTCGTGTTTGAAATAAATAAATAGTATTATAAACATGTATTTCAAGTTTAATTCCTATATCCAAGCTTTGGGTTTGACCGTTTATTAGCTTATTTAATTTTGAGGGTTTTAGGGGTAAACTGCCCTTAAAATTAAAATATGTTTTAAATGAAAAAAACGCCTGGACGAATTACGAAACTGATCCAAACTTTTTTTACTGATTATGGCACATCCTATGTATTTATAGGAGAAAGAATTAGGCGAAGTTGTATATAAAAAGTACCAAATTTGCTTATACATATGTTTCATTACATAACAAAATGACGATATATTTCACTGAATTAATAATTTAAAAACACCATCGAATCAGGAAATATTTTCAAAAAGTAACTCATTTAAATCATATTTGCAGGAGTTAAATGACCTTAAAATGCCACTTCTAAAGTCTAAATTTGCAAAAATTTTGAGGGAGGGCCCCCGCCCCTCCTCAGCTGGGGGTATTCCATACCCCCAGGCTTCCCTGTATGCCCCCCCCCCCGAAAAGATGGTCTGAAGCCGCCACTGCAAGTAACCACATAAAAAACTCAATAAGTAAATGGAATATACCACCATTGGAAAGGTACACTAAATTATCAATGAAACAACAATTAATAAACGTACCATTGAAATATCTGTTCTACAAAAGAAATGGTAAAGTGGTTGATGTAATAATGAATACTAATAGACATATAGTATTAGAAGAATTGATGTACAAGGAAACAGAGACCTATACCACAAGGACAGAATTACGGTCGACTAGTAAGTATTGAGGCAAAGTATAAAACGGCTCGCTACACACTATTAAATTTAACAAAAGTAAATAATACAAAAATAACAACCCATGTAAATGTCCAATTACAAAGTGACGATCCCAACAGTGGGGCTTAAGGTAAAGGATAGATACGGGACTTACACGTTTCTGTTACAAAGACGCTTACAACGGGTGACATTAAATTTTGTCACAAACGTCCAATTACAACAATTATAACACAATAACGCTTTGCCAAAATACTTCAAACTTGAATAAATCACCACTTAAACTCACTGAGTAATCACTGACATAAACTCTACTGACTGTTGCTGGATGCTTATATTTATGCCCTGCTGAGATGCCAGAATAATCGGTAATTTCTGGATGACGTGTTGAGCAAACTGCATATTACAGGTGCTCTAGAATCCACTAGAAACAGTGTCATGTCTGGCCTTGAACACAGTGTGTGTACTGTTGTAGTCTGGAACAGTCTCGATTCTTGACGCGTAATAAGTGTCATGTAATTTTCTTTCTTCTCACATTAGCAAGATGTACACACACTAACATTACAGCTGGTCTCTGCTGGGATAGCCAAGAAACTCGTAGAACGACATACTCCATTGATCGAGAATGTTCCGTGGTGTAACAATATACTGATTAAATGAATTTATTGCATCAAAGTTAACATTGTTTTTGTGTACCCAAGAAACTATTTCACATTTTTGCTAGGAATTATTTGGAAAACTAGCCATAACTGTGTTGCTATTTTCTATTACAATAATTCTACAGGTATTTATTTAACCGATTTAAAATATATGTCTCAATTGTAACATCTTTATGTTTGTTAAATCTGATGCTGTGTTTTCGTTTGGAATGTAATATAAATAGCAGTGGGTGTGTATGTAGTATTGTAAGTATGCATGGACAATAATATTGTTATGACATTACAGAACAGTCTACGTGTTTGTCGAATGTGCCAGAAGAATCTTGTCCTAATGTATATGGCATACGTGACTGTCAACGCATCCGCGAGAGTTTTCTCGAAGCCGCGCGGACTGTGTCAAGGCTGCAGTTAATTATGTAGTTCACACGGGCGCTAAGACGCAATTAGGAACATTCTGGTCTGTGAGCGTTGTATAAATACTTGGCGGCAGCGGCCTTAGTTTTCAGTATAGCTGCGAGATATTTACATTGCGGTTCGAGTTACGATCGGGCGATATTACTGTGCGCGTTCAAGTGGTTATTAGTTAAGTGTTGTGTTTTATAATCGGACGGTATAATTGTAATACAATTGTGTTTAATATTAGTGACATTTTATTGCGTGTGAACAATTTTTATATGATTTGTTGTAGGAGACTGTGTTGTTAATTACAAACTGTTTAACTGTAAAAATTAAAACTGGTGATAGTGACTTAATTGGTGTCTTGTACTTATTTTGTTTTCCACTGTACCTACGACGATCAAGACCGTCGTAACAGTGGTGTCAGAAGTGGGATAGAACGGTTAACAGTGGACACTTTGTACAAGATGAGTGTAATTCGTAATTAATCGGAAAACAATGGATGCCAGTCAGATGAAGGAAGCTTTCCAAATGCTGCTGCGGCAGACATGGGAAGAAGCAGAAAGATGACAAAAAGAAGAACGAAGACAAGAAAGAGAAGACGCAGAAAAACGACAGGATGAGAAACGCAGACAGGAGGCAGAAGAAGCAGAAAAATGACAAGACGTGAAAGTGGAAGTGAAACAGAAAACCCTCCTGCTAGAGACAGAGGAACGACGATGACAGGAGGCAGAGGAATGGAAGCGTGAAACAGAAGACATCAAAGCATTAATACAGAAGCAGAAACAGATCCAAGAACACAGTACCGCAGAATTGGGTCTCCTACGAGGTGAGCTTAATAAACAAGTTACTAAAATATCAGAGGTACAAGAATCAATGACATTAAAAATAGCTGAAGTAGAAAAATCTGTCTCGAGTGTTGAAGAATCGATGTCTAATAAAATAGCTGAAGTAGAAAAATCTGTCACGAGTGTGGAAAAAGCTATGTCAACAAAAATAGAAGACTCAATTACAAATATAAAAGAGCAGATTAAAAATGAAGTCGAGCAGTGCCTGAAGTTACAACCAAAACAACTTTGTGAACAGACTGTACTAATGATAAAGACAGAAAAAGACGCAGAAAATAAGTTAATAGAGAAAGTCACTTTGCCTGCAGTAGGGACAGTTCATGTCAAAGCTCCAACCTTTGACGGAAGCAGTCACTGAGCAACGTACCTCCACCAATTTGAAGCTGCTACATGCGCAAATAATTGGACAGAGAAAGACAAGGCAGTCTCACTCGTTCTCGCATTAAAAGGACCTGCGGCAGAATTACTACAGAAAGTGCCACCTGTCAGCCGGAACATCTATGCCGAGTTGATAAAAGCTCTATAATTACGCTACGGTGATAATCATTTGCGAGATGTGTACTACGCTCAGTTGAGAACAAGACGACATCGTTCCAGGGAGAGTCTTCAAGAGTTTGAAGCAAGTATCGACAGATTGATTAGATTGGCCTATCCTGAAGCACCAGATGATTTTCGAATAAGGTTTGTGGTGCAGACATTTATTGATGGCATCGGAGATTGTGAACTTCAGCAAGTGTTACGAATGGCAAGGCACCAAAATAGTTCAGAAGCTCTTGTTCACGCCCTAGAGTTTGAAGCTGCCAAGTCAGCGTCCCGCTACATTAATGGGTTTGTGCCATCACATTGCAGTCAGAAGATCCCTGTATCACATTGCCGTTATGATAGGTGCAGAAAAACAATGTTGTTGGACAAACAATTCAAAAGTTCAAGAGAGTTGCAACGATTTGAAAAAGACAGAAGACCGAAATGTTACAACTGTGGAAAATGTGGTCATCTACAGGTAGACTGTTGGGAGAAGAAGATACCGAGAGAAGAGATTGATCACACCAATTGGAGAAGTAAAGCCCCAGAACAGCACACAGTTTCCACGCTACATATGGCCAGTGGAAACTTGATTGTTAATGGATTTGCGGAAGGTAAACCAACGTGGTCATTTACAGTTGACACGGGCGCAACAGTGTCCATTGTGCGCCTTGACTTAGTCAGCAACCGCCAGCCTCTAATGTACAATACAGACTGTGACTGGAAGCCCCATCAAGGTGCTAGGGAAGGTAGATGTACGTGTACGCCTGGGTCTTCTCGAGTTTAGCCACCAAATGCTAATTGCAGACATTGTCGATGAAGTGATTCTTGGCACGGACATTATGAATCCCTACGGATTCGTTGTGGACTTAAAGAGAGAATGTCCTGAAGGTTGGCCAAGAGAAGCTAAAGCTTTGCATGGCTAAAATGACAGGGTCTACCAACCAGTCGATTAAGCGAGTGGCATTAGTCAAAGAAAAAGTCAACAGGTCTGGTCAAGAGGAACCCTCCCTATTGCAAGCAGAAATGGAGGAAGAACTAGAGAGGAAATACAAACAAGTATAACGACAAAAGAAGTGATTGGAAAGCCAACTGTGGGTGTCGAGACAAAACCCTTGCTTGTTCCTGCGCTGATAGAAGCGCCTGAGGGCAAAGTGGCTGAAGATGAGGTTATGCAAGAGGTTGTTGATGAGAACCAAACTAACTTGGATCAGCCAGTGACATTTTATTGCGTGTGAACAATTTTTATTTGATTTGTTGTAGGAGACTGTGTTGTTAATTACAAACTGTTTAACTGTAAAAATTAAAGCTGGTGATAGTGACTTAATTGGTGTCTTGTACTTATTTTGTTTTTCACTGTACCTACGACGATCAAGTAGACCGTCGTAACAATATTATAATTGTATTGTAGGGACTGGAAGGAAATATGTACAGAAAATAATGCATACACTGTGAAGGAATAAACCGTGTGTGTAATCTATAATGACCAAATAATTTTGTAAGTAAGAAGAACAAGAAGATCACTGTTAAGATAAAAAATATCTCTGACAGAAATTTAAATGTTCTTAAATTGTGAAATAAAATAAATGTCCGTAAGAAAAATTATGACAACATATTTAAGTGTTAAAAAAAGCAGTACTTTTAGTTTATGACTTTTTTATTTTTAATAGATGTTGGTGGTTTATCTCTTCTTATTTCTATATAGTGACTACTTCACACGTCCAACTGCAAATTACATCACTCTCCAACAGAGAATTTCATGATATGGCCACTTGTCTAACCAATCCAATTTAAGTACAAACATATGGCTTTGTTTATAGCAACAGAGTCTAAGAATGAAGAGACTTTAAGCACCATGAAAAGACAAACACTAAAAGGGTTATAACATTTAATAATTAATTAACATATTACATTTAAAGGTAAACTATATATTTAAAACAGAGAGTTGGCAAAGAACCAAAAGAACAAAGTGTCAAGTGGCGAATGAACTGATTCAAAATGTAAAAGACTGCAGTATGTATTTTGAGTAAGAGAGATTTGGTATAAAGAATTAAGCTTCAAACAAGAGTGAACTGATAATTAAATGAGATGAGGACATAGTAGTATTTATATGTATTTTATTATAAGAAATCGATATTAACAAAGAACATAAATAAAATCATATCATACAGTATTATTTTCAGTATACATACATATTAGGGTGGATCAAAAAAAATTTTTTTTAGATATTGGTAATGGCTCACACGGGAAAAGTTGCCCACCAGTGACACTAGTTTACTTAATTTTTTTCAGATTTTTCTGGTGATGTCTTCCGGTGCCGCAAACGGTCTGAAGTTTCAATAAAGTCAACATAGGCAACACGCAACCAACCGTCTACAAGTACACAATTCCAGTGAGCACAACTGTTAAAAGTAGAATATTTTTCCAGTCTTAGGTTCTTAGAATACAATTACTTTGTTTTGACACCCCTTATATGTGCAGTTCTTCGCTTATTTTGGCTTTAAAATTGGCCAAAATAACCCAGAACTCACCACGAGGAGGTGACTGCACGTCGAGTTCCGCCCACCCACTTACCCGAAGGATTTTATTTAGAATCCTTGATTTAGAGGACGTAGTCCTGCTTTGTGTTGAACACTGGCATGTTCTTTCTTGAGAGTAATCTCGCGCGAATAAAACCATCTCTTCGCTTCATTCCACATACTGATGCAGAGGCCTCTGTGACTTCTCGGACCATTCTTTCAATGGTCTGAGTGTGGCATGGAAATTGCACTATGGACGCTTCTGCCATTGCTGCACTTTTTATGTTCTCTTCAATGTCTACTGGTGACAGTTCTTTAGTCAATGGCGGTTCTGTAACCCTGATAGAAAACCAGTCGATCATTTGGTGGTAGCTGTCAGCTTCAAAATCTATTTGAGGTACGACAAACTGTCGAATGGATTTCTTCCTTGGTGTTTGGCGGGCCTTCTTGATTCTTCTCCATCCAAGAGTTCGTATATCAGGAGAAGAGTCGGCGATCATAGCGATCAAGACATTCTCCGGGTGTGCAAAGAAGCCGTTGGTTTGTAACACCGCAAACGCTATTTTCTTGAGATCATCCGGTAAAACTGACGCTAGCTGGCCCATCTTTCAGAGATGCCGTGCACCATCACTGCACGAAGGATGTCGGCGAATTGCGAACCACATTGGTGCATAAACTTTTACTATGAATATAATGAGCCAAACCAATGATGAATCAGGTGACGAGGTGCTGACATACAGGCGCAAAATGTGGCATGCCGTCATAAGCCATCTGGACAGATTCACAGGACCGGGCTTCATTAAACGTACACTTCGTGGGCACAATCCTGTTGACACAGCGTTGCACAATTTTAGAAGGTATTTTTGGTCGGTGCTCAGATCCTCTTGTAACTCGTTATAATTGTCAAGCCAATCAAGCGGTATTGCCTGGTAAGAAGTGATTGGAAGACTCTCGCACGAAGACAGTTTCTTTCCGATTGGGCCTGAGTAAGTCTTTGGACCGATGGTGTCTCCATCTAGATGTTTGAACAAATGGCGAAGTGGGAGTTCATTGGCGTGGAGGAGGCAGACGAGCCACTGAACTTCTCTTCCAAGTCGTCTTTCAATACAGGCAAGACTACCATTAAAACCAGTGTTGATTGGTCTTCCATCGCAACCAGCTGCAACCGTTTTTGATAAGTCGGCTTTATTTTTCTCCAGAAAGTCGATGATAGCTGTCGAAATATGTACCCCGCATCTGGATGATGGTGTAATGTGGCCCAAATACGCAGAGCCAGGCTCTTCCACAATCGTTATATGTTCTTCTTGTATTTCGCGCTGATGATATGCACCTCCCTTTTTTTCTTGAACAAATGTGGTATCCTTCCGACCGTCAAAAAATAGCCCTCTGACAGGGTGATCAGAGACGTCTTGGTCCTTTTGTATTTCAGAGCTGTGTTTCGTCTTTTCTCGTCTTATTTTACTTCTGTCTACAATGCTGTCTGGAGATTCTTTTGAAACGATTCCTGCGTCCTGAAGAGCAGCTGTAGCAATGAGTGCTACGTGCCTATCAGATACACCTGTTCTGAAAGCTTCTGAAGATGTTTTAGATAAAGGAATTCTTGTCTGCGTCATCTTCTTTATCCATACATGAGGTCCTAGTTCAAAATCAGATCCTGTCGTTTCCGATTCCTCTCCACTATCTCCGGTGTCATCAGAAATCGTAGGTGTCGCGAATTCAGTCGTCTGCTCTACAGTCGAAACTTGACTGCTCTCTCCTGCACTACTTGTTGACACAGTTGGTGCCGAATTCCACCTTTCTTCCCTTACCTTCCGCCTCTGCTCAGCTGCTTGCAGATCTTGTGTGACTTTGATATCCAACCCACCTATCATCATTTTTCGCTCTGTTCTTTGGTCGTGGAGGAAGACAATTTCCCTCGCCGGAACTCGCAAATTAATATTGCAACAGCAAATACTCAGATCTTTACATCGGCAAGAACATATATCGAACAGGCGGTCAAACGCCTCTTTAGAAAAGTCCTTATTCCGTTTGGATGACTTCGCCAACCCGCGGCATTTTCTGCAATACCTTAAGAGTTTTGTGATCACAGATTTCTTTGGGATAACGGGAATAGATGCTTTTTTCCAAATAACCGTCACTCTGTCCGCAACTGTTGGCAAAACCTCACCTAAAGGCATGTCGCGCCCTTTGTTTTCAGCAGACAAATTTTATTTCACCTAATTCGCGAAACGCATAACATCACCACACGTCAGCAACTGAGTCTCCTTCAAATCACTAGGCACACCAAACAAGTCACTATTTACACTCAGGCAAGAAATCCTCGCAGGAATTTTTTTCCGGCCCATAATGAATAGCGAATGTGAGTTGAAACAGCCAGCAGAACTGTCACACTTATATCAAGACCAAATTAAAAACTTATTCGGCACCGGCCTCTAACGTTCACTCATGGGGCATTTTGTTCGCAAATAGCACACTACGGTTAGATTACACGTAACTGAAAGAATATAATCAGAATCAGTAAACACTCACTACTAATATACTGTCAACAAACTTTGCTTGCACTCATCAAGATGACATAACCTCCAAAAACGCCCGTTTCATCAACGTGTTGATCGCAACGACTACGATTACGCACTGAAACAAAGGTCCGCCCCTCCGACCTACCCAACTCCTCTTGAGCCACCGTACTCTTCCAAAATGGACTCGCCCACTAACAGACAGACGCTGAGTGACTGTTGTGCTTTGCGCAGATGCGCGCAACAATGACTGCTGTTGCTGTACGTCGTTTACGCACCTGTCGCAAGTTCCAGGTGTTTATGACCTTGGGGCCAAAATAAACAAAGAACTTCACATATAAAGGGTGTCAAAACAAAGTAAATGGGTTCTAAGAACGTAAGACTAGAAAAATATTCTACTTTTTAACCGCTGTGCTCACTGGAATTGCGTACTTGTAGACGGTTGGTTGCATGTTGCCTATGTTGACTTTATTGAAACTTCAGACCGTTTGCGGCACTGGAAGACATCACCAGAAAAATCTGAAAAAAATTAAGTAAACTAGTGTCACTGGTGGGGAACTTTTCCCGTTTGAGCCATTACCAATATCTAAAACAAATTTTTTTCGATCCACCCTAATACATATACAAACAATATGTAACAATTATTTTTTTCAATGTAATAATACAATTTACACAATATTTAGTTGAAAACTGGAATGTGATATCCACAGTATAATACAGTAAACCCTCGATTTAACGGACAGAATTTGACAGACAAAACGATTAAAAAAAAAACTGAAACATCAAAGCATGATGTTTTTAGGCTTTTGAAACGTATAATGTGCATAAACTGCCAGACTCTCCTGTTCTGGCGATATTGCTTGGCTATTGCAGCATTCTTTCGTTTCTTTTCTTCTTGTTTCTTGTTTTGAAACACGCAAATTTTCTCATCTTCAATTGTATTTGATGAGAACGGAGTAGTCATCAAGAATTCATTTAATTCTTCACGATCCCTGTCTTTGCGTTGTCGTTGACGCAGGTGTCGCACACGTTCAGTGGAAGACATCACAACGACTAACACTGAACAATATACACTGATCAATATAATATCTTATTTCACTGTGAAATATTCGTCCATCGGCTAATACAGCAAGCATTACACTGGCACGTAATTTTTCATTTCCCGTAATCTTTATTGTTACAGATTTGGTTCCCTTTTGGTCCACCGTAAACATACATAAATAAAAAATAAAAAATACGGGCGTTTCATCGGCATTTCCCATGTGTTCAAGTGAATAATTATGCTTCTTGCGTAAATGAATGACAAATCGCTGATACTGTAGGAGTTTTTCTTCGTAGTCACTCGGTAGTTTTAGTGTGAGTGATGTACGTCATTTAAGCGCAAATCCATTTCGCCGCATCATTCGTCTTATATACCCGAAGCTGGCTTTGAAACCGGAGACTTTTAATTCTTCTGCGATTTCTAAAGCTTTTAATTTTAAAACATGTCTAGTGACAGGGAGTCGTTGCCTTCTTAAAAGCCGTACGTATTCACAGACGCTGGACTCTACTGCTACAAAACGCCCAACTTGAGGTCCCGCGAACGCTTGTCGCGCAGTATTTGCATTTAAAAGTCGTTCCTTCTGTTTTCTTCATTGTCGAATACAGGATTCATCAATATCGAATTTCCTTGCGGCATCGCGATTGCATGTTTTTTCTACATTTTGTATCACAATTAATTTATAATTTGCACCGTACGGGTTACGTTTAATTTGATTTGACTGCGTGCCTTTAGTCTCCACAATATCACTCATACCGCAAACGCACTACAAAAACGCCGAATGAAAACAAAGTACAGATAAGCGATGTTGTCACTGTTACAATAGTAAACCACACTGGCAATTTACCCGTTATTTAGAAACATGTTACTCACATCCCCTCTACTCATCCTTTGTCTTGCTGCCTACAGAAGGGTGCGAGCACGCGCGCATGCGCACGCACTTACACTTTATCTTCCTATTCTTTCTTCAGTTTGCTGTTAAAACAGTCGGTTGTAGTCATAAATCATAACGCCAGAGTTGACTACAGCCGGGCAAACTGCTGTTGCTTAGGCAGTAAACAACTCATAGATACCAAAAGCGTTCGTCCCGCCAGAAGTTAGGTATAACTTCGAATTTCGTTAGTGCGTGAATGCAAGCCGCAGGCCAAATTAGCGACCATGTTTTTATTAGAAAAAGTGTGGCTTGTATTCGGAACAATACGGTATTTCCATGATATTAATAGTATTAAAATTTCAAGTGTTATAGGCCTATTTGATTTAAATATATCCTCAAAAAACAAAATTTGCGATTTAACGGATTTTCGATTTTACGGACACCCCTCAGCCCCAATTAGTCCGTTAAATCGAGGGTTTACTGTAATTAAATTTGTTACAAATTATAAAATAGTTCATCAGTTTCACATCACAGCATAGGCAGGGTACTGCCTGTTACGCCTTCAAAGATCCTCCTCCAGGCATCTCTTCCTGAGTCTACCCACGCACCTGTGTCCTATAGGGTTGTATTTCCAGTCTTGTTTGGTGAGTCTTGAATCTGATTTTCATTCTAAGTGTTCTTTCCACCCATTGTTTATGATCTCTTAATCTTTCCTTCAAGTTAAAAACTTGTAACTCCTCTCTTATGGCCTCATTCTTTATATGGTCAAGTTTAGATCACCTTTTAATTCTTCTTCTGATGGAGTTTAGAACGCCATGGTTGAGGCCTATATTTTACTTTCTTGTTTCTTGGTTGCTGTCCATAATTCACACCCACAGGACAGTACAGGGACCAGCATAACTTTGTAAAACTTTAATTACAAATGAATGTTGTAGTGGATGGTCAGTGAAGATCGGTCAATAATACAAATTTTAGCTATTTTGCGTCGACGTTTCGACAAGATTTATTGTCATCTTCAGGACAATTGTTGCTGACGGCAAACACACAACTGCGAAAGAGCTAATAAAACATTCATTTGTAATTAAAGTTTTACAAAGTTATGGTGGTCCCTGTACTGTCCTGTGGGTGTGAATTATGGACAGCAACCAAGAAACAAGAAAGTAAAATATAGGCCTCAGAAATGGTGTTCTAAACTCCATCAGAAGAAGAATTAAAAGGTGATCTAAACTTGACCATATAACTGTTGTCACAGTTGTGTGTTTGGCGTCAGCAACAATTGTCCTGAAGATGACAATAAATATTGTCGAAACGTCGACGCAAAATAGCTAAAATTTGTATTATTGACCGATCCTCACTAACCATCCACTAAAATATTCATTGATTGACGGTCACTAAAAAATTTAAGGATTTAACTACAAACTTAATTATGAAATAGCTAAATTACTAAATCAAAATTTCAAACATAAAACTTCCAGCCAAATACAATATAAAAACCAAAATTGAATTCATGGATCTACTAAAAAAACAAAAGTAAACAAAGATACAAAATTATATCTTTCTACTCTTCAAACATTCTCACTGACGATACTATAAATATTATAATAATAAATAGGTGTCACTGCTGTTAAATTCTTTTTATGAATTGAACAATTGGAAAGTTGTGTAAATATAATAGGCTAATAATGAACTCAGTGCAAGAAAAGGATTTCAAAAGTATCCAGCTAAATCTCTCAGCATGTGAATATATTTTCTTTTATCATAAATACAAATAATTTTAATATTTACATTATTCTTCTAAAAGTATTTAAACATTTAGAATATGTTCACATTCTTTACAATATTACGCTTTGCTTAAATTTAATGGCAGAAATTTTGGGTAGCTATGCGGTGAAAAGATGTTGCTTGACTTGGCAACAGTGCTTTTTGTTTCAGCTATTTTGTTACACATTGCATCTATTTACTGCCCTAGGACTGGGAGGTGTACAGGTGTCAACAATCCATTAATTAAGTCACTGTTCTGGGCGCAAATTGTCAACAATCCGACTTTTCACATATTTTATTCTTGTATTTTATGGTAATAACATACAATAAAAAAAAAAAAAACATCTACTTACCATAAATTTCTCGGTTTTAGTGCATGATTTAGATTCCAATTGAATTTCTTCTCTAGGGTCCAGGGTTTCGTTGCAGCGAGATTTAGAAACAAGAGAGGTATACGAAACAATGATTTGAACAACTTTAGTGTGGACATATACTGAATTTAATATCATACCTTTTCTGAGTTACATATTACAATACAACAAAATGGCGTCTTACCATCACTAGCTACGTGATTTCTACTCCTCTATCAATACTGAGTACACTAATTTCATTATTTGATGGTATGTCTGGTTTATTACCATACCTTTCCAAGAGACTGCAGTTCTCTCGTTATTATTTCTCTTTAGTAAATGACAGAAACCAATGCCTCAATTTGCTGATTAATAATTTTATGAGTACAAACATATTCTTACGCACACACACACACTCTTTCCCCCATGTTATATGATCGGTACCTTTTGTAAATTTGGATTTATATTTAGAGCTCATTTTCACCAAAGAATAACAGTTAATTAGTTTGCACTTTCCTGATTATTAGTTGCGGTCTCCCTTCCGATGTTCTCTGTTTGGCCAGGTGTTCGGCATCTCTCATAATCTCGTTTTGTTCCCTTGTCACACTGAATCTAATTACATCTCAAGTAGCAGTTAACTGTGCTACATTACTTGTACTGTTAATTACATTTTAAATCAGTAAAAGAACACTTTTACTGGCGAAACTTGCCAGCCACAAATTTAGCGTGTAGACATCTTGATGAGTTGTAAGGAACTGGGGAGATGCAAAGCACACATTATGTGTATGTGTTAGCGCATCCACGTCATTGTCTATTGTTCGGAATTGGCTCACGCCCTGTTGTCATGTCATTGTTTGTTAGGTCATCACTTATTTTAATGACGTCCCGTCTTCTGGACCAATGAGAGTGCCTATTTACGATCTATTTCCACTTGGATGGCCATTCTGTACGTTCATCTCTGCACGTCGGCTCCTGACCTTGGAATCGTGGTGATCTATTTGAATATGCGTAGTTGTCTCTTCACAAAGGAAATTGTTCTCTCCATGCATGTGTGTGTGTGATACAATAAAATCCGATAATTTGTTACCACTCATACCATAATTCTGACATCGAGATTATTGTACTGTCACAAAACCCCCTCAATGAAAGATTTTATGTCGAAACATAAAAACTTTCATTGACTCATTCACACTTTTCTAAAAGGATCGGTTCAGATATGTCACCACAACCCCCAGTAATGTTAGTATACAAAATTTAGAATCACTTACCCTTGGTCCAATGATGCTGATCGCACCCTCTGACCTTACTGGACTTCTCCGGAGAGATCCCTACACCATAAGGCCATGAGGCACTCAACGCTCCTGTTCTGACGCTCCGGCCAGCTCAGGACCGCGGTCACAACGCCACAAAACTCTGAAACATTGAATGCAAAATTTCAAAATAGTGGTCTGATATACTCCCATATCTACAACTGATATGTTTCCTTTTAGATGCATTGGTTTGTGTCCGGGCATTGGTTTGTTCTAATTTAAAAGTTTCAACATAACAATAATTCAAAACTAAAATTTTTTTTTTTTTCATCCACACTAAAATCAATCTCCTCCTTAAGAAAAAAATATATATATATCCCTATAAATAACACAATACATAAACAATTCTTTGATATTCCCCAAAACACCATCACCTATCTATTACTATAAAATTCAACCTACAACTACTATGGCAGACAAATTTATTATTTAAATCTTATTACTCAACTTATAATCATTCTATACCTTTTGCAACTGATATCATACTATATTTTGCTCAACACCATTGGTACCTTTATACTTTCAACATTTAAAATCTACTATTCTTTAAAATTTGTTGCCGTCGTTACCCCTGTAGCGACCTCCTGACCACACACACTTACACCATCAACATAATAAAAACATCATAGAACACTGAACATTACACATTAACATTGTTACATTTATCTTACATTAAACAATTTACATTTACATGACTTGTATTAAACTTTATAAGACATTACTATCAACAATTCTCTATTAACTTTTAGTTATTTAACATTCATCAGATTCTATACAACAAAAATTTCAAATTTATCCTTACCTTTCTAAATATCACTATAATATTGACGACTCGGAACACAAAGTTTTTTATAAGTAAAAACGTAAAGTTTTACCTTACAGCCTAAACCGGCTTTCACCTATAGAAGGCTTCATCAGAGGCTGTCGCTAGTAGCGCTGCTCGTCTTGTTGTTGGCGACGAGAAAGTGTTTCGAAAGATTGAAGCTGTGTGTGTGTGGTGAGATGTGTTCGAATAATGCGTGCGATTTGAATTGTGTCTGTTCGTTTAGGATGTCGTTTTTATTTGTTTTTGTGTGTTTGTATATTTCTAATTGTTCTAGAGTGTCTAGTTTTCGGCCTTTTGTGTGTACGTAAACAAATAAAAACGACATCCTAAACGAACAGACACAATTCAAATCGCACGCATTATTCGAACACATCTCACCACACACACACAGCTTCAATCTTTCGAAACACTTTCTCGTCGCCAACAACAAGACGAGCAGCGCTACTAGCGACAGCCTCTGATGAAGCCTTCTATAGGTGAAAGCCGGTTTAGGCTGTAAGGTAAAACTTTACGTTTTTACTTATAAAAAACTTTGTGTTCCGAGTCGTCAATATTATAGTGATATTTAGTTAAGTAACGGACACGTCATGGACAACGAAATCCAAGACTTACCTTTCTGTTACATTACCTTCCTACCATGAATTTTCTTTTTCTAACCCTTTTATCCTTATTAGTTTGGGTGACTCTCTATTATTCACTATTTTCTCTGTCTTATTTTGGCATTTGTCAATCTAACCTTACTCACCTCTTTTTTACTACTAACCGCTACTAACCATTAACATATTATGACACCAATATCTCTATAATAACCCCCTTCACTAATCCCATTTAAAACCTCTGGCACCGCTCATTTTTTGTACTAGTATGTGTGTTCCCACTTACCAACTCATTCCTTTATCGGTTCCTGACCCTTTCAGATAACCCTTTCCGGCACACAACGGTCCCTTCCTGTCCCAACACCTTTCGTTGCAGACTCCCTACACCAATACCCTTATTACAAAATATCACCATCAACAAATATAATTACCATTCACATTACTCACCTCTACATATATAATCACTAACCACTGTGTCCCTAAAATATCTAACACCTCTTTATATATTATCTGTATCTCAACTTTCTATTTATCTAACTCCCGTTAACTCTGTTTAACTAACTCCAATGCCCTTATTTATCGCTATTACCCAAACTCTTTACAACATTTCACCTTAATATAACACTAGAAAAATCATCACTTACCTACTAACAACAATATCTCTCAATATCCAAATATATTACATGTTTCATCATTTATTAACCACTAGAATCTGAATCTCATAATATCATTTAAAATCATCAAACTTCCTTAAATTATTTAAAATTCTACCGTACCTGGTTTACATAACAAATATATAAAATACACAACTATAAAAATACACAAATACACTGACACCAATATACACAAAATATACAATCCAAAGTTATCATATTATCATTTACCAAAATTCAGTCATAAACAGTCCATTTTAAAACACTGTCCACATAATTAAATGTTCATAAACACAATTAGAATAATTAGCCTCCATTGTCAAATAATAGTCTTATCTTAAAACTATATACATGGTTTAATATTGAATGTCTTATATTATTACTATCAATATAATACTTATCTAATTCTTCATATATTTCCACAATACTATTTAAATTAATATGCTTATTCCATATTACTATCTCATATAATTTGTCACGATCGAGTATCGTCATGTCGCCTTTGGTATAGTCTGTTACAATCAGGTAAGTTATAAAGTCATCTTTATGAACATCATCTCCCACTGCTGCTATATCAGCTTCAACCCAAGGTAAGTATTCATTATATTTATTACTTCTCTCTCCACCTAACCTTTCTATCAACTCTTCATAACCTCTACATATCTTAAAAATCTCTACTTCTCTTTTTCTCTCACAATATCTCTCACTATCACACCAAGCTACATTTTCTCTCTCTACATTTGCATAGGGCACTACAACTTTATTCTCGCACCACCTATCAGGTGCACAAAAAATCCAGGGACAACTATTTGCAGACCTTTTGTCTCCAAAATCTACATCGAAGGCACTCTCTTCCTTCCTAAAAACATGTATATCACCCCCAAATACACTATTAAGGGAAAATCTAACCCCTGCAATTCCCCTACAATAATACTTTCTCTACACAGTCTCTTCAACCCTTCAAGACACACTATCATTCCATCATTATTATATTCTATTCCCCATACAATTTCATTATCACTACCAACATCCACACTATTATCTCCTATTACCATATTTTTAATTATTTTATCATAATTTCCAGTACTACTTACCTTGTCTTTGTTTCCATCTGATTTGTCTATTTCTCTATTCTTATTTTCTAACTCTATCTCATTAATTCTCTTGTCTAATTTCTCCTCTAATTGATTCAGTTTTACATTTTGTAAGTTATTTTGTTTCTTGAGCTCATTCTCGAAACTGTCTAACTTTACATTAAACGTACTATTCATTTGGTTAAATTTGTCCTCGAATTTCAGATTCTGTTGTTCGAATTTGTCACTAATCAATGTAAATAAATCTTCCAACGAGATTTTATTTTCAATTGTTTTGGGTGTTGAGTTGGCATTTATTCCTAATAAAATTGACTCTGGCGCTGTATTTTCCATTTCTAAGCTATTATTATTTTCTGCCATTTTTGTAATTTAAATGTTGGAATTACTATTTCGTTCTACTTGTAATTAGTTACACAATTACTACTTACTATGTTTTGTCAACATAACCTCCATAACCTCTCGTATTAGGTTCTGGATTATTTCGTCACTCTCTATGTCTCTGAATCTGGCTTATTTATATAAAGTAATTTTATATAAAGTCAACTGTTCGGGGCCAATTGTCAACAATCCGTTAATTAAGTCACTGTTCTGGGCGTCAATTGTCAACAATCCGATTTTTCACATATTTTATTCTTGTATTTTATGGTAATAACATACAATAAAAAAAAAAAACAAACATCTACTTACCATAAATTTCTCGGTTTTAGTGCATGATTTAGATTCCAATTGAATTTCTTCTCTAGGGTCCAGGGTTTCGTTGCAGCGAGATTTAGAAACAAGAGAGGTATACGAAACAATGATTTGAACAACTTTAGTGTGGACATATACTGAATTTAATATCATACCTTTTCTGAGTTACATATTACAATACAACAAAATGGTGTCTTACCATCACTAGCTACGTGATTTCTACTCCTCTATCAATACTGAGTACACTAATTTCATTATTTGATGGTATGTCTGGTTTATTACCATACCTTTCCAAGAGACTGCAGTTCTCTCGTTATTATTTCTCTTTAGTAAATGACAGAAACCAATGCCTCAATTTGCTGATTAATAATTTTGAGTACAAACATATTCTTACGCACACACACACACTCTTTCCCCCATGTTATATGATCGGTACTTTTTGTAAATTTGGATTTATATTTAGAGCTCATTTTCACCAAAGAATAACAGTTAATTAGTTTGCACTTTCCTGATTATTAGTTGCGGTCTCCCTTCCGATGTTCTCTGTTTGGCCAGGTGTTCGGCATCTCTCATAATCTCGTTTTGTTCCCTTGTCACACTGAATCTAATTACATCTCAAGTAGCAGTTAACTGTGCTACATTACTTGTACTGTTAATTACATTTTAAATCAGTAAAAGAACACTTTTACTGGCGAAACTGTGCCAGCCACAAATTTAGCGTGTAGACATCTTGATGAGTTGTAAGGAACTGGGGAGATGCAAAGCACACATTATGTGTATGTGTTAGCGCATCCACGTCATTGTCTATTGTTCGGAATTGGCTCACGCCCTGTTGTCATGTCATTGTTTGTTAGGTCATCACTTATTTTAATGACGTCCCGTCTTCTGGACCAATGAGAGTGCCTATTTACGATCTATTTCCACTTGGTTGGCCATTTCGTACGTTCATCTCTGCACGTCGGCTCCTGACCTTGGAATCGTGGTGATCTATTTGAATATGCGTAGTTGTCTCTTCACAAAGGAAATTGTTCTCTCCATGCATGTGTGTGTGTGATACAATAAAATCCGATAATTTGTTACCACTCATACCATAATTCTGACATCGAGATTATTGTACTGTCACACAGGAGTGAGTTGGTACGGACACCATAGTGCCGTATATGAAGTTCTCACTTCAAAAATTAAACACTGGTTTTCCCATCTTCACAGCTAAGAATATTCTGGTGAGCCACTAGATCACTGGACATAGAAAGTTTCAAATGTCATTGTAAAAGGTGGAAAATTTGCATACACAAAAATATAATAGTTGATGCTACATTCTGAATCAATTAAGCAGTGTCAGCAGTAACTGAACACTTGAAATATTCTATTATGGTATTGTTACGACGGTCTACTTGATCATCGTAGGTACAGTGGAAACAAAATACAAGACACCAATTAAGTCACTAATCACCAGCTTTAATTTTCACAGTTAAACAGTTCATAATTAACAACACAGTCTCTTACAACAAATCAAATAAAAATTGTTCACACGCAATAAAAACGCGTGAACTAATATAAAACACAACTGTATTAACACAATAATTCTTCACGTCGACAAACACTCAATCTGCACTAGCGGAAATCGCTCACGTTACTGAACTGACAACCCAGCAGCTATGGCTTTATATACGCCGCACTGAGGCCCAGTACAGCTTTCCCTCCTTAACTGCACGCCGGCGGCTTAATGCGTAGTATCTCACGTGTTCCTGGAACTCACTAGAACCACCTACATGAATGACGCAACACAAGCCACACTGGACGGGGAGAGTGGAGAATGTTCTGGATTGTTCAGTATGCTTCTCATACCAGTACATATTACCATTGTTTATAGATTAATAATGTGTTTATTACAGTTAATTCAAAATAATAGTTAGTAATTAGTTAAAGTTACCACTTACATACTCTTGTTAAAGGATTTAAGATCAATATAGCTTTAAAACACCTAAGACAACTTTACTTTCATTCGTTGAAAAGGACATGAACCCATTAGCATTGAGTCAACTCACAGTCAGGTTGGATTCTCCATTTGTTAACCTCAAATGGAACTGAACCCATGGTGAACCATTCTACAAACGAGTTGGCTATTATACACATCAGCTAAGGTTTTAATTTATTAATTATTTTCTGAATTTACATGTAATGACAAAAGTGATACAGATAAAGATGTGTTATTATCTGCAACTATATTTAACTGTCTCAATCATACTTTAAACTTCAAACAGCAGACATTTCCTCGGACAACTCACTGGTTTTGCTATACATTGTTGGAGCTACGGATGGAGCCATTTCTACTTAACATGCATAATTATTTTTCAAATGTGCATATTTGAATGTTTAATGTCTGGAATGAATATTTTCTACTTAAAAGTAACTAGCCCGCTATGTTTACTAGAAAAAAATGCATTATAATTTTCTTTGTATATATACTAATGACACTAATATTTAACTAAACAAATACATACCAAAGAAGTTTCAAATATTTGTTTACAATGGATGATGTTATTGATACGCCACGTATATTTTGTAAATGTTCCAATAGGCAATGAATCCCGCCTTACAAATGCAGTTGTTTCATTTGGCAAACGTTTCTTACGGCCACCAAAAGAAATACGCTCTCTTAGGCAATCAAAAAAATCCTAAACAATAAAAACTTTCCTATACAAGAAAATACATAAAATTTTCTTAGGAACTATATCAAGAAAATTTCTTTAAAATTTGAAAGGGGTAACAAAACTGATTTGGTAGAAGTTTAATATTAAATAACAATGTTTACACATGCATTACTGTATGTAAGTTACAAATACATAAATAGTCATTAAATTATATCTCTTGAATAACATAAATTGTTTTAATTATTTAGAGCTTTTTTAATTTCTGTTATCTCAGATATAAACATAATAAAAAAACAAATTAAATTATTTATATAAAACATGGAATAATTTTGGTTGCAAATGGAAAAATGTGTGTGGTATAAAAAGCTCCACAAATGATTTTATACAGAATTTTTAAGTACTCCAAATGAAGGGGACAACAAATAATGTTTACTATTTCACTATAATAATGTCTGTATTTGTTACTTTAATGCCCCCAAAACGACACCATGCTTTTAATGGCTACCATGGATAGCAGCCAGGAATTTATGGATGCTAATAAAGATGAACATGATACTGAAAATATCAACAGCAATTTGCCACATTGAGGCATGCTCAGCTCACTTGTATGTGCAGCTTGTTACCTTTTCGAACACTTTTCTACTGAGCATGGACTCTGGAGATGTAGTGTGGTTCTGTCTAGAGACAGAAACTCGAGCAATTGACCATGGTCCAACAGTCCAGTATATATTTTCAATGATTATAACATATTATGTACGATATTATAGAATGCTGACTGTGGCTGTCATAGCATTTGTAATAAAAGTAAAGATATATATGACTACTTTAATAAAATCTATTTTGACACTGTATCAAAGAAATAAGCCGTAACTGTCAATTTCTTTAACTTGACTTTATTACCCACAAAGAGATATGAAAACATTTTTCCCAAGCCACAAGATTCTATATAACATATATACCTAAAACACAACAAAATGAAAAGATACTCTGTGTTTGTACTATGCGCATTTTTAAGAAGAAGTATATATAGCCCCTTTGAGTTCCAATTTATATTGTTTCATGATACTCAACATTCTACAAGTAATGTGTAATACCAATAAAGTTACAGATAGTTTTTATGTAACATCAAAAACAAAGTACAGAACATAAATCAGAGTATAATAATTTAAGCAAAATCACAACACTAAGAAAGATCCACTTAACCATAATCAAATCTAAATATCTTGTACACATGGCCACACAGAAGGCCTACAAGAGGGTGATGTGCACAGGAGTATAGTAATATCAGAAGCAATGAAAAACTAAAGACACGTGCAAAGAGGAATGTCGATACAATATAGAGGAAGCTACCCTAAGATGTGAAAAGGGCGAGGTGTGAAAGGGTTACTGTGTTGACAGCTTCAGTGCAGCTCTCTCTCTCTCTCTCTCTCTCTCTCTCTCTCTCTCTCTCTCTCTCTCTCTCTCTCCTCTTTCTACATGCTTGTACAGCTAACTAAATTAGAAATAGAATAAATTAATTAGATATGCCTTTCTCAGTCGCTTGGAACCATTCCAAGCTTGCTGAAGCCCCCTGATCAAAGATATCAAAGATTTGTTTAGCTATTCTATTGGAATCCATTCTCTTCCTGAATAAAATTGCTCTTCTTTTCTTATAGTACAACATTCTCTGACTAGAAATCTTTCAGCTTCTCAATCTATAATGACCTCTCAGTTCCTTGGGTCCCAGAACTTTTTGGATAATTTTCCCTTATTTCATTTCTATTTCATGCAACTCCCCTATTCTGACCATGTTTTAAAACTCCTCTGCACAGGTTGCAATCTAGTTTAATTACTGTGTTGTAATGTCTTAATTTTGCTGTTCCAGAAAAGTATTTTTTCGTACATAAATTTGCTGAATATGTTTAATGCTGTTTCCAGTTTCCAAATTCTTATTTAATGGAAGCAACATTTTATTATAAATAAAGCAAAAAAGTTAAAAGTTATAACATGCTGTATTCAATACTTTTACATTTTTTTTCATTTTATTATTCTATTTTTATTTCTATTTTATTTTATTATCTCTCACACACACACACACACACACACACACACACACACACACACACACACACACACACACACACACACACACACACACATACACACACACACACACACCTTGTTTTAGATCACAATAGAACTAATATATTCTACAATTATTTCTGTACTGTTCGTTTTTACATTTAGTTATAATCACTTTTTATTTTTATTAATATCTGTAAAGATAACATGACACATTAATTATTATTTTAAAAAAAACTTCAGACACACTCAACAATGTGCAAAAACCTAGCATTAACAGTCTTTTTTTTTAAATCTTAATTCTTTTCAGTTGGTTTATTTTAACACTTAAATCTACCTATATCCACTTTCTATTAGAAGAACATGAAGGGAACTAATTTGCTTATTGAGGTTAACAATAGACTTAAACATTTCTCTAATATGGGCAGCAGTGTGTTTAAAATTAGCTGCCGCTTTTGCATCATGTTAAGTCCATACTTACCTTTGAACTAACACTAGCTTTTGTCTTGCTTGGACTCTTGAGCTGTCTAATTTTTCTCCCCCCTTTGCAACACATGGTAACGTGTGAGTTTACATTTCAGCTGCCACAATAACTCATTAAAGAACACTTTCATTGGAATCTATATTCCTTAGGCTTTATTCTTTTATTCTTATGACTTCTTTTCTCATAAATTTAAAACATTAAAAATTATTTCCCATGCTTGGCTTGAGTAATTTTCCAGTCTTTGTTAGCTGAGCTTGTAGAAGTATCCAAGTAACACGTCACATATATAGATAATAATACAAATAATTATGAAGCTGACAATGATAGAATTGACATACTGGCAGAAATGAATTAACAACAGAATTAAATAATGATTAAAACTAATTATTGTAAACAACAATATAATTAATAATAAACTGAGGTAATAATAATAGAAACAAGGCTGAGATTACGCATAACACCTTACGTAACAATGAAACTGAAACCCACATGTATGATGGCAACATCTTAACTTGATGAATTTGTATAACATCTGATTATTCATTCCCCTCCTGCCACTCAGAATTTCAAAGTGGCTCATCCACGCATAAACTGGGTTCTGCGCACACACTCTTTGGCTTTCAATACTAATACATTTAAGAGAAATATGCTTCCATAAAATATTGACTCAATGGCCCCAATTCAGTTCAGTGTTTCATTTACTGAGGTACATAATTCATGCGGACACAGAGTGAGTGTCTCCAAATCATGAATATTGGCTACAGTTAACAGTACACAGTGACAAAAAGAAACAGGAAGTAGGAAACTGTGATGTTTGTAGGCTTGGTTAATACACAGAAAAACATATAGGAAGGATGTGCACAGCTATGTTCCCACTTATTGCTAATAGAACAAAAAAATCATAATTTGATAAAGTCAATAAAAAATCACCACATCAACTGATCTTGTGATAAGGTAAATGCGGGTCAGACATGAAGGATTTCTAAAACTTTATCCAAAAATGTTTATCCATAAAAAGTAACAGGAAACCTGGTTACTAATACAATAAACAGCAACTAATATTCAATTTCAAGTATAAAATCAGTAGAAAGTGAAACGAACCTATCAAAACTATATTATAAACAATCACAAAACAGCAAATGGTAGGTAATGTAATTTTGTTAGAGAGCCACACACACACACACACACACACACTTATTATTTATTTGAAGTCGATTTACTTATAATAGTGTTCAGTTTATCAAAAGTATTATTAAATTTATGTGAAAGTTCATCTGGAGAATTATTATGTTATCAAAGATTATAAGTAAATATTTGTAATGCAAAGAATGACCTTTAACTGTAACAATTCTGGAAACTAAATATTAGTATTATGACTCAAATTACATATCATTTTCTTTTAAGAATTATTTGAAATAACTTACCACTATTTTCACAGTATGTTGATTGTAACTAATACTATAACAACATTAGTTTTCATAGTTTAATTTGTAGAAACTTGTCTACACATACTTTAATTTATATCATTTATGCTGATTCAAATTCCAAATGAATATTTATTATCACTTAATTAATTAAATGAAAGAGTCATGAATTCTACCTGTGGAGCATGAAAGACAAGAGGTGGAGGTTTGCCGCTAAACTGAAAATGCATTGTCTGATTAATTCTTTCTGTTACTGAAGCCAACCATTGAATGAAAGTCTGACTAACCAACGATTCATCTAATTCTTTCACTGCCAACAGAAAACAAATTCTCGTTGGTTACTGTTGTTCTTATTTATTAAATTCATGAATAATTAATTTTATTATGATACTCTCATATATCTATGATTCCATAATAATTTTATACAATTTACCTTGTGGTTTTGCTGGAATATTTCTTTGTTTCCGAGGCAGTTTTTTACTACTTTCTTGAAGAACTGCTTGAGTTTCATCTCTCTTTCTCTTTATACCAGGCAACTAAAACCACCAGAAGCTGTGTTATTCAGGTACTCAAACTCTTTCATAATTCCAATGTTACCATTAAACATGTGTGTGCACGCGTGTGCGTGCATAGTTAAATAACACATTATATCAAATACCTAGTTTGCAAAGTTAATAAATGCCATATATTTTTATCAATGAATTTTGTTAAATTTCAGCTGATAGGAATAGGCTGTAGGAGTGTGACAACTTGAGTTTTCCCTGGTTGTTCAAACTAGTAATTAATGCTGCTCACAAAAAAGAGAGGAACTGCTAACATTATAGCAAAAATAACAATTAAGAAATGTGGAGGAGCAATAATAGAGATGGAAAAGTTACTGACACTGTGAATGGTAGATAACATACAAATATGTATTCTGCTTAGCCTTATGATGATGCAGTCTAAGGCAAGAAGCTTGTTTGAAGACGTTAAAGGGAAATTCCCTAAAAGAATGCACATGTTTACTGCAAGCAGTGGTTGGTTTACACAATTTACATGTTGTGCTGGTTTTCATAATGTGAAAGTGTCATGAGAGGGTGCAGAAAAATATCTGGCATGGCTAAGAGAAGTGATAGATAAAGAAAGGAAAGTACTCGCCCTGACAAGTTTGTAAGACTGACAAGATGTTTTATCAGAAAATGCCATCTCATGTGTATTTGAATAGCAGGGAAAGAGATTCCTGGACATACGATATCAAAGAATAAAGTAACAATTTTGTTAGGAGAAGACACATCTGGCTCATTAAAACTGAAACCCCTTCTCAACAACTCCTCAGAAAATCTACAAGCACTAAAAGAAAATTATAAATCAACACTGTTGGTCCACTTCTACTGGAATTCGTAAGCTTGGATATATACACAGATATATGTGAACCTCTACATACCAGAAGTTGAAAAATTTTGTACAGAAAATAATATTCCATTTAAAATAATTCTTTTAAGAGACAATGCTCCCTGCATTCTGTGCATTTGAATAATTATCACTCAAATGTTAAAGTTGTTTTAATTCAGCCACACACTTCTTCATTGTTTCTTATAGATAAGGAAGTGATTGCTAACTTTATATAGGATATTATTTAAGAATATTTAGTGAACTAATCATACCCTATGCTGAGGAATTTTTTGAAGTCATATAACATTTACCATATATTATGGAATATAGCAAGGCGTGGGATGATGTGACAACAATTTGAATGAGAGGTGTTTGGTAAAAAATGTGTCCAAAATTTATGACTGGCTTTCATGGCTCTGAGATTAATGAAGTAACAACTGAAAAAAAACTGTAGTGCTTGCAAGGCGTAGGATGATGTGACAACAATTTGAATGAGAGGTGTTTGGAAAAAAATGTGTCCAAAATTTATGACTGGTTTTCATGGCTCTGAGTTTAATGAAGCAACAACTGAAAAAAAAAAACTGTAGTGTTTGCAAAACAGCTTACCTACTAGTGTATGAAGATGAAGTTGAGGAGGTGATTGATTCTCATTATAAAAGTTATCTTATCAATGAAGACCTTACCAAACTGGAACCTGCAAAAGTTACAGAAGAAGAAACGACTATAGTTTCAGAAGAGGAACCACTGAAACATTTCATAACAAAAGAAACGTCAAAAGCATATTGAGAAATTAGTTCAGTTTTGTTTTGTTTTGAGCAAATGGACACAAACACCTCTCACTTTATGTCCATGTTTGAGTGATAGTAGTAGATACTGTTGTTATTTATAAAGAGATTTATGAAGAAAAGAAAGAATATCTCTGGACAGATACAGGAAGACAGATAAAAAACTTTCAACAAACTGTGAATAAGTAAAAATTTCAAAGTAGTAAGGGACAACACTGATGGCGAAGTTGCAAGAGTGAGTTTGAAAAATAAATCTGAACCTGTACAACAACTGCTTAAGCTTTGCTGTTTTTTTGTTTTTTATTGGAAAAAGAACAATTTCTGTGTGGATATATTTACTAAAAATATTACACAAAATAAAGTGTATCTTGTTTTTATATTTTGTTATTGAAATTTTAAGTGGGATTATGCTATTGTTTGAGATAGGTAGGTTTACTGTAAGTGCTGTCTGACTTACATACAATTAAGAGTTATATAGTGAGTCTAGGAAAAATCCACTTATATAAGTCAGTAACTTGTCTGTACAAACTGTCACAAGTTTGTACCTCATTCAACTCGAGATTCATCAAGGAGTCAATGCAGGTGGTGTATAAACTTCTCTACTATTTACATTTTGTTCACCTTAACACACTGACTGTGGACAAAAAATACTACACTATGGAGACATACTACATACGTATAATATAGACAACATGCCAGAAAACTCAGTTTTGTTTTCTAAAAAATAATTTACCTTCATGAATTATTGTTGACAGTGTACACTCAATATCATGTTCCAAAATTCTGTCATCGGATTCTGTGGTGCAAATTCCTATCATATACACTGTGCAAACGATTGTCAGTGTCTTCGTGTCAGTAATTTACAAACCACATTATTTAAAAACAACACTAAAGTTTGTTATTTAAAAAAAGTTTAAGTTTTAAGTTTAAAAAAGTTTATAGTTGATATTTCAAAACAAAAAATTATTTACACCACAACCATCCACCTCATACAAATTTTTACTTATTTTGATGAAAAGCGTTAAAACATTTGTTAGGACACAACCCTGGTTTGTCTGGACAAGTGTCACATACAAAAAACTGTATCCTGCCTTTTATTGGTTTTGTAGCATTCACTGGATCTCTTCCTTTTCTTTATGTTTTTAGAACTGTGTTCTGGATTTTTGTTATGCAGGTCTCTGTACTGGTGCATGGTGTTGTTTGACCCTTTTGATGGAATAAGTGATTCAATTACTGCCAGCAAAAAATCATATAGTGGCTGGTTATTAGAAGAATTTAAAGGATGTGTATAAAAATCTTTTTATACCGCCTCAGCATTTTACATTCACATGGCTAGAATAAAAGCATCTGATCCCCGTTATCTACACTTTTCAATAAGGAACTGTATTTTACTATTGCAATTGTTTTCAATTGTTCTTTTTTGTGTTTATTTACAAAAGTCACCATCTTTTTTTCAAATTCGGAGGATTTATAATTTATTGTTTTCTTATCTTTCCACCTGCATAATTCCATCAGCAAACAGTGCCAAGGTATTCCCTTTTTAAGGTTTACACTAGTTACAGCTGGTGGTTTAAGTTTCTTGTCAGCATGTAATGTGCCAGTGCAAAGACTGAAGCTGTTGTAATAATTGTCCATATAAACAGTGTGTCTGTGACCAGTCAGGATTTTTATAGATAGTGGATCACTTTTTTAGTATGAGCTTTCCCCGATAATCCTAAACTATCATTTTTGACATCATAAACAATAAATTTTAAATTTAGGCCATGAGATTTTGAAAGTAAATACATTTTAATTCCATATTTATGTCTTTTATTTTTTATGTACTGTCGAGCAAATGTCCTCTCCATAAAACCAATAACCAATAAATATTTTAAGTTCATCTGTAGTCAAATTCTTTAAACCAAGTAATCCATGCCCTTGAGACTTTTGGGGACAATTTGGGATGAAAATCTAGTAGTCTCTCTATAAATGTTTTCAAGAAAAACAGTATTGCACAAAACATTAAAATAGTCTATTGGTTGTTCATCTTGGGCAAATGGATAAAGTATGGCATTTTTTCCAGTAAATGGGGTATCTATCATCCCACCGGTCATATTAGACCAAGTTGGGTTATATTCAGTATTGAATGCATTACTTACTGAGTTCCTTACTGAGTTCATCATCACTTGCATATACCATACTGTCATTCACACCAGGCATTTTTACATACAAACACAAAGTAACAGTATACCAACACTCAACACTTATAAAAGAAATACCCAGAATATATAAAATAATGAAACTAAATAAAACAGAATGAAACATGTACGATAATGAATACAAATACTATGTAAGGTCACAACTATGAACAAAATAAATTTAAGAAATAAAGTAAGCTGCATAATATTGTCACATAATGCCGAAAAAGTGTTATGTCATTACGGAACGTTCTGGTACATTGGAGAATGATCCCACAGCTGTAATACATACATGACACTTGACACGAGAAGCAGTATTACATAATGCGGCACGTCTCACGCATTCTGGAACCATCTCAATTTTCCCAGCGGTGCGTGCTTCTGTGAAGGTCGCGCTGAAGTGTCCTCTAGAATTTTTGATGGCTTGTTAATGACGCATGTTATGGAAGACTGTAGACTATAAATAGCGCATACCTGCTGCTTAGTGAGTTAGTTTTATTGTCGGGCGAGTACAAGCGATATTACTGTGTGGGTTCAAGTGGTTATTAGTAAAGTGTTGTGTTTTATAATCGGAAGGTATAACTCGAATACAATTGTGTTTTAATATTAGTGACATTTTATTGTGTGTGAATAATTTTTATTTGATTTGTTGTAAGAGACTGTGTTGTTAATTACGAAATGTTTAAATGTGAAAATTAATGCTGGTGATTAGTGACTTAATTGGTGTCTTGTATTTTGTTTCCATTGTACCTACGACGATCAAGTAGACCGTCGTAACAATATATTGCAACATGCCTAAACTGTGGATGACATGAAAAATGGCTTCCAATGAAACTGAGGTCACACTGCCAGCTTGACTGAAATGTTAACACATAACACAGTTTCACATAATGCACATGGTAGATTTGTCCACTCATGATGGGAATCCGCTTGTTACATACTTCCATCATGACTGTAATTCGTGCCACCCACACTGAATGTGTTAAGCAACAATCTGAATACAAATTACATTTGATAAACTGTGTGACATCAAGTATCATACCATACACCATGTACTAGGGGTGTTTGATAAGTTTGTTCAAAGTCAGGAGATGGTGCTCATCATATATAAATGACGTAATTTTTCGTTTCTCATATCTTCGCTAGAAGCGTACACCATGTTTCAGTAACATACATCCATAACTCTATTGCTGCCAATCGTTTGAACTGATGAAATATCGTGATTTGCAAAAAATGTATGAAAGAGAATTTCAAGTGTTGATGAAACATTACTTTTTTAAAGGCAAAACCGCACAGGAAATTAAATCCAAGCTGGATAAATATTATGGTGAGTCAGCTCCATCGACTAGAACAGTTCACAAATGGTTTGGTTATTTGTGTAGTGGTCACATGAGCATAAACGATGGTGAACGTTACAGGCGGCCTGTTGAGGTTATGACTGCAGAAAATATTGAAAAAATGCTTGATATGTTGACGGAGGATAGAAGATTGAAAGTACGTGAAATTGCTAATACAAAATGGCATCTCAAATGAACAGATGCATCATATTTTATACGAACATATACATATGCGAAAACTGTGTGCAAGACAGGTGCCGCATTTGCTCACAATTAATCAAAAGCGTGAACAAATAAACATTTCTGAACATGGTTTGAAGCTCTTTCAATGCAATCGAGAAGAATTTTTGTGGCATTTCATAACAGTTGATAAAACTTGGATACGTCACTACCAACCTGAAACCAAGGAACATTCAAAACAGTGGGTTGCAGTAGGAGAACATGCTCCAAAAAAAAAAAAGTTCCATCAGCAGGTAAGGTGATGGCCACTGTCTTTTAGTATGCTCGTGGCATAATCTTAATTGACTTTCTGGAGAAGGGTAAAATGATAACTGGGCAATATTATGCATCTCTGCTGGAGCGTCTAAATGAGGAAATAAAGAAAGTGACCACATTTGACAAAAAAGAAGGTTCTTTTTCACCAAGAAAATGCACCAGCTCATTCTTCTGCGATTGTGACAGCAAAATTGTTTGAATTACGCTATGAAATCCCCCCTCCTACTCACCTGACTTAGCACCTTCGGACTATTATCTGTTTCCAAATTTGAGGAAGTGGCTTGCTGGAAAGGGATTTACACGAAATGCTGAAACATCTGCGTATTTTAAAGATTAGATAAATCATACTATAAGGATGGGATCGAAATGCTTGAGCATTGTTGGACTAAGTGTATAGTCTTAAAAGGAGATTATATTGGGAAATAAAAAAGATTTTTCCCAAAAAACTGTCTTCTTTATTTTTGCATGGACTTATCAAACACCCCATGTACATCGAAATGTTTTTAAACATTATATCAGAATACAGAAATTACAAAACTTTTTTTTTTAAATACCACAATACTGTTTTTTGCCCAACCCAGATACAGCATAAAAGTAGTTTTCTCCTAATTACTTTATCCACACCTAATGTTTTCAAAATATATCAAAAAATATATAACAATCTTACCTCAGGACAAGACATCAACTGTTTTCCGCTTATTTTGTGATTAACATTAACTTTATTCTGTGCCAATTTAAGAACTTCATTTAAACAATTCTGGTCTACAACAATAGTAGTAGTTTCAATCTGACTATCTGAAGTAGTATCAAGATCATGTATCACCTCCAATTCTTGCAAATTTATGTGACCATCATCTCCACCTGGCAGTTCATCCACTGTATTTTGATATTCTTCATCCTATATATTAAAATTAAACACAATTTAGTATCTAAGCCAACACTTGTGCAAATAATTTTGATTAATCAAATTATCTAAAAATGCTGAACTCGTAAAGTTATAATACGAGCCTAAATATATAAACACACAGATATACAGTATAATCATCTTTTACCAAACAAATGCAATGTAAGCTTCCATTTTGTTCACTTTCACAATACTATTAGACAGACCTTCACATTTGATAAATGATGTGTGAATAGGAAGATTTGAGTGACCCAAAAAAGTCAATGCTACAAAATGCTAAAATATAATTTATAAGCAGATAAAAAATCATTTAGGATGAGAACATATTACAAACAACGACTACAGGAAAGAGTGACTGTAAATTGAAACATGCAAAAATGTATAGTCAACTATTACAATTCCTAAACGTTAACACACCTAATGTTAGCAGTCGAACAAGATAAATAAATTAAACACAAACCAAGATAAATAAATTATATAGATACTGTCACAGTGATACGGAAAATGAAACAAACCAATATTATACAATACTACGAGGGCTATTTGAAAATTAACCTCAAGTCTGCCGACATACAAGGTACTATCCAAAAGCACCCAAAATGTATTTACAAAAAACTGTTCCCTTACAACAAAATACTAACTGACTTAATGTCCTTCAAAATCACTAGCATGTATAAAGTGCAATAGTGTGCCTGCACAGCACTCAGCACACTCTGAAGTCTGGAAACACTGCTGGAAATCGTTTTCTGTTGGCTTCTTCAGCACAGCCTGCTAAAGCTTTGAATCTCTTCTCCATATATTTGTGGATTATAATTTCTCCTTGAGCTCCAGTTTACTTTTTGGGAACAAAAAGAAGTGACACGGGGGTTAACACTCAGGTAAATAAGGGGGTGGAGAATGTAGAAGTTAGATGCAAAATGAGTGATGAATGAGCTGGCACAATGACAAGATACAACATCAATGTTTGGTTGACTCATGTCTCATTGAACATTTCCGTTGAACTTGTTCTTGATGCCACCTCAAAACATCACAGTATGATTATCCACTGATTGTCTGGCTTCGTGGAACAATTTCTTTGTGGACAATGCTTCTGATGCAAAAAAAAAGCAAATAAATATTGATTTTGTGTTGGTTCAAGCTTTGTGCACTTTCTTTGGTCTCAATGAACCTGGTGACTTTCACTGAGGTGCTTGCTGTTTGGTTTCTGGGTCATACACATAAACTCATTTCATCACCAGTCCAGCATGACAAACCTACAGACTTACAAACATCGTGATTTGTTTTTTTGACAATCTTCATGAATTGTTTCAACAATGTTGGCGATGTTTACATTGGTTATGTCAGCCAAAGAGCCTGTGGTTCATCGTGGTGTGGTTAATGCTGTTTAAAGACCTTGGTCTAGGCTCGGTAATGTCCAAACACACCACCGAGGGATGTGGGGAAGAGCAGGGTGCAGTTTGCACAAAACAGATGAACTTCACCAAGGTACCTGGGCTTGCAGGCCTAGAGGCAGTCCATGACTGCAACTGGTAGATTTCATTATAAAGGGTCACTCCTTTGTTAGTGGGAGGTGTCCTGTGTGTCCTGTTCTTAGCAACAGGCATCAAAACTGACTCATTGGGAGATAAGGGGTCACAGGGGGCAGGTATGCCCATCACCTGCCCCAATCGGGCATGAGCGGGGGTTCTGGAGTGATCCTGAACCTGAGGTGGTCTGTGGTTTCGGCCTCTTAGCATCATGGCTTTGTTGCAGAACTTCCATATGGGGTGTACCCATTGGAATGTCATGGACTGTAACATCCTAGATAGTGGATATTCTGAACCCTACAGAGGGAATAGAGCTCCATGTCTCATATTCCCAGGGGTACCGACCATTCCATCATCAGGCGCTTAAATAGCATTTTAGGTAGTAGACTCCACGCCCATGGGGGCCAATGGTTGTAGTCTCCAATCCTGGGTCTTTCCTTGTAAAACAACTTCTTTCATTCTGGTTCCTTACTGTCCCTGGTGGTAGTACTTAATGGCACAATTCTGTACCAAACTCCTTTTGATATGACATTTTAACTTTTTGACCTTTTCGGTAGTACCTCATACACATATTTGTTGTCACAGTAATACAGCAAATGTGCAGTGGAAACCAATGCCCTACTATATTGTTACACACAAATTCACAGCCCATTCTACTATTTTGAATAGCAACCAAAGAAAGACTGTTGTTGTCTCTGCCACCAATTATAAGGTGTGTGGTGGTATTCTCTGAAATGTCCCATCATCTGTTGGATAAGTTCATGATTGTGTTCTGATTTGTTGAACAGTGTTGGACTATGATACTCAGTCAGTGGAAAGGCAGGAGTGAAACCAATGGTCTGTTGCCATGCAATGTGCAGGACTGTGCCCTCTTTGCAGGAATGGCCAAGCATGAATAGCAATAGTCCCAAACAATTACTATTGGATAAAAAGGACAGTATGATGTGCTGGGTCACCAATTTGACCTTATTAAGTGGTCAACCCCTTTACTGTGGGCCTGCTGCACAAGTTGAGTCTTGCATAGAGCAGGCTCTGCAAAGGGCTCGTACTTTGGGAAACCCGCTCACAACAATGGTATTAGTGGATAATTATGCGCACATTCTATCAGCAGTCAATTTAAGACTGTTACTATGCCAAACCCAGTTTAGGTGCTATAATGTTAACAAAATAAAGGCCAGGTGGCTACCCAGCACACTGATACTAATCTAATAAATGGTGTCAACTGTAAATTGACTACCTTGGCAGCAGAATTTCAACAAGAGACTACATAATCTGGTGCAATGATATAACAAGTGCTTCCATGTGGGTAGTGATACATTATATTAGTATTTAACTATATTTAACTAACTAACTAACTAACTAGCTAACTATATAACTAACTAACTATATTTAACTATATGTTATATTATAACTAGTATTGTCTATATCATACTAGTAACCTGTACACATTATACTAATAAGATATGAATGGAACTTTTGCATACAATATTGTTATGCCATTACAGAACATTCTACACATTTCTCGGCTATTCCAGTGGAGCCAGGCTGTAATGTGTGTGTGTACACATTGCCCCTACTTTGAGATGAAGGACAATTACATAACACTTGTCATGCGTCTGCAACAAGACTATTCCACACCATACCGGTCCACGGGCACTGTGTTCAAGGCCGCAATCAATTAAGCTCTAGTGTTTTCTAGTAGTTGACGCGTATTATGGATTATTCTGGAATCTCTATGGTTAAATATAACCATTCAGCGACACTTTGTTTCAGTTTTAGTGGCGATTTATTCCAGTACAGTTCAAAGTATTGTGGCGAAGTGTTATGTGTTTTATAATTGTGTGGGACTCTATTAGTTGACATTGTTATTGCATGTGAACAATTTTTATTTGATTTGTTGTAAGAGACTATCTTGTTGATTACAAATTGTTTAATTGAGATAATTAAAGCTGGTGATTAGTGACTTAATTGGTGTCTTGTATTTTGTTTTCCACTGTACCATACGATGATCAGTAGACCGTCGTAACAGTGGTGTCAGAAGTGGGACAGAACAGTTAAAAGTGGAAACAGTGGACACTTTGTACAAGACTAGTATAATTTGTAATTAATCGGTAAACAATGGATGCCAGTCAGGTGATGGAAAACTTCCAGGCGCTGCTGTTGCAGACAGAGAAAAGACGCCGAGAAGAGGTGGAAGAAGCAGAAAAACGAGAGGATGAGAAAGCGGAAGAGAGACAGAAAACCCTCCTGCTAGAAACACAAGAACAGCAGAAAGCACTAATTTTGGAATCTGCAGGACGGCAAGCAGATAAAACGGAAGCTCTTTTTGAAGCTATGCAAAAACAATTGCAAGAACATAATACCGCAGAGTTGGGTCTCCTACGTAGTGACTTAGACGAATTACGCAGTGATCTGAATGGTCAAGAGGTAAGATTGTCTACAGTCGAAAAGTCAGTATAAAATATAGAACACATGATATCTACAAAAATATGTCATAGAAGAATCCATGTCAAATAAAATACCTGCAGTAGAAGACTCAAATGGCAAATATAAAAGAGCAAATTACAAATGAAGTTGGGCAGTTCATGAAGATACAACCAAAACAAATTTCTGAACAGACTGTACCAATGATAAAGACAGAAAAGACAATAGAGAAAGTCGCCTTGCCTGTGGTTGGGACAGTTCATGTCTAAGGCCCCGACCTTTGATGGAAGCACACACTGGGTGACGTATCTATGCCATTTGAAGCCGCTGCATGCGCAAATAATTGGACCGATAAAGAGAAGGCAGTTTCACTAGTTCTCACTTTAAAAGGACGTGCTGCAGAGCTATTACAGAAAGTGCCACCTAACAGCTAGAACACCTATGCCGAATTGATAAAAAGGTCATGAATTATATGATGATAAACAATTGCGAGATGTGTACTGCACTCAGTTGAGAGCAAGGCGACAGCATTCCAGGTAGAATCTTCAAGAGTCTGAAGGAAGTATCGACAGACTAATCAGATTGGCCTATCTTGAAGCGCCAGAAGATTTGCGAACAAGGTTTGCGATGCAGACATTTACTCATGGTGTCCGAGATAATGAACTACAGCAAGTGTTATGAATGACAAGACACCAGAATGGATGCCCTGGTACATGCTTTGCAATGTGAGGCCACCAAGTCAGGGTCTGGTTGGACTTGTCATAAAGTGTGCGATAAAAAATCGTGACAGCACAGACAATGAAGAAGAAGAAGAAGAAGAGCAAGGAACAGAGACCCAACGAGCGGTGCTAAAGAGTAAAGTAAGAAAGGATGGAAGATCAAAGTGTAATCGATGTGGGAAACCTGGACATCTACAACGAGATTGTCGGGTTAAAGTTCAGCAGCAGGGAAACGTGCAGTAGTCAGTACATAGGGGCGTGTGCTGACTAACTGGAGGAATGAAGCCCCTAGACAATAAGAAATTTCTACACTTCAGAAAAATAGCGAGAGCTTGGTAGTTACCAGATTCATTCAAGAAAGGCCAACCTTGATTACAGTTGACACAGGCGCAACAGTTTCCATTGTGCGCCCCGATGAGGTGCTTGTGCAGCTTACGAACAGCTACTGGACGGCCTGTAAAAGTGTTTGGAAAAGGGGAAATACACCTACGCCTCGGTCGACTTGAGTTTGATCATCAAGTACTGGTTGCAGACATTGTGGATGAAGCAACTCATGGTGTGGACATTATGAACACATATGGATTTATAGTCGACTTTAAAACCACTGTCTTGAGAATCAGAAAAGAAGAGGTAATGCTCTCCATAATGAATACATCAGAAAATCGATGGACATGATAAATCAAGTGGCTGTAACTGTTCCAGCAAACTCTGAAAAGATCATCATTGTTAGAACCGAGGTAGATACTAGGGGCAACCAGTCCTCTATATTCGAACCCCAGATAGTCAGCACACCAGGCATACTAATAGCCAAAAGTTTAGTAAAACCTGACAAAACTGGAAATTTACCTATTAGAATGGCGAATATTTTGGATCAAGCTGTCACTTTACAAAGCAATACGCTCCTGGGCAAATTGACTCCTGTGGGCTGGACAGCCGGAATGATGCAACAAAGATGCAGTACTACGGACACTTCCAAATTACCAGAGGAACTGCAGGAATTATTGAACAGATCTTCTAATGACCTCTTAAGTGGTGAGGTAAAAGAACTCAGACGGTTTTTACATGAATTTAAAGATTCTTTTGCAGTTCGGGGCCAGTAATTGGGAAGAACCTCTCTTGTACAACATCGCATCAATACCGGAGACACAACACCGATACGCCAACCTCCTTGAAGGCCTCCATTATCTAACCAGGAGGAAATATCTCAGTTAGACAGAGGGAATAATCGAGCCTTTGTCAAGTGCTTGTACAATGTGTCCACTGCTCCCATTGTTAACGGTTCTGTCCTACTTGTGACACCACTGTTATGATGGTCTCACTGATCGTTGTACGGTACTGTGGGAAACAAAATACAGACACCAATTGAAGTCACTAATAACCAGCTTTAATTAATCACAAATAACAATTCGTAACCAACTCATACAGTAATCCAAGTTAAATTTTTCCACACACAATAATAATGTCAACTATATAGAATTCCGCACTAATTATAACACACAACCACTTGATGTCGCTTGACAAATTGCCCACAATAAACTGATTGACAAAGTCAGCTGTTGTTGTTTAAAAGGGTAGCACAAGTGTTCCAGAATAATATGCATCAATAGGCACTCGAAAACTATAGAGTGTACTTTAAGAAACACGCACCTGCTTGGTTAGGCGAGATATGTGTAGAACAATGTTGAATATGTTGAGAACGTTCCATATTGGGTAACAATATAATACCTCTGTCATTATTACCAATATTCAAAGTCTTAATGGATTCTGAAGTTTATCAAATTTTTTATTTTATCACTGTGACCCAACATGAACAAAATGCATTATCACTAAAAATAAAATTTTAATAATAACTCTATACTTAAGGCAAATTACTGAAATAAAGGCACTGTTATATTTCATATATACAGCATATTCAGTAGTGTGATAAAAGATACTCAGCATCTTTTACAAACATTACATTACAGCATCTAGTTAATAAACATTTTTGCACATGTAATGTATCATTAGTGTACCTGTACGTGTGTGCACACGCACACACACACACACACACACACACACACACACACACACACACACACACACACAAAATAAAAACCATTTACAGATATAATGTTATTTCACTTACCTGTGCAATCTGATCAGGTAAAGCCGCCAGACTTAGCATATCCCCAGGCTCTTCTTGTAAAACTTCCATTTCAACTTTACAGTAGTCTGCAACATTATTTAATATTGCTACAAGTTGATTTTGTGACTGTGTTGTTATTTCTTCCTCAACTACAACTTCATCATCTTTCTCCTGGCCTAAACAAACAGTTATTTCCAACTAATTTAGCACTTTTGTTATAACAGGCTTTATCCTTTGTTTACTTCTTTATCACTATGGAAATATAGCGTAAACTTACGAGGGCTATTCAGAAAGTAACCTCCGTTGCCGCAAAGTGATAGAAGTAGTGGGGGAAGTGCGTGATTCCTGTGCCGACTTGTATAGTAGCTCAGTACGCGTCCAGCTGTACAGTGGAAGGGTCGTGCTGCCATCTTTTCACTAGTTATAGCCTTTCAAAATGAGCGCTGCAACAGAAAATCCCGCCAAACGCGAAGCGCGTGCTGTGATAAGATTTCTGATGGCAAAAAACCTTTCAGCAGCAGATATTCATCGTGAATTGTGTACTGTATACAGCCAAAACGTTATAAGTGAAGGAGTTGTGTGTCAGTGGGTTCGTTTGTTTAAAAGTGGAAGAACAAACACTCACGATGAAGAAAGGCATGGCAGGTCATCCATAGTCAGTGATGAACTCGTTCAGAAAATTGATGGAAATGTCCGTGAAAACTGGTGATTAACAATCTCTGAACTTTCTGAACAATTTGCGCAAATTTCTTGGACTGTTTTGTATGAGGTAGTCACAGAAAAGTTAGCCTACTGGAAGTTCTGTGCTCGGTGGGTACCGAAAGTGCTTTCTGAGAACCACAATACATAACGAATGGGCTCTGCATTAGACTTTCTGTCACAGTACGACGCAGAAGGAGAAACGTTTCTCAACAAAACTGTGACTGGCGATGAGACTTGGGTGTCATACATAAACACTGAGACAAAACAACAGTCAATGGTGTGGGGTCATACCACCTCACCAAACAAACCAAAGAAAGCGTGGCAAACTTTGTCTGCCAGGAAAGTTATGGCAACCATTTTTTGGGATACGAAAGAAATACTGCTTGTGGAGTTCATGGAACGTGGAGCGACCATCAATTCTGCAGTCTATTGTGAGACTTTAAAAAAAATAAGAAGAGCCATCCAGAACAAACACCGAGGTCTGCTGACTTCTGTGTCATGTTTTGCACGACAACGCTCACCCTCACACTGCTCGGCAAACACAAAATCTGTTGTGTCAGTTCAAATGGGACGTTTTTGATCATCCGCCATATAGTCCAGATTTGGGTCCGTGATTTTCACCTGTTTATTAAAATGAAGAAGTGGCTTGGGTCCCAGCACTTTGAAGACGACAAAGAACTTCACAATGCTGTGACAGGCTGGCTGCGATCCCAGGTGGCAGAATTTTATGAAGAGGGGATTTCCAAACTGGTCGAATGCTACGATACGTAAATGCTTAAATTTTAATGCCAATTATGTAGAAAAATTGTGGAAAGGTTTAATTTTAAGATGTATATAATAAAATTTATGTATCTACATCGGTGTTTTATTTATAGTAAAACAGAGGTTACTTTCCTAATAGCCCTTGTATTATGTACGAAGAAACATAATTATTTCAGAAACATTCCTATAAAAACTAGTATTTTTAATAATTATAATATAATAAACTTAATTGACTATTGACACATTTTTATTTATTTATTTTATTTTTTTATTTATTTATTAATCAGAACATTTACATTACATCTTACAAACAATACATTTATAAAAGTAAGTAAACTACAGAGGTATACTTTGATACCTGTTTGCAGGGCTGGCAAAAAAAACTTAAAACTACATAGTCAGCTAATGCTAACTTAATACAATGAATATATTAATATAATCAAATTTCCATGATAATAGTAAATCATTACAATTATTTTATATATGGTATTATTTATCACACACAATTTCAAAAATATAGACAAAATATGTTAACTTAACATTCTTATATATTGGCTTTAATCCATTTCTTTAATTTGGTTTTCCTAGAGCTAATTTGACTTAATATTTTGAGATCATTTGGAAGACCGTTAAACAATCTTACGGCTCTGACAAAACTGCTTCTACCACAAACTGTCTTAGATCTCAAAGGAATAGGAACACTTCTATTTCTAGTAATACTATTAGAGTTTATAAATTTAGTTTTCAAATCATTGTAATGAAGCTTTAATGCCTCAAAGGAAAATAATTGTTCTGCATTTAGTGGATTGTTGTGAGGTATAAAATGATTCCTGTTAACAATTTTCAGAATTTTATTTTGCAACTCTTGTATCAATTTTAAATTGCCTGCATACGCTCCTCCCCAGGAAATAATTCCATAGCTAATTATGCTCTGAAAGAATGCATAGTAAAGCATTCTAAGAGTCTCAGTATGCACATATTTGGAGATTTTATGAAAAATAAATGCTAAATATTTTGTTTTATTAAAAATATACTCAATATGTTCATTCCAAATCATTCTATAATCAAATACAATCCCCAAATTTTAGTACGTAGGCTTTCACGGCCGGTGTCATTATAATTATCTAAAACTTCCGGGCTGAAAGGCGTGGTTGAATGCTTGATCTTCTACAGCTAGACGTTTCGGCCACACCACCGGTGGTCATCTTCAGTAGCAAAAAGTGTTCGAAATAGATGGTACGCCGAACACATCTCCCAATGAACTGGGAACAAGCAACAGTGAGAGAAGGCTACGCTGTTTCTATTTATAACTTTTTGGCCGCTTAAGGTGTATAATGCGGACCAATGAGAAGCCAGCTCATCATTCTCCATTCTGATTGGCCATGGAAAATAAACCATGCCAGACACTATTTAAGGCGATGCTTTCACCTCGGCGGTTCATAGCGACGGACGCATTCTTATGAATATGGATGGACTCCAGATGCAAGCGAGTGAAGTAACCCCGGACAGAAGACAACACCCGGGATTCATCAAACATTACCCGGTGATCGTCGTGGGAAAGAGCGTGTTCAGCAACTGCAGACTTCTCCGGCTGGCCCAGGCGGCAGTATCTCCGATGTTCAGAGAGGCGCGTCCGGACACTACGCTTCGTGGTGCCTATGTATAGCTGGCCACACGTACAAGGAATACTGTACACTCCGCACGACGAGAGCGGATCCCTGGCGTCTTTTACCGGTCGCAGGAACTGTTGGATCTTTTTGGTTGGCTTAAAGATCGTCCTGACGCCCCGTTTACTCAGCAACTTGCCGATGCGGTCAGTCACGCCACGGATGTAGGGCAAGACAGCGGAGCCAACAACCTCGGGCAACACCGACTCGTCCGGCCTAGCAGATCTTCTCGGCCGGGCAGCTCTCCTTACCTCCGCAGCAGAGTACCCGTTGGACTGCAGTGCTTCCTCGAGATGCCGAAACTCATCTTCGAGATACCGGGGCTCACAGATCCTATTTGCCCGGTCAACCAGAGTCTTGAGCACCGCCCTCTTCTGCCTAGGATGATGATTGGAGGACTTATGCAGATATCTGTCAGTGTGCGTTGGCTTCCTATAAACTTTGTGCCCCAATCTGCCATCGGTCCTTTTCAGGACCAACACATCCAGAAATGCCAATTGATCACCGCTCTTGCGCTCCATCGTAAACTGTATGCGCGGGTGCACAGCGTTCAGATGTCCAAGGAAGTGTTCCACCTCTTCATCCCCATGGCTCCAGACCACGAAAGTGTCGTCAACATACCGCAGCCAACACTTCGGCTTCAGTGGCGCAGATGAAATTGCCAACTCTTCAAATTTTTCCATGTAGAAGTTTGCAACCACAGGGCTGAGAGGACTTCCCATCGCGACGCCATCTAACTGTTCATAAAAGCCGCCGTTCCACTGGAAGTAGGTCGTTGTTAGGACCTGCCGGAACAAAGTAGTGATGTCCGCCGGGAACAGTTCACCTATATACCCCTAGAACTCCTGGACAGGGACCATCGTGAAAAGAGAGACCACATCAAAACTCACTAGCACGTCGCCAGGCTCCAGCACCAACTCCCGGATCCTCCGGAGGAAATGAGAAGAGTCCCGGACAAAAGAATCCGTCTGCCCCTATGTGCGGCTTGAGCAATCCAGTGAGGTGCTTAGCCAAGTTGTATGTAGGCGAGCCAATAGCACTAACGATGGGCCTCAGCGGACCGTCCTCCTTATGGATCTTTGGTAAACCATAGAGACGAGGGGGAAGGGCCTCCGAACACCGGACAGCCGTCTTCACATCAGACGCTAGAGAAGATTGCCTTACTAAAGAATATGTTTTTCTTAAAACCGTAGCAGTCGGATCTTTGTTCAGCCTCTGATAAGTGGCCGGATCTAACAAAACCTCAATCTTCCGCTGGTAGTCTTCGGTGTTCAAGACCACCGTAGCGCTCCCCTTATCTGCCGGCACAATGACAATGGAGTCATCCCTTCTCAAATCCCTCAAGGCTCGCAGTTCCGCCGACAGAAGATTGCATTTTGGCGGAACGGCCCTTCTAAGGGCCCTAGAAGCTTCCAACCGTATCTCATCTGCCTGGTCTCGGGGTAGTCCTCGGATACCTGCATCCACGCTCGCAACTATTTCCTCCACCGGTACTGTCTTCGGGGTAACCGCAAACTTCTCACCTTTGGCTAACACCTTTGGACTACCCCAAGACCAGGCAGATGAGATACAGTTGGAAGCTTCTAGGGCCCTTAGAAGGGCCGCTCCGCCAACGTGCAATCTTCTGTCGGCGGAACTGCGAGCCTTGAGGGATTTGAGAAGGGATGACTCCATTGTCATTGTGCCGGCGGATAAGGGGAGCGCTACGGTGGTCTTGAACACCGAAGACTACCAGCGGAAGATTGAGGGTTTGTTAGATCCGGCCACTTATCGGAGGATGAAAAAAGATCCGACTGCTACGGTTTTAAGAAAAACGGATTCTTTAGTAAGGCAATCTTCTCTAGCGTCTGATGTGAAGACGGCCGTCCGGTGTTCGGAGGCCCTTCCCCCTCGTCTCTATGGTTTACCAAAGATCCATAAGGAGGACGTTCCGCTGAGGCCCATCGTTAGTGCTATTGGCTCGCCTACGTACAACTTGGCTAAGCACCTCACTGGATTGCTCAAGCCGCACATCGGGCAGACGGATGCTTTTGTCTGGGACTCTTCTCATTTCCTCCGGAGGATCCGGGAGTTGGTGCTGGAGCCTGGCGACGTGCTAGTGAGTTTTGATGTGGTCTCTCTTTTCACGATGGTCCCTGTCCAGGAGGTCTTGGGGTATATAGGTGAACTGTTCCCGGCGGACATCACTACTTTGTTCCAGCAGGTCCTAACAACGACCTACTTCCAGTGGAACGGCGGCTTTTATGAACAGTTGGATGGCGTCACGATGGGAAGTCCTCTCAGCCCTGTGGTTGCAAACTTCTGCATGGAAAAATTTGAAGAGTTGGCAATTTCATCTGCGCCACTGAAGCCGAAGTGTTGGCTGCGGTATGTTGATGACACTTTCGTGGTCTGGAGCCATGGGGATGAAGAGTTGGAACGCTTCCTTGGACATCTGAACGCTGTGCACCCGCGCATACAGTTTACGATGGAGCGCGAGAGCGGTGATCAATTGGCATTTCTGGATGTGTTGGTCCTGAAAAGGACCGATGGCAGACTGGGGCACAAAGTTTATAGGAAGCCAACGCACACTGACAGATATCTGCATAAGTCCTCCAATCATCATCCTAGGCAGAAGAGGGCGGTGCTCAAGACTCTAGTTGACCGGGCAAAGAGGATCTGTGAGGCCCGGTATCTCGAAGATGAGTTTCGGCATCTCAAGGAAGCACTGCAGTCCAACGGCTTCTCTGCTGCGGAGGTAAGGAGAGCTGCCCGGCCGAGAAGATCTGCTAGGCCGGACGAGTCGGTGTTGCCCGAGGTTGTTGGCTCCGCTGTCTTGCCCTACATCCGTGGCGTGACTGACTGCATCAGCAAGTTGCTGAGTAAACGGGGCGTCAGGACGATCTTTAAGCCAACCAAAAAGATCCAACAGTTCCTGCGACCGGTAAAAGACGCCAGGGATCCGCTCTCATCGTGCGGGGTGTACAGTATTCCTTGTATGTGTGGCCAGCTATACATAGGCACCACGAAGCGTAGTGTCCGGATGTGCCTCTCTGAACATCTTAGATACTGCCGCCTGGGCCAGCCGGAGAAGTCCGCAGTTGCTGAACACGCTCTTTCCCACGACGATCACCGTGTAATGTTTGATGAAGCCCGGGTGTTCTCTTCTGTCCGGGGTTACTTCACTCGCCTGCATCTGGAGTACATCCATATTCATAAGAATGCGTCCGTCGCTATGAACCGCCGAGGTGAAAGCATTGCCTTAAATAGTGTCTGGCATGGTTTATTTTCCATGGCCAATCAGAATGGAGAATGATGAGCTGGCTTCTCACTGGTCCGTGTTATACACCTTAAGCGGCCAAAAAGTTATAAATAGAAACAGCGTAGCCTTCTCTCACTGTTGCTTGTTCCCAGTTCATTGGGAGACGTGTTCGGCGTACCATCTATTTCGAACACTTTTTGCTACTGAAGATGGCCACCGGTGGTGTGGCCGAAACGTCTAACTGTAGAAGATCAAGCATTCGACCACGGCCTTTCAGCCCGGAAGTTTTAGATAATTATAATGACACCGGCCGTGAAAGCCTACGTACTAAAATTAAGAACCTCTACGGGGAGGAGGTTTTCAACAAAATTAGAAAGCTGGAGACTCTACGAAAGAAGAAAGCCAGTCTGCTGTGTTCCTTGGCCTTTTTACTTCGTTGCAGAGACTCGGAAACCATTCCTAGGTTCCTACGACATAGACAGATTTTTAACATGCCACAGGCCAATAGGATCTACAGGAGGACGGAAAATACCATGCTGCGTGAGCGCATACACCATACGCGGAAGGAGCTGGCGTTAAATGATCAGAACCTGTTGAAGCTGCACTTACAACTCAGCAGTTCCCTCCAACGACAGGATTGGGAGATGTTGGATGGTCTCATGTACAGTGCTTTCGAGGCGTGTTATACCAGTACCAGCCAGAGACAGCGTGAAAAATTCCAACGTTATGGTTCCCAGAACATCAGGGAATGAGTACAACATCGCGACAGGATGGACAGGATGGTCGTTAATCTCTCGAACCATCAGCTGACACCATACGAGACCTCGGTGTTAGCCAAAGGTGAGAAGTTTGCGGTTACCCCGAAGACAGTACCGGTGGAGGAAATAGTTGCGAGCGTGGAAGCAGGTATCCGAGGACTACCCCGAGACCAGGCAGATGAGATACGGTTGGAAGCTTCTAGGGCCCTTAGAAGGGCTGCTCCGCCAAAATGCAATCTTCTGTCGGCGGAACTGCGAGCCTTGAGGGATTTGAGAAGGGATGACTCCATTGTCATTGTGCCGGCGGATAAGGGGAGCGCTACGGTGGTCTTGAACACCGAAGACTACCAGCGGAAGATTGAGGGTTTGTTAGATCCGGCCACTTATCGGAGGATGAACAAAGATCCGACTGCTACGGTTTTAAGAAAAACGGATTCTTTAGTAAGGCAATCTTCTCTAGCATCTGCTGTGAAGACGGCCGTCCGGTGTTCGGAGGCCCTTCCCCCTCGTCTCTATGGTTTACCAAAGATCCATAAGGAGGACGTTCCGCTGAGGCCCATCGTTAGTGCTATTGGCTCGCCTACGTACAACTTGGCTAAGCACCTCACTGGATTGCTCAAGCCGCACATCGGGCAGACGGATTCTTTTGTCCGGGACTCTTCTCATTTCCTCCGGAGGATCCGGGAGTTGGTGCTGGAGCCTGGCGACGTGCTAGTGAGTTTTGATGTGGTCTCTTTTCACGATGGTCCCTGTCCAGGAGTTCTAGGGGTATATAGGTGAACTGTTCCCGGCGGACATCACTACTTTGTTCCGGCAGGTCCTAACAACGACCTACTTCCAGTGGAACGGCGGCTTTTATGAACAGTTGGATGGCGTCGCGATGGGAAGTCCTCTCAGCCCTGTGGTTGCAAACTTCTACATGGAAAAATTTGAAGAGTTGGCAATTTCATCTGCGCCACTGAAGCCGAAGTGTTGGCTGCGGTATGTTGACGACACTTTCGTGGTCTGGAGCCATGGGGATGAAGAGGTGGAACGCTTCCTTGGACATCTGAACGCTGTGCACCCACGCATACAGTTTACGATGGAGCGCGAGAGCGGTGATCAATTGGCATTTCTGGATGTGCTGGTCCTGAAAAGGACCGATGGCAGATTGGGGCACAAAGTTTATAGGAAGCCAACGCACACTGACAGATATCTGCATAAGTCCTCCAATCATCATCCTAGGCAGAAGAGGGCGGTGCTCAAGACTCTGGTTGACCGGGCAAAGAGGATCTGTGAGCCCCGGTATCTCGAAGATGAGTTTCGGCATCTCAAGGAAGCACTGCAGTCAAACGGCTACTCTGCTGCGGAGGTAAGGAGAGCTGCCCGGCCGTGAAGATCTGCTAGGCCGGACGAGTCGGTGTTGCCCGAGGTTGTTGGCTCCGCTGTCTTGCCCTACATCCGTGGTGTGACTGACCGCATCGGCAAATTGCTGAGTAAACGGGGCATCAGGACGATCTTTAAGCCAACCAAAAAGATCCAACAGTTCCTGCGACCGGTAAAAGACGCCAGGGATCCGCTCTCGTTGTGCGGGGTGTACAGTATTCCTTGTACGTGTGGCCAGCTATACATAGGCACCACGAAGCGTAGTGTCCGGACGCGCCTCTCTGAACATCGGAGATACTGCCGCCTGGGCCAGCCGGAGAAGTCCGCAGTTGCTGAACACGCTCTTTCCCACGACGATCACCGGGTAATGTTTGATGAAGCCCGGGTGTTGTCTTCTGTCCAGGGTTACTTCACTCGCCTGCATTTGGAGTCCATCCATATTCATAAGAATGCGTCCGTCGCTATGAACCGCCGAGGTGAAAGCATCGCCTGAAATAGTGTCTGGCATGGTTTATTTTCCATGGCCAATCAGAATGGAGAATGATGAGCTGGCTTCTCATTGGTCTGCATTATACACCTTAAGCGGCCAAAAAGTTACAAATAGAAACAGCATAGCCTTCTCTCACTGTTGCTTGTTCCCAGTTCATTGGGAGACGTGTTCGGCGTACCATCTATTTTGAACACTTTTTGCTACTGAAGATGGCCACCGGTGGTGTGGCCAAAACGTCTAGCTGTAGAAGATCAAGCATTCAACCACAGCCGTTCAGCCCGGAAGTTTTAGATAATTACAATCCCCAAATATTTACAACTTTCAACCCGTTTCAATAATTTACCATTCATAGAAATACTAATATCATAAGGAACACTATCACAATAGTTTCCAAAAGTTATAAAAACTGTCTTGTCCAAGTTTAGAGATAGTTGGTTCAATGCAAGCCATTTAGAAACCATATCTAAATAATTGATCATATTTAATTCCACTAACTTCCAAGTTTTATCAGTCGATATAACGGCTGTATCATCAGCAAAAGATACAATTAAATCACCATGCATACTGGTCAGTAAGTCATTTACATATAGAATAAACAACAATGGTCCCAGTACAGTTCCTTGGGGAACACCTGTATTTATTTCACAATAATCACTAATGAAATCGTTACACTTAACACATTGTTTTCTATTTTGTAAGTAACTCAAAATAAGTTCATGTGCTTTACCTCTAATGCCATAGTTATATAGCTTATCTAGTAAAATCTTATGATTTACAGTATCAAAAGCTTTGGCTAGTTCAAGAAAAGTAATAGCAATAGGTGTACTTTTGTCAAGTTTTTCATAAATCAAATTGGTTATGTAATTAAGTGCATCTTTAGTACCTAAATTTTTCATAAAACCATATTGTTGCTTTGATATAATTTTATGTTTTATAATGAAGTTTAGAATTCTATGATGAATAATTTTTTCAAGTATTTTTGCCAAGTTAGATATCAAAGATATTGGTCTGTAATTTGAGGTAGAATGTTTATCTTTACCTTTGTGAATTGGTTTAACAACAGCTCTTTTTAGAGCGTCTGGCCAAATAGCTTTGTTTTAACATTATTTCATAATAAAATTCTGCAAAATTATATCTGAACAACTGCAGTGTACTGTCTATATCAACACAATGAAATTTATTCTTAACTTTAGTAGTGACCGTTGATCAATAAATTCTAATGATGGAAAGTTTTCTAAAAGCAAATTAAGTTGATGAGTGTAACAGTGTACAATATATGCGAGCGGATACACTTCTCTAATTTTTGGCTGCACACCTCCAACAGAACCACACATAACATTAGCGCCATCATAAGTCTCAGCTATTAACGTTTTCTGTGATGTGTGCAGAAGAGGATTGATGTTGTCTATTATGCACTTTGCTAAGGTTTCTGTACATTTACCTTCAGGACTCAGAAAGGTTTGTCACGTTGGTTGTCTAATCACATTCAACTGCCAAAAATTCAGAAGCCTGTATCTCCTTTTCTGTTTCTTCCCTGCAAACACTTGGGTAAAATGATAAAACAAAACCTAATAATTCGACACTACAATATTTGCCTAAATTATTCGTGAACCTATTAAAAAATTACACACACTCAAAACCTAAACCCTAAACAAGTGTCTGCACTAAATTATTCACACCAGAGAAAGTCTAAACACTTAAAAGAGCAAATCTCACATTATCTGGGATTAGTTGTACGAAGTGAATCATGTCACTTTCTGCTCAACGATGCGCAATAGGAGATGTGCCAATTGCCAGTGGAAATACCGCCTATAAGCTTACAGGTTCATTCAACGTTGGACAGAGTGGGGGATGGAGAAATGGGCACGACTCCCATAGTGCCATGATGCGTGCTGTTCCGAAAACATTTCTGCTATTACCTAAAACGAAAATATTTTCTCGTCCGAAGTATTAAAGAAAGATCTAATGACTTTCCATGAGTAGTGATAATGGATTGTTTAGTGATATGATTTAAACTTGGGGGTTCGCGCCTTAGCGCCCTAAGAACGAGCCGCCCCTGTCACAAATACACAGTGAAACTTGTACGTTAAAAAAATTAGATAAAGGAAGAATGGACTCAATATGAATACAATTCCAAAAAATCAAGAATTGGAAAACCATTTTTGGGTCACCTAAACATTTTTCTTTATTCTTCACTTAGTGTTTTGTAAGAATCCAACAACGAACGTTGGCTTCTGCAAACCAACATCACAACTTTCTTCACAGTTATGCGTCTCTGCGTGGTTTCCCACCACTTACACCTGTGCTATGTCTCAGGCGTATCAGCAAATGACTTGTTAAACTTGTTCAAGTCAGTCACATCATGTGACATCTCAACAGTAGAAAATTAGGTGGCTACCCTTAAGTACATTCGTCAACAAACAGATATCACTTCAACAAACTGAATGCTCGAGTAACATAGTTTGGTCAATATTATTATGTAGATTGCTTTTTTCATACTCCTAAACATTTTTGTGTTTCAGTTCATATCATGAGACTCTATAAACATAAATTCACCATTACACAAACCAAACACATGATATCGTTACAGTTTATGTTTTCCATGTGGTTTATGTTTCATCATTAATATTCATATTTCTGTTCCTTCAACAAAGTCTTTTTGTTTAATGACATATCAATATGGTTCAAGACAGTTTAACACTGTGGGGAATCTCAGTGGTAAAATGCGAAGTAACACCATTACCTAACAAAAAGATATAACCTACCAACAAAAAAAATGTTATGTGCATATGTAACAGAACTGCTCATAAAAAACTCCTCACAGAATCTAATGGAAATACTCATACAACCTCATAGAAAAACGAATGTTAACTATACAATTGTTCGTTTGGTTATTATCCACCTATATTTAAATCAACTCTTTAAATAACAATCAAATGCATTAAAAGATTTTTAGGTGTCATTGAATGAATAACAACAACAAAAACTACAGAATATTGACAAAAAATAAAATAAAAATGTAAAAATGCAATTTTAAGTTGTTTTCATTTGTCACCTGACCCTGACCTAACCTGTACTCAGGAGCTCGCCTATACGGACTTGGTGGATTCTGTCTTCTGATAAGTAGTTTAGTTTGCATTAGAGTTTGGTTTAATGGGGATGATGATACGGCTCTCACACACCATCTGTCAAGTGTGGGTGGCGACTCTGTTCCTTAACAATACTTGCAACACAAGAAGGCGAAAACAAAAACTAACAATAAATGCCACTTCTTCACACTAATATACCAGACATAATCTACAGTACAGCCAACTATGTGTAGCATCACTAGTGTCTGATCAATTAGGGCATGCTAAGATTCTGTAACACTTTAGCTAAACTGTTCTTAGCTAATTTTCATCACTTGAGATGTGGGTCGTAATCAAATACACACATTCATAATGAACTTCAGGCATGGTTGAGCCAATAAAATGTGCAATGTTAAACATTTCAATAATATTTTTATTTATCAATTGAAAAATGAACACTTTACTGTAAATTAGAAGTATGTGTAATGACATTTAACTGTGCTTTAAAAATGACTAGATTCTGAAAGCTATGGCCTAAAGACAGCTACTATTTTGATTCCCACATTTGGAAATAAAAGAGCTTATGTTTCCTATTCCCTGACATAACATGCACAGCAACATCATTAAAAATGTTGTTTTTAAGTTTCAATATTTCATGGCATGGATTACTAAACACCTCACTTTTCATATATCCCAACAAGAAAAACATACTGTATATGCTATCAGATCTGATGATCTCACAGACCATGTATTGTTGCTACATGTAGTTTGCACATAAATCCTCACCCCATCAATTGGTCATCTAGCCATATGACTGGCTGCCCCACTGTAATAAAACCACACATTTGGACTGTCAGGTTTTTCTGCTATTGGAGGGAACAAAATTCCTTAACTATTCAGACATATCACTTATATATGCTGCTAATAAAAGTCCCAGCCATTCTCACAGATGTATGGGCCAATTATTGCAAAACATGATACCATAGCGAATAGAAGAGAAAGTGAGATCACTTAGCTAGTTACTGTGGTTCACTGCAATGTGGCGCTAGCATCACCCGTTGCTGTGTACGCCAGCGTGAAGCACGCAAATAAGTTTTAATACAAACACAATTCTATATTAAACAATACTTATTTGAAACTGTCGTGAAATGTTTTTACATGTTGTAACAATTACAATTATATTTATAATACACTGCAATGCGTACAAATGCAAAAGGATATAAGATTTAAACAATGTACTCACCCTAGGTGTCAGCAGTTCAAAACCTTTGAAATTGTCCGAGAGGATTTAGCCGATTTTATACTGGTAATTTCTCTACGTATTTCCTTTGTACGGAAAAAGAATCGGCACTGGATATATTTTTAAAATTAGCTTGCCTACAATGTATAGTGTGTTACACTGTCCGTTGCGGGCACATTAATTTCTTTGATATCATCCAAACATTCATAAAAAATATCCCCCCCACATACTGTTTGGTGAACTAAGTTTTATTGTAACAGTTGTTTCAGCTTGCAATAGTACATGATAAACACCATCTGAAGGGTGCGTTAAATTAGATGTTTCTTTGATAGTTCCGTAATCTTTTATTTTTCTCCACACAGCAGCAGGTAGATTAGGAGGACGATCGTTCCTCAGTGTAACAGCACAGTCACCACAGTCAGTAATTCTACATGGTTTTCTCACTATGTACCCTGCCAAATGATACACGAGACATTCTTTCGGAGCACCAGTTTTAAGCTCAGGTAAAATGCCCAATCGTAGCATTCCGAGTCCTTTAAAACTACCTTTTCTTTGATGAGCAACTCCATTGATTTCTTGAGGGCTTTGTTTTCATTTTCTACTTCCTTACACATTTCACGGATTTGATTTACAAAAGAAGTGAGTGGAGATTCACTTTTCGGTTCACAGTTTGCTCCTTTTGCCAACGTAAGTTTAAGTGGAACATATACAGACTGCAACATATGAAGATGTAGAAAGTCAACTGTAGATGGATGGTCATCGCACGACAAAGAGTGGAGAATCCCGAAATGGTATTCTAGAGGATCCTGATTGAATTTTGCAGTAAGTACATATTTAAATTTCTTGCTCCACAAATATTCGGATGCCTCCAGATTACTTTTTAAAGTAACCCTGAGTGATTCTAGAGTTCTCTCTGAGACAAAACTGTTGCTTTCTGAATTAAGAATTTGTAGAAATTTCAATAATATATGATGGGACGCTGATCCATTGTAAAGTCTCTTAGTAGGAATTAATGAATTTTAATGCATCAACAAGGTCATTCATGTCTCTGCTGAAGCTTTCTGCTTTCTCACTACCTACAAACCCTTCACAGTTCATGTCATGATAAAATTTAATTGCGTTGGCTATGCTGTTACTGAATAACTGGAACGCCAACCTTCCATTCATACGTTGGAATGAAATAGGATCAAGATGGGCTGCTGTCACTTTAGGGCATGTCCCAAGTCCTGTGTTTTCAGCAGTGGTGTCCAGTTTGTAAGCTAGTCTAAAGAATTCGTAGCTGACAATGTCGTTTGACAATGTCGTTGTTGTACAATACTGACACTTTGTCATGGAAAAAGTTTCTCACACATTTTATTATATGGACAGCATCTGAGAATGCCCAAATCCTCCTGTCTTCATCCACCGGATTCGGAATACTACATTTAATCATACATCTTTTCTCACAGATTCCTAAGTTCGCCCACGCCTTTTTATTAGATTTACTACCATCTGACATAAATCCAGTTATTCTTACACCTCGCTGCTCTAACTGCAAGATAACCTGTATCAAAATTTTTGCCAGAATATCACCCGGGGTTGCATTCCTGCTTACGTACACTGCTACAGGCTGTACACAGTTGAATAACAGAGGCACAAACATGAATACCAGGGCATGGTTCACCAGAGAATTTTTCATGTCCGTAGGTGTAAACTTTTAAACTTTTGTAACCTTTTAAAGAGGTTGCATTAAACTGAATTTCCTCCCTTAGCTTTCACTTCGTTGAATATTACTACTCCGAGACGTCTATTTTCATCAGTTTCTTCTTGCAGAAAGTCTGATATGGCGATTACAGCGTTAGTGTTACCCCGTATGGGCATTTTAAACCTTTACACAGTCTTTTCAGGTGGCTTTCCGACAGAAGTGGCAATAAATCATGTTGCAAGCAATGTCTGTATCCCTTTGGGGATTTGATTTTAAGCAGCAAACTTTCCAGTATTAGCTCATTACAGTACCTCATTCCTTTGGAATTTGACAAATTAGACTTTTTAACCATAGCATACAATCATGTTCTGCTTTTTACTTAAATTCTTCATCCCTCTTTCATATGAGTCACTTTCCTTCCTGGCAAGTTTCTTTTCTAGTAAAACAACTTTTGCTTTCTCACAACGCGGTATATTTTTAGTTCATATCAAAGTACGAGTTAGATTTTGTATTTTCCGTTTCAGCAACATGATTTGGTTTTGTTCATCCAGTTGATCGTCTTGGTGTGTTCTAGTCTGGGGGTGGTCTGAGCTCACTGTTTCTGTCACAGAACAGTTTGTCAAATTGCTTTTTTCTTGGCCTGTTTGTACTTGCTGTATTTGCCTTTTTGCGGGTGACTTTCGGAGTTTTAGAGGCTTTGTCAAATATTTAGGCAAATTCGGAAAGATATGAGGTACCGCACCAGACTTTAAGTTCCATCTCAGTCTTGGAATTTCGACCTTTTTATTGTTAAGATTTATGGGTAAGACATTTGTCCTTCCTGGGAATTGCCCTCACACACTTTGCAAACTGATCTTCGTCCTTAGGAGGTCTAAAGAAATGATTTCCTTTGTAAGAATTTTTACCATACCCATTCCTACATCCAGGTACAAAACAGGATGGCATTTCTATTATATATTTTAACACACAACTTCTATTTAACTGCACTACTACATACATTTTTCACACGCACTGTTAACTGAAACTAAAAACTACCCGTATATGAAAAATAACACACATTACAGTCATTACTGTAACCATTCATACATTCTGAGCATTTTTACTATATATTATCACACGTTTATTACTCAGAATGTTTCTAAATCACTCAAACCTATAATTAATTGCAACTGAACATGATATAAGTAATAGACGCACAAACTCACTTTTTACAACACATAAAACACAGCTCTTTTTTGCACGTGGCTAATAGGCTTACTGTCTCAACTACAACAACCTGCGATCGCAGCGCCGAAGTTTAACGTGGTCACCGCTAGCCCTATTCACGACTATAGCGCGCGTCCAGAGTGATCTCACTTTATCTTCTACTCGCTATGACGATACTGCACACAATACAGTGACTTTTGCTCTGTGCAGTGGTTCCTGATGTATTTGGTGAAGGTTAATTGTTGACCAGAACAGAAAGTTTGCTCATCTACATATCCACATAGACGGGAATGTGCTTTCACTTATTAGCATATTATGAATATTGTAGCATAATGTGGGAATTTGTAGTTGTGTACTGATCAAACAGATATCAGCACTCATTATTATTTTATGATTAATTCTTCATTTGGTGACCAATTCCTGAGTTCAGTTGTTAATTGCATCACACCAATGAGGGCTGATGTTGGTGTATTATGATTTGTGTACTACATTTTGTATAGAAAATGTTTTGTACTACATTTATTATGGTGTTTTGTATCCAAAAGTTCAAATTCTGTACTGTACGTTAATAATAAATTACATTTATTATGTGGAGATCCCTAATTAAATTTATTATTTTTCAACAACACACTCCTGTTACAGTTACTTTAAACTTTGTCCATCTAAAAATAAAAAACTTTGTGCCACATAACATTACAAAGCCCAATCTTTAACTTCATACAAAATTCATGATGTTTCAGACTATAATGTTCAATTTTTTAAATGTAAAGCTATAGAAAACACACAGACTGCATGGTCTTTCCTACTCGAAATAGTCAAGATCCAAAACTGATGTGAATTTTGCACAGCTTCATGTTAAAATCCGCATGAAGGATCCTTTGGACACTGGTATTTGACTATTTGACAATGGGCAGAACACACAGGGCTACATAGCACAACACCTCTTGTGCATGCAATGTTTTTAGTCACATACAAACTTCTATGTTTACCTGAGAATTTATTTTCACTACAGAATGGGTATCTTCAAAATTCTGCACCTAGACTGCAATGACATATACTGATGGTCATATCACTGCAGTCAAAATCAAAATAGCAACAAAATCACTGTTGTGAACCACAAAAGTATCAATATTTTTGTACAACTTGATAGCAAATGCCAAGTTATACATTTGTCCAAAGCTACTTAATAACTAAATACAGACGGAAGCTTCATTGTTAACAAGGTTACTAAATGTACCTAAATATTACTGAAGAAATCCTATATTTATAATGTCCCATTTCTCTGCCTCATAAATTCTAGGATTCATATTTCACCAATCACTGCTTCAACTATTATTTTACAGTCCAAACATTATTCAATATTATATAATAAAATTTTTATAAACTTGGACAAAATAGAATAATCTTACATGAAACATTCGATACATCTGTATAATAAAAATAATTATTTGATCAATACCTTTAAGCCTTTACAATTTGGTGGAATAGGTATTCAAAAATTTAGAAAGTGAGATTTTTATTGCTTTTCTTTTTTCATTATTTATAATCTATTTTGTGAATATGTTTGATTTGAAAATCACATCTCCTATTATAACTACAAAAATGAAAGCAAGACATGGGTAATATGAGATGCTCATCACGAATTGGTAGGATGATGCACTGTTTACAGATGGTCAGCACTGCTCAACTGATGCAGAACTTTTTCATCAACATAATGTCTTGGCTGTATATAAATATCAGTGTTCTGACAGCAGATACCAGTCTGAGTTCTGCAAATGGTGAGTTGTAAGTTCTGCAAATCCAAGTGATAAAGATGTTCTGTAAAGACAATATTTTAGTGAAAGTGCCACGTGTTAACTGTTTATTTGTGTTAAGGACTATTGTAATTATTAAATTCATGAGTTGCATTCTTTCTCTGTATAGTGCATACTGGGCAACTGAATAATTAGAACTACTGTAATACGAATGTGTCTTTAAAAAAGTGTTAATTAAAACTGCAAGTTTTAATTTCTCTCATGTTCACTAATTTATTCTACTGTTCCAGATCACGATCTATGTGTCTTGTAACAATATACTAGGAATGGATGGTAATTCCCCTCACCAAAAGAAGTTCTAATTTTAGATTTAATGGTATAACTGGTAAATGATTTAATTATACTTTAAAAGTGAAACTTATTATTTTAATTTAAAATATTTACGAGTATAAAGTACACTATGTTAATAAGCTACAAATAAAATACTTATGTAGTTTTATTATACAGATAATTTTAATTTCAGTTACAAGACTTACTGTGATTGTCTAACTGAAGAGTTAGGATATCAAGTGGTTGTTCTAGTTCAATGAAGTAAGCAAATTCTTGAGACAATTTTCTGTCATCTACAAATGCAGCTATACATGCATAGTAGTGAATACACCTCCGCTGGAGAACATCATCTGAATGACTGCTATTTTTGAGCTGACCCTACACACAGTTCAGTATGTATTAACAGTATTTTCTTAGCTGTTCCTAAAATAAATCATAGCATTTGCCATTTTAACTAGTTCCTTATATTATGTTATCTTAACATAATTAACAAACATAAGCTACCTTATATATTATTAACACTTTGAGGTCTGGATATTTCAGGCACTGTGCATGGACTGGGCATTTTTTATGCAAGTTTGGCAATCTGTTACTTTTTGGCTGCAACAACTATTGATGTTCTGTTTATTTCATATAAAAACCACTTTCATCCTCTAAATAATGGTACATAATATACATGCATTTCTGCAATAATTAAAATTGTAAGAGTAAAATAATCATAATACTTTTTCCATTTGAAAAGAAATTTGATGCTTTGTTAAAGGTCACTCTACTTTAATACGATTTCTTATATATCATACGTAAAATTAATTATTATACATAAAATTCATTCAATCAGTTCTAGTATGTAGTCTTTCACGGCCGGTGTCACTATAATTATTTAAAACTTCCGGGCTGAAAGGCCGTGGTCGAACGCTTGATGTTATAGAGCTAGACGTTTCAGCCACACCACCGGTGGCCATCTTCAGTACCAAAGAATGTTCGTGATAGATGGAATGCCGAACAATTCGCCCAGTGAAATGGGACAAGCAACAGTGAGAGACGGCTACGCTGTTAAAGCGTCTCCTTAAATAGTGTCTGGCATGGTTTATTCTCCACGGCCAATCAGAGTGGAGAATGATGAGCTGGCTTCTGATTGGTTCGCGTTATACACCTAAAGCGGCCAAAAAGTTATAAATAGAAACAGCGTAGCCGTCTCTCACTGTTGCTTGTCCCATTTCACTGGGCGAATTGTTCGGCATTCCATCTATTATGAACATTCTTTGCTACTGAAGATGGCCACCGGTGGTGTGGCCGAAACGTCTAGCTCTATAACATCAAGCATTCGACCACGGCCTTTCAGCCCGGAAGTTTTAAATAATTATATCATTCAATCAGTGTTTGGAATGTCAATTATTTCATTGTTATCCAGAAGTTCCTTTCATGCGCATTCTCACCAAGTCGTCATTCTTACCACAAATATGTAACATGTGTACAAGTGCATAATTATTAGCTTCCACATTTGTTATAGAGAGGTTCTGTGATCAGTGATGAGTTTTACAACCAACAAATGAATGTACTAACATAACTACATAGACAGCAAATGAATCACATTCATTAGACACGAGGTAATAGATAGTGAAAACGCAAATGAGCTCTGTTTCGGCACAGTCCACAGCACCAAACTACTCTCCCCATGTACAGTTCGGGCAAAGACCTCAATGTGTTAATAAATTTATGCGATTACATTAAAATATGTTATAAACAAGTTCAAGTTAGTTGTTTTCAGCTTCTACAATAGATTTCTACCAATATTTAGAGAAAGAATGTAAAAAATGGAAAAGAGGAAAATCAGTTACTAGCTGAAGAGGTTCTATAAAGAAAGTTACAAGATTCCCACTACCCTTTTTTCTTTCTGATTTATAATTTATGCAATTTATTAAAATGGAGAAATTGAGTTCTATATTTACAGCTGCACATTGTAATGATATTCACATTAATTACCTTGTACATTGGGCAGCCACATATATAATGACTCTGAGATTCTTTATTCTTTGCCAGAAAAAAAGAAACATGTAGATATCCTAAAGGATGTTTCGATGTTACTTTGCATTTCACAACCATCACAGTCTTTGATACCCTCTGCACAACTGGTCCAACTGTTTCAATTGCAAGTTGCCATATTGCCTGCAAATTCAATTAAAAAATCTTATCATCACAATTTAAAGACTTTGGATTTTATCCAGTAAATAACTATTTCATATTAATGACTACAATAAAATTTGATTTTATTTATCATGAGTCACAAACATTTATCATTACCTCTAAATATACAATACTGTACGTGATCTCTACACCTCCAAATATCTTAAATTATCATCATGTGCTAAATAAAGTATGTCAATAAATATAACTACACCAGCTCATCTATAATGTGTCATGACTGAGATCTGACAGCGAAACATTAGCCTATTAATTTGTGAGTGTAATGTAAATATTATTCTACCAACCCAGTTATTCCTAAATTACTGGAAGAATATCTCTTTCAATGAGACTCCTCTCCACTTCTTGAAAACCCTGGATGCCACTACCCATTGCTGAAGACCCTCCTAGCTCTTGTACCCATTTCTTTTCTTGTGACTCCTCTCTCTCTCAAGCATTGTACCAAATAGCAATTCCTATCTATTTTTATACTCTTAAAAGTATTATTCATGACGATACAGGTGTTTATACTTTTCTACAAAAATTAGCAATTCACATTCTACACAAATACAACACATTACCTGACAACATTCGCAGTTCTCAACTGGTTACTTTATAACCTACACAAAGGTAATACGTGGTATGTCATACTAAATTATCACCTACTCATGTTTGACTATAAAATACAAGAAAATGTTAAGCTTAAAAACACGAATGGATTTCATTTTGTTTGAAAGTTATATAAAGTAATATGAACTACAACCACGATGTTGGTGGCAATAAGACAATGAGGTGTAGGGGACAATATCAATAGTGGTAAATGATGACACCAAAGATGGAAAGGTGAAGTAATAAAGCTTAACATTAAGTGAAGACACTCAATCCTATAATTTTTATTAAAATTAATGCAATTAATATTTTCATAAACTTCAATAATAAGTAGTAAATGTTTTTAAATTCAATCATAATAAACTGAACAAGTAACAGTGAAGCAGAATAGTAGTGTAATACACTACTTGATAGGCCTTTATGAAAGAGTTAAATTGTAGATTTGCATATTATGTTGGCCTATGAGCATGTAAGAAGTAAGGTTTACAAACTACTTTAATCATTGATAATATTAATATTTCTACTCAATAGACTATAACACTTACTCCAGTGTACCGACTCTTTATTGTACCTCAGGGCGCCAGTAATAATAAACACAAATTAAAATATATCAATCAACTTTTAATGATTCATTTGCATTTATATACTACAAATTTCTTTAACATGACTTGAATAGTTTTTCCTTACAATTTGAATATTATTTCGTGGCAATGAGTTCTTTTTAGACAAATTGAGTCACTATATTTGATTACAAATATATATATTTATAAAACAATATTGAATCAAATGTTCATTTATTTGTTACTTGCGTGGAGAAATCCTTCCGATGTGCGTAGTCCTTAAGGTGTTGCATGCCGGTAAGTCATCAGCAGCTGTTTGTTACACTTTAATCCTGGTTATGAATGCACTATTTCACTTTATCACAGATGTACACTACACTTGACATATTGGTGACACATACAATTATGTCATATAATTATACACTCAGGTTTACAACGTATTCTTGAATTTACATTAAGTGCATCTAACACAGTTCGCGTCACGTGCGTCCCGATTATCTCATACCATCGTGAATTTAACCCGAACTAATTCGCTTTCTTCAGTGATTTCACCACAACATATCGTATTGATGAACATTTATATGTAGTATTTACTTCTCGTTGTTCGTTACTACTCCGAACATTCACTCATTAACTTATTGCCGTATATTAAACTTTATAAATTTAGTGTTAGCAATTATCGTGTTCCCGTACTTCTGTTTACTGCTGCGAATTTACTTTATTCTTTAAATTACTAATAAATTTTTTAGCTATATAGTTAACGCAAAACACCGCACGTGAGTCTCTTCAGTGTAGTTTCGCCGATATAAAAGAAGACTGCCTGATTTCTCTCCAAATTCATATTTTTATACTAGGCTTTGAATTTCCCTTACCAAGTCTCGATAGAAAACAATCCCATAGGTTTAGACTAACGCTAAATACAAAATCGCCCAATCTCCTTAGTGAAAACCTCCCGCGCAACACATGACGCTTCCTCTGATTTGCCGAACATTTTTCGCATCTCACGTGCTTAAAAAACTAGCGTCACTATCTATCTCACTCTTACATCGCTCTCTCGAACATAACGGTATCTATTGTTACATGCACTTAAAGTTTACAACATTGGCAAACACCCCTAATATCCTAGCGAATAATACATTTTATGATAGTTATGTCCCAAAACGTGACAGCCTAATATTACCTTCCTTATAGACGTCAGCCCCAAGGCCGGCGTTGCTAACCTACCGCTATATTCTACAGCTTTTTACAAGTTAATTTCTTTCATGTAACGCCGCCTAACGGTACAGGCGTTTCACTACCTCCCAGCTTTCTAAAACATACACATTTCTTTGCGTTCAGCATAGTTTGATTTCGTAAAATTTGCGATTTCTCAATTTTTGCATTACATTGTCCCCCCATAGAATTAGCCTTACAATTTTATTAAAATGGAAACTAGTTCTATTGAAGCGTCCCTAAAGCTCTTATAATTACAAGTTCCTTGCTTATATGTATTCTAATAAACTGATATAATTACAAGTTCATTCCTTATATTTAAAATTGACAATATATTCAAGTTAATTACTTGCTTTATATTACTTAGTCGAAATTGGTGAGTACACTAGTACAATATTACTCGGTTACTACCTACTACTACACACAAGGGTCGATAGCCTGTTATGGTTTGTTTACTAACATACACTTCCCGTCCTCTCTACCTAACTTGCCAAACTACTCCCAAATGGGGCTGGTCCACTTTCCTTCTCAATAACAACTGTTTACATAAAGCAATCTCCCTTTTAACATTTTTGTTACCATTTTCATTTACTTATTTAGGGTATTATTATTTTTTTATACTCATATTCAATACATTATTACTCCTTTTCTTATTTTTCTAAACATTTGTGACTTCTTACATGACTAAACTTCATTATGCTTTGATTACATTGAACACCTTTACATTTATTTTGATAACTTACGATTACTACATCAATATTCCGTTGTGTGTTATTACACTTTGTTTCTTAATTTTCATGTAATGTCCCTGTATGTGTGTGTGAATTTTGGGTTTCTTTCTCATAATAAGGCTTTAGTTGTCGTAATTGAAGTTCCCGCGGATATGTCCTGGTCTTTGTGGATCTTCCAACTGGTAGGTCGCTGTTCCAATTTCTTTAGTTACCTTATATGGACCCTTGAATAGGTTACAAAATTTTCCTATTACTTTTTTATTTAAATCCGACATCGGGTACACCCTTAACAAGACCTGGTCTCCTATGTGAAATCTAGTAAGGTGGTGAGTAGTGTTGAGTTTATCTGTCCTCTTATCTCCCTTTTCCTTAATTCGTAGGTAGATGTTGTGATAGTTGATGGGTTGGTCTGGGGGTATCATATCTTGGTCAATATATTTTATCCAGTTCCGCTCTGGTTTCTTCCCCCACTGCGCTTCAAAAGGGGTGGTCTCAATTGTCTCCTGATAGGTCTGGTTTATGCACGCCTCAATGAGTTTAAGAAACTGCGCCCATTTGGTGTGCTTATCGGAGGTCATTGCCCTGAACATATTACCTAATTGCCTGTTTATTCTCTCTGCCAGATTTGTATTTGGACTTCGGATTGTGGTATATTTTGCCTTAATACCCGTGTCTGTCAATGCGGTAGGCCATCTATTGCTGGTGAACTGTGTACCGTTATCAGATAAAATAGCTACTGGTTTTCATATCTCCTCACAATATAATTGAATTCTCTTTATTGTGGCAGTCGTTGTGGCTTGCCTCAGTTTATATAATTTGACATACTTAGCAAAATTGTCTATTACAGTTAAGATATACCTTACTTTCCCTGTGGAAATCGGCAGTGGTCCATAATAGTCGACGCTGATCAGTTCACCTTTCTTCTTCGGTATGACCGGTCGCTTCTCTCCTAACATCCTTTTAAAATGATCCTTACTCTTTTGGCATGTGATACAGGTTTTTGTAACTGCTTTTGTGATTTTATTTATGGAATCCCCGGTGAAATTTTCCTTAAACAGTTGATATGTCCGCCGGTTCCCCACGTGACTGTATGCCTCGTGTAGCTCCGTGATCACGCTGTGGCACAACTCCTCCGTCAACATTAGCTTCCATACTCCCTTATCTTTACGGTACAGCTTTCCATTATGCCAAGTGTATTTCCTGGCAAGTTTATGCTGTTCATTTGATTGAATTGACTCGATGATCTTTTTCAGTTTGGTGTTGGCTAATTGATAATTCTGTATGTTTTTAAGTTGTTTCTCGATTTCTTTACTGATGCGGACACTGACAAGGTTAATTTCAAATTCTTCGATTTGGTCTATTGCCTGCTCTTCATTTATGTCCTCCGGATGTCTGCTTAAGATGTCGGCTACAATGTTATCTCGACCCTTACAATGCATAATCTCGAAGTCATATTCTTGTATGGCGAGGATCCACCGTGTTATACGGGAGTTATTTAGATGACATTTCTTGATGAAAACCAACGCCTTGTTGTCGGTGATGATGGTCAAGGGCTTCCCTAGCACGTAAGTTATGAACTTTTGCAAACAATGGACGATACTCAGCAGTTCCAGCTCCGTGGTAAAGTAGTTTCGTTCCACCCCTCTCACCACTTGGCTTGTGAACGCAACCACTCTGATATCATTGTTACTGTCTAATTGATATAGCTGTCTGCCCAACGCATAACGGCTCGCATCGGTTTGCAAATAAAACCGCTTGTTGGGGTCAGGATGCTTGAGAATTACCGCCTTGACAAATAGTTTCTTGACTCTCTCGAAGTGCCGGTCCATCTCGCTCGTCCACTTGAAAGTAACGTTCTTCTTGAAGAGGTTCAATAATGGTTGGGTGGCCTCAGCGTATCTATTGGTAAATCTATTGTAAAAATTGGTTAAACCAAGGAATCCTTTGAGCTGCTTCTGATTTTTCGGTGTCCGAAATTCCTGTATAGCCCTGATTTTGTCTGGTGCGGTGGTAATACCCCTGGTTGTTAACCGGTACCCCAAATAATCAATTTCCTCTCAGAATAATTGTGATTTGCTAAAGTTAACAGTTAGATTGGCTCGTTTTAAATCTTGTAACAATAACTTCAGGTGCCGTAAGTGATCTGCAACACTGTTCGATATGCATAAGCAGTCATGACATACAAAATGGTGAACTCCTTTACTTCCTTCAATAGCACTCGGTCTAGTCCCCGCGTCAAGCTGGCCAAACTCGTCTTTAGCCCAAACGGCGTCACCGTGTAACGGTAGCATTTTCCTTCGTATAAAAATCCTGTAAAGTCCCTACATTCCCGATGTAATGGGATCTGCCAGAACGAACTACGTACGTCTATCGTGGACATTACTTTGATACTCCCACATTTTGTTAATATTTCATTTATCGGAAGGGCTCCCTCATAGTCAGGAACGGTAACAGAATTCAGCTTGCGCGCATCTAAACATAGTCTGACCGTCTAGTCCTTTTTGATAACTGTGACTATCGGGTTGACATATGGACTTTGCGCCCTTTCAATCACACAATGTGCCTCCATCTTTTGTATCTCGGCCCTCACTGCATCCTGGTAGTTTAGTGGAACCGGCCACCCTTTCTGGCAGTACGGTGTCCGATCAGTAACTTCGAATTTGTGTTGGTATGTTTGAATCCTACCGGGAGTATTTCGGAAGATCATTTTGTTGTCCATTAAGATTTGCTGTAGTTCATTCCTTTCCGCCTCGGTGATTCCGCCGATTGATCGCACCTTTTGTTTGATTACCGCTTCAATATCTTCTCCCCCAGACGCGATTTCTACGTGGAATATCTCTGCCGTGGCTTCCTTCTGGTCCCCTTTTCCTGGAATTGTTAACTGTTTGTTGTGTAAGTCGATAACACACCCATGTTCTTCCAGTAACCCCACACCTACTATACAATCCTTTACAAGCTCTGGTACCACGACGAATATGCTGTCAACTTCCACATCTCCGATCCTGGCCGTCAACAATACCTGCTGTGTCACCCTTTTCGATTTATTTCCAGTTGCTCCTTTGATAACAGTATTCGATAGTCTCAATGTTTCTACGTTCCTCAATTCCTTCTTCTTATTCTTAAACCACTGCTCAGATATAGCGTTTACTTGGCTTCCAGTATAGATTAATGGGCAGATGGGCACTCCGTTTATTGATATCCTGGTCTCCGGGCACTTGTTCACACGATAGGTTACATTTATATCATTGTTACACAACAAATCGTCTCTTACATGAAAAAAGTGGTATTAATATACTTATTAAGGGTGCTTAAACCTAATTCATATGTACAACACTGCTCTAGTTTTTTGACATTGCAGTGGCGCTTTTGTTATTCTGGATACCGCTAGTCGAAGGGATCGGCTCTGGTTCATTTTTAAATTTGTTTGGCCGTCTATTGTAGTGTTGTGTAGTCGGTCGGTTTTCACTTTCGTGCACCCGTCCTTGCTCGACCCTTCTCCCACTCTCCTCTTCATCTCTTACCCATTGCTTATGCTCGCGCCGACTGTGATAATGTGTCCGGGTCATTGTCCTTGCTTCACTTCTCAAATTCATGAACTCTGATAATACTTGCTCGAACTCATTAATAGTTGTAACCCCATGAGTAATGATGGCAATCTGTACCCCCTGAGAATAGTGTTTTGCAATTTTTCTGATCAGGTATTGATCCGGTATCGATGGAATTAGCTGCCTGTTCTCCAACAATTTCCGTTCTAAGTTCTCCAACAATTTCCGTTCTAAGTACTGTATCATGCTCATACCACTCTCCATCTGATAACGTCCAAACTCGAGCTCGTTTCTTACTTTTTCTTGAATCACATCATTCCAATATTTGTTCGTGAAGGCTTCCTTAAATTCTGCGAAGTTGGTCACGCTATTTTTTATCAACCTCCACCACACCGCGGCCTCTCCTTCTAGGTGCCTTCCAATCCATGCGACGTTGCCATTACCTTGGTAATGTTCCATATAGATATCTTCCATCTCCTTCATAAACTCCATCGGGAAGTCTCCAGTCCCGTTGTACTTGATATCTTTGACTTGTTCGTGAGTAATGTTACGGTTGCACGACTGGTTGCTAATTGAGGCTAATTTATTCTTAACTTCTCGTTGAATCTGTCGTATTTGCAGGTCAGTTTCTTCCGACTTACGGCCAATTACATTTATATTTTCATTCACTTTCTTCATTTCTTCCAGCTTTTCGGCTCGTAACTCTTTGATTGCTGCCGTATTGTCTTCGCATCTTTTGTTGTTTACATTGATTTTTTCGCTCATGATTTGAATGTTGTTGCTATGCCATTCATCCAACTCTATGATCTGCTGTTTAGTATTAATACTAAGCTCAGTAATCTTATCGGTGTTGTCTCGGATTTTGTTGTTAGTCTCTACTTGGCAGTCTTGGAACAGTTTTTTGTTGTTTGTTCTCTCTTGTTCCATTTGTATGGTGACTTCGTTTCTTATTTCTATGTGTTCTAGGGCGCCAGTAATAATAAACACAAATTAAAATATATCAATCAACTTTTAATGATTCATTTGCATTTATATACTACAAATTTCTTTAACATGACTTGAATAGTTTTTCCTTACAATTTGAATACTATTTCGTGGCAATGAGTTCTTTTTAGACAAATTGAGTCACTATATTTGATTACAAATATATATATTATATATATATATATTTATAAAAACAATATTGAATCAAATGTTCATTTATTTGTTACTTGCGTGGAGAATCCTTCCGATGTGCGTAGTCCTTAAGGTGTTGCATGCCGGTGAGTCATCAGCAGCTGTTTGTTGCACTTTAATCCTGGTTATGAATGCACTAATTCACTTTATCACAGATGTACACTACACTTGACATATTGGTGATAAATACAATTGTCATATAATTATACACTCTGGTTTACAACGTATTCTTGAATTTACATTAAGTGCATCTAACACAGTTCACATCACGTGCGTCCCGATTATCTCATACTGTCGTGAATTTAACCCGAACTAATTCGCTTTCTTCAGTGATTTCACCACAACATATCGTATTGATGAACATTTATATGTAGTATTTACTTCTTGTTGTTCGTTACTACTCCGAACATTCACTCATTAACTTATTACCGTATATTAAACTTTATAAATTTAGCGTTAGCAATTATCGTGTTCCCGTACTTGTTTACTGCTGCGAATTTACTTTATTCTTTAAATTACTAATAAATTTTTTATCTATATAGTTAACGCAAAACAGCGCACGCGAGTCTCTTCAGTGTAGTTTCGCCGATATAAAAGAAGACTGCCTGATTTCTCTCCAAATTCATATTTTTATACTAGACTTTGAATTTCCCTTACCAAGTCTCGATAGAAAACAATCCCAAAGGTTTAGACTAACGCTAAATACAAAATCGCCCAATCTCCTTATGGGGGACGTCAGCCCCAAGGCCAGCGTTGCTAACCTACCGCTATAATCTACAGCTTTTTACAAGTTAATTTCTTTCATGTAACGCCGCCTAATGGTACAGGCATTTCACTACCTCCCCGCTTTCTAAAACATACACATTTCTTTGCGTTCAGCATAGTTTGATTTCATAAAATTTGCGATTTCTCAATTTTTGCGTTACAGTAGTCACCATTGTAAAACTCTATAAAAATTCATTTTCTTTAATTTTAATTTTATTTTTATGTTTTGTACATTTACAGAAAGTATACACTTTATTCTGTCATATTTAAAATTTTGATATATTCATGATCACCAACCTCAAAAATGGATACATACCTTCTTTTGAATTATAATTTACCTTAAAATAATAATAATAATAATAATAATACCTTATAATAATATAAACTACCGTGATTTAATCAAACACACACACACACGCACACAATGCTACATCACGTTCTCATGCGTTCACATTTATGGCTGAATGTACCTCTAATACATTTACATACCTAACCAGGGTGAAGGATTTGAGTAGTTGTGTTCAAACAATATAGGTCACATATACAGATTAAATTTGTAGACAGGAGTGAGTACTGTGAGATGAAATAATTGTGATGAATTTAAAATTACATTTTATTAAAGAAACAAATCCGAACATTTTAAAAATGTATGCCCCTTCTTATAAGTATATATTATAATCACATTATGTAATAATTATCATTCAAATAATTTACACTTATTATAAATCTCGTAGTGATATACTGTACAATAAAAATAAAATTTATTTAAAATTGGGTGCCTGATACACATTAAGTAATTACTAACAATTAACATTTAACTAATAATTTAACACTTCAAAAATTTTGATAATAACTGTTTTTCAAAGAATATCATTCTAATAGCAACAGTGTGAACCCAAGGAATTTAAATGCTTAGCATGTCAATTAAATTTTTATATCAAACATCTTACTTCACAATCATGAATAAAAATAAGTTACGTTAATTTTACTATTTAAAATTTACACAGCTATTTACATTCTTACACATTTTACAGATTATTTCTTATTGTCTCTATTTCATTACTGTCTCTATTTTGTATTTGTTTATTAAATAATTAAGTTCACTGTCACCTGATGCTGTAGATCACTCCCCCTGATGTGTGTGTGTGTGTGTGTGTGTGCTGATGGTGGTCCTACTGACAATTGAGTGTGCTTGTGTAAATGTGTGAGTGGTCCAGCCTTGCTGGACATCACAATAACAAATGCTACTCACGAAACACACAGTGTTCACTCACAACAGTCTGATTGCAAAAAGAGTGTGATTTACTAGACTTTTGCCTATACTGCCAATTTTCATCGTCGGTAGCATACTCTTGGTAAATACAATAATAATTTTATTTTTTCATAATAACAGTTTTCACTTATTGAGGTATTTTTTTTTTATTATTCTGTAATTATTAGTATATTTGAGTAATTAACAATTAATTACACTGTTACTTTATACTTGCACAAATTTGCACTATTGCGAGTCCACAGGTAGCATTTTATATATAACACACATAAACTGATGATATATTCTGTTTTTATAACAATTGTAACGTCACAGAACGTTCCACAAAGGAAATTAATTGCAAAGTAAATTATCATAAGATGAACAGTATCGAACCCAAGTAATCCAAAAAATTTTGTAATATTGTCCGATAATTAATATCATTAACATGAAAAAACGACCAAGACTATGACCAAGACTCAAACCCCATATATTGTTTAAGTGAAGAACAGTGTAAAACTGATAATGTACTATAAGAGAAACAGATAATCTCAGAAATGACCAAAATGAGGTCATGACATATTAAGAAATGTAACTCTGAATAGGGTATAAAAAACTATTTATTGTGAATTAATGGACAAAATCTATTATTATACTTTATAATATAAATAAAATAAATGTATTAAATGATTTGAACACATCATTAAAAAGGATGTAAGTTAAAATAAAAAATATATAATTGTTATGACAAAAAACCAAGGTTTTGGAGTCGAGACCAATCACTCAGATTTTATGTGAAAAGTAATTATTATAGAATTAATATAAAAACTATATGTAAATGTCAATTAGACAAAGACCAACAAATTATTTTAAATAGAGAAAGCTGTAAATTGATTAGAAGTCAATTAAAATAATCAAAAACAGTGTTAAACTGAAAACCTGTGATGAACATATAAAATTGTAATATTAATGAATTTAATGTTATCAAAATGCAACAAAATTGCATTTTAAAGTTGAAACACAATATAAAGTAACTATACTTATATATACGACCACCTAAAACACTTTAACAGTCAAGTTATGAAACTATTTACCTATACCATACTAGGCTGAGACCAAAAAACAATCACAAAAATAGTCATATTTGACAGACTAATTGTATAATATTAGAAAAAATAAAGGAAAAAGGTACAATCCTACAATGCACAATGGAAACATACTTGCTCAATTGAAGACAAGCTTAATTCATAGAAAAATTTTAAATATAAAAGTGAAAATTGTCACACTCATGTATTCCATGTGCAAAAACAGTGAGATGCTAAGTAATATTACAATAAAGATAAAATGTATTAGGATAAACCAGGTATTCCCAAAGATAAACAATATAACAAACTCTTAAGTGAATACCCAAAAAATCCCATATATAATACCGAAAAAGACAAAATTACAATAAAAACCAGTGACAAAAAACTAGGCCATATGTAATGCCTACAGAAGAATGAACTTATTTATATGTTATATGTTTTAATATTTACTTATTTTGTTATGTAAAGATAATTATGTTATGTATTAATGTTATAGCAAGAACCAAGCAACTTCATAACATTTTATTAATTAGAAAATTAGAATTTTGTGCAAACACTACAAGGTAAGAAATGTATTTTATGTTAATTTATTAGGTTTAATTTGTTCAAAACCAATTGTGAATGGTATCATTTTATTCAGTTGAAAGCAGAGAATCCAAAAATAATAATGGCATGCAGATTGTAAGTAGTTCTGTAAAATTGTTTGACAAATACCAGAATAATTTCAGTAATATCCTTTAGTATGAAGAATAAGAAGTTTTTGTTCTAAAGCTTCTACGGAAGTCGAATTTGTTCTATGATGTTCTATTTGCATATTCTCGAACGTTCCAGAAGAAAATTTTACTCAAAAATACCGGAAGTCCAGTTTAAAAATTAAAACAATGACCCTTACAGAGTATAAAAGGAAGACGAAATTTAACACAAAAAACACTTTATGCTTTGAATCCACCAGAGACACTTCACCTACGAATCCAATCATCTCGTCCAAGGCGAATTCGAAGAACAGGAATTCAACCCGAGAACTCAGAAAGGCTTTTTCCCGTACATGACAAAAGACTGACTTAACCTATATAAGGAGTATATCGCTAAACGCTAACGTGTTATTGAATAGAGCAGCAACACGCCATATTTAATAGAAACGCACACAGCCAGATACCCAGCGGCCCTGAAAAGGACCGATTTTAATAGAGAAAATCAATTTTGCTGGTATTTGCGAAGATAAACAGACTTTGACAAAATTCCCCAAACAAATTACTGACACAAGCCTTCTACATTGAGTTTGGAACTAGCGCTGAGACGGCAGATTAGAGAGACCACGCAGTCAGCTGTTCGCCGCCGCCAAGAATTCAAAGCATAGAAACAGTACGAATTTTATTTCAATTGTGCGGAGTTCTAAAACCGTAATTTGACTTATTAATAGTTACCAGTGCGTGAGGAACGTAAAAACGAAGAGGCGCAAGATTGGAATTGTCCCCAAGAACAGTGTCCAGTGAAGGAAATACTAACGTGAGTTGTTAAAAAAATAAAATCATTTTTACCTGGTATCCTTGTCACACAGTTGTACTACACATGTCAAACACCTTCAATCACACAATTTTTGTAAAGCATCCCACTGATTTGTCTTGATAGTTCAAAGGAGTCACGTCCTGAGTATAAAGTTTTTTCATACATTAAATTCATGCTATTCAACTGAACAATAAAATTTTTATCAGCCGATGATTAATGAAAAACTTGTCAATAATTTTTTGTAACTCTGCAATTCTGCTTAATGTGATTGTTAGTCCTTCAGACGATTTTTATGAAAAGAACGATCATTAAACACACGTTATTTGCAATTCAAATTGTCTTGTTCACATTTTTTGTAGTTAATTTAACAACTAAAAAATCAATTTTTAATAATAATAAATTCTTGGACCAAATATCCAAGTGGTGCCCACATACACATATTAGCATAAGTTGTGTTTGCAGGACAACATCGTCGCAGAGAAACCAGCAATCAGTAAGTACAAGTGCGCGGAGTGTAACACCCGACATCACAAAACAACACATAATTTCTTTTTACTATACAATTCAGTATAACAATTATTTTAGAATAATTCAGTTTTGCACAACAATCTCAAAAAAACAGTTTTGTGTGTGTCTGTACTGGTCTAAAACTTACAGCATATAATAACATGCACACAGAGATCTCACCCGCCTTTACTTCAAATCAGGTAAATATCATTCTAATAACAACAGTGTGAACCACACACAAAGAAATTTATTTGTACTTGTCTGAGATTGTTAACTTTCAAACCATACAGGGTATTCTATACATTTTTCCTATTTTATAAATTGTTATAAATTGCACATGCAATGTTCTATACTGTAACAAATTCTATTTTATATAATTTAATTTGTACATTAATTTAACTCATACACTTTATATAACATTACTAACAACATGTACGTGTATAATTAGGGGTTCAGGTGTAATTATAATAAGAGTAACTCTTTTTAGGAATCGTAATATGTTTCATTTATTACTTTAAACAAACATAAAGAATAATGATCAAAATATCACTATAATATTGACAACTCGGAACACAATGTTTTTTATAAGTAAAAACGTAAAGTTTTACCTTACAGCCTAAACTGGCTTTCACCTATAGAAGGTTTCATCTGATGAAGCCTTCTATAGGTGAAAGCCGGTTTAGGCTGTAAGGTAAAACTTTACGTTTTTACTTATAAAAAACATTGTGTTCCGAGTCGTCAATATTATAGTGATATTTAGTTAAGTAACGGACACGTCATGGACAACGAAATCCAAGAATAATGATCAATTCGCCATATGATATCCATTATCTATGGTTTCAAAGTTTCTTTACTTGCCGTGTTATCATCACAAACATATATCTTAAATTCTAGATACTGTATTATATTATAAATTGTATTTAAAAACTTTTCTTCATTATATTAAGATTTCGTGCCTACTCAGTCTAATGTGTGCTTTCTTTAAAAATTGTTAATACATTCTTATTCTATATTTTCTTTATATTTTTTTTAACGGCTTTAAAATCATTTTAATACAATTAATTGATTATTTTCAATGACTCTACGTTATGTGCTTTTACTAAGAAAAAGTTAAATAAATTAATTACTTGTTCATTTTCCCAGCAATGATTTAACTTATCGTTTCATTGACTGTACGTTCATTAAAGAAAAATAATTAAATAATTTTCTGAGTATACATGAATTACATTGATTTTATCTCTATCTACATACTTATTATTTACTCTTACAAAAATGTTTTGTTTTTGTTTTTCTCTTTTTTTATTAAAGTCTTTTAATGTCTTTCTCTTTGTAATTATGTATTATGTTCATTTATTACTTTAAACAAACATAAAAAATAATAATATAAAAATAATGATCAATTCGCCATATGATATCCATTATCTATGGTTTCAAAGTTTCTTTACTTGCCGTGTTATCATCACAAACATATATCTTAAATTCTAGATACTGTATTATATTATAAATTGTATTTAAAAACTTTTCTTCATTATATTAAGATGTCTTGCCTACTCAGTCTAAATGTGTGCTTTCTTTAAAAATTGTAAAATTGTTAATACATTCTTATTCTATATTTTCTTTATATTTTTTTTTTACGGCTTTAAAATCATTTTAATACAATTAATTGATTATTTTCAATGACTCTACGTTATGTGCTTTTACTAAGAAAAAGTTAAATAAATTAATTACTTGTTCATTTTCCCAGCAATGATTTAACTTATCGTTTCATTGACTGTACGTTCATTAAAGAAAAATAATTAAATAATTTTCTGAGTACACATGAATTACATTGATTTTATCTCTATCTACATACTTATTATTTACTCTTACAAAAATGTTTTGTTTTTGTTTTTCTCTTTTTTTATTAAAGTCTTTTAATGTCTTTCTCTTTGATAATTATGTATTATGTATTATGTTTCATTTATTACTTTAAACAAACATAAAAAATAATAATATAAAAATAATGATCAATTTGCCATATGATATCCATTATCTATGGTTTCGAAGTTTCTTTACTTGCCGTGTTATCATCACAAACATATATCTTAAATTCTAGATACTGTATTATATTATAAATTGTATTTAAAAACTTTTCTTCATTATATTAAGATTTCGTGCCTACTCAGTCTAATGTGTGCTTTCTTTAAAAATTGTTAATACATTCTTATTCTATATTTTCTTTATATTTTTTTTACGGCTTTAAAATCATTTTAATACAATTAATTGATTATTTTCAATGACTCTACGTTATGTGCTTTTACTAAGAAAAAGTTAAATAAATTAATTACTTGTTCATTTTCCCAGCAATGATTTAACTTATCGTTTCATTGACTGTACGTTCATTAAAGAAAAATAATTAAATAATTTTCTGAGTACACATGAATTACATTGATTTTATCTCTATCTACATACTTATTATTTACTCTTACAAAAATGTTTTTTTTGTTTTTCTCTTTTTTTATTAAAGTCTTTTAATGTCTTTCTCTTTGATAATTATGTATTATGTATTATGATTCATTTATTACTTTAAACAAACATAAAAAATAATAATATAAAAATAATGATCAATTCGCCATATGATATCCATTATCTATGGTTTCGAAGTTTCTTTACTTGCCGTGTTATCATCACAAACATATATCTTAAATTCTAGATACTGTATTATATTATAAATTGTATTTAAAAACTTTTCTTCATTATATTAAGATTTCGTGCCTACTCAGTCTAATGTGTGCTTTCTTTAAAAATTGTTAATACATTCTTATTCTATATTTTCTTTATATTTTTTTTACGGCTTTAAAATCATTTTAATGCAATTAATTGATTATTTTCAATGACTCTACGTTATGTGCTTTTACTAAGAAAAAGTTAAATAAATTAATTACTTGTTCATTTTCCCAGCAATGATTTAACTTATCGTTTCATTGACTGTACGTTCATTAAAGAAAAATAATTAAATAATTTTCTGAGTACACATGAATTACATTGATTTTATCTCTATCTACATACTTATTATTTACTCTTACAAAAATGTTTTGTTTTTGTTTTTCTCTTTTTTTATTAAAGTCTTTTAATGTCTTTCTCTTTGTAATTATGTATTATGTTTCATTTATTACTTTAAACAAACATAAAAAATAATAATATAAAAATAATGATCAATTCGCCATATGATATCCATTATCTATGGTTTCAAAGTTTCTTTACTTGCCGTGTTATCATCACAAACATATATCTTAAATTCTAGATACTGTATTATATTATAAATTGTATTTAAAAACTTTTCTTCATTATATTAAGATGTCTTGCCTACTCAGTCTAAATGTGTGCTTTCTTTAAAAATTGTAAAATTGTTAATACATTCTTATTCTATATTTTCTTTATATTTTTTTTTTACGGCTTTAAAATCATTTTAATACAATTAATTTATTATTTTCAACGACTCTACGTTATGTGCTTTTACTAAGAAAAAGTTAAATAAATTAATTACTTGTTCATTTTCCCAGCAATGATTTAACTTATCATTTCATTGACTGTACGTTCACTAAAGAAAAATAATTAAATAATTTTCTGAGTACACATGAATTACATTGATTTTATCTCTATCTACATACTTATTATTTACTCTTACAAAAATGTTTTGTTTTTGTTTTTCTCTTTTTTTATTAAAGTCTTTTGATGTCTTTCTCTTTGATAATTATGTATTACTTTTTCATCACCTTAAATTCCGCAGAGATGTCCCATGTCCTCCAGTGATTCCTTTGGTTAGCTCCTCCTGGATGTCCTCTTGTCCTCACTGCTCGTCCTACCGTCTCTCGTCCTTCATGGTACATTGGCTGCTGTAGACTATGATGACATGTTGCTCTGGATCTGTAGCTGTTATTATAGAAATGTCTCTAGTCCTCTGCATCTCGTTCCTCTGCTAGTCGTGCTCTCGTCCTCTGTCAGGAATTGATGTTCTTAACTGGCGACTGCTTGTAGACGTCCGACGATTTCTTCGTTACGGTACTTTTTTAATTATTGTTTTCATTAATACTTTAAATTAAAACATTACCATAATACTTTATAAGTTGAGCTACAAAAATCATACTGATGTTAGATTTAGCGTCTAACTTTGTCCAAAGTAGTTTAAAAAATTCGTGTCTTGGACGGGCATAGCGTACCGCCGCGTCTGTGGTTTGTTAGAAGAGAGAGTTCGTCTCTCCTGGGCTTCTATTTATATCCACCCAGAAAACTGCATCTCTATCGATTTAGGAATCAGCCTGTCGACATTTGAAACATGGTATGATAGCCCCCACTCTTGTCTCATTTCACATAATTGCACTTTTTCGCCAATCGCACTGTTTAACGGCGATAAAATATTGTCTAATTTAATGACTTATGAGATATGCAATTATCATGATGCTCACACCACTAGTGTAATTATGATGCTTTAAAATCGCACTGGATTCGCACTGATTGTCCGAATTACGTAAAATTCGCACTGCACTTGTGTCTGATTTTTACACATTTTTAGAAGTTTTTACCTTCTTACTAACATTTATGGTTTGCTTAAAAATAAATATTTTCTTAATTTAGCATTGATTTGGGGGGTGAGATTGCAACTTTCAGGATCAGACAGGCTTTATGCACACACATTATTTACTTGTATACACACATGCAGTGGTATCGCATGATGTCTACCTCTTGGTTCGTGCTTGAAAGCCAGCTTCCAATCACACACCTGCTCGTCTATTTATATTATTGAAATTAACTTAAATATTTATAATATATTATGTATGCGCATTATAGCCTTTGCTTGTATTGTATATATATATATATATATATGTTTTATTAACATTTGTGCATCCGTCTTAACAAATTTTATCATCGTCGTGGCGTCTGTTAGATTTTGACGTCCGTGTATCGGACGCCAAAATGTAATCCCTTATAGAAAATGTGTTCTGTACAATAAAAGTTTATAGGTTCCACAAACACCCTTTATGGCCACATCGCTAATGAGAAATCTTAATTTTTTTAACTTTCAACTCATTATTTTGGCACCACGTTTTTTTTAGTTTTTACCTGCGGGTGCCAAATTGACAGACTTTTGAAAATTGATATTCAATATGTAGTTCATGGTTTGTCCACCACGTAGTACTACCATCGTCTGTATACACTCTGCGCGCCTTTTTTTCATTTTGTTTGTAATCATTGTGGAATCCGTGGATATGGCAACACTGTCATAGCATAAACGCACAGGGTCAAATAACAAACGCAATCCAAGCCTGATTCAGACTGCTAAGTGGGTCAAAGATTATGCCCTTTTTTATTATTCGCTTGTGTTTCTCTCATATTCATATGTTCACTTATAAGTTCATTTTCCCACCTCCCTCATTTTTCTTTCTCTTACCTTACCCACATTTGATTTTATTCTCTTTATAAACCGTTTGATGTGTGCATTACAATAGTGCATATCATGAATCAAAAGAAAAGTGGTAGAGGGAGAGGAGAGAGATCGGGGCGAAAACGTTAAAAATTTGATTCTTCACAACCGTTTAATTTTTCTGTGAAGAAAGAGAAAGTGTGTGTGTGTTTGTGTGTGTGTGTGTGTGTGTGTGTGTGTGTGTGTGTGTGTGTGTGTGTGTGTGTGTGTGTGTGTGTGTGTGTGTGTGTGTGTGTGTGTGTGTGTGTGTGTGTGTGTGTGTTGTGAGTGAGAGAGAATAACACTTATATTAAAAAGTTATATCTTTCTGTCGAAGGGTTAGAGAGAGTTAAAACAAAAGGACACATGGTGTGGGAAAGAGTGAGCGTGAGCGAGCGACAGGGAAGGACAGAGAGAAAGAGTAAGTGAGAGGGGTTAGTGACAGGGTAAAAATATTTAAAATTTGATTGTCATTTAAAATTTAATTTCTATTAGTGTATGACGGCGGGGAGGGAGAGAGAGAAAGAGGGGCAAGAAGGCAGAGAGATAGAGTAAAAATAACGAGTAGTACGTGCATTAGCATTACTACCGAGACGCCTGAGGAGGGGGCGAGGATAGGAATGAATATGCGACTGTTAAGCTACGTTTACGCTGCGAGAATATTTCGACAGGAAATACGAAACCAGTGTCCAGTAAGTGTTTGCACTAAGACGCCGTTTTTACCGCGAGAGACTGTGCAAGTGTTCACTACGTGCTTGCACGAGCTAATGTCGTAATTTATTCCGACAGATGTATGAAACTCCGTTTACACTAGACAGTAAGTTTGGGCAAGTGAGAGGTGTCAGCCATGGCACGTTGTTTATTAAAACAGTAAATTAAAAATAAATAACTATTGTATGTATTTTTTTATTTCCCGGTTAAATGATTGTCGATTTAGATAAAGTATTGATTTAGTAAAATACAGTATGGTTTTAAGTGAAAAAATATATGATTTTCTTTTTGAGAGTCTAGGTTGAATTTTGATATTGTTTTTTATGAAGCATCATGTCAAACATGTCAAGCATGTATAGGTGCTTGGTGACTGACAAACTAAACAAATGAAATATCTTGGCTTCATAATAGACAATAATCTCTCATTTAAAAGTTTTATTTGTAACCTGAAAAAATAGTTGTATACATTCTTACGAAAATTCTATTTGTTACGAGATTTTTGTCCTGAAAATAACTATTCCTCGATAACATCCAGATATGTCTTGTGATCAATTCACGGGCGGGTAATTGGTTAGTTCGAATTGCTTCCTATAATTGTCATGTGTAAAAGTTTTCGTACTGATGACTAACAAAATTGTTTCATGAAGGTATGCAGCAATTGTCAGATGTAGTACTATCAAGGAGAACTATTTATAACAGAAACCAGCTCTTGTGTATACAGTTGAAGACATAATATTCAGTCCACTCCAAGAGTGTTTAATAAACAAACTCGATTTCATTCAGCATGTGGCCTTGCATATGTAGTCACAACTGTTATGTGATTATAAACACCAGACAGGTTGATGAAGGAAAGAAGCCATGCTTTATATCCGCGTAAAAACGAGTGATATTTTTAAATAATGTCCATTTTAGATAATTTATTTACATTTTTTGATATACCTAATTATCATCAGTAAATTATACGTAACAGTCTAACAAGTATTTAGATTACTACTCCTACTTTATTACATATTTACACAAATATTCCAGAAATATTTCAGTGTTCACGTAAGTTTTATAAGAACAGAAGTAATGATCACCTAATTTAGTGTTTATTAGTTTAAAATGCTTCAAGTTTAGCAAATATTCCGTTGCCAGTATTGTATTATTGGTATTAAGTTTATGACCTGGGATAAACGAGTGCGCACACCCATACACACATAAACTCATGAGATTTCAACAATCTGATGTTGAAGACTCCAATCGTGGATATTTGATAGATACAACATTTTTTAGACTTTGCTTATTGTGGGAAACATTGTATAGAATACCGTAACGTTAAACGAAATGTACCTATTTACTTTATTCTGCTGTTAAAATAAGATACTCAAATTCGATTGCGTTTTGTAATGTATTTGTATTTGTATTAAGTATGAACTACAAAGTTTTAATTTAAATTAAGATTTGGTGAAGATCGGTTAAGGGAAAGGGGTAGTTTACCCACAACACTTTGTTTTAACAACGGTAATTTATTCTATGACGAACGATAACAGCCGCAAAATCAAACAGAATCGAATAAGTTTGTGCATACTGCCCTGATTTCTAGAGTACTCAAGACTTGTTGTTTTTGGTGAAGATCGGTTAAGGGAAAGGGGTAGTTTACCAGCAACATTTTATGTTTTATCAAGGGCAGTTTTTCTTATGACGAATTATAACTGCCACACATTCAAATAGAATCAAACATTTTTTTGCATACGTTCCTGAATTATTAAGTATTCAAGGTCTGTTCATTTTGGTGAAGATCGGTTAAGGGAAAGGTACCCCCTTACCTTTACTACAGTTTACCTGCAACATTTTATGTTTAACAATGGTAATTTTTTCTATGACGAACGATAACTGCCGCACATTCAAACAGAATCAAATATTTTTTTGTGTACGTTCCTGAATTGTAGAAAACTGAAGGCCTATTGATTTTGGTGAAGATCGGTTACGAGGAAAGGGTAGTTTACCTGCAACATTTTATGTTTTAGCAAGAGTAAAGTACTTAATTTTGACAAAATAAAGTATCTTGATAAGAAGATCATAATAATCCACTGTAGAAACGTAGATGAAATATCTATAAATGAAGAGGCTAGTTGAACGGGGTGGGGGTAATTTTTTATAAATGAAAATGATAGTTGAAGGGGTGGGGAAAATTTTTATTTATGTCATGTGTACTACGTTATCGGCAACAAAGAAGTAGTTTGTTATTAAAATTTCTTCCTGGGCTGTTTGGGCTTGATCCGATGTTTTCTACAAAACCAGACGTTTCGGCAGTGCTATCGACTGCCATCATCAGTGAAAACTGAGTGCACTATCGTGAGGTGGTATAAAATCGTTAGTGATCACAGTACTGTGGTCAAGGCTGAAGAAAGAAGTAGTTTCTATTGAAATAGTTCATTTCGAAAAGTATTTTAAATATAAATCTTAGAACATGGAAGTCATGTATGGTTCTCCATACCGATATTTACTCTCTTGTTTTCTTATTATTTCCTGTAACACCACTCTTAAGCTTTAAAATTCTAACTTGAATGTGCCCATAAGATTTTTAAATTTCAAAAAGATTAACGCTAGTGATTAACCAAATTATCGTAATTATTAACAATTTATAATTCTCAAATAGATAAAAAATACTGACTTATTCATTCAAACTGTAGTTTAACGTTGCATTAGCTACCTTTATTTTGAACTTTTGAAGACTCCATTTTATTAGAATTTTGAATTTTCGAAATTTTTGTTTATAATTCTTTTTAATCACAAAGTTATCATTGATTACTTTCTCAAAATAAATATTTTTTGTTTAAAATTGATATAATTATGTACTCTGCTTGTAATAATCTAAATTGAAATGTTCTCTCTACACTTTATTTAGCTTTCTAATAATTCATCACATCAAGGACATTTCAGTAACTATTTTTTATTAATATATTAATAAGAACCATATTGGATATCTTCACTAAACTCATTTACCATTCCATAAATTAGAGGAAAAGCAAACGTCAAAATTAATAACCATCATCATCATTAGCAAGGGTTATACAAAAGTAGTTTGTTCCGGGCCCAAGCAGATAGACTAGAGCTGGTTATTCAAATGCTTCTTGGGACGCCCCACACCTCTCCGTCGATTTCTGCTTACAATTTTCAATAGTTGTTTGAGAATGCTTCAGTCATCGCTTCGGTTAAAAGTTCCAACCATTTTAGCCTATAATGGGCAGTCCTATCAAATATACATATAATTTTCAGTTCCTGCCGTACATCACGATTTCTTTTGCGATCAGCATTTGTGAAGAATATATAATATCACGCGTCTGAGACCGCCTGAAAACGACTGCTCTGGGAATTCGTTCTTATAAGTCGGAATTCTCAAACCCATAGACAAGGAAGAGTCACCTTGTAGAACTTCAAGCGTGTTTCTTTACTCGCTGATTAAAAAATTGGGTTGGGTACTCGTTGTACCGGGTACTGGTCCTCAAATTCTTAGTGTTGGATGAAGTAATGTTAGCTCTCAAAGAAGCCTTCAGCCTCTCTCCAGCCAAGACGGTTCTCCGTGATGAAGTGACATATCTTACAAGAGGTTACCCGTTACACTTCTGATGCTCAACCGTATGGATTTAGACCGGAAGGTCGATAAATATTCTTTGGAGATCAATAGTAGCCAACAGTACTAAGTTGAGGCGTAAGGGAAATGATTCTGGATTGTCTTATCTTTGGAATATTACAGGCGCGAATCAAGTTGGATTTAATGGGTTGTACTATCGTGTACAGGGAAATCTGGTCTCTTTAGTATGATAACATAGACAGTTTATGTGAGACAACCTACAGAAATCGGGCTGGACGTTAAGCCCGAAGGTGGCAACCCCACTATCGCATTGCCGTGCGATAAGCAAGTAACATATTCAGGAGACATATTAGTTACCAAACTGTCGCAAGCAAGATGTAACCGGAGAAAAAACGTCAAAAGTGCCTTCCAAAAAATTTTAATTTTGCGTATTTATACAGAATAAATTTGTAATGGAATGCTCTAACAGAAACCTATATTTCGCTCAAATTATTTATAATTTTTCTCTCATTGTGTTGCATACCGTAAGTGGTATTTTTAAAAATATCAATTAGCCTATAATGACATTGCATATTTAGTTGCCGTCGAAATTTGTAAACGAAGATATAATGAAAGAGAAACTTCTACTTTACTGTGTGTAAATAACACTGTTGTTTCTATGATATTTAAAAATTTTTGTTTTCCTATAAATAATAGTTTTATATAATTGAAAGTGTTTTATATAATAAAGCAGAATGGAAAATTCAAGACAATACAAAATTATGTGCGTGACGAGATATAAAACGAGCAGGCAAAAGGCTAAAACAAATGTTGAAGGTAGAAGAGAAATAAAGCAAAGATAAATAAGGAAGACCGATTCAAAGATAAAAACTTAGATGGGAAAAGGTAGTATATTATTTACCATCAGGGAATAACACGAAACCGCATCAAACACAGTAAAACTAACAATTTTGTTTAATTATAAGTGAGGTCTTGTATTAGGCAACAACAAAAACGAAAGAGCGGACTCTTCAGTGCGCACAAAACGTTAATGTTTTAGCAAAAATAAACTGCTTGCCCAAGAGAGTCCTCTTTAGTTAGGAACTTTTAGACTAGTTATACTTTTTGTAGTTCAAACGCTTCTAATCGACACCATATCTAGATGATTCATATTCCCGTTTATTTAACACAATCCGCTACGTGAAGCTATTCAGTAATCTGTTCTTCAATTCAACGTTAATTATTAAATTTAATTTATAGTCATTATTAATGAAAATTTGATTTAATTTCACAAATTTACAAAATATTGTTAATGCCTTTATTTCAACAGCTATTTGCGAGCGGTTTGACAGATGCAGTTTGATACATGCAGTAGGCTCAGGTATTGGCCTGTGTTGAGTTGAAAACTAATTACTAGCTTTGGAGAGTGAGTTGAGCCCTTGACATTTTCCGTAGATGCGCCACTGCCTAATTTTATTTGTAAGAAGTACCGATGATTCCTATGCCGTACCCCCTTGCAAACCAATGTTCACGTGTGTTAGTCTCGTATAGGCTATACAAAGATTCTATAGATAATAATGCTTTATTTATAAAATTTAAAATGCTCAAGAACTGGTGTAGCTATCTCGGAAAATAAAAGCGTAAGTAACGCAGTATTAGGTCTAAGCTAGCAACGGGAGTTCACTAGTTCTTGAACTACCCCTTCTCAACTCTTTAACATGAATACATACAGAGCAAGTAAATGATTCAATTTTGGAGTTTGATGACACACATTATGAAGAATTTTATGCAATACTGGAAAGAGACAGTAAAAACTGTTAACGTAAAGAGTAACTATACTTACAGACTTAAATACAAAACTTAAAAGAACGGCTAGAGAATCAGAATTATGGAAAAAAATGGATTAACGTCACGAAATGAATAGGTGAACAATAAATTTACTTCAGTTCTGATAACTTTTATTATTTGTAAGCCAGAAGTTCATCATCACGTAAAGTTATGTGTTCATGACGTTCGCCTAGTGGTAGCTTTCGCAATCAAGTACACTTCATCTTAGTTATCACTAGGTGGACTCTACTACCTTTCTAAACAATTAAAGACTTTACGAGCTCCCCAGAGAAAGATTTTTCAGTAACCAGATTCTTGCAGCTAAAGTAGAACTAAACCTGGAAAGGCATACATCAAAAGAAAGTCATACAAAAATGATGGTGTTTAAAAACAGACATATATAAGCAAAATGAGGATATAAGAGTGAAGAAGAAAATTGTAGGTCGGCAATAAACCTATAAGGCATGCAGATAGCGCCTAGCTAAAAGCAAAAAGTATATTATAAGAAGAAACCTCTAGAGTAACCAAAAACCCGTAATTTTAGTAAAAATAGTGTAAAAATAGATCAGTAAAGATACGTGTAACACAATACAGACAGAAAACGGGACTATACAATTAAGAGACAAGTATCCTCAAATAAGCAAAGCCGGAATACAGCAATGTAGGTACGACACGAATAAATACGTAAACAAAATCTAGAAGGATTAAAAACAAATAGAAACAAACATCAATTATATATGTGTTCAGACTTAAAACATTACAAGAATATTTGTAACAAGTAAAAGAATAGACGATGCCAATATAAAAGAACAGCGGAGAAGCTACTGCAAAAAACCTATTCAAAGATAAACGCATAGAGAGAGAGAATACAGGTAACTTTACGTTTGACCTGGAAATCAACATTACCATGCAATATTAATAACTAATGTTAATAATAGTAACTACGTAATAATGTTTAATAATAATGTTCAGTTCAGCGGCGCAACAACCCATTACAGAGTCAAGGCGTCCTCAAAGGCATCCTCCAGCCTCCGCCAGTTGTCCCGGTCAAGTGCAGCTGCTCTCCAGTTGGCTCGCATCGTAGTTCACACCGTCTTTCCAACGTAGTTTGGGTCTACCAACTCTCCTGATGCCATAGATCTGTCCTGTGAGTGCCTTTCTTGGTATTTCATTCTCCCCCATTCTGATCACGTGTCCAGCCCACCTGAGTCTACCAAGTTTTATAATTTTCACCATATCTGGTTCATTCAGAAGAGTGTTCAGTTCTTGGTTGGTTCTTTTCCTCCATTCACCTCCTACACATATTGGACCAAATATACTGCGGAGGATTTTGCGTTCATGAACCAGCAGGCTTGACTCGGACTTTCTAGAAATGGTCCACGTCTCAGAACCAAAGGTGAGAACTGGGCGGATCAGTTTTTTATACAAAATCAGCTTGATGCTCCTGGCAATTATTCTGCTCTCTTTGGGGTCTGAGACCAAAGGAGCACCTATTATCTGTGGTGATTCTTCGCTTTATTTCTTCTGTTGTTTCCCCATCGGAGTTAACTTTTCATCCTAAATAAACAGAGTTTTTGACTTTTTCGAAGGAATAGATGCCAATTTGGATGTGCTCTCCTTCTCTAGCCTCCTGTCCTGTAGCCATGTATTTTGTCTTGCTTTCATTTTATTATGAGACCCAGCCTACTTGCAGGACCTTCAAGAGCAAGAAAGGCTTCAGTGACTGCTCGAAAGGACCTCCCGATTATATCTAGGTCATCGGCGTATCCTAGGACCTGCACCAATCTGTTGAATACAGCCCCGGAGGAATTATTCCAGCATCTCTCATAGCTTTTCCTAAGGCAATAACGAAGAGGAGGCAAGCAAGAGCATCGCCCTGGAGAACTCCCTTTCCATAGTCGAACTCTCCTGATAAGTCATTCTGAATGTTCACCATGCCATTCACTGTCAGCATTGTCATCCTACACAATCTTTAAATTTCTTTGGTATGCCCAGTTCTTCAAAAGCAGTGTAAAGTTCTTTTCTGGCAATGCTGTCGTATGCATTTCTGAAATCTATGAAAAAGTGATGGGTTTGTAGTTTATGTTCCCTACCTTTCTCCAGAAATTGCCGGAGTGTGAAAACCTGGTCTATTGTCGATTTTCCTATTTTAAATCCACACTGATATCGACCAATCACCTGATCAGCATGTGGAACATATAACTGTCTTCTGCCAGGCTGTTGGCAGTTTCTCTTCTATCCATATATCGATGGCAAGGTGTTGAAGGGTTTTAACCAGCTCTGGGCCACCGTTTGTGCAAAGCTCCGCAGGAAGTTCATCAGAACCAGGAGCTTTGTTGTATTTAAGGCTTTCTATTGCAGCTATCATATTATCTTCATCCGGAGGCTCGATGTGTTTATGTTCATCTAGCACAGGTGGTACATAGTTGTTCACCTCGTCATTCTTAGAAAGAAGAGCTTCAAAGTTCTTTTCCCTTTTCTGTAAGTAGGGTGCCATCAGTGTCACGACAAGCTGTTGTCCTGGGCTTAAAGGGTTTCCTACCTTGGTTTAACTTATTGTAGAATTTTCTGATTTCAGTTTAATAATAGGAGTACGAACACGTCAGCCTACCAACACGTTTGGTGGAAAGGTATGGTGGAACAACTGTTGTACAGATAATTAAGAGGTTGCATTAGTTCAGACGTAGATCTGTATATATGTGCCAGCCAAAACAGTAGTACGTGTTGTAAACATACATTGCTGTGCCATTACACATTAGGAATGTTATTTGACCTTGAATACTCTTGGCGGGATTCAGATGAATGAGAAATCTTATCTCTGTGCTGGAGGCTGGAGACCTGTGGTGTTACGCTGAATAGACACAACACATTATCACTATACACAGCAGTGGCTGACGTGTATAAACCATTTCTGAGTTCCCGATGCCATAACCCAGATTAAACTGTGCATAACGTTTGTAGAAAAGGCTAGTGTCCTTCATACTTCATAAACACTTGAGAAAATTTATTGTTTCTTACTGAGGCACCCTTAGGGTTGTCCGGCAGGTGTAAATGCACTTAAGTTCCTTGGCTCATTCTTGAACAAAAATGAGGAAAGAAATAAAACGAATAAGGAGAGAGAGAGTGAGAGTGAGAGGGAGAGGGGGAGTGAGTGAGAGTAAGAAAATGAGAGAGAGGTACAGCGACGGAGGGCAGCTGTATAAATTTTTTTACCATACTTGATTATTTAGAAGTCACATGACATAATTTGCATAGAGCATCAATTAAACGCGCGGCAGCACGCTACATATATATACGTTACGTTTGTACAGTTTACATAAGTTTCTTTTTGGTAACTACTATATTACTTTTTATAATATTTACTTGAGTACTTTATAATTTATAACAAATGTTTTACATTGCGTTATAATCGTTTTTTAAGTACTAAGTAGGCCTGTAATGAGAGCGCTGATGTTACTTGATATAGGCCTAAGTCTATGAATTCCTACCTGTGCTTTGGTATTAGGTTACTAATTAATGATGGCTGCATGTTCATAATAGTTATGTTATATCTTATAATGTGTATTTTATAATCATTTAAGGAATTTTGTATTCTGTTAAATAACCATATTTAATTACTTTTGTACAACAGTTTTGTTTGTTAGTTTGTAATGCTCGTTAGTTAGTTTGTTCCCTTGTAATACTAAAATGGCTGGACCAGTTTTGATGCACGAGGTATGAAGTCACTTGTCTTGATTTTAGAAGTGTCAACAAAGATAAAATTTTGGAAAACGAAATGCCGGATGCTACAAACCATATTATGTAAAATTTAGGCAAACCTGTCAGGCTGGGAGTTATTTTTATTAATAAAGAGCGTATTAAAAGATGATTACAATAAATGCGTTGCGTTCATCAACATGAGTAAATGTGTGTTACACTGATTTTTGTAAGTATGTTACAATTGTTAGACTATGTCTTCATGTCAATGACCTTCACGTTAGTAATTTATTGTTTAAATTGCACAAGAAAAATCTATACGCAAAAGGTTATACGAATAATTCTTGCCTACAGGTTGCATTACGATACTCAGTACTAATTTATTCTATCGGGTTGATTTCACAGTGATATTGATGGAGTAACCCAGCGCACAAGACACTCATTTTCGTCAGTTAAATTATCAAACAGAATTATCACTGTTGCACACCACTACAGAAAAATTATTCTGATTTGTGCTTTCAAGCTCTCAGCTCATCTGACGGATTTCCGATCTGACGATGAGCTGAGAAACTTGAAAGCGCTAATCGGAACAATTTTTCTATAGTGGTGTGCAACAGTGATAATTCTGTTTCTGATTATAACCACTAACACAACTATCTTGAGTAAAGTTAAATTATCATCAACTCACTGAATATTGCCTTGTACGTCTCCTATAAATGCAATAATTGATTCTTCAGGCCGTCCTCTGGAAAATTTATCCCTTTTGCCTCAAACCAATTCATACTTTTTTCCCCTATAAGATGTCGTTGGTACTGCTTTACATTGAAGCAAGACATTGCCCATAACAAGAACAGAATTGTTTTTAAGATACGGTGTCTCTACACTATTGTTCAAATTCTGGATCTCCGTACCATCACTGTAATTCGCAAAATTTTTCTGGCGAAAAAGAAAATTGTTCGTCGCCTGTACAAAAAAAAAAACACACAAACCGAAGCGTTCTTAAATTCATGTCCTTCAGGCCTATTAGGACTACCAGTCTAGCTTTTAATCCAGCTTGAGGAGTTTTGATAGTCGTGTACCTCCACATAGTATTCTGAAAGACTCCCATTAACTGTAGTGTTATATTTATCATGCGGGCTATTAGGCCACCATTTATTGAATACTGAATTTCCAGATGTTTCTTCTATGCCCACTACGACCATCATTAGTAGTGCAAGAACAAAGATCAAATACACATTATTAGATATAACATAACTACTATGAACATGTAGCCATCATTAATTAGTAACCTAATACGAAGCACAAGTAGGCCTACATAGACTTATACTAAGCAACATCAGCGCTCACATTACAGGCCTACTTAGTACTTAAATAAACGATTATAACACGATGTAACACATTTTTTATAAATTATAAATTATTATACAATATAAAGTGCCCTGAGATTGTGTGACAGTTGCGATGAAACAAGACCTTCGCTTTAAACTAAAAACAAAGGGAAACGAAAAAACATGAGATAATTGAGACTGACATACACTATCTATACTATTCTCTCTATCTACCCCTGTATCTCTTTTTCTCTTTTGCTCTCTTTCTACCTGTCTATTTACCTACCTATCACTTATATAACTACTTGTATAATTACTCGTATTATAAAGAAACATTTGTGTTGAAGGTACTAGAAGTCGCCGGATACCTGCACTGGTTGTAAATCCAGGAAAAGGTTATTTTATGATACTGTTCTCTGACATGTCTATTGTTATATAGCATGTAGTTTCTCCAAAGGTTATAAACGTATGTGGCTACCAAAAGTGGCTTGAGAGACATTTTTCATGCAACCCGATATTTTCATGCAGAGAATGACGCAAATGATAAAAGATAAATGTTGTTACTTGTTTCAACTATTGCTTCACTTAAAAACGGCCAGTGAGACCTTGTCGTTTTTTTACATCTATGTTTATATCTTTAAATCTATTTAATTTTGTTTAACATTCATTCATCAGAGTTGTGCACATGCGTATCTTACTAAAATGGAATACAAAAGTGTTAATAATTTTCGGAGTTTCATTAAAAAAAAAGGTTTCAGAAAATGTGTTTGTGATTGAAATCTTTTTCCGTTTTCAATAGAATGTGTAAAGTGTGATGGTAATATGTTAAGAAATGTGAATGGACAAAAAACGTTACCTTCGGATGTGGTAGACGGAATTGCTGAGCTACAAAAAACATACATGATGACACTTTTTTCGGAAAAGCGTGTGTTCCTGCATTATCTGTAGCCTATTCCGTGTGTTAGTCGCTTGGATTTTGAAATATCAAATTTCAGTTATTTTAAAAGAGCTTGACATAAACAGGAAATGGCCTTACTGTCTGGGTGATGGATACCAGCTTAAAAATTGGCGGCCCGGGAGATACTGAAATTGATGAAAGTGCGTTCACTTGAAGGAAGTACAACAGGGACCGAATAACCAAAACTCGGTGGGTACTTGGGGGAATTTACAGGAGAATAAAAAAGTGGTTGCTAAAGGTGGTGGATAAACGCGATGCAAACACACTAAATCGTGTAATTTTAAATAATATAGAACCAGGAACCACTATAGTTGCAGATATGTGGCGCGGCTACATCTCGCGAGTACCCATACATATCCAAATGCAGAGGGGCACCCAGGATTTTTTCGAGGGGGGGGGTTGAAAACTTGCGAACAAGTGCACAATTTTGGTTTCCCTCATTATTTTCTCAACAAGCAGGGCTTGCTTTTTCCTAGAGGAATGACAACACGTAACTTATTGGGAGTCAATGCTGCAAGTGCAAGTAAAAATGATCCTTGCTTCATGGAATTTCACTCATGTATTTTCCATCTATAATGCCACGTATAATGCTGAAAAAGAGTCCTTCTTACATATAAATATTGCACAGGTAAGAATCAACACAAATGTTTGTAGGAATCACGAGTAAAACCACGTAATCACAAGGCTTAGTAATTTGCATGTGCTGACTGAATAATATAAATTACTTAATGAGTAGACGGTGACTTAATTGAAATAATAATACAATAATATAGTAAAATAATCAGACGTGAAGCAGTCGCGCATATTGTAGAGGGGATAAGACGGGAACAATGTAATACACGTGAATAGAAAGGCTACAGTTGAATATTAGACTGTTCCCTGAACGACAAGTCTACGTACAAGTACATGACAATTACGTGACAAGTTTTGATTTTGATTTCTATTTCGACACGACAAACAATTCAAATGGACGTTTTGTAAGACGAAACATACAATAGATACAACAGAGGGACCATACAAAGATTTCACCGAGTTATAAAATGTTTAATGTTTAGTACTGCAATTATTATGTAAACAGTGAGTTGTCATGTTGTGTCTGTTACAGTGTTTCTCCTAGTCGAGTCTAGACATTAACAAACATTGTATATTTTGGAGTATATAACACTTTGTTATCAGACATGTTACGATTTAGGAAAAAGTTTAGTAATATATAGTCAACATTGCACTGGCATCTTAATTTGTTTGTATAAGTAACATAAATAACAGGCTCGAATGTGAAATGACTGTGACTCTGGGTGTGTGTGTGTGTTTTAAAAACAAGCAGATGTAAATTAACCATGAATAACAGGGCAGACGACATTAATGAAAAAATTATACTAAAACTATTTAATTAATATAGCACATAATTACTTACAAACAATTACAAATATTACGTCAATTCTTCCACACCTTATTGCCGTAATAAGTACGTCAATTTCCTTCACTGTTATCATCACTCAAATTGTCTTAACTGCTGCTATCCCATCGCTTATTAATTTAGAAACGATCTGTTACATTATACACTTTTTGGTCCGATCTCACATGCTCTTTTAAATTTTCAAGACGTGGTCACATTTTGATGTCCAGCGTGTGAGATAAATACACTCAAATTCCTTTTTTGCTAAGTTTATAACACTGTCTACGAAAATAAACATTTTTTGTTTTAACATGCTTTTCCACAGTTGCCCAAATCAGTTCTAGGATTAAGAACCGGATGATAGGGTGGAAGTCGTAAAATGGAATGTCCATAGTTTGCTGAAATAATGATTATTTTAAAAGTTTAGTATGTTGGGTTATTATTTCAGAAGATGGAACAACAAAGAATTACATAAAAAATAGGATACAACAGGGAAAAAAGGCTATTCGTTTGCTAAACTCGTTACTTTGGTCGAACAAAATGAAACTTCAACCTAAACTGACAATCTACACAACTATTGAGGAGCCCATTTTAACTTATGGCTGCGAATGCTGGCAACTTTCAGGTAAAGAGAAAAAGATGATAGAAACTGTGGAAATGGACTTCTTAAGAAGATCGTGTAATATTTCTAGAATGCAACATGTTAGAAACGAAGATATAAGAAGGAAAACGGCGCATATTTACAACAGCAGAAAGAATAGAATCGAGACAGTTGCTATGGTATGGTCACGTAATGAGGATGGAGGAGAGCGATGGCCAAAGAAAGCATTGATTTATACTCCACAAAACAGGAGAAGAAAAGGAAAACTGACAACACAATGGAAAACAGGAATTAGGAAATGCATGAGAGGTCGAGCAATTGAAGACGATGACTGGAAAGATAGGGAGAAATGGCGATCGAAATGAGGGATGCGGCATAGACTGTAGGACACCCGCTAATAATAATAATGTTGGGTTATTTTGTTTAACCTAACTATTAAACAGAGCTCAGGTTATAACATAAATGGACTAAAGGAATCCCATTATTCAATAACCAGTTAATCATGTCTACCTTTTTGTTAATGATGTTGCAGGCGAATTTATTTATTTATTGAAATTTTCAGGCATTTTCGTCATTGTCTGTCCAAATTTTTGTAACCGATTTTGAACGGTGAAAACCAAAATTTCATCTGTGTATACTATGGACTACCGTTCTTCTCTGAATTGCTGTAATTTTCTTATATATCAACTCTTAAGATTTCAATGTCACGTTTTTCTATTTAAAAGTTTCCTATTGCTTTTGGCACGTTTCCGTCGAAATCTCATTTGACGAATAATGTGGTTCAGACTGGTAACGCTACCATTATAATTAATTTGTTCTTTAAAATTGTTTAAATTACTTTTGAATGTTAATCTTTACCCTTCTATGGGTTGACTTTGGTGAATAATTCGTCGAGTGGTGCACTTGTCGAAATCGTTTAAATCAGTTTTTATTTCATTTTTTGAACATTTTTATGGAGAGTCCTGAAAGATTTTATATCACCCATATACCATGATGTTTCTTTAATAATTCTAGAAACACTATTTATAGACACGCAGCACGCCTGAGCTACCCGTTCATGCAACTTTCTTTCTGATATATCCTTATCTTCCAATTTAATACACTTGTAGGCCTACACGTTATAAATTATTTTCCGACTCTGACTATGTAGGCCTATAACTTTCCTTTGCACTGAAGTCGACAGGCGACCCAGATTGACCCATTCCACTCTCCAAACCGGAAAATATAGCAATAAAGTAAACTCTATGCTTTTGATGAAAACCGGTGTTTTTGAAAAGTACGAACACAATTACATATCATGAGAACAGTTTATTCGTGTCTGGTAAGCTTACCTACGTTGTATTTTAGTTTATCTTATTACTACAGCCTTACTATTTGTCCATTCGTTGATTACACAATTTTTACCATATTTTCGGTAGGTTCTAACCCCCAAAACCCTCCTGGGTGCGCCACTGCCCAAATGTATGGGTTATACACTTTCCTGTGAATCGTTCGCTTAATTTTGTATGTCCTCGCAATTTTGCCGTTCACACCCAAACGATCGAGAACTAATGGTCCAAAATTAAGCGTGATGTACGGAGAAGAGTCGGGAGAATGTCTGTTAGTACATTTCAGACGTATTTAATTGACTATATTTGAAGAGAAATGTTTTTCTGTAGGAGAATTGTTTAATGATTTTTTAGCGGCTATTCATTATTTTTACACGCAATTTTTAAATTGAATATACAGTAATTTGTAGTTAATAAATTTAGCTAACCTACAAGTGAGTTAGACAAAATCTAAAAAATAAATAAAATTAAAAGGTATGTAAAGATATTAACATAGATGTGAAAAACGACAAGGCCTTACTGACCGCTTTTAGTAACTGAAGAAATTGGTGAAATAAGTATCAGCATTTCTCGATTTATTAGCGGCCGTGAGCATTCTCTGTAAGAAAATGCCTCTCAAGCCACTGGATGTAGCCACTATTATTATAATCCGTGGAGAAACCACAAGCCTATATAACAATAGACATGTCAATGAACAGTATCATAAAATAACCTTTTCCTGGTCTTACAAAAAGTGCAGGTATCCGATGACTTCTAGTACCCTCAACCCGAAATATTTTAATATCTTCTCTCTCTGTCTGTCTCTCTCTCTCTCTCTCTCTCCCTGCCTGCTTCTCGCAACATCTTGCTATTATTTCTAATACAAATAGAACTAATATTATGGAAATGTTAATATAAAATTTTATGCTATCTCACAACCCTCTGTCTCCCATCTCTCCATCTATCTCTAACTCAAGAAGTAATTATTATATGCATAGTTGTGATCGCTCTCCTTCCTTCTCCCCCCTTTCTCTCTCTCTCTCTCTCTCTCTCTCTCTCTCTCTCTCTCTCTCTCTCTCTCTCTCTCTCTCTCTCTCTCTCTCTCTCTCTCTCTCTCTGTCTCTCTCTCTCTCTCTCTCTCTCTCTCTCTCTCTCTCTCTCTCTCTCTCTCTCTCTCTCTCTCTCTATCTATTTATCAATCTCAATCCCAAAGAGAACTATAGAAAATTAAGAACTACAGAACTATAAACTATAGTTATAAAATTTTGTTACCCACAAAATTGATACAAATAAATGTTTTATAGCATTACTTCAAAATACTGTATGCATAATAATGAACAGTGACCAAAAATATAACTGATTATATTTTTTATATTATGAGTATAAGTTCATAACGTTTGGTATTACATTTATTATTTTTGACTGCCAATATGCATAAGAAATTTCTCTAGTAAATGAGATCAAAGTTACGTTATCACCCGGTATCAATGCATGTGAGAAAATATTAACATGCCCGTTAATTCCGTTAGTTAATCGGACGACAAGTGGTCAATCTTTACATAATTCGAAAGGCCAGTACGCTACTTTGGCATGCTTCGTAAAACACAATAATTATATTATCACGGTTAGTAGAATTGGATAGTGAAGTTTAAGAATTGTTGATAAATATTTGACAGTTTATAAATATTTAGTTAAAACTATGATTTAAAGTTGGCGCGTGAACAACGGAAAAGAATAATGGTCATTCGCCTGTAGTTAGTCACTCTTTCATACAAACAAATAAGCGTCAACGTAAACCGTGCAATACCCGGGGTTGAAATCTGGCAACGTCGCTGGAAGCAAAAACCGCTACAATTCGAAAAAAGTATACATTTCAGACGCTTCATTGTCGGGAAACTGAAAAGACGCCCTACTGTCGTAAATATAAAAAGATGCCATAATGACAGCGTTTTGTACAACAAAAATTATTTTCTTGTAGTAAGAGTATATTGAAATATAAAACGCAAAACACAAATAACATAATCACAAGAACGTAATGTTATAATAAAATTTCAATATACTCTTTGTTTTCGAGTAGACGCCAAAACGTATACATTTTGAAAAGACGCCAAAATGTTAGAAAAATGTATATATATATATATATATATATATTTTGTAACGTTCCGCGGTTAAATGGAGAGTATCGTTTATTAATTAATTATTGTTTATATTTGCGAATGTTCAATGTCGGTTAAAATTTATGTTTACCGAAATAAAACAAAAAAACTGAAATTGAGGGTGTGTGATTTGGGAGAATTCAATGAAGTAGTTTGACCGTAGTTAGGAGAGAGAGGACCAAGGATATTATCTCCGGAGTATACAATTACTTAATTTAAATATTCGCCACTCATGAGACCAGCTGATTTTGACGTCTGCATCCCAATTTGAGGTTAAAAAAAAAAAACACCAATTGACGGTAATACTTTCCCGGCGGTTCGTCCTCTTCTTGGTTTCCTGAAACTCTGTAACAACTACCCCTCTACAAGAAATAATACACACTTTATTATTTATAACAAATTATTCAGGGTATTTATTTATTAAATACACTGATTTTTTATCTTCTCCCAATACAAAAAAATTATAATCGATTCTCCCTGTCAACACCACATTGTTTCGATCTTATTTGATAAACATATGAATTATAACAAAATATTTTCTATCCTTGATAAAATATTAAAACAATAAAGAATTAATTTATTAATTTCCCCAGGGTTAAGGGTAAGTTCTTTGTGTTATGAGACGGTCAGAAATGAATAATAAAATACTACACTTTACAAAGAAAAATAGATTATATTTGTTTTTCTGTAGGATGTAGTTCCGGGTTTATCCGCTAGAGTACAGGTTATGTTATTTACTACCAACACGAAATCATTCAATGAATACTGAAACTGCACAAAGATTCGTTATGAAGGTTTTTTGGTTAACAAAATTAATAAAGTTTGTTTCACCTCTTTTCTTGAAGTGTTTACTTGAATGGTGCTGTTTCTAGTGTTGAGGTTACAGTTGTTTTGTAATTTAGTTAAATTTTTCTAAGATACAATCTCACCAAAAATCTCGAAGTGCCGTCAAACTAGGCCTGACCTGGTAGTTGGGTTATTTCAAATTTTCATCGAATAAAGAACGTGAATGTTGATACTTGAAGGAGTTCTAACATAAGGTGGACACCACTCGTTAATTTTTATGAAATTTAGCACTATTTCCAAAAGTATTCATTAGGTTTTTTTCCAATTTTTATAGACATTACACTTTTTTCAAACAAACGTTTTCCAATCGTTTTAACAATTAAAATTATATCTTGTTAGTTGGTTACTGTTAGTAACCCAGAATTTTTATATCATTTTTTATTGGTGCATCTATATACTTTTGAGTATATAGGCTGTTTTTAATTATTATAAATTTATTTCTTATTTATATAAAAATAATCCTTTTTAACTTTTGTTTATTATCCAATTTAATTTATATAAGGTTTTTCCTTCTATTTCCTCTTAACTTTATACATAGGTCTTTAATATTTTTATTTCCTTTAATAGTATTTATTTATTATTTATTATTTGCTTATAGTATCCTTACACTAAACTATTTTCTTCTGCCATTTTACTCATACAGTATTATTTTATTTTATTATTATTTTATATCTAACCCTGGGTTATCTTATATTCAAACACAATTATTATATTAAATATAAAATTATACCTAGGTACAAAATCTTTGTGGCCTAAACAATACAAATTATACAAAAATTCAAACAAAATACAGAATTGGTCAGTAGTAATATAGTCTACTGCTACAATTAATTGTACCTCCATCTACAGCATAAGTCTGCGAGATGCTCCTTTTAAAACCACTTACTTTATCACTGTGTTCACTACATCTCACTTTGTACCCTTTATATCACTTAATTATAGTTTATAGTGTTTTGTAATACAAAGTAATCTATAGCTATGTATATTATACCCATTTCTGACCTTTATAGTGGGGTGATTACGTTATCATTTTTGGGACTGGGTTATGTAACGTTACTATATATATATATATGTATATATATATATATTTTGTAACTCTACTTATATGCGTTGTTGTTGTGTTGTGTGAGTGTATGAGTACCTACCTGCTGTCCGATCTTGCGGTTTTCTTCCGACTAGGGCGTGTGGATTTTGGATTTGATTTCGCAAGTATGTAATCTCAAATTTATGACAACAGCACACAAAATAAGCTACTTTAAAAGTGAAGAGTTTTGTGAGGTTGGTAGGCTTTGTAGTACAACAATAAAAAGATACAATATGGGGTAATAAAACGGTGTTTATTACTCCAATAACACACAAGAATAAAATGGTTATGTAATCAATAATCTTACAGTCTAAACAATGAATCGATCTTGAATAATGTTTTTCAAATGGTTGATAATTTTAAGAAGTTAAACTCGTTATTCTGAAGAGTTAATTCCAAGTGAAAATTTAATTAATTAATTTATTTTAATTTAATTAAATTGCTTTAAATTATTAGATTCAAATGAAAATAAAAATAAAATATAAAAACTCTAAAGTTAATTGAATATGTTCTAAAATAAATTAGGCGTGACAGTCTAGTTCACGTCCTTTTATTTTCTAGGGATTTGACTCTCGTATACTGCAGTATGAGCTAGTGATTAAATTGTTTGTTAAGATTTGTATAGCGCTTCTGTTTTATCTCTATTAATTCTTAACTAAAACTTACTAATTACTTATACTGGCTATACAGTTTATCACATATGAATTATTCTTATTTACTAGAGTCTTTGATTTTTGTGGCACCTGAATGATTTAAATTACAATGCTTTTAATTGAAAAAGAAAGAAAATTTAATGTTTGAAAAATTGATAAGTTGATTTTGCTTTCCTGTGTTTGAAGTGGATTGTAGAGTTGCTCCAACTGTCCCTCGCTGTCCTGGTCCGATCTGCTAGAGATAGTGATCTACTGGAGCGTCCTGGATTTCGGCGTTGAGTTCAGGATTCAGCAACACTCTCCTCTCCTGCTGTTTGTTGAAGTTTTTACGTCTGCGGCTTTCTGCGAGAACTGGTTTATGTCCCTCGTCGATGGCACGTCCCACGTCAGCGTGTGTGTGTGTGTCGTTCGAGTGGTAGCTCTGCTCGTCAGCTGATTCACTAATGGTTTAGACGGCCTCTCTGTCGTATTCTTGAAGTAAGGTCTTGTAGTCTTGTAGATCTCTTGCGTGCTTATGACCACCGCTTGTAGTACACAATAAGCTTGTTTGTTGAGATGAAGAGTATCTCGACTGGATGCTATAATTACGAATCGTACAGTTGATCTGTATTTATAATGTTCGTAATTATGCGTGTCGACCACGTAGAATCTTCAGATGAATCTTCACAACTACGGTTTCGAGACGATCGAAGAATTACGTCTGTACTTCGCAAATACTGGCAGTAGAGTGTTCGTTCAGCCCCAAAACTCCGCGCTGGTTGGGATTCCTTCAAATGATTTGATTGGCTGACACACTCTCCCTACTACACAAAATTTGAATTACCTTAGTCCGTGAGAACGAAGTTAGTTTCCCACAGACGGAGAATTAATATTATTACTAATATTCTTAACACAGCGGAACTGAATTGTCGGTCCGGATTTCCTGTGATAGTTTTAAATTGCAATTATCTTGGTTGCAAACCAAGTTGTGCTAAATCTAAAATATACAATTTGTTGGAAATTTTTATATTTATAACATATTAAAAGCTCATTAATGTAGCTCAATAATTACAGGAGTTATTCACATTAAATTAATTAACTCCGTTATTAGTTAATTATATTGCGTATAATTCGCAAACCTTATTATTAATATTTCGGCAAACCTTTTGGCTATAATAGATTTCGCCTTAATTTACTGGTTCCCGAAATATTAATAATTAAAAGTTTGGGGTGTGGCTGTTGTTTCTACAGCGAGCTGATTATGTAACCGCCGCGTGTGCGTCTTTTTACAAAGCATTATTTTGATCGCTACTACATACAAGTGGAGTTTTGACTACTAAAATTTATTTAAACATGATTATAGTATACAGTTAACATATAACTCCAAATAATTGATATTTGGTCCTGTTATATACTCCCCTGCTTACTTAAAAAAAAATGAGTGTAATAATTACAATTATTTTTTTTTTCCATTATTATAAATATACTTTGTAACGATTATACTTGCTACTATACATTGTATTACTTATTTAAGGACACATACATGGGTGTCATTGTTCTTCCATATATACAACTTAATTCTAATTACACCCTATTAATAATATTATAATTGAAATCATTGTGTAGTAAATGTTTTCAGAACTGTTAGTAGCTAATCGCAGCGTTTAAGAATGTTAGATAGTCAACAGTGGCACACGCTCGCAGGAATGCGCTGAGGTTTGTTTACAATTGTTATTGCACACCGCGCGGCGCTAATTGCTTGACCTACATTCTAACAGCTGGACGGTAGCTTGCGTTACGTAACAATTTCCTGCTCGTGCGTTGGCTTCCCCTTGCATTATACGCTTGTTAGTTACCGCGCTACAAATGCATTATCATTTATACACAATTTATTTACAATTATTATTAATATTATAAAACACAGTTTTTTTTTTAATTCTAATTATTATTTAATTAAATTATTTTTAACTCTAAATATTATTTATTTTTAAAGTCGTATTATTTCGTACCGACGCGCCTTGGAATTTCATGTTACTCATAGTATTTTCTTAAAGAGCTCGCATGGTATTTCCCTACCGTTTTTGTTCGGTCGAGCGTCGTAACGATAAAGGTGTAAGGTGCTAGTTGCTCAGCCAAAAGATACGGACCATTATATAAACGAAAAAACTTTGCGGCTACATTTATGTCTCTCCGGCCCACGGGGTTTGCCTTGAAAAGCACTTTCTCTCCTACTACAAAGTTGGTTAGTTTATGAGTAGTATTGAATTTGTCCGCCCTTTTTCAACTATCCTGTCCTTTACAAAGTTGGTTTTTACACTGAACCGGCAGAGGTAGATTATAGGTCTTTGGCCTGCGTAAATAATTATGCCAAAATCTCTCTGGCTTTGTTCCAGAGTCTAACTCTGCTGGTGTGTATTCAGTGGTGTCATGATAATTTTCGTTTATCGCCGTTTCAAAGAATGATAGGAACTCGGGCCATTTGCTTTGCTCCTTATAGCAATATATACGGAACATTTTTCCTATTTCCCGATTCACCCTTTCGGCGAGGTTGCCCTGTGGTCGTCTTATCGAGGTGAGGATTGCTTTAATGCCATTACGTTCCAGGGTTGCTGCCCAGTGTTTATTTTGGAATTGCTTTCCCTGGTCACTAAGCACGCTCCTTATCGGTCCATGTTGCGGAATATACTTCTTGAGTATAATGTTCAAAACAGATTTTGTGGTGGGTCTAGGGATCGCGTATAGGCTAACTTTCTTTGTGAATACATCGACACAAACTACAATATGTTTTAGGTTTCTGGTAGCCTTAGGTAGTGGTCCCAGAAAGTCGGTGGCGATCATCTGTCCCTTACCTTCCGTTATCACATTTGCCATGGGAACGTAAGTGTGCAAATTTGGTGCTTTCGCGGTTTGACATTGATGACATGTTTTTAACAACTTCCTTACTCTCCGATACATGTTTGTAATAGTAAAATCCTCCTGTAATATCTTTACACATTTTACTGGTGATGCGTGTGCCATTTTTACATGTAACGGGTGTGTTACACACGCAAGCATAGCTGGAGATAATACCACCTTCCATTCGCCCTGTAACAATTTATACAATATATTATCTTGTATGAGATAATGCGGACTTGGGTGAGCTGCTCTCATTTGCTTTTTAGCAAGGAGTGTGGGGTCATTGTCCTGCTCGTGTCCTATGTTTCGTAGCATATTGGTTGCTTCAGGCGCGACAGTGTACTGCATATTTAATACCCTCAACTCGTCGTCAGCTGCTTCGTATACCTCCTCCTTTTCTACAGGCGGATATCTGCTTAAGGTGTCTGCTGTGGTATTCTCTGCTCCTTTGCAATATTTAATAGTAAAAGAATACTCTTGAATAGCTAACACCCATCGTGTTAGTCGGGAATTGGCTAGTCGGCATTTCAATATAAAGGATAACGCCTGATTATCTGTGTGGATCTCGAAATGGGTACCGTATAGGTAATGTCTGAATTTTCTGAGAGCGTTTATGATGGCGAGTATTTCTTTCTCAGAAGTACAATAATGCAACTCAGCGCCTTTGAGCGTTCTATTAGCGTATGCGACAACATGAAGACTACCATGCTCGTCTTCCTGGTGCAACACGGCGCCGATAGCATACTCGCTAGCGTCAGTATACATTATGTACTTCCTGCCCTGTTGTGGATGGAACAATTGTAAGTTAGTTTGGAACAGGCCCTTAACCCTCTCAAACGCATCGTTTTGTTCAGAACCCCATTTCCACTTTACATTTTTGCGTACCAGCTGTAGCAAGGGGACTGTATATTCGGCGTATTTGCTGGTGAATTTCCTGTAGTATCCCGTGAGTCCAAGGAATGCTCGTAGTGCTTTGAGGTTCTTGGGCACTGGGAACTCCACAATACTCTTGAGCTTCTCTGGGTCCGTACTGATGCCTGTAGCTGAGATTATATGTCCCAGGAATTTAATTCGAGACTTAATGAACTCGCACTTGTGTAGTTTGAGTTTAATGTTGGCTAGCCTCAGCTTCTGGAAGACGCTCCTCAGATGGTGTTCTTCCAAAGTGCGGGACATCACGAGGATGTCGTCGACGAATATCACAGTGTAAGGGTCTACCTCGGGTCCTAGAGCTCTCTCGAGGCATCTTACAATAGCGGCGAGACTCGTGCTAAGGCCAAAAGGTACCACCTTGTGCTGGTAGCATTTGTTGTTATAAATAAATGCTGTATACTTACGGTCTTGCTCGCACAGCGGGACCTGCCAGAAGCTCGCCGTCAGATCTAGCTTCGTGAGGTACCTGGCTCCTTCACATTTTATGAAGAGGTCCTCCGCTGTTGGTGCGCAGTCAAATTCCTTTTCTACCAGATTATTTAAATTCCGCATATCCAGGCAGAGTCGGATTTCTCCAGTCTTCTTGCGGACGACTAGCAGTGGGTTGAGGAAGCTGCTATTAGATCTTTCTATAATGTCTTCCTCCAACATCCGCTGTATCTCCTGCTGGACCTCGGCCTGGTACTTTATAGGTACCTGGTAGATTCTCCTTATGAACTTCTCTGGCTCTATGAGGTTGATCCTATGTTCATAAACTGACGTGATTGAGTGCTCCCCACTGAAGATATCACTGAACTCTTCTTGCAGCGACGACAATCTCCTTTCAGTTTGGGAATCTAACGTTGTTTCCCCCGATCACCGTTTTTATAATTAATTACCTGTTTTGGTGGCCGTGTAATTTTAATTGGGTCACCGTGGTTGTGTGTGTGTGTGTGTGTGTGTGTGTGTGTGTGTGTGTGTGTGTGTGTGTGTGTGTGTGTGTGTGTGTGTGTGTGTGTGTGTGTGTGTGTGTGTGTGTGTGTGTGTGTGTTCAATTTGAAGGTGTAACTAATGTTGTCAATAGTACATTTTAATAAGTGTTCACTAGTGTTAATTTCCGCGCGTATTTGCTCTAATACATCGACCCCCAATAACACATCACATATCAAATTGTTTATACCTACTACACACACTTCAAATTGCACTTTTTCTAGCATAATTGTTAGATAGTATTGCGTGTCAATTTTTTCTTTGGTATCTGTAGCGGTTCGTATATAAAATTGATTTATTGGAAGTGATGGGGCCGTACGAAAATACTTTTTGTTCGCACGCAGGAATCTTTCACTGACGCCGGAAACAACGCTGCCGGTGTCCAACAAAATTTGTGTGGGAACGCCGTTGACAAAGGCATGCAATACCGGACACGCCGCGCTCACTGGCCTTTGTTGCGCGGTACCGGATTCTAGCAACGGATCCCTGACGTCCGGTGGGAACACATTATTAACGGGCACATACGTTACATAATTAAAAGTACACTTTTCACACAATATATAATTCTTATATCTAGCATGCTTACATCTACATATTTTTGCCGGGTTTATAGCGCGTCCTTGCTGGATGCGCATTTTGGCACGTTTTTTGCAGATTGATAATTTTTTGATTTATTGTTAGGGTCCTTAATGCTTTGGGTGTCGCTGTCTTTCGCAGTTGTATCAGCTTTCGCTATTCAACCGTTTGAATTGCTCTGATCGGGGCCCCGTCATTACCCTTACCTTGCCCCTTTGGTCTACCGACATTTGGTTTACCTTTGTATTCAAAGGTTTTATTTGGCGGTTTTGACGGTGTCTGGGGTGGAGTAGAACTTGTACTTGGTCTCTGATCAGGTTGTTGATGGTATTGTACCCGTGTATTCTGACCTTCATTATTTCGGCAAAAATCTGGGTTATAACGCCAACCGCCTAAATCAAAAACTGTCTTGCTTTGGGACACTAGAATGAGCAGTTCATCGACCGTGCGTATACTTTGCGTAAACACAGCTACCCTTATATTGTTATTGAAATGATAGGCTAGTTTAGTGACTATGTCAATCTCTGAAAATGCTGGGGTTAAATGCTTTGCGCGCTCGACCTGCTGGATGATATAATGTTCTGCCGTAACACCCATTTTCCGTTCAAAACGCCCATATTCTAATTCATTGCTTAGCAGTCTTTGAGTATGCGAATTCCAATACCGGCTTTCAAATTTCTGTTTGAACTCCGCGTATGTGGACACTTTATCGCGTACAATGTTATACCATTTACGCGCCGAATCACGCATCGCGTTTACTACCCATTGTATTTTATCTTGATCTTCGAGTCTCGAACCTACTCTCGACATTTCATTTTCACAGGCTAATAAAAATTCAATAGGGTTTTCGTTATTTTCCCCCGTAAAATATACACGATTTTTTTCATCGACAGGACCTTGTACTAGAATATTAGGAGCGGATCTCCTGCGTACTTCCTGTCGTACTTTCAAAATCTCGTCGTTAAGTGCTTGTAATACACTTTCTTTATTAGAGTCTATGTTGGATCGCGTCTCTACAATTGAAGCGTCAAGTCTATTTACTTGGCGTTGCGTTTCTGTCGCATCCATTTGAATTCTTATCTCGAGCGAGTTGACCTTCTTCGCGACCTCCGCGGTTTGTTTTTCGCTCCTACTAATGTGTTCTTTGAATCGGCCCTCCATACGCGTAACTTGTTCAATAAACGATTTTTGCATTGTGGTCTCAAAAACCTTAAACCGTTCATTTATGTTCGTTTCTACCGTATGTACTTTTTCTCCGACTTCCGTGACTTTAGCGGTTAACTCTTCATTGCTTTCCGCGATTTCGGTGACTTTAACAGTTAATTGTTTATTGGTTTGTTTAATTTCCGCGTTTATGTCTGCGTTGCTATGCTCTAATGCTTCTGTTAGGCTGACTTTTTGCGCCTCAATTTTGGACGTTATTTCCGCGATATTGAGCTCAGCTTTGGCTGCGCTCTGTTCAAATTTCGTGTCTATTTTAGCGGTCAAATCCGCGTTCATTTGCTGCATTTGTTTAAGTATTTTATCCATATCCATTTTTACACAATAATTTCAAATATAGAATAATTTCAAATACACAGTAATTTCACTGCTGTACCACCACCAATCACAAAACTCTTCTTAGGGGATTGTTCAGTTGGACGCCAGCTGTTTTAAGAGTTAAAACAGCAAACTTTGTTCTAAACGTAAAAATTAAATTTAAATTGAATTTAATTTCTGGCCCCACGTGCAGGGCGACATATGTAACTCTACTTATATGCGTTGTTGTTGTGTTGTGTGAGTGTATGAGTACCTACCTGCTGTCCGATCTTGCGGTTTTCTTCCGACTAGGGCGTGTGGATTTTGGATTTGATTTCGCAAGTATGTAATCTCAAATTTATGACAACAGCACACAAAATAAGCTACTTTAAAAGTGAAGAGTCTTGTGAGGTTGGTAGGCTTTGTAGTACAACAATAAAAAGATACAATATGGGGTAATAAAACGGTGTTGATTACTCCAATAACACACAAGAATAAAATGGTTATGTAATCAATAATCTTACAGTCTAAACAATGAATCGATCTTGAATAATGTTTTTCAAATGGTTGATCATTTTAAGAAGTTAAACTCGTTATTCTGAAGAGTTAATTCCAAGTGAAAATTTAATTAATTAATTTATTTTAATTTAATTAAATTGCTTTAAATTATTAGATTCAAATGAAAATAAAAATAAAATATAAAAACTCTAAAGTTAATTGAAAATGTTCTAAAATAAATTAGGCGTGACAGTCTAGTTCACGTCCTTTTATTTTCTAGCGATTTTACTCTCGTATACTGCAGTATGAGCTAGTGATTAAATTGTCTGTTAAGATTTGTATAGCGCTTCTGTTTTATCTCTATTAATTCTTAACTAAAACTTACTAATTACTTATACTGGCTATACAGTTTATCACATATGAATTATTCTTATTTACTAGAGTCTTTGATTTTTGTGGCACCTGAATGATTTAAATTACAATGCTTTTAATTGAAAAAGAAAGAAAATTTAATGTTTGAAAAATAGATAAGTTGATTTTGCTTTCCTGTGTTTTAAGTGGATTGTAGAGTTGCTCCAACTGTCCCTCGCTGTCCTGGTCCGATCTGCTAGAGATAGTGATCTACTGGAGCGTCCTGGATTTCGGCGTTGAGTTCAGGATTCAGCAACACTCTCCTCTCCTGCTGTTTGTTGAAGTTTTTACGTCTGCGGCTTTCTGCGAGAACTGGTTTATGTCCCTCGTCGATGGCACGTCCCACGTCAGCGTGTGTGTGTGTGTGTGTCGTTCGAGTGGTAGCTCTGCTCGTCAGCTGGTTCACTAATGGTTTAGACGGCCTCTCTGTCGTATTCTTGAAGTAAGGTCTTGTAGTCTTGTAGATCTCTTGCGTGCTTATGACCACCGCTTGTAGTACACAATAAGCTTGTTTGTTGAGATGAAGAGTATCTCGACTGGATGCTATAATTACGAATCGTACAGTTGATCTGTATTTATAATGTTCGTAATTATGCGTGTCGACCACGTAGAATCTTCAGATGAATCTTCACAACTACGGTTTCGAGACGATCGAAGAATTACGTCTGTACTTCGCAAATACTGGCAGTAGAGTGTTCGTTCAGCCCCAAAACTCCGCGCTGGTTGAGATTCCTTCAAATGATTTGATTGGCTGACACACTCTCCCTACTACACAAAATTTGAATTACCTTAGTCCGTGAGAACGAAGTTAGTTTCCCACAGACGGAGAATTAATATTATTACTAATATTCTTAACACAGCGGAACTGAATTGTCGGTCCGGATTTCCTGTGATAGTTTTAAATTGCAATTATCTTGGTTGCAAACCAAGTTGTGCTAAATCTAAAATATACAATTTGTTGGAAATTTTTATATTTATAACATATTAAAAGCTCATTAATGTAGCTCAATAATTACAGGAGTTATTCACATTAAATTAATTAACTCCGTTATTAGTTAATTATATTGCGTATAATTCGCAAACCTTATTATTAATATTTCGGCAAACCTTTTGGCTATAATAGATTTCGCCTTAATTTACTGGTTCCCGAAATATTAATAATTAAAAGTTTGGGGTGTGGCTGTTGTTTCTACAGCGAGCTGATTATGTAACCGCCGCGTGTGCGTCTTTTTACAAAGCATTATTTTGATCGCTACTACATACAAGTGGAGTTTTGACTACTAAAATTTATTTAAACATGATTATAGTATACAGTTAACATATAACTCCAAATAATTGCTATTTGGTCCTGTTATATACTCCCCTGCTTACTTAAAAAAAAATGAGTGTAATAATTACAATTATTTTTTTTTCCATTATTATAAATATACTTTGTAACGATTATACTTGCTACTATACATTGTATTACTTATTTAAGGACACATACATGGGTGTCATTGTTCTTCCATATATACAACTTAATTCTAATTACACCCTATTAATAATATTATAATTGAAATCATTGTGTAGTAAATGTTTTCAGAACTGTTAGTAGCTAATCGCAGCGTTTAAGAATGTTAGATAGTCAACAGTGGCACACGCTCGCAGGAATGCGCTGAGGTTTGTTTACAATTGTTATTGCACACCGCGCGGCGCTAATTGCTTGACCTACATTCTAACAGCTGGACGGTAGCTTGCGTTACGTAACAATTTCCTGCTCGTGCGTTGGCTTCCCCTTGCATTATACGCTTGTTAGTTACCGCGCTACAAATGCATTATCATTTATACACAATTTATTTACAATTATTATTAATATTATAAAACACAGTTTTTTTTTAATTCTAATTATTATTTAATTAAATTATTTTTAACTCTAAATATTATTTATTTTTAAAGTCGTATTATTTCGTACCGACGCGCCTTGGAATTTCATGTTACTCATAGTATTTTCTTAAAGAGCTCGCATGGTATTTCCCTACCGTTTTTGTTCGGTCGAGCGTCGTAACGATAAAGGTGTAAGGTGCTAGTTGCTCAGCCAAAAGATACGGACCATTATATAAACGAAAAAACTTTGCGGCTACATTTATGTCTCTCCGGCCCACGGGGTTTGCCTTGAAAAGCACTTTCTCTCCTACTACAAAGTTGGTTAGTTTATGAGTAGTATTGAATTTGTCCGCCCTTTTTCAACTATCCTGTCCTTTACAAAGTTGGTTTTTACACTGAACCGGCAGAGGTAGATTATAGGTCTTTGGCCTGCGTAAATAATTATGCCAAAATCTCTCTGGCTTTGTTCCAGAGTCTAACTCTGCTGGTGTGTATTCAGTGGTGTCATGATAATTTTCGTTTATCGCCGTTTCAAAGAATGATAGGAACTCGGGCCATTTGCTTTGCTCCTTATAGCAATATATACGGAACATTTTTCCTATTTCCCGATTCACCCTTTCGGCGAGGTTGCCCTGTGGTCGTCTTATCGAGGTGAGGATTGCTTTAATGCCATTACGTTCCAGGGTTGCTGCCCAGTGTTTATTTTGGAATTGCTTTCCCTGGTCACTAAGCACGCTCCTTATCGGTCCATGTTGCGGAATATACTTCTTGAGTATAATGTTCAAAACGGATTTTGTGGTGGGTCTAGGGATCCCGTATAGGCTAACTTTCTTTGTGAATACATCGACACAAACTACAATATGTTTTAGGTTTCTGGTAGCCTTAGGTAGTGGTCCCAGAAAGTCGGTGGCGATCATCTGTCCCTTACCTTCCGTTATCACATTTGCCATGGGAACGTAAGTGTGCAAATTTGGTGCTTTCGCGGTTTGACATTGATGACATGTTTTTAACAACTTCCTTACTCTCCGATACATGTTTGTAATAGTAAAATCCTCCTGTAATATCTTTACACATTTTACTGGTGATGCGTGTGCCATTTTTACATGTAACGGGTGTGTTACACACGCAAGCATAGCTGGAGATAATACCACCTTCCATTCGCCCTGTAACAATTTATACAATATATTATCTTGTATGAGATAATGCGGACTTGGGTGAGCTGCTCTCATTTGCTTTTTAGCAAGGAGTGTGGGGTCATTGTCCTGCTCGTGTCCTATGTTTCGTAGCATATTGGTTGCTTCAGGCGCGACAGTGTACTGCATATTTAATACCCTCAACTCGTCGTCAGCTGCTTCGTATACCTCCTCCTTTTCTACAGGCGGATATCTGCTTAAGGTGTCTGCTGTGGTATTCTCTGCTCCTTTGCAATATTTAATAGTAAAAGAATACTCTTGAATAGCTAACACCCATCGTGTTAGTCGGGAATTGGCTAGTCGGCATTTCAATATAAAGGATAACGCCTGATTATCTGTGTGGATCTCGAAATGGGTACCGTATAGGTAATGTCTGAATTTTCTGAGAGCGTTTATGATGGCGAGTATTTCTTTCTCAGAAGTACAATAATGCAACTCAGCGCCTTTGAGTGTTCTATTAGCGTATGCGACAACATGAAGACTACCATGCTCGTCTTCCTGCTGCAACACGGCGCCGATAGCATACTCGCTAGCGTCAGTATACATTATGTACTTCCTGCCCTGTTGTGGATGGAACAATTGTAAGTTAGTTTGGAACAGGCCCTTAACCCTCTCAAACGCATCGTTTTGTTCAGAACCCCATTTCCACTTTACATTTTTGCGTACCAGCTGTAGCAAGGGGACTGTATATTCGGCGTATTTGCTGGTGAATTTCCTGTAGTATCCCGTGAGTCCAAGGAATGCTCGTAGTGCTTTGAGGTTCTTGGGCACTGGGAACTCCACAATACTCTTGAGCTTCTCTGGGTCCGTACTGATGCCTGTAGCTGAGATTATATGTCCCAGGAATTTAATTCGAGACTTAATGAACTCGCACTTGTGTAGTTTGAGTTTAATGTTGGCTAGCCTCAGCTTCTGGAAGACGCTCCTCAGATGGTGTTCTTCCAAAGTGCGGGACATCACGAGGATGTCGTCGACGAATATCACAGTGTAAGGGTCTACCTCGGGTCCTAGAGCTCTCTCGAGGCATCTTACAATAGCGGCGAGACTCGTGCTAAGGCCAAAAGGTACCACCTTGTGCTGGTAGCATTTGTTGTTATAAATAAATGCTGTATACTTACGGTCTTGCTCGCACAGCGGGACCTGCCAGAAGCTCGCCGTCAGATCTAGCTTCGTGAGGTACCTGGCTCCTTCACATTTTATGAAGAGGTCCTCCGCTGTTGGTGCGCAGTCAAATTCCTTTTCTACCAGATTATTTAAATTCCGCATATCCAGGCAGAGTCGGATTTCTCCAGTCTTCTTGCGGACGACTAGCAGTGGGTTGAGGAAGCTGCTATTAGATCTTTCTATAATGTCTTCCTCCAACATCCGCTGTATCTCCTGCTGGACCTCGGCCTGGTACTTTATAGGTACCTGGTAGATTCTCCTTATGAACTTCTCTGGCTCTATGAGGTTGATCCTATGTTCATAAACTGACGTGATTGAGTGCTCCCCACTGAAGATATCACTGAACTCTTCTTGCAGCGACGACAATCTCCTTTCAGTTTGGGAATCTAACGTTGTTTCCCCCGATCACCGTTTTTATAATTAATTACCTGTTTTGGTGGCCGTGTAATTTTAATTGGGTCACCGTGGTTGTGTGTGTGTGTGTGTGTGTGTGTGTGTGTGTGTGTGTGTGTGTATGTGTGTGTGTGTGTGTGTGTGTGTGTGTGTGTGTGTGTGTGTGTGTGTGTGTGTGTGTGTGTGTGTGTGTGTGTGTGTGTGTGTGTGTGTGTGTGTGTGTGTGTGTGTGTGTTCAATTTGAAGGTATAACTAATGTTGTCAATAGTACATTTTAATAAGTGTTCACTAGTGTTAATTTCCGCGCGTATTTGCTCTAATACATCGACCCCCAATAACACATCACATATCAAATTGTTTATACCTACTACACACACTTCAAATTGCACTTTTTCTAGCATAATTGTTAGATAGTATTGCGTGTCAATTTTTTCTTTGGTATCTGTAGCGGTTCGTATATAAAATTGATTTATTGGAAGTGATGGGGCCGTACGAAAATACTTTTTGTTCGCACGCAGGAATCTTTCACTGACGCCGGAAACAACGCTGCCGGTGTCCAACAAAATTTGTGTGGGAACGCCGTTGACAAAGGCATGCAATACCGGACACGCCGCGCTCACTGGCCTTTGTTGCACGGTACCGGATTCTAGCAACGGATCCCTGACGTCCGGTGGGAACACATTATTAACGGGCACATACGTTACATAATTAAAAGTACACTTTTCACACAATATATAATTCTTATATCTAGCATGCTTACATCTACATATTTTTGCCGGGTTTATAGCGCGTCCTTGCTGGATGCGCATTTTGGCACGTTTTTTGCAGATTGATAATTTTTTGATTTATTGTTAGGGTCCTTAATGCTTTGGGTGTCGCTGTCTTTCGCAGTTGTATCAGCTTTCGCTATTCAACCGTTTGAATTGCTCTGATCGGGGCCCCGTCGTTACCCTTACCTTGCCCCTTTGGTCTACCGACATTTGGTTTACCTTTGTATTCAAAGGTTTTATTTGGCGGTTTTGACGGTGTCTGGGGTGGAGTAGAACTTGTACTTGGTCTCTGATCAGGTTGTTGATGGTATTGTACCCGTGTATTCTGACCTTCGTTATTTCGGCAAAAATCTGGGTTATAACGCCAACCGCCTAAATCAAAAACTGTCTCGCTTTGGGACACTAGAATGAGCAGTTCATCGACCGTGCGTATACTTTGCGTAAACACAGCTACCCTTATATTGTTATTGAAATGATAGGCTAGTTTAGTGACTATGTCAATCTCTGAAAATGCTGGGGTTAAATGCTTTGCGCGCTCGACCTGCTGGATGATATAATGTTTTGCCGTAACACCCATTTTCCGTTCAAAACGCCCATATTCTAATTCATTGCTTAGCAGTCTTTGAGTATGCGAATTCCAATACCGGCTTTCAAATTTCTGTTTGAACTCCGCGTATGTGGACACTTTATCGCGTACAATGTTATACCATTTACGCGCCGAATCACGCATCGCGTTTACTACCCATTGTATTTTATCTTGATCTTCGAGTCTCGAACCTACTCTCGACATTTCATTTTCACAGGCTAATAAAAATTCAATAGGGTTTTCGTTATTTTCCCCCGTAAAATATACACGATTTTTTTCATCGACAGGACCTTGTACTAGAATATTAGGAGCGGATCTCCTGCGTACTTCCTGTCGTACTTTCAAAATCTCGTCGTTAAGTGCTTGTAATACACTTTCTTTATTAGAGTCTATGTTGGATCGCGTCTCTACAATTGAAGCGTCAAGTCTATTTACTTGGCGTTGCGTTTCTGTCGCATCCATTTGAATTCTTATCTCGAGCGAGTCGACCTTCTTCGCGACCTCCGCGGTTTGTTTTTCGCACCTACTAATGTGTTCTTTGAATCGGCCCTCCATACGCGTAACTTGTTCAATAAACGATTTTTGCATTGTGGTCTCAAAAACCTTAAACCGTTCATTTATGTTCGTTTCTACCGTATGTACTTTTTCTCCGACTTCCGTGACTTTAGCGGTTAACTCTTCATTGCTTTCCGCGATTTCGGTGACTTTAACAGTTAATTGTTTATTGGTTTGTTTAATTTCCGCGTTTATGTCTGCGTTGCTATGCTCTAATGCTTCTGTTAGGCTGACTTTTTGCGCCTCAATTTTGGACGTTATTTCCGCGATACTGAGCTCAGCTTTGGCTGCGCTCTGTTCAAATTTCGTGTCTATTTTAGCGGTCAAATCCGCGTTCATTTGCTGCATTTGTTTAAGTATTTTATCCATATCCATTTTTACACAATAATTTCAAATATAGAATAATTTCAAATACACAGTAATTTCACTGCTGTACCACCACCAATCACAAAACTCTTCTTAGGGGATTGTTCAGTTGGACGCCAGCTGTTTTAAGAGTTAAAACAGCAAACTTTGTTCTAAACGTAAAAATTAAATTTAAATTGAATTTAATTTCTGGCCCCACGTGCAGGGCGACATATGTAACTCTACTTATATGCGTTGTTGTTGTGTTGTGTGAGTGTATGAGTACCTACCTGCTGTCCGATCTTGCGGTTTTCTTCCGACTAGGGCGTGTGGATTTTGGATTTGATTTCGCAAGTATGTAATCTCAAATTTATGACAACAGCACACAAAATAAGCTACTTTAAAAGTGAAGAGTTTTGTGAGGTTGGTAGGCTTTGTAGTACAACAATAAAAAGATACAATATGGGGTAATAAAACGGTGTTGATTACTCCAATAACACACAAGAATAAAATGGTTATGTAATCAATAATCTTACAGTCTAAACAATGAATCGATCTTGAATAATGTTTTTCAAATGGTTGATCATTTTAAGAAGTTAAACTCGTTATTCTGAAGAGTTAATTCCAAGTGAAAATTTAATTAATTAATTTATTTTAATTTAATTAAATTGCTTTAAATTATTAGATTCAAATGAAAATAAAAATAAAATATAAAAACTCTAAAGTTAATTGAATATGTTCTAAAATAAATTAGGCGTGACAGTCTAGTTCACGTCCTTTTATTTTCTAGCGATTTTACTCTCGTATACTGCAGTATGAGCTAGTGATTAAATTGTCTGTTAAGATTTGTATAGCGCTTCTGTTTTATCTCTATTAATTCTTAACTAAAACTTACTAATTACTTATACTGGCTATACAGTTTATCACATATGAATTATTCTTATTTACTAGAGTCTTTGATTTTTGTGGCACCTGAATGATTTAAATTACAATGCTTTTAATTGAAAAAGAAAGAAAATTTAATGTTTGAAAAATAGATAAGTTGATTTTGCTTTCCTGTGTTTTAAGTGGATTGTAGAGTTGCTCCAACTGTCCCTCGCTGTCCTGGTCCGATCTGCTAGAGATAGTGATCTACTGGAGCGTCCTGGATTTCGGTGTTGAGTTCAGGATTCAGCAACACTCTCCTCTCCTGCTGTTTGTTGAAGTTTTTACGTCTGCGGCTTTCTGCTAGAACTGGTTTATGTCCCTCGTCGATGGCACGTCCCACGTCAGCGTGTGTGTGTGTGTCGTTCGAGTGGTAGCTCTGCTCGTCAGCTGGTTCACTAATGGTTTAGACGGCCTCTCTGTCGTATTCTTGAAGTAAGGTCTTGTAGTCTTGTAGATCTCTTGCGTGCTTATGACCACCGCTTGTAGTACACAATAAGCTTGTTTGTTGAGATGAAGAGTATCTCGACTGGATGCTATAATTACGAATCGTACAGTTGATCTGTATTTATAATGTTCGTAATTATGCGTGTCGACCACGTAGAATCTTCAGATGAATCTTCACAACTACGGTTTCGAGACGATCGAAGAATTACGTCTGTACTTCGCAAATACTGGCAGTAGAGTGTTCGTTCAGCCCCAAAACTCCGCGCTGGTTGAGATTCCTTCAAATGATTTGATTGGCTGACACACTCTCCCTACTACACAAAATTTGAATTACCTTAGTCCGTGAGAACGAAGTTAGTTTCCCACAGACGGAGAATTAATATTATTACTAATATTCTTAACACAGCGGAACTGAATTGTCGGTCCGGATTTCCTGTGATAGTTTTAAATTGCAATTATCTTGGTTGCAAACCAAGTTGTGCTAAATCTAAAATATGCAATTTGTTGGAAATTTTTATATTTATAACATATTAAAAGCTCATTAATGTAGCTCAATAATTACAGGAGTTATTCACATTAAATTAATTAACTCCGTTATTAGTTAATTATATTGCGTATAATTCGCACACCTTATTATTAATATTTCGGCAAACCTTTTGGCTATAATAGATTTCGCCTTAATTTACTGGTTCCCGAAATATTAATAATTAAAAGTTTGGGGTGTGGCTGTTGTTTCTACAGCGAGCTGATTATGTAACCGCCGCGTGTGCGTCTTTTTACAAAGCATTATTTTGATCGCTACTACATACAAGTGGAGTTTTGACTACTAAAATTTATTTAAACATGATTATAGTATACAGTTAACATATAACTCCAAATAATTGATATTTGGTCCTGTTATAATATATATTGTAACGCGACGAATTGAAGGACTCAATACGTTACATAAAACTAACATAAAACTCCTAGGTAATTTAAGAATGACAAATGACCACAATAAGTACCATACAAAGTAGGGTAAAATAAAATGTACATTAAGATAATGAGAATAGACTAATTATGTTAGTAATAAGTAAGTGTTGTAAAGGCAATCTGTGATAAAATACAGAGGAAATAATTGTAAAACAACAGTCACTATAGACAAACAGGACTATAATTTTAGTGTCAGTGCTAGTGAACAAAATATAGTCACAAGGAAATGAAACCAAAGTGCGATTAAAAGAAAAAAAACAAAGTAAAGTGAGAAGGGACTGGTAGTCAATACCTTTGGAGATGAACACTCATTTAAGGGTGGTAAGATTTAAGTAAATGAAAGTAACATTAATAGTAATGTAAGCAAAATGTTTAATGTTCAGAAGATATTCTTAAGTTTCAACATTCTATTATTACCTATTTCCTGGTTATTATTATTATTATTATTATTGATGTTTATTACAGGGTAAATACTGTCATTTGTTCCATTATAGTCAACACACCCTAACTGTTTAATAGTAATGGAAGAGTGTATAAACAAAATAGTCTTACTGATAAGACAAAACAAAATTTTATTATTGTACAAGCTAGATGACAGGGTCTTACACAATAAGATGTTATAATTTAGTTAATTTGAGTGTAGCCATAGAGGCACAATATTGTTTTCATGTTTATATGATGTGTTATAAAACAGTTGTAATATACAGGCATAATATTATTTTAATCTTTGTATGTTTTGTCACGAAGTAATTAGCCATAGAGGCACAATATTGTTTTCATGTTTATATAAAGTGTTATAAAATAGTCATAGTATATAGGCAGAACAGTATTTAATATTTGTATGTTGTGTTATGAATTAAGTATAAATAGCCAAAATGTAAAGGGCCAAAAGGCTACTTAATATCAGAAAGTGAAACACTGTAATATGAGACAGTAATTAGTAATAGGCCAAGTTCTGCCTAACAATTATAGTAAACCTCCAGTAAACAACAACAGTAAAGTAAATTAGTAAGAGATGATATAAATGCCAAAGTAGGTTTAAATTAAATGTTAACCACAACATGTTAATAGTTTAATATAATTGTATCAGAATAAGGAAAGTGTCAGAACTTAAGTATAATGGCCATAAAGATGGAATTTTGTTAAGTTCCTAAATTAATTATTAAGGCACTCACATATAGCATATGAGATGTCAAAATATTTGTATTTTTACAAGGAATGTCATTATTTTAGCCAAATTAAGATTTATTAAATACTAAATAGGGCACAAGTTGGAGTGGAAAGTAAAAAATTGTAAATTTTAAATAATTTCGGTCCCATGACATGTTGACCCGGCGTCTGACCAATAGGAAATCAGCTAAATTTTGGTCAAAATTGTTGAGAACAGAAGAAAAAATATTCAGTCTATTGTTAGACACCAAACTGCTAAGGTCGCCGATGTGCTGTCCAGAGTAACAAAAGTACAACGGACGAAATCAAATCTTGAAGAAAAAAAATATATATAAAATAAAAAATTATAATACACCAGATTTTCAATGAAGTGGAAGAAATTAAACTGAAATAAAATAATAATAATCTAAAGAAGAAAAAATTAAATAATAATAATATATTCAAGAAAATACCAAAGTGAATAACTGATTCTCTAATTGGGTGAGGTATAATATATAATATAATATACCTTTTGTAATATTACAGTTCAACTTCACAACACCAAGATACATTAACTAACACTTTCCACCAATAACACAAGTGAAAGAAAACAATATATAATATAAAAACAGTGAACAACTCATGTAAATTATTTTATTTGTAAAACTGATGGTGAGTACTTTTTCACATATCGTTAGTTGGTCAACAAGCGACCATTTTATATTTTGTACAGACGCCATTACAGTTGCTTGTGGAAGGTTGAAGCAAATTATTTTTGTTACACTTAAATAAAATTAACTCCCTCTAATATTAGTAATTAAGATTTCTGAATAATTGTAATGTATGGTACTTTCCGTATGCATTTCTGACTTTGCCTAACAGTATAAAAGAACCCACAAACTGATGAAATAACATTATAAAAATAAAAATATTATAAGAGTCGAATTAAGTAAAAGAGTCAATACAGCAATAATTTATTTCGACCTAAGAGTCGGCAAACTGAATGTGAATCAAATAAACGTTAATAAAACTAATCAACTGGTATTAAAAGAGTTTTTATTGATAAATTAAGCTAAGGTTAAAGGATTTTTTTATGTAATAAAGAAGAGTGAATACATATTGCCGATTTGAACTTCGTAGCAAACAAGGAAGAAGCAGATAACCTATAATAGCCAACTCGATATCACGTACGATCGCAAACATCAACGAAAACCACTTTCGCTATTCAAAATAATTTTTTTTTATGAATTTTAGTAAACCAATAAAACAAATACGAATTATTTATTTTTTTTTATAAATAATTTTTAACCCATAATCCAAAAGAAAACTTTTCAGTCTTAACAAAATCTTCATCGTTTTATATACGTTATATTACAATATATATATATATATATATATATATATTATAACGTTAAAACTTGGTCGTCTCTAAAAAATGTGTACAAGTTTTGTATTTGTGTAGTGCGTTCGTCTCGCACTGGGGTCGTTACATCTATTCTTGCGCTAACAATGTCCGTAGCGATGTTATAATTACCAGTACAACACAGCAGTAACCATACCTGTTTTTTAATAGGGGTGTGTGAATCCCCAGTGGCGCCAAATTGTTTATTAAAACAATTAAACTTATTAACTAATATCTTAATAGGGTGTTCTCAGCGATGACGGCCGGGGCGTTCAAATAATTCCCGCTCGTTCAGCCTCCTGAATTGAGTAGGTAGTTGTTCAAATTACTACGCGAGCGCTGGTCGACAAATCTAGCTTTCATTAACAAACACAAGTAATACAATACACTCCCTATGAAATAATAACAACGGTTACTCCCTGTACTAGTTATTTTAATGGTCAATAAGTAAATTTTCAGTTTGACAATTAATATTATTCTGGTTGGTTAATAATTTTGCACCGACTTTTTACATGAATTATTATTTTATATTCAAAATCATCTTTTTTATCCCTGGTATTGGGGTGGCTTATTTGTGTTGTAACATAATGCCTCTCCTTCAAAATTGATCATTTTGATAAAACACTTGGCATAGTTTTTTATGAAATTATCAGTTATATATAATCTTTTTCCTTTTCTTTCTTCTTTGTTTCTTCATTCTTATTTCTCTCCTTACTTGATTCATTCCATTTTATTTGGATCTGTTTTTATTTATTTCCATTAGTGTGTTCTCCCTTTTATATAAATTTTTCCCTAACTTTTAGTAGCTAAGTTTTAGTAACGTTTCTTCCATTACTACTCATTTTTTCTGAGACCAGAGGAACATCATCTCTGCTCAGTTTATTTTGATTGCTGGACTTTTTCAACAGTCAATCTTAAATACCTTTTTTGTCAACTTGTGACTTAAATTAATAATAATAATATATTTTGGGATTGTCCACCTTGTGGTTTGTTTTTAGATCACTTCGGCCTTTTACTCATTCTTCCTTCCGCTGTACCTTTGCGATATACTGTCATCTACTCATACAGTTGATTGTTTTTTATTTATTCATATGTTAATTTCATCATATCTAACTTTTCATTAGTTTGTTTTTCTTTTCTTCTTGTGATCATTTTAGTTATCTTAGACATCTTTTTTCTTTTTCTTGGTTGTTTAGCAATATTCTGCTTTAGCCATTTTTTGTATATTTGTTTTATACATAACTTCTTTTTTTCCTCGTACCACTTCAGTTTTTTTTTCTTTGAATACATTGAATTCATTATAATTTCAGGTATTTATCTTAGCAGTTTTTGCTTGATTTTATTTTTGTTCATTTTATTTTGTTTTAAATATTATACTTAATAATTTTTATAAATTAGTTTTTCTTACTTTATAGGAATTTTTGTAACTTATTCCTTTCTTGGTACTTTTTATTTAAATATTATCGTAAGTTTGTGGTTCTTACTTTTTTATAGGAATTTTTGTAACTTATTCCTTATTATAATTTTTTATATTATACTTCATACGTCAACTTTATTTGATTGTAAGTTGATCTTGTTTTGTAGGAATTTTTGTAACTTATTCCTTCTTTTAATTTTTTATATTAGGCCTCATAAGTCATTGAAATATTGTTGTAAGTTGTGCTCACATAATTTTTGAATTTTGGCATTGGTTTATTTATTTATTGTAATTTATTTTTCTTCATAAAACTTTTTTATAGAAGCTTGATTGTAAACTCCTTTTATCTTTTTGGTGGTTATATTACTTATTTCATAAGTATGGTTTCCATTGTCTTTGGTGATGACATAAGGTCCTATGTAGAATAATAGCAGTTTTTTGGCTATCCCTTCAAATGTACTGGGTAGTTCACGGTTTTTTATTAATACTCTTTCTCCTTTGTTATATTTTATTATTTTAGTTTGGTTTTGTGAATACCTTGCTTTTTGCTTCTCAATTTTCTCCATAATACGGTTATAACATTTGTTTTCATCATATGGGTCTTCTGGGTTGACTGGGAAGTCTATCAATTCTTGTATCTCTCTATGGGGTTTTCTTCCAAACATCATTAAATATGGGGTGTTCTCAATAAAATGGAGGTAGCGTATATTTAGAAATACTTCGGTTGAATCTAAATATTTCTGCCATTCCTTTTGGTTATCATAACAATAAGTTCTTAGTATTCATCCCACATCTCTTAACACTCTTTCTGCGGGATTACTACTAGGGTGGTATTTGGATGTTTTATAGGTTTTTATGTTCTCGTTTAATTATTCATCTCGCCACTTCCTTCCTTTGAATTGTGTCCCGTGGTCTGTTATTATCATGTATGGTTTTCCAACTTCTGTGATGCATTTATTTTTTATTATGTCTAATATTTTCTTCGTAGTAGCTCGGTTTATTGCATATAATTTTGTGTACTTTGTGTAATGGTCTAATATTATTACTACAAACTTCTATTTATGTCTCCCTCCGCTGCGTGGGAATGGTCCACATATGTCGAGAAATACTTTTTCTAACTTGGTGTTTGAGGTGATGGGTATCATTGTTCCCTCTTTTTTCTTGTTATTTGTTTTGACCATTTGACATATTGTGCATGTTTTAATATTCTGGTTTACTTTTCTTGTTATATTTTTGATAAAGATTTCCTCCTCCAATGCTTTTACAATTTTTAAGGTTCCCATATGTCCGTATCGAACATGATAATCTTTAATTATCTTGGTTTCTAAAGATTTTGGAACTACAAGTTTCCATGTTCTTTGATTCTTTTTGGTTCTAAAAAAGAGTATATCTTGGTGGATACAATAATATTTATTTATAATTTCTTGTTTCTGCTGTACCACTATTTTGCTTAGAATATCTTCCAGGTCCTTCCTATCCTTTATTATGCAAACACTTTGGCGATCTTCTCCTTTTCTCCTTCAAATGTTTGGTTTTCTACATTTATTCTGGATAAAACATCTGCTGCAACGTTCTTACGTCCTGGAATATACTCCCACGTTATATGGTACTCTTGTAGAGCGAGTATCCAACGTGTAAGTCTCCCATGACTTAATTTACACTGTTTTAAGAATGAAATGGACTTATGGTCGCTTCGGATGGTGATTGGATATCCTAGGATGTACGTTCTGAACTTTCCACATGCGAATACTATACTGAGTAGTTCTTTTTCAGTAACGTTGTAGTTACGCTCGCAACTGTTCAGTATTCTGCTGGCAAAGCTGATAACCAGGTGGTGTCCATCCTTATCCTCTTGATATAATTCGACGCCTAGGCTGACATCACTGACGTCACAATTTAGGTAAAAGGGTTGTTCAAAATTGGGGTGGTGTAGCATTACTGTTTCTAGAAATTTTAGTTTGATCAGTTTTAACACTTCCTCCTGCTCTGTTCTCCAAGTCCATTTTTCCTTAGCTGATAGTTGTTTAGCTGTTGGTTGAATAATTGGTTTGAAACTTTCTATAGTAGTTACATATACCTAAGAAGGACTGTAGCTGCTTCTTATTCTTTGGTGTGGGGAATTTCTGAATGGCTTCCACTTTCTCTTGGGATGGTGATATTCCCTGTTCTGTTAAGTTGAATCCTTATAAACTTTGATTTATCTAATTTCAGTTTAATGTTATGTTCAAATAATTTCTTTAATACTTGTTTGACTCGTTCACAGTGCTCATCCTAGTCTGAAGATGTTATTAGAAGGTCATCCACGTACACTGTTGTGAACTGCAGTGCTTCTTGACCTAAGACTTGGTCCATGCATTTGACGAACACTGCGACGGAATTAATGAGGCCGAAAGGTAATCTCTTAAACTGGTAATTCCTTCCGTCGAAGATAAATGCCATGTATTTCCTACTGTGTGGGTGTAGCTCCACCTGCCAGTACCCGCATAGGTACTTATGTATTTGGTGCCATGGAATCTTTTTAGTATCTCTTCAATTTCTCCCGGTGACGTTCGGTCATTTATGATCATCTTGTTGATTCTCGGGCGTCTAAACAGATCCTTACCTTACCATTCTTTTTAGGTATGGCGACTATAGGACTCGTGTATGGAGATTGACTGTATTCACTGATGTCCTCCTCCATCATTCTATTGATCTCTGTCCTAACTTCGTTTTTTAGAGAGTATGCTATTGGGTAGGACTTCCTATGGAAGTCTACGGGTTCTCGAAAGTTGATTTGGCATTGGTACCCCTTGACTTTTCCTGGAGTATTGGAGAAAACGTGCTGGTATGTTTGATAGATAGTTATGAGTTTTTCAGCCTGTTTCTGAGTTATTTCGTGTTGAGGTCTTTCTCTTTGGAACGTTCTGATTTCTTCTATTTTACTTTCCCACAAATCTCTCTCTTCTTCTTCATCATTCATAATGATTGATGGTTTATGTGTCTGACAATAATAACTTTTTAATTCAGGATCATGATTTAGAGCTAGTGGTGTATTATTACAGTTTATTATATTGGCCGACCATATTCCTCTCTCAGAAGTAAGTACTACTATTCCCTTCTGCATGTTAATGACTGCTGAATGTTGTCTCAATGCGTCGCATCCAATTAGTATGTTGAATGGCAGTCCATTGGCGACAACAAAAACAATAGGTATTATGGCGTTCTGACTGTTTAATTCTAAAGAAACTTGTTTTCTTATTGACTTGTTCTGTTTGCCTGTAGCACCAATTATTATAATATTATTTATGGGTAGAGTTGGAATAGGTATTTTGGAGTTAGTTTGTATTCGCTCCAATTCGGGTTGGTTTATGAGATATATATTTGATCCAGTATCGATCATAATTATAGTGATGACTCCGTTAATGATAGCTTTTATGTTAACTATTTCACTATTCGTTTTTGGTAGTTGGTTATCCTCTTCCTCCAGAAGTTCTTCCCGGATATTTTTCAGGTAGTTATTCGATATGATAGTGATCATCCTGTTTTCATTTATTGTCGTTGTTCGTTGGTTCTACCCAAGTGATTGGTCGTGTGAAGGGTCCTGTTGGTTTCTCACTGACCTTTTTAGTTTAAAGGTTGCTGGGAACTATTGGCCAGACTATTTGACTGGTCTGCCGTTTCGTTGATCGTTGTTTGTTGATCAGTTATTTGGTTCCTTTGCGCATCCATTGTTCTGATTTCTGGGGATTGTTGGTTATTATAATTGGAATGGTGGTACCCAGAGTTTGTTTGTGTATTGGGACAATATCTTCTATGGTTATTTTGCCTCCTCCCACTGATAAAATTAACTTGGCCTCTATTTTGGTTACCCCGGGTCCCCTGTTGTACTGATAATTCGGGTCGTACCGGTTGCCATAATAGTTGTTATTATTTGGGTGGCCATTGGGACTTCGGTTTTGTTCTGCTCCCCTGTAGTTATTGCTTGTTGTATTGTGGTTTTGGGCATTCCTGTGATTTGGCTGGTTCCCCTGGTTATAATTCTGGTGATCTCTGTTAATCGGTTGGTTATTTGGGTGATAACTAGGTTGACTCCTATGGAACGGTTGGTCACCTTGATAGTTGTTCTGATTACGGTTCATGTTGTTCTGGTTATTGTTCTGGGTGTTGTTGTATGATACGTTGTAGTTCGGTGCATTGTGATTCTCGTTCCACCGGTTGTCTTTTTGATTCACTATTCGATTTCTCTTACACTGATTGTCGTTTTCGTGGTCTTCTAATAAACTGGCCATTCCCTGTATGGTTTTAATTTGTCCCTGTCTCCTGGCTTTCTGGATAGCGTCCTCATAATGATAACCTAGTTGTATTACTAGGGATTCTTCTGGTATTTTTGGCTCGAGATTTCTAGCTAGGCATACCTTTCCTAGGAAATACGAGGTTAGTGTATGTCCTGCCTGCGCCTCATATCTTCCATTACTAATATCATTCCTCACTACATTTTGAGTAGATTCGGACCAGTATTTTTTGCGGAATAAGGCTTTGAATTCCTGTGTACAGCTGATTTCTGGTCGAGTGGCTGTCCACCAATTGTCATTTGTGTCCTTAAACATCTCGTCGATGAGGCTCCTCACTGTCGTCCATCTGGTTTCTCGGTTCTTCTCTATGAGTTCCTCCACTCTCTTCAGGAATTCTATTGGGTTTCTTCTGTAACTCCTAAAGTTTATCACCTCTCTATTTTCACTGGTAATAATATGGGTGTTATTACAAGGCTTCTCCCTCAAAGCGTCCAGTTCTTCCTGCATCTGTTTTTCCCTCTGACTGATTCCTACTATCTTCTCTTTATTTTCTTGAGTTTGTCCGACGATCTTATTGATAGTGGTGTACACTCTTTCGACGCGTTCACTGACATCAGTTTGGATTTCTTTGTGCCTCTCCTCCAGCTTTTGGAGCACTTCATGTTTATTTTTTGTGCACTCTTCGGTGGTGATTTGTTGCAGTTCTTGAACTCTGATAATTCCTTCCTCCTCGACGTGATTTATTTTATTGGTCAACTCTTCCCGGGCATGTATTACAGTTTCGTTTGTCTCGGTTATTGTCTGTTTTATTTCCTCTCTGCATTCCACCAACTGTTGCCTCAATTCGTCCTTCGTCTTCTCGTTGTCTTCTTTTAGTTGTCGTTGGAGTGTTTCATTATTATTTTCAATTTTTTTATTTAATGTTTAAAGAACTGGTGAGAGTTAACCTATTATAATATCACTCTTAAAACTACACGACACCAGGATTAGCTCAAATAACACTTTTTCACCAGAACACTAGTGAAAAAAAAACTAATTTAACCACAGTGAACATTTTAGCAGGGGCGGTTCGTTTTTAGGGCGCTAAGGCGCCCCCCCCCCCCAGATTAAAGCATATCATTAAACAACCCATTATCACTACTTGTGGAAAGTCATTACATATTTCTTTAATACATCGGACAAGAAAATGTTTTTGTATTAGGTAATAGCAGAAATGTCTTCGGAACAGCATGCATTACGGCGCTCTGACAATCGCGCCCATTTCTCAATTCCCCCACTCTATCCAAAGATGAACGAAGTTGTAAACTTAAATACGGCGTTTACACTGTCGCTCGGCATGCCGGCTCCCGTGCCACGTTTAGCAGAACGTGGCGTAATTCGCTCAGTACAACTAATCGCAGACTGTTGATAATAATATGAGATTTGCTCTTTTTAGTGTTTATAGTTTCTCTGGCGTAGCTAATTCAGTGAGGGCATTTGTTTAGTTTTAGATTTTGAGTTTGTGTTTTTTTTTTTGTAATAGCTTCACGAATAATCTAGGGAAATATTGTAGTGTCGAATTATTAGGTTTTGTTTTAACATTTAATCCAACATGGATAATTCAGTGCAGGCGCTTAAAGCAATAACTTTTGCAAGATCAAAAAATTGAACTAAAGTTATTAGGTAGGCCAAACTGCATTCTGCAGTTTCCTGAATTCTGCATGATGCAAACAGAAAATAAGAAAAGTGGGAATCGTGTTTTCAGATGGCAACTGCTTTCAAAAGATGCATACCAAAAAAATGACTGGGTGGCTGCGACGTTAAGAAATCGTTGTTCTGTTTTCCATGTACTTTATTGTCTTCCAGAGACAATGGTGATCCAATATGTTGGATGCAGCACTAGAATAGGGGATGCAAAAGAAGTGTGTGACATCATTATAACTTACGTAAAAGATAGACTTACTTACACTGGTCACCTAGAAGCAGCTTCATTGATGTCCAATGACTTATTTCCACTTTTTTCTACAAACTGGAAGAAAAATTCAAGCTGGTGATTCGGCATTAACCTTTCTTACAAGAAAACAAACTCCGGAGTGAATTGGAACTATTTTACAGACGGCATGATTATAATATTAAAGGTGCAATAAAACGTCTTAGCTTTATAGAAGAAAACAATCTTACGTCAGTTTTCAAAGAAGTGTTGATACTTCAAAAATTGTCATAACTACCCCCATGACAACTGCCGAACCTGAGCACTGCTTTTCGACTCTGAAAAGACTAAAGACTTTCTTGAGAAATACAATGAAAAACGATAGACTGAATGGCCTTGCGATGTTATCTATCAACAAGGAACTTGTTAAAGGAATGAAGGACTTTGATGCTAGAAAAGTTCGTAAATTAAAAGGAAATGCGAATTGTATGTAAATAAATGGTCTGTTTAAAGTGTAGGTATCATAAAAATAATATAATATAAATATAGTATATTACTTTTTTGGTGGAAACAGCATAGACATTTTTGTGGACAATTTCGACAGTTTGTGGTTATATTTATTAATAAAGCTGCTGACTCTCTACAACAGCTCACAATATTTGAGGTGAGATCAAATTTTTAATTAATCGTTGGATGCTGCACATGTTACTATTCTTATTTTATTAATGAATTATGTGATCAAATATTGCCGACATTTCCATTGTGCGTTAACTTCAATATTGATAAATATTTAAGAAGCCTAAAGGCCGCGCCCTCCACCCTCTTAAGTCACGAGCCGCCACTGCATTTTAGGTGATTTATTTTATTTGTAAAAACTTGTCTTAACGTAAATGAGAATTAATTCCACTAATTTTGTTTGACAACAAGCCGCCATCTTGGCACTGCTACTAGTGCATGCCGGTATAGCCATTATTCCTTGTGTTGGCAAATCAAGCCAAACAATTATTTTTGTTATATTTTATTAATTTTAAATTTTGTCTTTATTAGTAAATAAGAATTATCTAATTTGTAATATACTGTACTTCTTGTGGACATTTTCGAACTTTTTAATAGCAGCTCAAAGAACCAAAAGATTAATATAATAACTGAAGGTAAGTTTGGAATCGAACTGAGAACAAGAGTCCATACGGGCATTTCACAACTTCGACCTCAGAATTGCTAAGGCTGTATTTCATGGAAATAAATGATAATAATTATTCCCAATTGATGTGAATTGTGTTTTATTTAGAGAATAAAATAGAATTAAAGGATTTTGTTCAAATAAAAGAAGAGTGAACCATTCTCAACGACTTAAATAACTTCATCACACATAATAGATTACAAAGCCAGATAACCTCCAAATAGACAACTCGATACCACAACCGAATGCAATTAACACCAAGCCTAGTTCCGCTACGCAAATGAGTTTAATGAATTTTAAATAAACCATTAAACAAATGATAATTATTTTCTTTTATAAATAAAAAATAAAGAAAGCGGAATTAAAGGGTATTACGGTACTGTACTACTACGGTTTTATTAAAATCAGCACATTGACGTGAGACCTAACTCACCAACACTTCAAGAAGGTTATAAATATAACTAAATCATTACACAACAAAGTAAATAGAATAAAAATAGCACAAAATCAAATCATACAGGGAATTAAATAATTAAACAACTAAATAGACTCAAATAAGAAAGAAACCTAATATCAACTTCAATTCACATAACGTTACAGATACAACGTCATCCACAGAAGCGTTGAAGAAACATTAAACGATTAAACAATAAAAATAAAAAAAAGATAATCAAAAAATATTTATTGAAAAAGTAGAACGGTTACAGAATGGCGATTCCAACGTGAGGCTTAACATTAATTATTATAATTCAACGTCATAAACTCTACAAGTCAACGTTAAAAAAATAAAATCAAATAAATAAAGAAATATTCATATATATTAAAAAAGTAAACGTTACAATATATATATTGTAGCATGACAGATATTCCACCAATAATTAATTCATTTAAGACCATAAAAAATAATTAAATTACATATACTCAAAGAATGTCAAATGAAATTCAATTACACTTCAAGGGAAAACACCACTATAAAAGAAAAACAATAATTAAATAATAAAAATACAACCATAAAAGTCAAAGAAAGAATTAAAGAAAACTCATATTAAAAAATCAGGAGATTACCCAGGAGATGAACAAGATACCCCAAAATCAAGAAAAAAGAATAAGATTAGGAGTAGGTGATAAACAAAATACACCAAAATCAAGAAAAACGAATAGTATTAGGAGTAGGTGATAAACAAAATACCCCAAACACAAGAAGAAAGAAGAGTAAAGTTTAATATCAGGTAATAAACAAGATACCCTGAAACCAAGAAAGAAGAGTAAAGTCAGTATCAGATAATAAAAAAGATACTCCGAACCAACCATCAGACAAGATAACACTGAGTACCTTGGTTTACCCAAGAATGAACACAAGAAGGAAGACGAGAAGAAAGGAAGAAATAGGATGGAAGAACCACCATAAAAACCTATTATTAACTACCATAAACCCCAAACCAAATGAAACAATTAAAGAAAGTATAACATCCCAAAACCTTATGAAATTGTAATAATTTATAAACAAAAGTGTTGTGTAGTATGATAAGAAGTGCACCAACTAAAGTTATTATATGATAAAAAATAAACAAATCTTCACAGTCCATTATGACTAAAGGTCTGGTCTGAGAATAATAAAACTCAAATATAAGTCAGAACCAACAGTGAAAGTGTACTAGTGTAAGTGTTTTGAAATGTAATAAACTTCAAGTTGTAGTGTATCTATAACTTAAACAATATGCTATAAAATAACTTTTATATCTTATAATTAACATATAATGAAATATTAAAATGGAAGGTATTTCCAATGTTTCATTAAATAAGGTCACTGTGTTATCTCAAGACATTCGTAGGAATGAAAATAACAACTAAAGTGTGGGTGGAAATGTTTACTGTATAAGGGGATGTTAGATAATAGTAGTAAAATCAGAAAGGACTGGTAATAGTTTAAGTTTTAATAGAATTAAGAAGTTTAAATGGCTGATATTGTTCAAAGCCATGAACTCCATATTTTTAAAAGAGTTCTAATAAAATAAGGTTTATATGTTTAGAGTAAGTTGTATTAGTACTATCACAGCATACATACAAATTAAAATGTTTCAGTATGGATGCTGTATTAATTTACAAATGAGTTAAATGTATGGTCAAAACAGTTTCAGCAAACATGTCCAACTTTAAAGACTGCTGATTAATGTTAATTATTATTTTTGTAACAGTAGCATGAATTAGATGCTACACATCTCAATAATTATGTATACAATTTTATTTTATGTCATGTTAACTATTAAGAGTCAGAGGAGGAGTAGAATTAAATTTATTTGAAAAAACCATACATGTAAAATACTAAATTCTAGGCCAAATAATGAATTCACAAAAATTAATATAAACCAGTTAATTCACCAATGAACCATGTAAACTGACAAGATTTAGGTAAGGTAGGTCAATTAACAACTACTGTAAATGAACCTATGACTTAAAGGAGTAATATAGAAAAATATCTTAAATTTTTGAAAATTTTTGAAATGTATAAAATAACTATTTTTAAAGAGGAATGGTAAATTCAGAAATTATCACTAAACGACAGTTCAAATGTTAAATTTATAAGTAATTAAGGAAAGGAAAGGATTTGTGACCACTTTAAATTTATTATAATTAAACTAATAACACTTAAGATGGCAGTAAAAGTGTGGAAGGACGGAAACAGTTTTTTTGGGCCTAGATTTCCAAAAAGACAGAAATTTGGTAATTTTAACAAAAATCTCAACAAATATGGACTATGACATATCAAATTAAATAGAATGAGATAAATAAACCAATTATATGGTTAATAGTTCATGAAAGCGAACAATAAACTAAAATTATTCCATATATAATGTACTTTGGAATTATGTACATGGGAAGTGAAAATTATTTTAACAATACTTTTCCAATATTAACTTGGCAAGATATTTCCTAAAGTGGAGGAAGTAAGTTAGTTCTTTGTTAACATTCAAATGGGACAGTCGATGCGGAATCGCGTTCTTAAAACCGTATAATGGAGTGCAAAGGTTAAAGCCTAAAATCAGTGTAAAACGGGAGTTACATAAATTAACACTTTTCAAGTCAAACCTTATGAAATACTGTACGACAACAGTGAAAACGAACAATACACCACATAATACAAGTGATTTAAACCATTGAAACTACATAATATTACTAATTCACTCTACAATAGATTAACAATTCTTCATCACGAACAGACAAAGTGAACACCTCTAATAGAAAACAATTAACACCAGTGGACACGGAACACTCATCCAGAATACCTCAAACAACATACTAGACAGTATACACAATTTCGGAGATCCACAAAGCAATTATAACGGTGAATTTATTGTGAGATTTTCTTGTGACAATATTACGTATAACCTCATCAATTCAGCTAGCCACCATGATGGTCCCGTGATGCACTACAACCTTCCGACTGATTTCATAGCCTGCAGCATTGGTTTGAAAATTCAAATATATTAAACATTATATATATTATTCACAATTGTTAAATATTAATTATTTAAGATTATTTCTTGTAAATGTTATACTTTATAGGCCTGCCCTTCTCTGACTATTATAAAATAATCGTTGAAAGAACCTTTTTTAATAATTATATAAAATTTTAACCTGTATTCACATATCGATATATCCCTGTGACGGAGTCGAACAATTGCTCTAAATCGATTTAAAATCGATTATTATTAATAACTGTCAATAAATCAATTTATTTCAACTGTGTGAATTATAAAATTATTTCACATTTTACTTTAAGTGTTTAATTAACCACGAGACTTCCTGGAAGACGAGAATTATTAACGAAAGGTGAGATACTGGAGCAGCACTGAAGATCATTAATCGATTGCTGAAAGGAGATAATCTGATTAACTCCAGATTTTGTTAAGCTCTACCAGAAGTGCGAATTAAACCAAAAGTACCTTACAGAATTTTAAAAATTTGAATAAAACATAAAACCAGGATTAATTCTAAATTATATACACAACAAACAAACATAAAATTTTTTGTTTACAAAAATTTTTTTTTTAATAAAATTTTTTGTTTCTTTTATTTGTAACTACAGTTAACAGGTCTTGTTACAAATTTGGCGCTCGCAATAGTGGGGCTTAAAATAGTCGAACAGCGGCTTGTTACCAATCGACATTACCCACAGCGGAGCGAAACGTTGAAGAGCATAAAGGTTTTAAACGAACCCAACAACATCTTATATATTAATTTGTACGTGTTACAAATTGGCGTCCAACTAGAGGGCTTAATTAATTTAAGCCTGGCAGCGATTATATCATAAAAAAAGGAGACAGAATGCAAAGACGAGCTACTTCTAAGAAGAGGGTGGCAGAGGCCGAAAAGGAAGTTGACATGGGGGATAAGGAGGCAACACCCGTGGAGGATCTGGAAGTGTTACCAACCCCGGTGGAACCGAAACAACCCGCACCACCAGAGGAACAACCCGAAGTACCAACACAAACAGGGGAAGTCAATGTCCCAGAGAAGGAGAAGGAGAAATCCAATACCAATGGAGATACGAAAATGGATAGAATGATGGAAATGCTCTTACAAATGAGTCAAGATTTAAACAAGAAAATGGATGACAACAACCAGTCCACCAAGGAAGATTTGGGTGGAATAAATAAAAACATAGAAAATACCAATAAGAGGATTGAAGAAACCAGTAAGAATTTGAACAAGAAGATGGAAGATATGAAGGAGGACAACCAATCTTTGAGTAAGAAGATGGAAAAGAAAATGGAAGAAAATAATAAGAATTTCGAAGAAAAGATGGAAGAAACCAGTAAGAAAATAGAAAGTGACAATCAACAATTAAAGAAAGAATTAAGAGAAAATAACAAGAAAATGGAAGAGACAATGGGGGAGAGGTTGGAAGAATTAAGAGAGGATAACCAACTACTGAGAGAAGAGTTAAGGGAAGTCAACCAGGAGAACATGAACAAGTTAGACGAGAGAATCGAGTTAGCGAAGGAAGAGTTGAATAGAAAAATAACAGACACTAAGAAATCCATAGTTAAAAAGTTGGAACAGGAAGTAGTTGTGGTAAACCAACAGATTAGGGAAGTGGACGAAAGATGTCGTCAGACGGAGTGTGAAGTACTGGAAGTCAGGGAGGTAATCGATAAGGAAATTACCCAGGTCAAGGTACACCAGAAATCTAAATGGGAAAAAACCAAAAGTTAGCACAGGAAGAAATAAATAAGGTGCGAACCCATGTCACCGAAAGATGCGACGGCATGGAAGCAGCTATGACTAATACCACTGGACAAGTGCGACAGAGCCAGGAAGAAATGGAGGTAATCAGAAACCGGCCGACTGGCTACAATAATTTCCCCATGTCTGAACATAGAGAATGGCTAAACTTCAGGCAATATAAGCGAAAGCTAATGGAGTTCTTGGCCCGAATTGAAGAATACATGGACAAACATAGAGGAAACCGATGGGTCCAAAACCGAGAACTTCTAGACGAGTCTTTTCGGGAGATGAGCGACCACTGGTGGATGGCAAACCGAAGTGACATAGAGAACTACCAGCAATTTAAAAGCCTTTTCAAGGCAAAGTATTGGTCTGAAACGACCCAAAACCTAATACGTGACAATATATGCCACGGCCACTATAAACAACAAGTGGGTAGCTCCATGACGGCGTTTTCCTCGGCAAGGTATGTATGGCCAAACATCTGGAACCGGCCATACCTGAGGAGTGCCTAATCAACAAACTCTCGTATCATTATGACGAGGAGGTGATTCGAGCGAGGAGAGGCAGCCAAATTAAGACAATACAGGCCATGACCGAACTCCTCGAGAATTACGAAAATGAAGAGTACTACCGACAAAGCCGGAGAAGAAACGATCGGCCCGAACCTAGGACGTATCCGAATAACAACCACGGCACGAACAACACCAACACGGGATACCAAGGAAGCCGAGCATACCCACAGACCAACAACTATAATAACCATAATAATAGTAATAATAATAACAACACGGTTCAAAATAATACGAACCAAAATCGACCCAATAATAGTTATCAGGGTAACCGAAACCAATACCCTCCAAACCCTAATAGTCAGAGAAGCCCCAATTATAATAACGATCGTTATTATAATAATAACAATCGTGGTAGTCCACCAAATGGTAACCCCAATAATAATAGGTTTTTTTGACCACGAGTAAACTTCATTCGAGCGGAAGATGGTCGCCAACGGAGGTACTACCACCAGAGAAGAAACAGCTATCACGGTATGAAGATAGGCGGAGGAGCCGAGAACGAGATCAACCAAGGTGCTATCCTGCGAGACGGAGTACCAGTTTAGATAACACTGAACGGCTGACCAACAGCGAACGACCGGTAGATCATAGAACAGAGCGGCAGGGACCCACTCTAGGCATCCCAAATGATGCATCCACAAGTGCGACACAACATAACAATGATGTCGAGCCTTTAAACGGGAGGAGGCAGTAATAAATCACCAGAACCCGTTACTGCTCCTAAACACTGGGTATAATAATGAGTTGACTAATAAAAATAAAAATAATCGTATGACTATAATAGGTTGTAACTACCTGAAGAACATCCGACATGAATTATTGGAAGAGGACGATAATAGTCCCACCCATAACAATAATAATGAAATCATACACGTAAATGTGGAGATAGAAGGAATCCCCACTAATTTGATGATCGATACTGGTTCCAACGTATCCATAATAAGTACAACTGAGTTGGAGAGAATACAGAGAGAATGCGGAAGAACATTACCGAAGTTGCCATTAAACAATATTATTTTGTTAGGTGCAACCGGCCGACAAAATAAAACAATACGAAGGCAAATCTCCGCCAGTGTGATGAGCTGCGGTATAGCTATAGAAATGTAATTCTTGGTGGCGAGCGGGCTGCCATTTAATATATTGGTCGGGTGTGATGTGCTCAGGCGGAACTCCGCCATAATTGATTTGCGAACAGAGAAATTGTCACTATTTACAAACGGACACACTTGGACGGCTAACTTGGTTGGTAGTGACCAAGTAATTCCTAATAATATCCACCAACAGATTCGTAAGATCAATTATATACCTCCAACTTCTATGATTGAACAGAAGATAGACGATAACGCTAATGAGGACTTATGGTCCCAAAAAATCCAGGAAATCAGGGATTTCCGGAGCGGTATAACTGGAGAAAGATTGCAACCATACCAAGCAAATAAATTGATTAACATATACGAACAATATAAATCAGTCTTTTCTGATGAGCCCGGTAAAGTAAAAAACTTCCAGTGTACTCTACAGTTCCGAGACACAGTGGACTTTAACCGGAAGTCTTACCCCATCGCGCAATCACGAAAGGAAGCAGTAAGAGCTGAAATAACAAAGATGATTAACCGTGACATTATAGAGAGTAGCCAATCCATACACAAGTCCTATCGTGGCTATTCCTAAGAAAAACGGACAAGTCCGTTTGTGCCTAGATGCGCGGGAGATTAATAAGATGATTATTAATGACAGGACTTCGCCCGGTGAGATTGAAGAGATTTTGAAACGGTTCCACGGTACCAAGTACTTTAGTACCTGGGACACGGTGTGCGGGTACTGGCAGGTGGAATTACATCCACAGAGTCGCCAGTATCTGGCTTTTATATTCGAGGGACGGAACTACCAGTTTAAGAGGTTGCCCTTCGGACTGGTGAATTCAGTCGCAGTCTTTGTACACTCCATGGACCAGATACTTGGCCAAGAAGCACTACAGTTCACCACCGTGTACATTGATGACTTGCTAGTGTCCTCGGAAACTTGGGAGGAACACTGCTACCGTGTGGAACACGTATTAAGAAAATTAGCTGCGAATAACATCATGCTAAAGCTAGAGAAATCTCACTTTATAGCCAAGGAAATTCAATTCTTGGGATTTATATTGAACGACCAGGGAATCTCACCGTTGGCTGAAAAAGTAGAAGCGATTCAAAACTTTCCCACACCTAAGAATCGAAGGCAATTACAGTCATTCCTGGGACTCTGTAATTACTACCGCAAGTTCCAGGAAAAGTATTCTGAATTGACCGCCAGATTTCAGCCGCAACTGTCATCCAAGAATAAATGGATATGGGGTATAGAACAGAATAAGACCTTAACACTGATTAAACAGAAATTTCTGGAACCAATAATACTTCGCCATCCGGATTTCAGCAAACCATTCTACTTGAATTGCGATGCCAGCGACATCAGCCTCGGCACAACATTGTATCAAGAGGATGAGGAGGGCGAACATCTCGTGATCTGCTTTGCCAGTAGAGCATTAAATCAGTGCGAGAAGAATTATCACGTCACTGAAAAGGAGTTGTTAAGTGTAGTATTCGCGTGTGGAAAATTCCGCACATACATCCTTGGTTACCCCGTTACCGTCCGGACAGACCATAAGTCCATATCGTTCTTAAGGAGATGTAAACTAAGTCACGGAAGGTTGACACGGTGGATACTGTTGCTACAAGAGTATGATCTTAAATGGGAGTACATACCCGGAAAGAAGAATATTGTCGCGGACGTGTTGTCTCGAATAGACATTAATAAACAAACGTTCGAGGGGGAAAAGGAAAGTATACTTAAGGTATACCACATTCTAAGTAACAGCGCCGATCTACAATCATTATTGGAAAACCTGAGCACACACCAACAAGCAGACCCGAAGTTACAATCCATTAAAACAAGATTGGAAGCAGGGGACGAGACTATCGCCCAATATTATAAAATACACAACGGTATACTGTTTATACAACCATCTCTGAAGAAGGAAAAATGGAAAGTCATTATTCCAACCCATATCGAAAAGGAGATAGTGAATAACTATCATGTTCGATATGGGCATATGGGCGCCTTAAAGGTGATAAAGGCCCTGGAAGAGAGCTGCCACCTTAAGGATATTAATCGGAAGGTCCGAAAATATATAAAGAATTGCCGCATTTGCCAACTCGTGAAATCAAATAACGAGAAAAAGGAAGGGCAAATGATTCCAATAACATCTCAAGCGAAGCTAGAAAAAGTATTTCTGGACATCTGCGGGCAATTTCCCCGCAGTGGGGGCCGTCACAGATACAAGTATCTAGTCATCGTGATGGACCATTTCACGAAGTTCATCAAGCTATACCCAGCGAATCGGGCGACTACAAATAAACTTCTCGATATCTTAACCAACCAGTACTTCCCAGACGTCGGAAAACCAGTTTCGATCATCACCGACCACGGAACCCAGTTCAAGGGGAAAAAATGGCGGGATACACTACTGTCGATGGGGGTTCATACCTATAAAACCTCGGTATACCACCCGAGCAGTAACCCAGCAGAAAGAGTATTGCGAGAGGTGGGGCGAATATTATGTACGTATTGCCACGATCAACAGAGGAGGTGGCAAGAATATCTAGAGGCCACAGAAGAATTCCTCAACCTGGCATACCACCCAGCAATAGGAATTACCCCATACTCTGCCATGTACGAAAGACAACCCCCAAGGGAGATCGAAGAAATATTGGAGTTCCCGAGGGAAAATAGATATATTTTTGATAAAATTAAATTTTATAACAAGGTGGCCAAAGACCAGGAGAAACGGCGGATTAAATATAATAAAGGGATGGTTAAAATAATTACCTATACCATTGGGGAGAAGGTTTTATTAAAAAATAGGGAGTTACCAAGTTCACTAGAAGGGCTAACTAAGAAATTATTACTCTTATACACTGGACCCTATGTAGTCTCCAAAGACAAAAATAATAACACCTATGAAATTAAGGAGATGGGTTCTGGTAAAATTAAGGGTGTCTACAACCAGGCATCCATGAAGAATCATAAAAATTCTAAAACAGAGTAAGAACAACTTACAAACCAATTATTTGAAGGAAACATTTTGGAAATATAATATCATATAAAAGGAATTTTTGAACTACAATAAAAATTCAAAAATAATGTAAGCACACCTTACATACCAATTATTTGAAAGAAACATTTTGGAAATAATATAAAGAGAATTTTTGAATTAATCATAAAAATTCAAAAATAATGTAAGCACACCTTACATACCAATTATTTGAAAGAAACATTTTGGAAACAATATAAAGAGAATTTTTGAATTAATCATAAAAATGCAAAAATAATGTAAGCACACCTTACAAAACAATTATTAGAAAAAACATTTTGTAAATAATAAGAAAAGAATTTTTGAATTAAACATAAAAATTCAAAAATAATGTAAGAACACCTTACAAAACAATTATTTGAGGAAAAACATTTTGGAAATAATAAGAAAAGAATTTTTGAATGAATAATGAAAATTAAAAAGCAAAAGTAAGATCAAATTACAAACCACTTATTATAAAATCTATTTGAATATATAATATAAAAAGAATTTTGATAAACCAAATAAATTCCAAAAACAGTGTAAAAACAAGTTACTACCGACAATTTGAATGAAACCATTTGAGAAAATAAAAAGAGAAGAGTTTTGAGAGGTTGAACACCTACAAAATTAAAAAATTAAGTGAGAGCACCTTACTACGATCTAGAAAGGAAAAACGATGGTGAAATAAAAAGAAGAGAATTAATACTATATTTATGGTACTAATATAATATATTTACCGTATTTATAGAAAATCTTTATGAGATAAATAAAAGAAACAGAATTTAGAATTAAACCAAGTAATTCTGAAAGAGTATGATAATGTCTAATTTCAATAAATAAAGTGTAAAAAACCTTCAATAAAATGATATGAAAGGGAATAAAAATCAGTGATACGATTTGATTGATTAAATATGATTAAATACAGAAACTTATGTGGAAATATAAAATAATAAAACTTTAAAGTGGTATAAGGAGAAATGATGACCTCATTATCAAATTAATTAAAACATTCATTGGAAAGAATAAAAACCAAGAGAGGAATAATTTAAGAATAAAATCAAAGATATAGATGTAATTAAACAAATCAATAATGAAATGATTATGAATTAAATGTCAATTGTAATAACGACAATTGTAAGAAAGTTCTAGAACATGGAACAAGTAGAACTAATAAAAACAGAGCAACAAACCAAAAATGTCATAAAATATGCTACTATAAACCAAAGCAGATTGTAATAAAAAACCAGAAAGGAATAAAGCATTAATAATCAAAAACTTTATATGATAAGAAAAATTGAAAATTGTACTAATAGAAGAGCTTCCTACCATGATATCAAATGAAATAACCATCAAGTTAAAGAGTCAGAAGAACAACTGAGATAGGAATATTAAAATCTCTGAGCAATATAATAAGTGAAGTATCCAGATATTTTTTTAAATAGTAACAAAGGTGTACTATTCTGATGTAATTTTTTAATCTGTCTGTAGATAATTCCAGCAGTATTAATATGTTTTTTGAGCAGAGATGATTTGCCTCTGTACTCAAATAAGAAGTGAAGTATTGGACAGCAGAGGAAGTAGCGTACAGTGCCTCTCTGAACTGAACCATCTCACAAATTAGGGAAAGATAGGGAGGAAATATCCCAAGGAGAAAATACTAAGAAGAAATATGAAAATAAAATAATAAATATGACACTCAGATGACTATTACTATCAAGGAAGATCAAGTAAGAATGAGAAAGATATAAGCTCAAATATATATAAGAAAATTTTTAGAAATGCAAGGAAGTCAAGAATAATAAAAAAACTATTATAATTATCATAAGCAATTGTTTCAGACAAAGCAAGTACAGTCTGAAAAAATCACTTCTGGAGAAGGGCAATCTGTAGCATGACAGATATTCCACCAATAATTAATTCATTTAAGATCATAAAAAATAATTAAATTACATATACTCAAAGAATGTCAAATGAAATTCAATTACACTTCAAGGGAAAACACCACTATAAAAGAAAAACAATAATTAAATAATAAAAATACAACCATAAAAGTCAAAGAAAGAATTAAAGAAAACTCATATTAAAAAATCAGGAGATTAGGAGCAGGAGATGAACAAAATACCCCAAAATCAAGAAAAACGAATAGTATTAGGAGTAGGTGATAAACAAAATACACCAAAATCAAGAAAAACGAATAGTATTAGGAGTAGGTGATAAACAAAATACCCCAAACACAAGAAGAAAGAAGAGTAAAGTTTAATATCAGGTAATAAACAAGATACCCTGAAACCAAGAAAGAAGAGTAAAGTCAGTATCAGATAATAAAAAAGATACTCCGAACCAACCATCAGACAAGATAACACTGAGTACCTTGGTTTACCCAAGAATGAACACAAGAAGGAAGATGAGAAGAAAGGAAGAAATAGGATGGAAGAACCACCATAAAAACCTATTATTAACTACCATAAACCCCAAACCAAATGAAACAATTAAAGAAAGTATAACATCCCAAAACCTTATGAAATTGTAATAATTTATAAACAAAAGTGTTGTGTAATATGATAAGAAGTGCACCAACTAAAGTTATTATATGATAAAAAATAAACAAATCTTCACAGTCCATTATGACTAAAGGTCTGGTCTGAGAATAATAAAACTCAAATATAAGTCAGAACCAACAGTGAAAGTGTACTAGTGTAAGTGTTTTGAAATGTAATAAACTTCAAGTTGTAGTGTATCTATAACTTAAACAATATGCTATAAAATAACTTTTATATCTTATAATTAACATATAATGAAATATTAAAATGGAAGGTATTTCCAATGTTTCATTAAATAAGGTCACTGTGTTATCTCAAGACATTCGTAGGAATGAAAATAACAACTAAAGTGTGGGTGGAAATGTTTACTGTATAAGGGGATGTTAGATAATAGTAGTAAAATCAGAAAGGACTGGTAATAGTTTAAGTTTTAATAGAATTAAGAAGTTTAAATGGCTGATATTGTTCAAAGCCATGAACTCCATATTTTTAAAAGAGTTCTAATAAAATAAGGTTTATATGTTTAGAGTAAGTTGTATTAGTACTATCACAGCATACATACAAATTAAAATGTTTCAGTATGGATGCTGTATTAATTTACAAATGAGTTAAATGTATGGTCAAAACAGTTTCAGCAAACATGTCCAACTTTAAAGACTGCTGATTAATGTTAATTATTATTTTTGTAACAGTAGCATGAATTAGACGCTACACATCTCAATAATTATGTATACAATTTTATTTTATGTCATGTTAACTATTAAGAGTCAGAGGAGGAGTAGAATTAAATTTATTTGAAAAAACCATACATGTAAAATACTAAATTCTAGGCCAAATAATGAATTCACAAAAATTAATATAAACCAGTTAATTCACCAATGAACCATGTAAACTGACAAGATTTAGGTAAGGTAGGTCAATTAACAACTACTGTAAATGAACCTATGACTTAAAGAAGTAATATAGAAAAATATCTTAAATTTTTGAAAATTTTTGAAATGTATAAAATAACTATTTTTAAAGAGGAATGGTAAATTCAGAAATTATCACTAAACGACAGTTCAAATGTTAAATTTATAAGTAATTAAGGAAAGGAAAGGATTTGTGACCACTTTAAATTTATTATAATTAAACTAATAACACTTAAGATGGCAGTAAAAGTGTGGAAGGACGGAAACAGTTTTTTTGGGCCTAGATTTCCAAAAAGACAGAAATTTGGTAATTTTAACAAAAATCTCAACAAATATGGACTATGACATATCAAATTAAATAGAATGAGATAAATAAACCAATTATATGGTTAATAGTTCATGAAAGCGAACAATAAACTAAAATTATTCCATACATAATGTACTTTGGAATTATGTACATGGGAAGTGAAAATTATTTTAACAATACTTTTCCAATATTAACTTGGCAAGATATTTCCTAAAGTGGAGGAAGTAAGTTAGTTCTTTGTTAACATTCAAATGGGACAGTCGATGCGGAATCGCGTTCTTAAAACCGTATAATGGAGTGCAAAGGTTAAAGCCTAAAATCAGTATACAACGGGAGTTACATAAATTAACACTTTTCGAGTCAAAACTTATGAAATACTGTACGACAACGGTGAAAACGAACAACACACCACATAATACAAGTGATTTAAACCATTGAAACTACATAATATTACTAATTCACTCTACAAAAGATTAACAATTCTTCATCACGAACAGACAAAGTGAACACCTCTAATAGAAAACAATTAACACCAGTGGACACGGAACACTCATCCAGAATACTTCAAACAACATACTAGACAGTATACACAATTTCGGAGATCCATAAAACAATTATAACGGTGAATTTATTGTGAGATATTCCTGTGACAATATTACGTATAACCTCATCAATTCAGCTAGCCGCCATGATGGTCCCGTGATGCACTACAACCTTCCGACTGATTTCATAGCCTGCAGCATTGGTTTGAAAATTCAAATACAGTGGAAATCGTTTAACGCGAAAACGGTTACCACAAAATATCGGTTAACACGAAATACCACTCGGGTACCGATCGCCGTTTGTTATGTACAGTGTATTATTTGTACGGTTAACACGAAAGGTTTACCTGAAAAATATCGGTTAACACGAAAAATTTTTGTTAAAAATAATTTTTTTTTGGCTGGCTTTTAAGTAACTGCATACAAAATAAAGCCACACAAGTACGCCTAAAAGCTTGTTTTGGATGTAAAGGAATCCATTCTTCATCTCTAAAAGAGAAAAAGCAGGTAGTGACCATAGTTTGTTTTGTCTACCTGTTTTGTTTTGTCTTCAGTACCAAGTTCTATTTACAGTACATACTGTATACAGTTTACCGTTGTTTACGAGAAACCATAGCCTCTCCTTCAGCACCAAATGTGTTGTTCATTGACCGCAAATAAACCGTTATCGCTTACATTAACTACCTACTCTATAAGGTGTGGTGAGTTCAGTTCAGTTGTATTCTGTGCGTGTACAGCGGTGGTAAAGTTTACGGTACGGTACCGATAACATTTTATTGTAAAAAATTTACTCAGTTGTGAGGATTATCTGTTTACTTTTTTACTGTACAAACTTCTTAGTCTTTTACAGCCAGTTAAGTGACGTTAAGCGTGTGACGTGTACATGTTAAGTGAAGTTACGCTTTCGTAAATTTCGTTTTTGCAGTCCGGAAGTAAAATGGAGAAGAAAGTGCGTAAACAAAGTGCCCTCTCTTTAGAAAAAAAAGTTGAACTCCTCCAAGCTGTTAATTCGAACTAAAACAGAAATCTGTAAAACATTCGGTTTACCAAACTCGACGTTATCCACGATTATAAAAAATAGAGATAAAACTTTAGAACTGTATGAGTCGGGCAAGTTTGAACCAGGCAGAAAACGTTTCCGTAAGGCAAACCACGAAAACTTAGAGGCTGCTCTTCTTGTTTGGTTTAAGCAAGCAAGATCACAAGATGCTCCTATTTCTGGACCACTACTGATGGAGAAAGCAAACGTTTTTGCTGAACAGATGAACTTAAATTTCACTGCAAATCCTGGCTGGCTAGAAAGGTTTAAAAAACGAAATGGCATAACCTTTAAAAACATCTGTGGTGAATCAGGACAGGTGTCACAAGAAATGACATCATCGTGGTTGCAATCTACGCTGCCTGCAATTTTAAAAGACTATCCACGTAAGGATATTTTCAACGCCGATGAAACAGGACTATTTTTCCGTTGTATGCCCGATAAAACACTTTCATTCAAAGGGGAGCAGTGCTCTGGTGGTAAAAAGTCCAAAGAGAGAGTGACAGTGATGGTAGGTTGCAATGCTGATGGGTCAGAAAAACTTCCGTTACTTGTTATAGGAAAAAGTTTAAAGCCGCGCTGTTTTAAAAATGTTAAAAAGTTGCCAGTAGAATATAGAGCTAACAAACGAGCGTGGATGACGTCTAAAATTTTTACCGAATGGCTGGTTTCGTTAGAAAAACATTTCACTTCTCAGAAGAGGAAAATTGTGTTAATTATTGACAACTGTCCTGCCCACCCATGTGACCTAAAATTGATGGCAATTAAACTTGTTTTTCTACCACCGAACACGACTAGTGTCCTACAACCTTGTGATCAAGGTATTATTCAAAATTTAAAATTTCAGTACAGAAAGTTACTACTGCGGAAATACTTGGCCACTATTGAGGGGAAAAAAGATTTCTGTGTAAATGTTCTGGATGCTTGTAACTTGTTAAGAACAGCGTGGAACCTCGTGACGCCTACAACAATTCAAAATTGTTTCGCTCATGCTCGATTCATTTTGAATTCAGAAAATGAACAACCCGAAGGAAATGAAATTGATCCTACACTATCTGAAATGTTTAATCGTGTGTCATCTGTATTAAATGTTTCAATTTCTCTAAATGAGTACGTGACTGTCGACGAGAACGTAACTACGGCTCCCGTATTAACAGATACCGATATCGTGGAAACAGTACAAGTTGACAACTGTGAAGGTGATGATAGTGACGATGAACCTGACACGGAAAATGATAGTGAAAATGTTCCTACCGCTACCGATATGCTTTCGTTGCTTAGCCGTGTTCGTCGATATTTTGAAGCCAACTCGGAAGGTGAAATGTTTGAACACGTTGATAAATTAGAACAATTTGTTGAAAATAAAATAGTGCTAAATTGTGTGCAAAAGAAAATAACGGATTATTTTAAATAAAGATAAACACGAAACTACGGTAAAGTTGAAAGACATACAGTAGTCTATAAGAAAACCTAAATCATAGGACTAAATTTAGAACAGCTAATAATAATTTTAAGAAAAATTAACAATAATAAACCATGAGGATAAATAAAAGGTTGTATTTGTTGCATTTTACTAGACAGTACAATAAATAAGCTACAGTACACTATTTGTTCACTTCCTCATTTTGTTTCACTTTTTGTTCGCTTAACGCGAAATTCGGATTACACGAAAAAAATAACTGGTCCCCGTCATTTCGTGTTAACCGATTTCCACTGTATATTAAACATTATATATATTATTCACAATTGTTAAATATTAATTATTTAAGATTAGTTCTTGTAAATGTTATACTTTATAGGCCTGTCCTTCTCTGACTATTATAAAATAATCGTTGCAAGAACCTTTTTTAATAATTATATAAAATTTTAACTTGTATTCACATATCGATATATCCCTGTGACGGAGTCGAACAATTGCTCTAAATCGATTTAAAATCGATTATTATTAATAACTGTCAATAAATCAATTTATTTCAACTGTGTGAATTATAAAATTATTTCACATTTTACTTCCAACATTTTACTTTCAAGTGTTTAATTAACCACGAGACTTCCTGGAAGATGAGAATTAGTAACGAAAGGTGAGATACTGGAGCAGCACTGAAGATCATTAATCGATTGCTGAAAGGAGATAATCTGATTAACTCCAGATTTTGTTAAGCTCTACCAGAAGTGCGAATTAAACCAAAAGTACCTTACAGAATTTTAAAAATTTGAATAAAACATAAAACCAGGATTAATTCTAAATTATATACACAGCAAACAAACATAAAATTTTTTTTTACAAAAATTTTTTTTTTAAATAAAATTTTTTCTTTCTTTTATTTGTAACTACAGTTAACAGGTCTTGTTACAAATTTGGCGCTTGCAACAGTGGGGCTTAAAATAGTCGAACAGCGGCTTGTTACAAATCGACATTACCCACAGCGGAGCGAAACGTTGAAGAGCATAAAGGTTTTAAACGAACCCAACAACATCTTATATATTAATGTGTACGTGTTACAATATATATATATTACATTTAATATTAATACATTTAATATATACATCAAGAAACGGACTGTAGCAGAAAGTGATTGAATATATATATTGTAACGTAACATAGTTGAGGTTCCCCAACGTTACATAAAAAAATTGATTGAAATATGGTCAAGGACCATACCCTGACTTAAGGTTGTTCAATAGTTCATGTGTTTGAGAAGTAACTCAAGTAAAAAGGGGTCAATGACTAATATTAAATGTAAAAGAGCCAGACCAATGAATGATTGGATGTAATGAAATGTTTGTTTTGTACTGTGACATGTTAAGGTCTACAGAGTATTTATATTGTATGTTGAATATGTTAAAAATGAAATGATGTTGTTTGATAATAATACTTAATCAATAATTATGTTTATATTTATATTAGATTTGTTTTTATACAGCCCAGTATAGTTACCAATGTTAGGCACTATACTAAGTTGTCAGTATTGTATAAAATTGAAAAATACTGTTATTCTAATTAATGTTTATAAACTGGATCAGGAGTGTGACCAGTGTTTCAAGTCTAACAAGTAGTTCTGACAATTATGTCATAAATTAATAAATGGTTCCAGAACCAGTTAATTAATATAAAAACAAATAACCACCAGTAAATTAAAATTCATGTAATTAACTATGTAAACAATAATTAATTGTACAGTAGGTCAGGTAAAAAAGAAAATTAAGTTAAAAAAACCAAATAATGTTATAATGGTTGTAAATGAATCTATAGGCCTAAATTCCATATTAGTGAAAGGAAATTAATACCTTTTTAGTAAACCCAGTCCAACGAAACTCTAGTAAAACATTTACTGTTTAGTAAGGAAGGTTTGGGGAGAATTTTATGTGATTCAAGATTAATCCAAGCATGGAGTATTTTATTGGAAAGGAGTAGTAATATTCTATAATGCCGGCTCAAGGATATAGAAAAAACGTGGTTGTTAAGGCAACTGAAATGTACAGAAGTTGTTGATTTTGGATGAATTCGTTCGGATTGTTACAAGCTATTAGATTGAGATGGACCGATATGTTTAAAATATATGAATAAATATAAAGAAAATATATATCCAAATTGAACAAGCATTTTTGCAAAACAATTATACTTGAATGTTAATGAATCATACAAATTAAATAACCCTCTAAATTATCAATGAATACAATAAAAGAGAATTGAAAGCATCTCACCTCATTCACTAAATAATTCCGCTGAATTTGGTATTAAACCATTTCATGCTATAAATCGAAGACCAGTAAAGAGTTAAAACCTGAATTAAAGGGATATTGGAAATACAGAAGACTCGGTTGGACGAAATAACCTGCATTGGCAGCAGAAGCTATCCTAATTCCAATTCACTGGGACCAAGACTTGTGAAGACCGCAAAAGAAGAATAGAAGCCAGAAGATCTCCTGAGGATTTACCAAGTACACACCATCATCAATTTTATTGAAAATCAGAGCAGTTCCACTGGAGGAAGACGAGATAACCCGCATTTTGACCAGATACACTGTTGACAAACGTTCACCGCCAGCCGAAGTTTCGTCGGTTTGGTAAAAAACAACTTATTTTCATTCCATTGTAATTTAAGTAAATAATATTATTTTGTAAATTGAACAACCTTAATTATGCGTTTTACCTGGCCTTACTAATGGTTCAAAGAACTATACGAACCCTGGGATAAGAATTATTTGTCATTATTTTCAAGAGTATATGTTTTTAGAGTTTGAATAATTAAGAATCGATATATGTTGGGATAGTCGATTGGTTCGTCTTATTGTTTGTCTGAGACAACGTAACTTGTTAAATACCAGAGAAAAATAAATAAAGTACATTTGTTGTACGAGATAACGTTTTAGTCATTGCAGAGAAAATACTATATGTAGTTGGTGTAATAATTTATAGACAGATTGATACAAACACTCCGAATAACTAACCTATAAGTACACTTATTTCTAGTAACAGCGCTTAAAATTTGCAGCTGGTGGGACGGGAGATTGTTGAACTAACTGGTTTTTAATACTAAATTTGAACGAAATTTTTATCATTGAGTGACTAGGGTTGAAACAAATATCACTTACATTCAGTAAATACTCCATATATATTGCTCATATTAAACAACCACTGAGAACTAAGTTAAGTCTATAGAATAATACCATTATAAATTCAGGAACATAATTCTAATTTTGTTGACTTAATAATCTATGTTCTGAGGGTTTCACCGGTCACAACCGAAAGGTATATTAGTTAATAACATATTAATTAAACCAGGTAACAGCATTTTAATTGTTACGAATCGCCACCTACAACGTATTACTTGGCATTTGTTACACAGAAGTCTCTTATAACTAATTACACCCATAGACAAGATTTCTTTACAATTTGACGTCTCCAGCTGGTATCATACACTATAACATACGTCCTCACATAATTAACAAGTAGTTCTCTACAAAATTGGTTACAACAGTGGGGTTTGAATAAGACGGACGTTTCACCGCTAGTACCCAACATACTTATTCCATAACAAATTGACGACTCCTACGGGGGGGGGGACTGGAGGAAGAAGGACTCACCATACGTAGTTTATTACAAATTGCCGCTTGCAACGTGGGGCTTAAACGAAAACGAGGACGTCCACATAGTTTATTACAATATATATTGTAACGTTATCGCTTATATCAAAGGTTTCCGCCTCTCCAAGAGTGTATTGCAATTACGGGTTTGTAGTTAATTCAGCCCCACTGTTGTAAGCGCCATTTTTGTAACGTACCGCCTTTAGAGTGAGTGTGTGACGTCCGTCTTTTTTACAGTCTCGGATCGGTCAGAACACCTCCTAGCAATCGCAACTTATGAATTATAAAGACTGAAGTTTAAATAAAGTTGTTGGTAATGTTACTCAAACAAAGCAGAAATCGAGTGTGTGTGATTTGGGTCAAGTAGGGAAGTTGTTTAGCCTTCTTTTGAAGAGAGAGCAAGTACTGTTTGTTTACCCTCGGTTTAGACGATTTCTAATTTTTTCAAATATTTGCCGTGGACTGAATCAGCTGATTTTGACATTAGTCTCCAAATATAGGTTAACCAAACGATACTGTTGCTGAATACGACCTGGTAGATCGTCCTCTTCTTATTTTTTCTGAAATCTACTACAACTACCCACTACAATAAAGGAAACACATTTTATTATTCAATATCATTTCTCAATAATATTTATTTATAATATTATTGGTTTTTCTCTTCCGCCAAAATACAAATATTACAATCGATAGTTTCATTAACTAGTACATGATATCGACTTCATTGAGTAAACATGGAATTGTTATAAAATCTGGTTTTGACCAATTTTATCTTTTATTTAAACTTCAACTAACATATAATTCTTTTATTTATTTCCCCAGGGTTAAGGGTAAGTTCTTTTTGTTATGAGATGGTCAGAAATGGATAATTATACTACGCTTTACAAATATAGAAAAACTTCGAAAATTTGTTTATTCTCTTAGTACGTAGTTCCGGATTTGTCCGTAAGAGAGCAGATTGTTTTCTTTTTTTTCTTAAAACATGTGATTGCACTTCGAAAGTTTTGTACTGAACGACAATTTGATTTGAATTTTCTTTGTTAAATATTAAAAGAACTGTTTATATTACCTCTCTTCTCGAAGTTCTTACTTGTGTGAAGCTGTTTCTCAGGTGGTGTTCTTAGTTGTTTGTAATTTCATAACCGTCTGTCAGATACTATCTCGTCAAAAAAACTTGAAACACGGCTAGGCTAGGCCTGGTCTTCCAAATGGTTTTTCACTTTTATTATGGAGTATAGCAAGTTACCTTTGATAATTAAGGTAGTGGTACATAATGTTTATATTGTTATTTAAATTTTGTAACAATTTTGTGCTGTTCAAAAGATTTCTAAAGGATATTTTAATACAATTTCTGTCTCATCATTTGTCAACCCGACGGTTTTCAATCTCAAATTCGATTAAACAATACTTGTTATTTCGTTACTCTTAGTAACCCATAATTTTTATATCCTTTTTTATTGGTGCTGCTATTTACTTTTTAGTATATAGGCGGTTTATAATTATTATAAATTTATTTTTGATTTACAGAAAAATAATTCTTTTTAATTTTGGTTTCTTTTCCAATTTGATTTACATAATAGTTTTCTGTTTATTTTCTTATAACTTTAGATATAAGTCTTTAATATTATTATAACTTTACATGAATTTATATATTATTTATTAATCTCTTATAGTATTCTTACACTGCACTATTTCCTTCTGCCATTTTCCTTATACAGTATTATTTTAATTTTTATTATCATCTGATATTTAAATCTTTTATTTTTTTAAAAACCCTGGGTTATCTTATATAATAACACAATTATTTTATGAAATATAAAATTAACATAGGTACTAAATTTTGTTGCCTACACAATATAAATCCTACAATAACTAAACAAAATACATAATTAGTTGGTAGCATCATAGTCTACTATTATAGTCTATAATTCTCACATCTACAGCACAATTCTGTAAGAAGTTCCCTTCACCTTCACTTATTACCTCATTGGGTACACTATAACTCACTTGTCACTGTATATCACTTCAATATTGTTAATAATGTTTACTGATACAACTTAATTTTTAGCTAGTTATAGTTTACCCATTTCTGACCTTTATGGTAGTACAAGAGTCATCAATTATTGGGACTGGGTTATGTACCGTTACATAAAGCCCCCCCACTAGAACAAATTTATTTTGGTTTTACTCGTTTACTAAAATAAATTGTTGATTGTTTCAATTCTCCTAATATTCTTGGCTTTTTTTCTTCGCAATATTGTTTCATTTCCGATTGGTTGTACACTCCTTTTATTCTGTTATTGTTAATTGTTTTAATTTCATAGGTATTATTCCCCTTCACCTGGGTTATGAGGTAAGGTCCAGTATAAAGTAACAGTAGCTTCCGAGCAATACCCTCTATAGAACTGGGTAGTTGTCTATTTTTGATTAATACCTTATCTCCCATCTGGTATGTATCCAATCTTTTCTTTTTTACTTGATCCCTTTTTTGTTGAAGTTCCACTTTATGCAACACTCTGTTGTGCATTTCCACTTTGTCAAACTTTACTCTCTCTCCTGGAGGAAAATTTATCAACGAGGTAATTTCTCTTGGTGGTGGTTTATCCAGTTTTAAAGTTATATTATGTTGCAATAGTTTATTTAATACTGTTTCCACTCGGTTACAATGCTCCTCCCAAGTACAAGACGTAATTAATATGTCATCCACATATATGGTAGTAAAATCTAAAACTTCCTTACCTAAAATTTGGTCCATGCATTGGATGAACACGGCCACAGAATTTACCAATCCGAAAGGCAAACGCTTAAAATGATAATTTCGTCCTTCGAATATGAAAGCAACATATTGTCTGCTGTTAGGGTGCAACTCTATTTGCCAATATCCACAGACTGCATCCCAAGTACTCATGTACTTGCATCCATAGAATTTTTTCATTATTTCTTCAATCTCATCTCTTCTTCATCTCATTTCTTCAGACGTGCGATTGTTAATGAGCATTTTATTCAACTCCCGAGCATCAAGACATAGTCTTACTTGACCATCTTTCTTCGGTATAGCTACCAATGGGCTGGTATACGGAGAACTACTTCTTTCAATTATGTCTTCCAATATCATTCTGAATTTCTTTCCTTGCTGCCTCTTTCAAAGCTTGAGCAATAGGGTATGATCGTTTATTAAAATTTACATTTTCCTTGAACTTTAGTTCACACAAGAAGTTTTTTGCTTTTCCTGGTGACTCTGAGAATACTGATTTATATTTAACATAAATTTTTATAAGCTGTTGTTTTTGTTTTACATTAATTATTTCCGGTGCCTGCCTATTCTGAAACTCAATTAACTCTTCTATCTTCTCTTGCCAAATCTTTGATTCTGTTACTTCTGTGTTTTTACCTAGGGTTAATCTATTATCCTCCCTAACAAAAAATGAGCTCGGACACTGAGGGGCACTTTGGCTACCAATTATCTCAGCCATTAACTCACCATTTTCTGTGCTCAAGGTTACTATACCCCTGGCCAGATTTATAATTGCAGTGTGTCGCCGTAGCATATCACACCCTATTAACACCCTAAACGGTAGCCCTTTTGCTACTAAAAATCCCATAGGTATTCCTATTCCACTAGTGGTAACATTCAAAGACACTTGTTTCCTGATTGTTTTATTTTGTTTCCCGGTGGCACCAACAATTGTTAAATTATTAATTGGTAAAGTAGGTATTCTCTCAGTAGTTAGCTCAGTAATACGGTATAGTTCTAATTGATCAATAATTGAAATATTTGCTCCTGTATCAATCATGGCCTCTGCTGACACTCCATTTAATTTTATTTGTATATAGACTATGTCATTGTTTGGCGATGACTCTTTAATTGCTCTTTCTTCCATTAACTCTGACTGTATATTTTTTTTAAAATTATTTCTGATAATGGTTATTGGTTTGTTTAATTTATTATTATAATTGGGTTTGTGGTAAATTCTGTGCCCGGTTGTTTCTAGCAGTGACGGGCAGTCACATCTTCTCACGGCTGGTACCCGTTTCCCCTATTTCCATCATTATTATTGTTTGATTCAACATTTTCATTATGTTGAATATTGCTTATTGGTCTCCTTTCTTCATCACTATCTCTGAATCTAGGTTGCTCTGCACTCATACTCCTTTGTGGACCTTCTTCTCGGTGATAAGAATCATGTCTGTAATTTTGACTGTTATAATTTGGCCATCTTCCTCGATACCTGTTATTAAAATAATTGTTATTAGCATGCACATAATTTACTCTAGGTTGATTCTCTCTTGGTGGTTCATTCTTCCGCTCCTCGGTATTCCCTGACCTCCATCACTTCTCCTATAATAAGATTCCTGCTCATAATTTTCTAGTAGCGTTTCCATGCCTCCAATAGTTTTTATTTGTCCACTTAATCGGGCACTGATGATTTTCTCTTCGAAATGATACGCAATTTTGGTCACTAGACACTCTTCAGGGATCTTTGGGTCTAAATACTTTGCTATACACACCTTCCCCAAAAAGTAAGCAGTAGGTGTTTGTCCCATTGTACGGTCATACCTACCATGACAGATACCGTCCCTAATAATGTTTTGTAATGACTCCGACCAGTACTCAAGTTTTAACATTGTTTTGAAACCCCCATAATCACACACCTCGTTCCTGATTGCCGTCCACCAATTATCATTGATGTTTTTGAAAGATTCGTCTAATATACCTTTGATCATATTCCATCGATTCTCCTTTGATCTGTTCAAAATTTCGTCTACTCTCCCTAAAAATTCGAGTGGGTTTCTGCGATAATCCCGAAAGTTTACACTTTCCTTACTATCTTGAAAAATCATGCAGATCTAGAACTTATTCTATCTACATCACATTGTAAATTGGTTTGTATTCGTTGCAAATTATCTAATTTCTCTGCTTGGCTATTACACTGATTTTTTACATTCTCTACTGTTTTATGAAAATCCGAAAATTTACAGTTTAGACTGCCTTTGATACTATCTAACTGGTCATTGTTTTCTTGGCGTATGGCCATTACACGAACTTGATTATTTTGTTCCTCCTTTTCCATTCGGGCATCGATTCCTGTTTTAATTAGTTCCATCTTTTCTTCTGTTTTTTCCAACCTTTGATTGGTTTCTATTAATTTCTTCTCTGCCTCTTCCTTATATTCATCTACTCTTTGGCTAAGCGTATTACTGACCAGTTCAATTTTACTCTCAAGATTTTCTCTTAATTCCTTATTGAAACTCTCCATTTTACCCTCAAATTGTTTTAAATTTTCTTCGTTTATTTTCTCCATTTGTTTTAAACTGTCCCTCAAGTTTTCATTTTGCTTCCTCAAGTTCTCTTCCTGTTTCTTAAAATTCTCATCTATTTTGTCAAATTTTTCGCTCAAGGTTTCATTTTGTTTCCTTGAGTTCTCATCTATTTTATCAAACTTCTCGGCTATAAATCTCATCATGTCTTGCCAATTTGGTTCTCTCCTGGCTTCCGCTTTGTCTGGTTGGTCCCCTTGGGCATCCCCTTCCACTATTTCCTTTTCCTTGCTCATAATTGCTTCAGTTTCTTCTTTATCACCCACCAGTTGTTCCACTTCACTGTCCGTAAATATTTCTATTTCTCGTTCCTGTCCACCTTCTTCCTTCTCCTTTTCTTCTGCCCCCTTCTTCGATCTGCCTCTGGTATTATGCATTTCTTGTTTTCTCATAACTGCCAAAGATAATTAGGTTTTTTGGTTTATTAATTTATGAAATATATCCAAATTCTTTTCTAATTACAGCCCTTTTACGTTGAGCGCCATTTTTGTAACGTGGCGGTTATTTAGCGAAACCTCCGTCTTATTCAAGCCCCAATGTTGGGTTCGCCATTTTGTAACGTTATCGCTTATATCAAAGGTTTCCGCCTCTCCAAGAGTGTATTGCAATTACGGGTTTGTAGTTAATTCAGCCCCACTGTTGTAAGCGCCATTTTTGTAACGTACCGCCTTTAGAGTGAGTGTGTGACGTCCGTCTTTTTTACAGTCTCGGATCGGTCAGAACACCTCTTAGCAATCGCCACTTATGAATTATAAAGACTGAAGTTTAAATAAAGTTGTTGGTAATGTTACTCAAACAAAGCAGAAATCGAGTGTGTGTGATTTGGGTCAAGTAGGGAAGTTGTTTAGCCTTCTTTTGAAGAGAGAGCAAGTACCGTTTGTTTACCCTCGGTTTAGACGATTTCTAAATTTTTTCAAATATTTGCCGTGGACCGAACCAGCTGATTTTGACATTAGTCTCCAAATATAGGTTAACCAAACGATACTGTTGCTGAATACGACCTGGTAGATCGTCCTCTTCTTATTTTTTCTGAAATCTACTACAACTACCCACTACAATAAAGGAAACCCATTTTATTCTTCAATATCATTTCTCAATAATATTTATTTATAATATTATTGGTTTTTCTCTTCCGCCAAAATACAAATATTACAATCGATAGTTTCATTAACTAGTATATGATATCGACTTCATTGAGTAAACGTGGAATTGTTATAAAATCTGGTTTTGACCAATTTTATCTTTTATTTAAACATCAATTAACATATAATTCTTTTATTTATTTCCCCAGGGTCAAGGGTAAGTTCTTTTTGTTATGAGATGGTCAGAAATGGATAATTATACTGCGCTTTACAAATATAGAAAAACTTCGAAAATTTGTTTATTCTCTTAGTACGTAGTTCCGGATTTGTCCGTAAGAGAGCAGATTGTTTTCTTTTTTTATTAAAACATGTGATTACACTTGGAAAGTTTTGTACTGAACGACAATTTGATTTGAATTTTCTTTGTTAAATATTAAAAGAACTGTTTATATTACCTCTCTTCTCGAAGTTCTTACTTGTGTGAAGCTGTTTCTCAGGTGGTGTTCTTAGTTGTTTGTAATTTCATAACCGTCTGTCAGATACTATCTCGTCAAAAAAACTCGAAACACGGCTAGGCTAGGCCTGGTCTTCCAAATGGTTTTTCACTTTTATTATGGAGTATAGCAAGTTACCTTTGATAATTAAGGTAGTGGTACATAATGTTTATACTGTTATTTAAATTTTGTAACAATTTTGTGCTGTTCAAAAGATTTCTAAAGGATATTTTAATACAATTTTTGTCTCATCATTTTGTCAACCTGACGGTTTTCAATCTCAAACTCGATTAAACAATACTTGTTATTTCGTTACTCTTAGTAACCCATAATTTTTATATCCTTTTTTATTGGTGCTGCTATTTACTTTTTAGTATATAGGCGGTTTATAATTATTATAAATTTATTTTTGATTTACAGAAAAATAATTCTTTTTAATTTTGGTTTCTTTTCCAATTTGATTACATAATAGTTTTCTGTTTATTTTCTTATAACTTTAGATATAAGTCTTTAATATTATTATAACTTTACATGAATTTATATATTATTTATTAATCTCTTATAGTATTCTTACACTGCACTATTTCCTTCTGCCATTTTCCATATACAGTATTATTTTAATTTTTATTATCATCTGATATTTAAATCTTTTATTTTTTTTAAAACCCTGGGTTATCTTATATAATAACACAATTATTTTATGAAATATAAAATTAACATAGGTACTAAATTTTGTTGCCTACACAATATAAATCCTACAATAACTAAACAAAATACATAATTAGTTGGTAGCATCATAGTCTACTATTATAGTCTATAATTCTCACATCTACAGCACAATTCTGTAAGAAGTTCCCTTCACCTTCACTTATTACCTCATTGGGTACACTATAACTCACTTGTCACTGTATATCACTTCAATATTGTTTATAATGTTTAGTGATACAACTTAATTTTTAGCTAGTTATAGTTTACCCATTTCTGACCTTTATGGTAGTACAAGAGTCATCAATTATTGGGACACGGAGATATCAAATTCCTCCAACTATGCAGTCTTTGTGAAAGCAAAAGGGCGCTACAGTCCTACATAAATTGCAATAGTGTGTGTGGATTAGGTGGTTGTTCAGATGAACAACGAATTTAAATTTTGTAAATTAAAAATGATAAATCAATTTTGCTCTAATTAAACGCTTGTATTCTGCTTAGATAAATAGGGTTTCATACATTCAGTATACTGTGTTCATTCTATATTTTATTGTGTTCGATGTATTATTTTATTGTGTTAGAGGTAAGAATTGAAATATGTGGTGTATATAATTTGTGTATTTTTGAAACAAAGTAAATAACTAAACCGACCAGCAGGCGGTCTACACAATAGTATCAGAGTCAGAAAGAGGGGAAACATTGATGTGTGGTATGTTAGATAAAAGAATTGAAAAAATATATATATTTCAGGTAACGTGTATAATTTTGTAATAGGTTTTCACTTTGTTGGGAATGTCAGCTGATCAGTAGTAAAATGTCACTGTTAAATTGTTTATAAATGTTCAAGGTAGTTAATGTCAAATATAATGTTTTAATGTGTTAAGGGTGTTATTTTAAATAATGAGAAAAGTAATTTGATAAAGTGAGAAATAAAGTAATAGATTTGTGAGAAATAATGAAAGATGTTGGGTGATTAATATTTTGTGGGACATATAGATCAGTCCAAGTTAAAGTTGAAGTGGTAGTAGAGAGAAAAATATTGTTTTGAATTAATGTAATGTTGTTGTGAGGTAATGTAATAGAATTTGAGAAGTATTGATGTTGACACAGTAGTTGTGGGTAATATATGTAGAGTTTTGATTGATATATTGATGTTTATAATTGATGATGTTATTTTGTTGTAGTTGAAGTGAGGTAATAAGAGTGAGATTTGGGGATGGAAATTTTGTAAGAGGGGATAGTGTAATGTGGGAGTCCACAACAAAAGGGTTGGGACGGGAAGGGACCGTTTGTCGCCAGAAAGGGTTGCCTTAGGTAGAATCCAGGAACCAATATAAGGGAATGAGCTTTTTGGAGGGGGGAAACACTTATCCTAAGTACAAAGGGTCAGAGATTAATTTTTTTTATATATCGAGAGAAGGATGTAGATTGAGTAATGGGAAGTTGGGTTTAGAGATTGTTTGATAGATATTTTGATAGAGGTGGGTGTCCTGATAGTTACAGTTGTTAGTGAGTAGTAGAGTCAAAGTGAGAAAGATATTATATGTATAAATGCCAAGTGGCATGTCAAGCTAGAATAAATAATTAAATCACCCAAAGTAAGAGAAAGTGAGAATAATAAAGAAAGAGATTTATAGTACAAAATATAAACTTTTGATTGAAACCAGTGACAAATTTTTGATAGAGTTTGAAAATAATGTAAAGCTATAAAGTGTTTATTTGAATAATTTAAATATCAATTTGATTGTTATTTATAATAATATTTTGTTATTTTAAATGTTTTATTTTATTATGTTTTTGTGTTTCAAGATAGAATTTTATAGATGTACAATGTATTTTCAGGTGTAATTTGTGTGTAACGTATGTAGGTCAAGGTTTTTGACTTGACCCAGTTTTGATCAGCTGATGGGTGAGGTCATTTACTAGGCATGTTTAGCAAGGAAGTTAATTCAACTTTTGTTTTTAATTGATTTGAACAATTTTTAAATGTTTTCAATATGGAATGAAAATATTTTAAGAAATTTAAATTTTCTGAATTTAAAATTTTTTTTTGGAAAATGTTTTTGAAAAAAAAAATTTCTTGATTTTGCGCCTGCCAGCTAATGGATATTTTAACTTTGATGATGTTATTGTTTGTGTATTTAGTGTTTTATTTGCATTGTATTGTAAGAATATAGGTGTAATCACATGTTAGGTTAAGGATGTTCCTATTTTAAGAGATGTTTAATTTGATTATTTTTTAATAACAAAAACTAATGAAGAGAATTATTCAGTATAGATGAAAAATTTGTGTTTTGATTTTCAAGGAAAACAGCTAATGATTGTCGCTTAATAAATTTTTGAAGAATATTTTAATTTTACAATATGTAGAATAAGTGTGTGTGTGAGCCCAGTAACTGCAAAAGGCAGCCCAGTTTGCAGAAAAAGGAGAAACATATCGGTTGAGGATCTGGCATGATCTAAGCCAGGGATTGAGGATTTTTGGGGTAGCATGATACAAGGTAAGGTGCGCTGTGGTGCGTATCTGTTCGATTTTTCGGTGTTGGGATCTCTCACAGAGAAGTCCAGTGATCTCGTTCAGATGCGTCCATGGTCGCCGAGCCAGGGGGTCGTTTACCCATGCAGTGTAAGAACAAAAGGGGGTTGTTGGCACCAGTCCTCACCGGTCCTCTTAGGGGTTTTATCAATGAGATTTCTTCTGTTTTGACAGAAGACCTCTCATTGAGGGGGTATTGTAACGGGCCAAATTTATGGGTTATTTTATTTTATTGCATTTTTCGGGGATTTATAAAAATATGTGTGAAGTCTAATTCCATTGTGACAGACCACGTGTTGTAAGAACAGTTTTAACAAAGGCGACGCAATATCACGTTGTGCAATCGGTATAGAGGAATTTACTCAGCCTTAATTTCCAAGAACTGTGTGTGTGTGTGACCGAGCGCTCGTATACATCCAACGAGCAGGGGCGCGGACCCACGCTAACTTCCAAAACTAAGATGGCTAAGAAACAAATTTTGATTCACTTTCGTCTACCTTACTGGCGGATATTAGCATAAGTCCCGCCTATTTTGTGACATCAGCCAGTGCCGCACCAATTTCCTAGACGATCGGCACACCAACAACTACATGGGTTTAAATAGGAACTACAAACGGCAACTAACTGTGAGGCATTGATTTCCACACCATCAAGTTAGCGGCGAACGCCTTGCCGCTCTGCCAGTTTCGCATAGAAGCCGTGTCTGGCCAGACACCGCCCCAAAGGGGCTCGTCAGATTTTTCCAAGTTTCAGTCTTAAAACTCGATTTTTGTGAACTATTATGTGGCAGTGCAACATATAGTTAGCAACTAACACCAACAGTGAATCCGGAAACTCATCACAAAATCAAAATATGAGAAAATGAATAGTTCGAACTAAAACCGCGTGCCGGCTGGGAGGGGTATATTTATATTTTTATATTATATTTTATATGCTAAAGGTTTGTTAATATTCTGTTTGTGTGTGATGCAAGCTGGGCTATCTCCATAGACGTAAGTAATATAATTTAAGTATACCATTGTAAGATGTATGAACCAGAGTTACGAAAATTTTAAAACCATGTGAGAAAATTTATTGGAAAACTAACATTTAACTTTGCAATATTTAACCATTAAAGATATCAATTCTCTTCATTCAAAAATGAGTCAAGTCACTTATTTCAATAACCTATAAAACATGCTAACATCTTACGTTCGTGCGAGAATCCTGGACCCAGATAGAAGCTTTGCAGGTAGGTGGAAACAAATTTATGTTTTTATATATTTCATGAGTTTAATAGTATCTCACACTTAAAGATTTATGTCTCCCATAAATCCTGGTGCTATCTAAATAATTCTAAAAACATTATTTAGAGACCCCACACCTGAACCTACATCTTTTTTCTGATATTCTTAGACTTGGAATTTCAAAAAACTTATAGGCCAACACATTATAAAGTATTCTCCAATTGAGAATGTAGATGACACCTCTTTCTACAGAATCACAGAAGATGTTACATGAATCTAGACTGATCTATTTCACTTCACAGACCAAACAAATATAGCAGTAAACTAAAGGAAAACTAACCACTACACTTCTGATGCAAACTGATAATTTTTGACAAGTAGAGCCAAAATGCCCACAGCTTGTGGACAAAACTAATGTGTAGTAGTATGCTCATGCATGCACACAGAATAACACACACTACTGATACAAAAATATTTGATTCATGCCTGGCAAATCTACCTATACCACTTATAAATTATGAAAAATATACTTTAGACAACTTTATCTTTTCCTAAATTATTCTTTAAAAAAAATTACAGTGTTTTGGTCTAATTTTATTTCATTACTCTAACTTGCAACATGTTCATTGCATACATAATATAACCCGAAAAATCTTAATAAAACTTGCTCTTTAATAAAGTAGTCCAAATATAAAATTAAACAATCTTTTACAGATTATAAAGGAACTTCATATAATGAAGAAGGAATGAACAAGTCACAATAAGTATCAAAATGTTCATACGCATCTCGTGTTACAGTACAACATCGAAAATCAGAATGTCAGCTGAACCGTCAGAAATCCAAATTCTCAAGACACATGAGTAAAGCACAAAAGTAATTACATATTGTTTTAAAGAAATTATTTTACTTACAATAAGAACTGTACTAGTATTGTCTTATGAGTACTGTAAACTGAAAACAAGACTATATTAACATCTTTTTTTGTCACCCTAGATATGAGAAATGTTTTGCTTATTCTGAAATCAGAGCAGTTTTTAAGCTGTTTGCTAAACAAATGTTATCCAAAGGAATTACAGACATGAATCTATTGTTTTTGTTGGTATCGACAAAATGAATGTACAGTAATGTTCGCAGGAATGTATTTTGATGAGTCTCAAAAAAAATTCTGCTTTTATTCCAATACGCTACCCTGCATGCAGAGTTGCCTGTTCATTTTATTCAGCTTAATTCTACTTGCTCAGTTGTACTGTACGCTCATATTGCTCAAATTTTTAGTGTTCTGTAGTATTATTTTCATTACATTTTTTTAACTGTTTCATCCTGAATTTTTATCACGGCATCATCTTTGACTCATAAAAGGAGGCAAAAAAATTGGATCTTTTCGGTTAAGTGGCAGCATGCAGTGAGCAATTACTCTACATAGCAATCACCAGTAACAACGCATTTCCCCCTCCACACGAGGGGTAGCGATAACCAGCAACAGTTTGTATTTTTATTTTCATTTTGACATGTTTTTTATATTTATTTTTTATATTTTATTTTTATATTTAAATTTTATTTACAATTTAACTTACATTTTGTCAGTATAAATTACTGAGGAGGCATAAACTGTGCAATGTTTTCAATAATTTTTTCAAATTTATTATCATTTCGATACCGCTGCCGCCACATAAATTCAGCTAGGTAGGAATCCAACATGTCGCAAAGTACCCCATTGCCTTTTGTTCCTCATTTTGGCCTTAGCCCACATGCTTTCTACATTTCGGGTGTGGGCTTGGGTTACTGGATTTACAAATTGTATCGAATAGTTCACTGTTAAATGTTGATAATTTTGGTGTAAATTATGATATTCCCTCCACTCATCGGACAAAATGGTTGTGCCTGGAGCAACATACTTGTTTATTATAGGCACTAAAGTTCCTGCAGATCTGTCTGGAACGCTCACAAGGAAACAGTCTCTTGTTTCACGACAAATTCCACCAAACACCCATTGATTTGGTAAAACTCTCCCCCTATTATATTTTCTTTTAGTGAAACAAGTCTCATCCACTTCTATATGCAAATTAGGTCCACCAATAACCTTTGGACTGTTTAATAAATGGTGCTCACACACTTCTCGCATGTGTGAGTTCCAATCCACGCATGTGAAGTAATTCATTTCCAACTCATCTTCACAGTATTGCACGGTTGTGTACTCCTTACTCCAACAGTAAATAAAGTATACGATTGTGGGGAAATCTAACCGAGAATTATTTAGGAATGTATCCTGTCACACTTGTTTGGATTCCCAGCAGTCCTTTTTAGAACATACCCAACGGTCTTTACCTGTCATATACAGTTTCATTTCATGGCCGTTCGTACAAATTCTTGGGTTATGTAAAATATTTTTGTCTCTTAGAAACTGTATCACTGAATCTTTATCAGGAATCTGTGCTGTTAACTGAAGGAAATTCATGATACACTAGCTATGATACTACTACACTTGCGGCTGCAGCATACAGAGTGACTGGGCACTCACGATGGAATGTTTGCAAGATGCGTTGGAGGGGGAAATGCGTTGTCTACTGGCGATTGCTACGTAGAGTAATTGCTTACTGCATGCTGCCATTTAACCGAAAAGATCCAAAAAATTTAACCATTGGACCAAAGATAGAAATTTTACATAGGGTTTCTAATGAAGAATTCGTGATATCATTAGCCAAAGTTTACAAAGTTTTAAAGTCAACAATAACAAATATTAAAAACAATAAGGAAAAATTTTTAAGTTTGCTTAAAATCAGACAATGGATAAAAAAACAATGAAGACAGCAAATGACTCATCCCTCAATGATGTAGTGTTCTTGTTGTTCATGTAGTAATGAACTTCAGGACCTTTGTTGTGTTTTACAAAGCCTGATATTGAACAAAATGTTAGGTGGGCCTTCCAGATTTAAAGCTACTACACAAGCTGGTTAAAATACTTTAAATCATGGCATGGGATTCATGAACTGTACATGGAAAGGGACATTTTTTCTGGCAACTTTAGTGAATTAAAATTCAATAGTAGGAGAATATTTCAAAATGTATACAAGTGAAAGTGAAAGCTATGCAAAAGATGTCACCCTAATGCCGACTAAACTGGAATATTTTGAAAATTTCTTCCAAGGAAATCATTAGCATCTAGAAAAGAAACTGCTGTTCCTAGATTTAAAGTTAGCAAAGACAGAGTTAAAGTTATGTTTTGAACCAATGGAAGTAGCACTCATTCTTTGCCATTATTGATGATGGGAAGAAAAAAGAAACCTTGCTGTTTTGAAATGTCACCTGCCTTCCTGCCACTTATAAGGTGTTGTATATTTTAAGTATTATCATTTAGTTTTGTTTTGTATCGCTGCTACCGAAATAGTTATTAATTCAAAAGTTGTTATTTAAAAGAAAACGACCTGAGGCTCCCTTTCATTAGTGAAAGTGAGTTTTGGCTAAATTTGTCACTTTTAAAAATTGTAAATCGGTTTCATTTGTAAACAACTAAACAGTATATAAATGGAACGAAATGTCCAAACGCACATCAATCCCAGAAGGTTGCAGTATGACAGAGGGTCACAGTACGACAGATTGTCAGTGAAAGGCTTCGTGAATAGTTGACTAGATGTAAACTAGGTAAAGTAGACAATTAATTTATAACTGTATGTAAAAAATTGTTAAAGTGTTAATGAAGAGTCAGTTTTACAAAGTAACTAAGAATAGAATCTCAAGAAGAGTTAAAGTAAAAGGAAATTAATTGTATTTATAGTGAAATAGAATAACCAGTAGAATTGCAATATTATCAAGATAATTCTCTGATGTTAAAATAAATCATTCTTTGGTATCTTCTGAATTTCTTAATTCTTAATCAGGCAACGTACTCCTATTAAAATTTGCTTAGCCACTCGAGCAAATAGAAAACTGTAATTACCTTCGTACTGACGGGTAACAAACGTGGTGTCAGAGGTGTGGGGTACACCTGAAAGATACACTAAAGAAGATAGTATACTTGTGTGGCGTGAGGTTCACCAAAAGAGATCTCGAAAATTCAAGACAAAAAAACCCAAGGAAGAAGAAAGAAGTAAGGAGAAAATACGTAAGTAACCATTATATAGCTAGTGTGGAACACTTGATGACATAGATTAACATAAAGTACTAAGTACAAGTTAAAACAATGTTCCTTGTGAAGCTAGATACCTACAGTTGATACCTATATATGGTGATGAAAAGAATGTAGACTTACAAGCATATATTGATGGTGTTAGTTTTGTTTTACAAAATGTAAAGCCGGAAGAACATAATAATTATTTGCAGATCGCTAAAATCAGACTTAGGGGCGAAATAGGAGCTGCTGTATGCCGCTCAGATATAGAAACGTGGAATGAACTAAAAGAATTTTTATGTAACAGAACCGACAAACAACAGAGCGAGTCATTTTTAGAAGATCAGTTAATCAGCATCAGACAAAAACCATACGAAAACATTCAGCACTTCGCGGATAGAATAGAGAAAATATGACATAAATTAATAATAGCATTATGTACAACCGGCATAGACAGTAAAATGGCCGAATTAAGTACTGAAAGGCGCATGCACAAAAGTTTTACGAAAGGCATGTTAGAACCGTTCAGAAATATTTGACTGAATCGAAAAATAAATTCATTTAATGATGCAGTTAACGATGCCTTAATCTTAGAACTAGAATTAGAGGAAGATAAGTTCCTTGATAGACGTAAAAGAATTGATTCTGTTAAGTGTTATAAATGCGGAAGAGTAGAAGCCGTCGCTTGTAGAAGGGGTAAAGAAATAAATGCAGTAGATAACAAACGCGTAACCTGTTACAATTGTGGCAAAATAGGTCATATCGCTTGAGATTGTTGTAGTGCAAAGCAAAATAAATCAGTCAATAATAATTATCAAAATGCTAACCGCAGATTTGAAAATAAGACAGCGGGAAACGATTTACGCCTGCCGTATACCTCTCGCAACGGTGGGTCGGAACCTACGAAGTCAGGGAATTACAAAGTAACAACGAAGCAAACCTAACTACAGACATAGAAGAATGTGAAAACTGAAAGTGTCGAATGTTAGTAGACACAGGCTCAGACATCACAATTTTAAAAATAGCGAGTTTACATGATAATGTAGACATATATAGTCATATATATGTAGACATATATAAAAAACTAGAGCTTAATGGAATTAGTGGACGAACCATAACTTACGGGGAAGCAAACTGTCACGTTAGTATAGGTGACACTATCATACAACACACAATTCACATAGTTCCGATGATATTTCAGTTACAAGCAGATGGCATATAGGTATAGACCTTTTGCATAAATTAGGTGCCACGATAGATTGCATAAACAAAACGATCAAAATATTACCAATTACGACAACACATCTGAACGAAATTAAACTCAATACACAACATTTAAATGTGGAAGAGAAGAGCGTACTCTTAAACATGTGTGCTAATTATACCGATGTATTTAGGAAACCAGGGCAGTACTCATCACACACGAATACTGTAAAACACGAAATACCGGTAGACCCAGGTCAAACACCCATTAACCAGAGACCGTATCAATTGCCCGAAGCACAGAAACAGGTGGTAGCTGAACATATAGCCAAATTAAAATCTAACGGTATTATAAGAGAAAGTGTATCGCCATGGAATGCACCTATCGTAATTGTTTCTAAGAAAAGTACTGATGGAACACCTAAGACCAGATTCTGTACTGACTATAGAAGATTAAATGAAGTCACCAAGGGTGATGCTCACCCATTGCCGAACATTACAGAAATATTAGATCAATTGGGGGGAATGCGATACTTTTCCACTCTAGACTTATCGTCAGGTTTCCACCAGATTGAAATAAAAGAAACTGATAAAAAGAAAACTGCTTTTAGTACTCCACAAGGACAATTTGAGTATGAACGAATGCCTTTTGGGCTAAAGGGTGCGCCAGCCACATTTCAGCGTCTCATGAATGAAGTTTTACGAGAACTAATCGGATCAATCGCTTTTGTATATATAGATGACATTGTTTGTTACAGAAAAAACTTCGAAGAAAGTATACAGAATTTAGAGGCTGTATTCCAGAGGCTGAGGGAACACAAATTGTTAATTAACCCAGAAAAGTGTTCACTACTGTGAGATAGCGTAACTTATTTAGGGCACGTAATAAGTAGAGAAGGTGCAACTCCAGACCCTTCAAAAATAGAAGCTGTTACAAAATTTCCGATTCCAAAAAACATTAAGGATTTGAAAAGTTTCTTAGGTTTAGCTGGTTACTATAGGAAATTCATAAAGAAATTCACTAAAATAGCAAGACCATTAAACTATCTGTTTAAAGATAATATTGAATTTAAGTGGGGACAAGAGCAAAACGAAGCTTTCAAAACTCTAAAAACTGTACTAACTAGTAAACCTCTTTTGCAATACCCTAATTTTGAAAAAGAATTCATCATAACAACAGATCATCGAAAGAAGCTGTTGTTACGGTCTATTTCCTTACCCCCCCTTTATATTAAACTTTTACTTACCTTTTTACACATTCGCCCTGACTTACGAAAAAACAGAAGATTCCCAACTTATAGGTTGCCACCAATATTTTTAAACAAAAGGACAAATATGGAAACCTTAATACATTTTCCCACTATTTACTCTAAATTACTTACCAGGTCCATTTAGGCGAGATTTTCTATACAGGACAGGTTATGTAAAACAGGCGTAATAACTTACTCTCTACACATTGTTTATATGAAATAAAGTCTGAATTTTATTGAAATTTGCATTTACGAATTAACAACTAATAAACAGTGAATGATCAACTAGGCTATGCCAAGTTATTATGAACCAGTATGTATATTTTAATACCCTTTTCCCCTTGCTATTTACTTTTACAAAACTCCTTTCCCTTAGAGATCTTGATTATTTATATGTAAATAAGTTATCATCATTTGTTTTGAACTGATTTAAATATGTATATTGTAACGTACTGCTTTTGTTGATATAGGAGAGTTAATAGCGAAAACTTTGTATGTGGCTTATTGGGTGTTCGTCTTATTTAATTAAGCTCCCAATGTTGTTATGCGCCAATTCTGTAACGTAGCGGTTTCAGATATTAAAGTTTCCGCCTCTCCGCAGTCGCCACTTATGAATTATAATAACTGAAGTTTTTAAAAAAAAATAAATAAAGTATTTTTTAATGTTACTCAATCTAAACAGAAATCGAGAGTGTGTGATTTGGGGTCAAGGAGGGAAGTTGTTCAGCCTTATGAGGAAGAGCGAGTAAGTACCAATTATTTACACTCGGTTTCGACGATTTCTGATTTTTTCAAATTGTTCGCTGTGATTTAAATCAGCTGATTGTGAGACAAGTTTCCACACCTAGTTTAACCAGCCTACACTATAGCAAAATCTGATCCGATGTGTTGATCTCTTCTGTTTTTGTGCTGAAATCTATTACAACTACCCACTACAAAAATTATAACACACTTTATTATTCAATATCATTTTTCAATAATATTATTTATTTATATTATTGGTTTTTTGTTTCCTGCCACCAAAATACAAGTATCACAATTGATCTTTCCTTAAATAAAACATAATCTCGACTTCATAGAGTAAACATGGAATTGTCTAAAAAAAAACATATGGTTTTGTTTACCAAATTTTACACTATTTTCAAAAACATCAATTAATATATAATTCTTAATAATTCCCCAGGGTTCAGGGTAAGTTCTTTTTGTTATGAGATGGTCAGAAATGGATAATTACTAAGCTTTACAAATACCGAAAAAATATTAAATAAATTTGTTTATTTTTCGTTTAGTATGTAGTTCCAGGAATGGCCGTAAGAGAGCAGCATGCTTTTGTTTACTTTAAAAAACATGTGATTAAATGACTAGTTTCGTGTTCTATATCAACGTTCGGAATGCGTTTTCTTCTTGAACTATTAAACGAAATGTTTATATTACCTCTCTCCGTATGGTTCTTACTGGAATGAAGCTTTTTCTCTGGTGAGGTCCGTCTTGAGTTATAATTTCTTTACCGTCTGGCTCATATTCTATCGTCAACTTGAACTATGGCGAAACCAGGTTGAATCATCAGAAGGTTTTCTTTCACTGTTTATTAAGGAGTATAACCATTTAATTTTGATAAATCATGGATGATTATATAGTGGTCATGTTGCTTGTTAATTTTGTACTAATTTTCACTCCTCCAAAGTTCCAGAAAGGTTATTTTTATTATAATTGTAGTAGCATCATTTTTTCAACTCTATGGTTTTTATTCCAAATTTTTATTATTAACAATACTTGTTATTTCCGTCACTCTTAGTAACCCATAGTATTTTTATTATACAGGCAGTTTGTAATTATTATAAATTAATATTTTATTTACCGAAAAATAATTCTTTTCCATTCCGGTTTCTTTATCAATTTGGTTTACATAATAAGTTTTTGTTCATTTTCTTATGACCTTGTATATAAGTATTTGATAATTTTATTATCTTTAAATAAATTTATATATATTATTTATTTAGTCTCTCATAGTATTCCTACACTGCACTACTTCCTGTTGCCATTTCCCTCAGTATTATTTTAATTTTTTATTATCCTTCGATATCTAAATTTTTGTTTTTTTTCTTTTTTAAAACTAACCCTGGGTTATCCTATATTATAACACAAATATTTAAAAAAAATATAACATTAACTTAGGTATAACAATTGGTTGTCCATACAATATAAATATTACAATAAATAAATACAATACAGAATCAGTTAGTAGTATTATAGTCTACTCTCATAGTTTTATAATTCCCAAACCTACAGCACAATTCTGTAATAAGTTACCTTCACTTTCGCCTTTTACCTCAATGGGTACACTATAACGCACTTGTCACTGTATATCACTCGAATTGTTTATCATGTTTAGTGATATACTTTAATTTAGAGCTAGTTATAGGTTACCCATTTCTGACCTTTATGTTATCATGATTTAATTTATTGGGACCGGATTATGTAACGTTACATAAAGCCCCCCCACTAGAACAAATTTATTTTGGTATTACTTGTTTATTAAAAATAAATTGTTGATTATTTCCATTCTCCTAATAGTCTTGGTTTTATCTTCATAATAGTGTTTCATTTTCAAACTGGTTGTAAACTCTGACTGGTAATTCAGACTGGTGGTAATTGCTGTTTTCTTACTTTACTCTCTCTCTCTTGGAGAAAAATTCATCAATTATTTATTTCTCTAGGTAGTGGTACTTCCACATTTTATTTGATAAGGACTGGTCACACTAATCATATTAAACTTGTTTTAACACTCATTTCTATTTACTTCTATAAATTATCTTTATCAATTAAGCTTCGGTCTGCTATCTTCCTTTTATTTTCTTCATCTATACTTCTGGAATCTAATATCACTCTTTTCAGCTATTTTATAATTATTATCCCTTAAATATTCAATTTCCCTAACATTTTTCCCTATCCTGTGCGGTGGTAACAGTCGGGTGGCCACTCTGGGTCCATTACTCCGCTGTCCATCCGTACACCTTCTGAGACCAGGGGAACATCATCCCTGCTCATAAAAATTATTGCCGGAACATTTCTACGGTCAATACATAAAAATAAAAAAAATTATAAGTAGTAGTCAATTAGCGACTAGTACTAAACACTTTTGGGATTCTTCATACTGTAGCTATTTGCATTTATTTATATATTTCTTCTTCTCCTTGATTCCTTCTTCTTTTCCATTAACTAATAGCATATAACCTTATTGATAGGCCTTATGTTAAAATTCTTTTGACTTTACTTCTTGTGACATATTTCTCCGTATCATTTCTTCTTATTTCAATTCCGAGAAATTCTAATTATTGTATTAATTATCATCCTCCTTCAGTTTCATTGGAGTCATTAAATTATTCTTTATTCTTCTTATCTGAGCACATTACCATCAATTGTTTTTGTTCATTTAATTTTTCTTCTGTTTGTTACCATTAGAAATATTACTTTTTCCTATTATTTCATTGGGTAAATCAATTCTTTATAACTCTTATTTACTAATCTGTTATTATTTTTTATTAAATTATATGGTTTCAAAATAACTTGAGTAAGATGTCCTTACATGCTTTTTAGAATTTTGGGGTTTTCTTCCGCTATTCAATGGGTTGCTGGGTCGGTTTTCAGAATTTCAGTCCCCTTTTCTGGTTTGTGATCATTTAGGTTTAACCATGGTCCATTAATTCAGGTACTACATGTTCTCGGATTACTGGAGTATTCAGAATTAATTCTCTCCTTGATAATCTTCTTACCATCCGGCTCTCCCACTTTGCTGCTATGAAACTTTCACTTAAGTACCGGTCTTCCGTCATTGTTCGTTCTTTTTTAACTAACATGTATTGTACCTCCTCTAACATAACATAGTTGCTCATATTTAATCTCATTTCATTCCCTTTTACCTCTGGATTATTTACCAAATATTTGAATGTTATATTCCGTCTTGAAGACATTACTGATATTGTCTGATACACTTCAATCGTTGACATATTTAATTGAGATCTAAACTTAATTAATTCCCTCTGTTCATTAATTGGAAGGTTGAATACATTAATTAATCCACCTGTAATCATCTCCCATTCTTCCTTGGTATTTATTATTCTCTTTCTACATGTTTTTATTATTTTCTTGGTCTTCTTTTCCACGGTTTGAACATCCTTTTTGTTGTGGTTATTTTTATTTTCAGATGGCATTACACCTTGGTATTCTGTAATTTCTATTTCCTTCCTGCTCTCTTCTGTATTCGGACTTACTTTAATACCTTCTGAAGTGCTGTCTGATGTTTCATCCAAATTCTTGACACTATGGTCCATTTGTTTATTTCTCTCCTCCTTGTATGTATCTGCTTTTTGTCTAAGTGTATCAACATTTTCAAACTTCTCCCCGAAAGTTTTCCATATCTCCTTATTGAACTTCTCCATCTTACCCTCAAATTGTTTTAACTTCTCATTATTCTCTTCAAATTTTGCATTCATCTCTTCTCTTTGTCCTTCAACCGTTTCTTTCAGTTCATTGTATTGTTCATTCATGGTTTGTTTGATATTTCCATGAATGGTCTCTATTTTTTCATTTAATTGTTTGACTAAACTTTCCTGAATGCTATCGATTTTCTCATTGGTCTGTCTATTTTGTTCCTCCTGCTTCTTAAAATTCTCCTTATTTTCCTCATTGGTTTGTCTCAAGTTTTCCTCCTGTTTTCTAAATTGTTCATTAGTTTGTTTATTCTGTTCCTTAAATTGTTCATTAGTTTGTTTATTCTGTTCCTTAAATTGTTCTGCCATAAATTTCATCATGTCTTGCCAATTAGGTTCTTCTCTGGCTACCGCTTTGTCTGGTTGGTCCCCTTGGGCATCCTCTTCCACTATTTCCTTTTCCGTATCCATAACTACTTCGGTTTCTTCTTTATCGCCTGTCTGTTGGTCCATTTCACTGTCCGTGACTAATTCTATTTCTTGTTCCTGTCCACCTTCTTCAATCTCCTTTTCTTCTGCCCTCTTCTTCGATTTGCCTCGGGTATTATGCATTTCTTGTTTTCTCATAACTGCCAACGATAATTAGATTTTTTGGTATATATTTTTATTAAATTTCAAAATTTTTTCTAATTACCGCCCTTTTACGTTGAGCGCCAATTCTATAACGTACTGCTTTTGTTGATATATTAGAGTTAATAGCGAAAACTTTGTATGTGGCTTATTGGGTGTTCGTCTTATTTAATTAAGCTCCCAATGTTGTTATGCGCCAATTCTGTAATGTAGCGGTTTGAGATATTAAAGTTTCCGCCTCTCCGCAGTCGCCACTTATGAATTATAATAACTGAAGTTTTTAAAAAAAAATAAATAAAGTATTTTTTAATGTTACTCAATCTAAACAGAAATCGAGAGTGTGTGATTTGGGGTCAAGGAGGGAAGTTGTTCAGCCTTATGAGGAAGAGAGAGTAAGTACCAATTATTTACACTCGGTTTCGACGATTTCTGATTTTTTCAAATTGTTCGCTGTGATTTAAATCAGCTGATTGTGAGACAAGTTTTCACACCTAGTTTAACCAGCCTACGCTATAGCAAAATCTGATCCGATGTGTTGATCTCTTCTGTTTTTGTGCTGAAATCTATTACAACTACCCACTACAAAAATTATAACACACTTTATTATTCAATATCATTTTTCAATAATATTATTTATTTATATTATTGGTTTTTTGTTTCCTGCCACCAAAATACAAGTATCACAATTGATCTTTACTTAAATAAAACATAATCTCGACTTCATAGAGTAAACATGGAATTGTCTAAAAAAAAAACATATGGTTTTGTTTACCAAATTTTACACTATTTTCAAAAACATCAATTAATATATAATTCTTAATAATTCCCCAGGGTTCAGGGTAAGTTCTTTTTGTTATGAGATGGTCAGAAATGGATAATTACTAAGCTTTACAAATACCGAAAAAATATTAAATAAATTTGTTTATTTTTCGTTTAGTATGTAGTTCCAGGAATGGCCGTAAGAGAGCAGCGTGCTTTTGTTTACTTTAAAAAACATGTGATTAAATGACTAGTTTCGTGTTCTATATCAACGTTCGGAATGCGTTTTCTTCTTGAACTATTAAACGAAATGTTTATATTACCTCTCTCCGTATGGTTCTTACTGGAATGAAGCTTTTTCTCTGGTGAGGTCCGTCTTGAGTTATAATTTCTTTACCGTCTGGCTCATATTCTATCGTCAACTTGAACTATGGCGAAACCAGGTTGAATCATCAGAAGGTTTTCTTTCACTGTTTATTAAGGAGTATAACCATTTAATTTTGATAAATCATGGATGATTATATAGTGGTCATGTTGCTTGTTAATTTTGTACTAATTTTCACTCCTCCAAAGTTCCAGAAAGGTTATTTTTATTATAATTGTAGTAGCATCATTTTTTCAACTCTATGGTTTTTATTCCAAATTTTTATTATTAACAATACTTGTTATTTCCGTCACTCTTAGTAACCCATAGTATTTTTATTATACAGGCAGTTTGTAATTATTATAAATTAATATTTTATTTACCGAAAAATAATTCTTTTCCATTCCGGTTTCTTTATCAATTTGGTTTACATAATAAGTTTTTGTTCATTTTCTTATGACTTTGTATATAAGTATTTGATAATTTTATTATCTTTAAATAAATTTATATATATATTATTTATTTAGTCTCTCATAGTATTCCTACACTGCACTACTTCCTGTTGCCATTTCCCTCATAGTATTATTTTAATTTTTTATTATCCTTTAATATCTAAATTTGTTTTTTTTTTTCTTTTTTAAAACTAACCCTGGGTTATCCTATATTATAACACAAATATTTAAAAAAAATATAACATTAACTTAGGTATAACAATTGGTTGTCCATACAATATAAATATTACAATAAATAAATACAATACAGAATCAGTTAGTAGTATTATAGTCTACTCTCATAGTTTTATAATTCCCAAACCTACAGCACAATTCTGTAATAAGTTACCTTCACTTTCGCCTTTTACCTCAATGGGTACACTATAACGCACTTGTCACTGTATATCACTCGAATTGTTTATCATGTTTAGTGATATACTTTAATTTAGAGCTAGTTATAGGTTACCCATTTCTGACCTTTATGTTATCATGATTTAATTTATTGGGACCGGATTATGTAACGTTACAATATTTAGGGTTGTTAGTTACCCATTCACCGTGTATGTCCGTATGGTTTGTTGCCCTGTCTCGTTGACCACTTTCTTGTTTCTGGTGCACTCACGCCCCTGTTTGCACTGAGTTTACTGTGTTGTATTAGATTTTCACTGATTTAAATTCACTGATTTCCCCATGTTAATATTAAGTCATACTCTTAAATCCGCTACATTGTTTGCACTTTTAATAGTTATTAAAAGATGTTTTAATTAGTTATCTGATTGGATAGGCCGGCCTTAACTTCGGCCTATCTTAAACACCCGAGGCCACTGTTTTCTTTTAATGAACTGTATTAATACACTGCTCTCCTCTGTTGACTCTATGGTGACAAACTGCTTACTGTGATTCACAAGGTAGACTGCTGCTGGCAAAGTATTACATAATGCGTCTAGTCTGGCTGTCTCCAGACATCAGTTGTTTATGCTAACAGTGTATTGCTGGTTAAACTGGGGCACCTCACAGGTTGATACTGACAATTGAAAATTAAACTGATTTAAATAAAAACTGGGGTAGCACACAATTCTGTACCATTACAATACCCCCCAATGAGAGATTGGATGCCGAAGCATACAAACTCTCATTGCCTAAAACCTAAGAGGATCAGTGAGTATATGGCGCCGCAACCCCCTGAACTCTCTACTAAAATCATGGGTACTTACCACCCTAGTCCGGTGGCTGCGGCAGCACCCATCCGCTCTTACTGGACTTCTCTGTTCGAGATCCCAACACCATAAGCTCGGACAGATACCCGCCACAGTAACGCCTGACTCTATAACATTCAATTAAAAATTAACAAAAAGGTCTTCCAATATACTATATCCACGACTGATTGGTTTCCTCTTAGCCATACTGGTTCATTATCAGCAAAGTACCGGTTCATTTTTATTTTGACAATATAAACTTACTGTATAATTTTAATCCCTTAACAAAACATTATTCCCCACCGAAAATACAAGTATTATAATAACACTAACATTAAATCAACCTTCTGTAATACTTTAATTAACTTTAATTATTATTACCTTATTATTTCAGTACACAATTCAAACCAAAGTAACTATAAATTAATTCCAAACCAAAAATAAATTTACATTCATTATTAAAAATTATCTTTTCAATTAATTTAATTACCAAATTAATTTTGTTTTAATTAACAATTTCAAAATTAATTAATTTTTTCAAACTGATTTTCCATTAACAAAATCCTATCACATAAATATTAACTGTCTTACAATCAAAACATTAAGTCATTTCCTTATTATTTAAAATTTTTACCTTCATTTCTTCACATCTGGCTGTGAACATTAGTCAAAACATACAACACACCTGTTTACATCAACAGTTGTCTGCCAGACTGGTGTTATAAACACTCTCAGTCTCAACATTCATGATTACATCATATACTGACACATGTACCTCAACTTTCAATTTCTATAAATCTTTTAGTTAACATATTTATCACTTATTTGTTACAATTCAAAGCAGAGTTAATTTTGCTTCATTAATAAAATTGACCTTTTTTAGATTAACTTCATTTTAACTTTAATCAGAACAGTTTAACTTTAATTACATTATTTAAAACACAATACAAAATAAACTTCATGAATACCTTTTGTTCATTATTTAGTGAAATAAAATATTCTTTATTATTATATCTTTCCCTCTCATTACAAACATATGTTTCACATAAGCTATAATATACATTGCAACAAAATACTATTAACACAACACATTTAACATTAACACATTTATTTACAGATTTCCGTCATAGTTTTTTATTATTTACCGCACATCATTACCTAAATCAGCAAGGTCAGAACCATATACTAAAGTATTTAAAATGTCCATTCATTGCGTTTATATTCAACCTCCATCATCAAAAATTAGTCTTTTCTGCACATAACATTTTTCAATTTTGTTGATACACAACATACGGCTGTTTTTTGTTTTATAACCATAAGAACTTATTTTTTCCATTGTACCAAAATAATAATATATAGGGTTACCCCCCATAATTATCTTTCATAAATCAAGTCTGCATTAGTATTTTTTATAAAGTCTCCATCAGTGTTTGTTATTACATTATCACAATATTCTGCTACTACAAGTACATTAACTCTCCCCACAGGTAAATGTTTATCATCATCAACTACAACTACAATATTCTCAGTGTTTACTGCTACACAAGGTAAATCTACATTGTTTATCATATTCATCTTCTCTATCAACTCTCCATAACCTCTATTTAGCTTAAACCACTCTTAACTCTTTCTCTCTCTCATAATTACTTTCATCACAATACTTCTCACAAAATTTCACATTCTCATTCCACACAGAGGGCAACACAACTTTATTATTATTCCATCTGGACTTACCAGATGCACAACAAATCAAGGGACAATTATTTGTAGACCATACATCTCCCAAATACACTCGTGAAGCATTTTCTTCACCCACAACCACACCACAGGAAAATTTTACCCTCTGTACACTCTCTTCATACTCTCTCTCTAACTGATTAACATTTGTTTCTCCCCCTTTACAACCCATTACTCTCTCTCTCGCTCACTCTCTCACTAACTGTTTCTATATCATCACTAACTGATACATTTTCAACATCATTAACATTTTCAACATCACTTGTTAACACATCATTATCATCGGTATTACTCATCTTATTATTAATTTCTCCACTATCTGTTATCATATTACCACTGTTGCTTGCAAAACTTTTTAAATTATCATTTACTGTAATTACTTGTTCAAGAATAACATTACATCGCTCATCTATGTCATTTATACGTTTCTCGATATTAAACTTTTGTAATTTCATTTTATTGATCATGTCATCTAATTTTGCGTTCTGTTCATCTAACATTGTTTCTTGTTTATCAAAACGTTTATTTATATCACTACTCATAGTTTCAAACTTTTCATCATTATTGTCTAAACGATTATTTAAGGCATTTAATTTACTGTTAAGTTCATTAACACTTTTATGCAAAAAATCATCATTAGCATCAAATCTCTTATTATTATCATTAAACATTTGTTTAATCTTCCCCATTGTCTCACGAAACAAATTTCTCGTTTCGTCATCAGCTTTATTACTCTCCCTAGTCGAGACCAGAGTTGAATGAACTGTAACTTCTTCCATTATCACCGACTCGCTCACTTCAATCTTACCCTCTTGTTTATCCATTTTTAATATATAAACATAAAAACATAAATCTATACAATAATTCACAATTTCCATATGGCTCAAAATCACCAAGGTGGCGAATTCCAAGTTTGGTTTTATGATGAAAATTCTTAGAAGCTATGATTATGAAGGTTAGCTTAAATCATCACTAAACTTGTGTTTAAACTATATTTAAATGGGGCAAGCATAGAATTAATTTTTTTTTTTTTCGTAATAGTGTTTTTAAAGAGATGCTTAGTTAAAAAAGGTCATTTCGGGAACGTTTTTAAAAATTCAATTGTATATCTAAAAAAAAATATTATCTTTTTTTACTTTATACATAGCGTAAGTATATAGTTAGTATTATGAAATAAAAAAACATGTAAAATATTACCTACAATAAAGCTCTGAAGCAAAAGTCCACCACAAATGAGGTAAAGTTACTATTTTCAAGTATAAAATTTTCCAAATGAAAAAATATAAATAACTTTCATAATTAAATTACCTTTACATACAAAGAATTAAACTTTTTCAATAAAATTATAATCTTATTTTATGAAAATATCTAAAGTTGTACGTTTTTTTCGTAATTTAAGTAGTGTTCCCGGGAATGATCGGGTGTTCACGGAATGACACGTGTGTTCCCTCAATGACGATATTTTGTGATGGTACAATTCTGGTACAATCTTACTTTTATAAAAATATGGTCCAAAAAACCATAATTATTGTATTTACCATTCCTAACATTTATTTGGTAATAAATTTTGTAATATTTCATAATCCCTATAAAGTTTTCGTGAGTGGGCTATATAATATTTTATACAACGCAGATTGGAATTGACAGGATTTCGATCGCTTTCATTGTAAAACTGTGAACATAGCAAAAAACCATGTGACACATATAGCGATAACGAGCCTAGCCCTGATGACGTCAGCTGAAGGAATGCATACTTCTGTAAACAACTCGAGGCTTGGCTATACGAACAAAAGACTGGTGACGTAGTTTTTGCCCCACCTACACAATGTTTAACAAAGACTCTGTGTCATTTTCGCCTGGACAGTGAACGGAGCCGGCCGGCAGAGATTCACTGAGTGTGAATTTTTAACTTTTACACCACCAAAAGTGGTTGAATAACTGTTATCAAAATATCAGAAATGTTGGGGCGGTAAACAAACTTGAACAGGTGTCATCGGCCAGTGGATCGTCAAATTACGTGCGGCTAAAATCTGCCAAAGTGTTTTCAAGGGTGGACACGACGGTGTGGGCCCGAAGATGAAGTAAAAACGAACAGATTGTGCACGATGGACTGATCCGAGCAGTACGGTGAGACCTGTCCAATATTTTGGTGAGACCAGTCCAATATTTATATCATTCAAGTTCATAACGAAATTCAAATGACCAATTCAAAATTCATTCAATAATTTAAATGAGCTCATAAAATAACAAATTTGTACCAGAGAATGAGAGAGAAAGAGAGCGTGAACTAAATAATTCAAGTGCTGGGTTGTGCAAATATTTATTGTTTATCATGTTTAGTATACCATAGTTATTACAAATGTTTATTTTGGAGGGTCAAAAAACTGTAATTATTATTAATGTTTATGTTCAGATAAATGGGACTACGCCCCGAGGCGTAAAAACGTGCACGTTTTTTTGTGAATATATGGGAATATGTCTTTTGTGAGTAGTGTTTGAATAAAGGGTAATGTCATTGGTAAAAATTACAAGCACGAGTGAGTTATTTCAGGTAATACATTTCGCCATTACTGGTTCATTAACACGAATTCTGGACCGCAAGGTAAGCCTAATCTCATATGTTGTTGCACAGACTTGCATCATGGCGCCCGTAATTATTCAGTATTATAATTGTTAAGTAAATTTTATGTGACAGTAATTTGTAGAATCACATTTGGCGCGGTCGAACAGTGACTCAACATAAAACTTAATTTTATTTGGAGTAACACCTACCATAGACTTTGAAAGGGCGTTTGATAGTGTAATGAGGAAGAAGATGTGGAAAGCCATGAAAGAGTTTGGGATTCCAAAGAAAATTATTAAGTTAACTCAAGAAATGTATGAGAACTACACATGTCAAGTTTTACACCAGGGGATGTTGTCCGAGCCCATCCCAGTAGATAAAGGAGTGAAGCAAGGATGTTTGCTGTCACCAATATTATTTATTATGGTGCTGGATCTCATGATGAAGAAGGCAATGAATCGCTGAAGAGGAATTCAGTGGGGACTGACAGATAGGTTGGAGGACTTGGACTTCGCGGATGACCTGTGCTTGCTAACCAACAGTTTTAAGGATATGGAAGCAAAGCTGAACGATTTAAAAACCGAAGCATCAAAGGTAGGATTGAAGATTAATGGAAAGAAAACCAAGGAGATGCGTTATAATAACCGCAATAAGGCACTATTATTTTTAGGAAACCAAGAGATTGAACAAGTCAAACAGTTTTGTTACCTGGGAAGTATGGTCACCACGGAGGGAGGAACCATAGAGGATATAGGAAATAGAATAAATAAGGCTAAAGGAGCATTTGCAATGCTGAGACCAATCTGGAAATCAAGGGAACTTAACACCAATACCAAACTACGCATCTTCAATACAAATGTCAAGTCGGTACTGCTCTATGGGTGTGAAACTTGGAAGACTAACAAACAACTGATTAGCAGACTCCAAACATTCGTGAACAGAAGTTTGCGGAATATCCTGAGGATATGGTGGCCACAAGTTATCTCCAATGAAGAGCTGTGGAGAAGAACCCATCAAACACCCATTGACATTGAGATGCGTCGTAGGAAATGGAAGTGGATTGGGCATACATTACGACGAGATGGAGACAACATAGCAAGACAAGCCCTGGAATGGAACCCACAAGGTAGCAGGAGAAGAGGCAGAACAAGGAACGCATGGAGGAGGAGTGTAATAGCGGAAGGGATGGAGAAAGGAGGGAAGACCTGGCCCGAGATCAAGACGATGGCGCGGAACAGAGTCCGGTGGCGGAAGTTCATTGATGCCCTATGCTCCACTTAGGAGATGCAGGAATAATGATGAATGATGAACACCTACCAGGAAAGCGGAATAATTACCTGAAATAATTCGTAAGTACATAAACACGGGCGTAAAATAGGGTTAAGTTACGAGGTTATAAACATATATGTTTTAGAGATATAAGAACCAAAATGAGTACTAATGACAATATAACATTAGAAATCAGTACAACTGATGAAAATTTGACTAGTGAGATGGATGTTCCATTAACACAAATTAGTCAGATTGGCGAGTCGAGTACGACTGCATTTGTATAATCAGAGACAATACCAATAACCTCCATCTCAAGTAGTCAAGACGTACATAAGACAGATGGTACTGCTGCAATGATGCAGTTATTATTAAATAAATTCGAAGAACAAAGTAACAAATTCGATGTAAAGTTAGATGAAATAAAAAACGAAATTAAAAATCGTAATGAAAATCTTAATAAGCAATGTGACCAAGTAATTAAAAAGTTGGATGAGAAGTTGATCCAAATAGAGAATCAGAAGGTGAGTAGTAGTGAAAATATGACAAAAAACGAAGTACTGATTAATAAAGTAAGTAACAATGATAATCTGAATAATGAGTTTACAGGTATTAAGAATGATATGATATTAGAGAATGATAATGAGAATATTATGAGTGATAATGAGGTGTTTGTGTGTGTTGAGTCAGAGAGAGAGCTTAGAGAAAGTATTTTTGTTAAAGGGGTGCAGGGGTTAGAATTTTCCTTTGATGTTGTGTTAGGGGGGTGAAGTCAGGTCTTCACGTATTCTTAATAAGGACGAGAGTTCCTTAAATTTATATTTGGGAGACGAAAGGTCTACAAATAGAGTTCCTTGGTGTTTTTGTGTACCTCATAGGTGGTGCAGTAATTTTGAGTTAGTGACCCCTGCATATTTGGAGAGAGAGAGTGTAACTTGGTGTTATGGTGAGAAATATATTAAGAGAGAAAGTGTAGAGAGGTACTGTGAGAGATATGGTGAGAGAAAGAGAGTAATAGAGATTTTTAAAGTAAATAGAAAGTACAGAAAATTTGTAGAAAGGTTAGGAGTAGAGATGGTGGATGAAAATAGTAAATACTTACCTTGTAGTAACAGTGAAATTGAAATAATAATAGATAATGAGAATAATGGTATCAAGCACTTACCTTGGGAAGTAACAGGTGTAGTGGTAGAAAATTATGATGATAATTACTATATGACTAACAAGGTTATAACATATGATAATACTGAGGGAGACAGAATTATACCCGATATTGACTTAATATATAATAAACCGATTGAGATTGTAAACGAAATATATAAAATGTTTGATAATTATTATATTGATTATAATAATAAAAGTTATTTACTAAACAATAAGATAAATAGACCTAAGATTAGAATGCTATTCAACGATGGAGGATAGATTGTTTTATAGTGAAATGAACATTTAATATATGTGAAAAGTGGTTTTGAAACGGACTGCATATGGACTGATTTTGATTAATGACAAAATAATGAAGTTGGATTGTATATTTTTCATTGTGTTTATGTATTAATGTCAATGTATTTATGTATTTTGATGTTGTGTATTACAGGTAAATTTTAGTAATTATTTTAATAATTAACAATTAACATGTTTTTATTTTGCTACACAAGTGAAAGTAATAGTAACATTTTTTAAATACTTGAATAATAATTAATGAGTAATTACTGACTTAATAATGGTACAAAAGAAAGTTGTACTAACTTTGTAACTGAAGTTGTAAATTATTAATTGTAATAGAAAGTTTCTAATGAAATTAAATTATTATTAATTTGTAATGAATAAAAAATTTCTAATGAATAAGAAATAATTAAGTAAGAATATATATTTGAATACTGAGATGTATTGCTATGAGTAGGTGAGAGATGAATTTTATAATGCAATTATCAATGATTACAGTAAGGTAAAATTTTTAAAAAGGAATAGAGCCTGGGTATAGATAAAGGCAGGTGAGTTATTTAATTGAAGTAAATGGGAGTTAGATAGTAAGAATTTTAAAGAAAATAATACACAAAGAGAGTATTAGATATTTAGGGACACAGTAGTTAGTGATTATTTGTAGAGGTGAGTAAAGTAAAGGTTAAACATTTATTTGTTGCTGATGACATTTTGTAGTGGGGGTGAGGTGATAAGGAGTGGCCAACGTATAGCGTTGTGGCAGGTAATAGCGTAGTTTAAGGGAGTGTTTGCCGAATTTTTTGGAAGGGCAAAATATTATGAATGTATATAGCCAGGTAGGGAACACCCATCTCTATACAAAGACGCATGGTGCTATAGAAATTTATCGTCGGAATGAAATTAGTGAAAGGTGTTTATAATTGAGAAATTGGTGTCATGATAGGTAAATTTGGTTGTCAGTTAGAAAAAGGTGGGCAAGAGTATATAATAAGTTAAAGCATAGTGAATACAGGAGGCACCCAGACTAAACAATGGTAGAATGTGAAAGGTTAGTTAGGAAATGAAATGAAATAATAATAATGTAATATGAATATTGTAACATAACCAAATATGGCAGTTACATAAAATGAGCCTAAAGGACGGCAAGTAAGAGAAAAAATATCAATGTAAATCTAGATAAGTAAATCCATGTATATAAAGTGTGTATCTACAAATGTGTTAATATGAAAATCCAACTATGAATAAGATAATATCAATCTAGTGACATCAACTACGAAAAATAAGAAAGAAAATGACATGAGCCAAAACAAAATACCAATTATAGACCCAATAGGATCCAAAAGTGAGGGGAAACGACTAAATAAGAATTAACAAACTCCAAAAGTGAGAGGAACAATTAAGGAATAATGACTACGATGAAAATAACAAGAAAGAAGAAAGAAGAAGGACAAGAAAGATGACTCAGAAGAGAGAAGAAGATGAATAAATCATACCAGAAATCAACATAAACCACGTGTACCAAAGACTATATAAATGACAAGTGAAATAATGATAATCAAATGTGAGGATGAAAGACAGTGCTTAGCATTTAAGGAAACACAAACAATAACAGTGCGTACTTAATAGATGTGAAACATGTGAATAACTAACTATTTCTACTGATAAAGCCACACAAACAATTATAGTGAGGAAGTTTATAAGTATATGAAAATATGTTAATTCCATGATGAAAACAACAAGATGTTAAATAAGTCAAATAGACACGAACAATGAGTGTGACGCATTTAATAAAGTTGTGATTAACACAGATAATCATAAGTCCACCAAAATGAAACAAAATAGAACAATATAACTATGTTTTATTTTTGGTAAAGAACTGACAACAATATAAAAAACCATTGTATCAAACAAAAGGGATTGAATTGAATTCAACCTATGACTAGAAAAATATCATAAATAATACAATAAGATATGTATTAATGTTTAAAAAGGAATGTATAAACATGTGTCACAAAATAAGTAAAATATTATTGTGAAATACCATGCTGATACCATGTAGGTAGTAGAGACATACTGCATTAAAACAGATGGTACATTGTTACATAACCCATAGAGAAAGTACCTGTTAAACAGAAAACCAAAAATATCAATGAAAATAAATGATTATCAACAATGATATCAATTAAGGAATTGTTATAAATAACAATACATCCTAATAGACAATGCATTAAAATGCAACCATGTAAATAAAACCAATCAAATGCAATGGCAGACAGCTATAGCAAAGATGCAACAAATATGCCAATTCAAATAGGCAAAGTGCAATATCAAAACCAATACTAAAGTGAATAACCATATTACCAGTAGTAAGACTAATATCTGGTAATGGTTTGAGAACAGATCTTTAACATAATAACAACAGTATTATAAACAAAATGATGTAAACTAACTAACCATGTACAAACAATTAGATGTAAGATGGACCACTGTATGGCCCATTAGTTAAGGAAAATAGTGTATTAAAGATTAAACACAGATTGTTCACAATATTACCAGTAGTTAGAGGGAAAATCAATACAACTTTGAGAACAGATTAGAACTATAAAAACAGTCAGTATATATGCAAATAATTAGAAACCAACTGACCATAGTGACAGAAATCATATATAAACCAACCATGTTAAGTAAGTTACTTAGGTAAAAAATGACATATAAATTTATCTAAGAGTAAATGAGAACATTACCAAAAGTAGGAGTAATGTCTAATACCAATGTAGAAACAAAAACATAATATAACAATAACAGTTTAATTATTGTTTTTATGAAAAATAAATGACCACTATGTTGAGACACCATAGGAACAAGCCCATTATTAGAGAATTGAAGGGTACTAAACTAGCTAGAAGCTGACCAATATATGTAATACATTAAGTACAATGTATGTACACTAATGACATTTAATACACAATATAATTCACTTAGAAAAGACTAAAATTATATTGACAATTGTATGAGAAAGGTAGAAGAGGAAGAAGACAGTATGTGTATTATGTTTAATACAATCATGTGAGGATATTTAAGTATGAAATCATGTAAATAATCGTTTTAGTATTATTAGATTATAAGATTACTTGTATTAGATAAGGGAAATTCATTTTAAATACTTTTATATAAAAATCAAGATGGACGCCTAATGACGCTAAAATAAGCTATTGTTAAGGAAATAATTATCTCCAAATAACAAATCAAACCAAGTGAGAAATGGACTCCAAGTGTTTATTTAGAAAGTGTTTTTATTAAAAATAATTAAATCTGGTGTCAAAAACTTATAAAAATAAGAAACACCAAGATAATTAATAAAAACATTATTTTAAGAGAAGCAATGTAAATAAAATAGTGTTGTTTAGACTTAAATTAAAGAAGAAAATGTCTATAATTCAATGACATAACTCATGTAACGATAGGACGTTCAATAAGGAAGTTATTGTAATTATTAACTTTTCAAGTATTTTTTACACTAGTGCTTACGTCACATAAACCAGGACCCAAAGTCGAAATTTGGTAAAACACCAAATATTGTAATAAAACATAGGCCTTTGGGGTGAAGATTATAGTGATTACAGCCAATCAAATCAACGCATTTTGTCAGACACGAGACAGACGCTTTGGCAAATTGTAACAGTCTACGAACAGCTTCCAGACGAATAGGTCACGCAACTCGACACCATGAAAAAGTATTATTTTCAAATTTGTGCGCGTACATTGACAGTAAGTTGATATACAGACATAACCTTGACACAACAAATACACTTCCGAGTGATATGTGCGGGATTACCGAACAATATAAGTACGATAGTGTATAATCCCGGTCGTACTCGCGTGTGTTGTGATAATAAACAGGGAGTACATTATTTTATTTAAATAACTTTGATTTTAAAAATAATATTTTGAAATAGACATTTTGATACTACGCGAGTCATTACTAGCGCAGCATCAAACTTATGATGGAATTATTAGAATTTCAAGAAATGTCAATTTTGACTTATTAAAATATTAAATAAATATTTTAATTAATTTTATAATTATAAAAAGTATGTTTAAAGTAATTATCACTAATTACAAGAGTTTACATTTAGTCACTCTTTTGACTAAACTTGTTTTGATTATTCGATGTTTTGAAATAAATAACATTAACTTACGTAAAAAGTATAAAGCAATTTTAATAGTAACATGTTAAAAGGTTACTAATATTACGTTCAAAAATATAAATTAAGAAATATTAACCAGTAAGAAATCATTTTCTGTAATAGCATTACCTGTGATCGCTAACCTCAAATTGGTAGCGGTAGCTTATTAATTTAACTGTTGCATCTGTTCTCAAATAGTTTCCAAACTAAATAGAAATCATATCAAGAGTTTTTTTTTGTATTTTATTAATTTTTTCTCTTGAAAATATATAGTTATCAAATTCATTGTTGAAAATAAAACGATACATTGAAACTGTACAAGCCACGAGTCTGACGCTTGCTATAGAATGTTATAAGGTGCGTGCGCATCCAGACGTACGATAATTACATACTTACCATACATATGGTATTAAATTTCATTGTTTTATATTTATTCGTTATTTTTTAACCATTGTTCAATTTTATTAATCCTATTAATATTACATCTTGACACTGATATCATGTATCCTCAAAGAACCTAACAACCTGATAATATATTAACAAGAAGAAATAACCTATTAAGTTCAAATTATTGTACTAAAGACAGGACTACCAGCATTGAGCCTGGACAGAGTTTTATGTTAAAATTAATCAATTGTAATTATTATTTAAAGGGTTATTAGCCAAATGATTGTTAATTGTTTTTGAAATTTGCCATTTTAAAATTTGTTAATAAACCTTCACTTATTTACCTATGAACAAGAGTATCATTTCAATTATAAATTGAATTATTTCTTGTAAATCAGTTCTACCAAGGGTGGCGGAAGAATTCAAACAGAGAGTAATTCAAAGTATTACCTATATGTGCTAATTCATTCATATTGTGTGTACTAACTGTTTTTAAATATTCAAATTGAATATTTGTGTGCATTTTAAATGTATGTATTTCAGCAACAACCGTCACAGAACAGGACTGAAACAGATACTTGTGGTAAGTGAGGGAGGCATACAACAAAAAGTGCGCGAAACTTATTTAAATCGAAAGAGTGAATTATCCATAGACACTTATACAGATCAAACAATCCCACTAATAACTCCTAATAATTATAATTGGAGCAGTTTTTATAAAAACAACATCACAGCAGATACCGGAGCGTATCTGCAAGCACACTACAACTACAACTATAGATACAATTATATACTTACACAGTATTATATCATCATCATCTATAATATTACGTTATAGATTGGCTAGCCCAACAGTGTGGCTTTAAAGAGAAATACAAGACAGCATAATAATACATAGTATCATCTATAGTCTAAATAACGTTACAGATTGGCGCCCAACGTGGGGCACGAGTTAAGAAAATATACAATAACCAATAACCTAAATATACTAATTCGTGAGAAGACAGCAGGAACATTATCAGAAGATCAAGATGTCGGGATTAACGGAAGCAATGAAAATAGAACTGATGAAGGTATTAATGAAAATACATGAAAGCAACCGATCCTGGATAGAAGAGAACAGGAAATCCATAGAAAAAATAAGAAGAGAGATAAGAGAACAGAGGGAACAAGCCAGCCAGAAAATAGACGGCAACAAACCAGAAACTAAAGAAATACCCGAAGAGGAACATTTGGAACCAAATGAGCTACCATTAGATGATGATCGAATGGAATTTGAAGAAGTACCTGAAGCTACAAACATGGAACCGGCGAATCTAGAGCTCAAAGATAGTGGAAACAAAAGGATCCCAATAATTATGGAAACGGAAGAAGTGAAGATGGAAGAAAGAAGAATCCTACGTCCGAGGAAGACAAGAGTTACCAAAGAGTTGATTGAAATGACTAGAAATGGTCTGATTAATGTGGTCAATTTACCAATTATCAACCATGAAGAAAGGGTTTTCAGGAAGGAGTACCGGAGGAGTATCATGGAGATGGACGAGAAGGAAAATTATGTAACAACAAAGAAGAAGATAACCAACAGAATATATCAACCACGTATTTCCAAAAGAAGAGTAAGATATTTTAAGAAAAAGGAAAGCGACCAAGAGAAATGGGACCGAATTGTCGAAGGATACGCCAGAAAGATAAGAGAAATGCGGAAGGAGAGGAGTCAATTAATGGAAATACCCAATCAGAAGATAGATGACGGTACCCAAACCAAATTGAGGGAGTTATCAAACATCAGTAAGGACAGCCACCAGAAGAACAACAGAAACAAATGTATTGAAGAAAGCGAGGGAGAGAAGACAGAAGAGTGGAAGGCGGACTCAGACCTAACAACTTGCAAATGGAAAAACCAGATGATAGCCCGATATAGATCAAGAACGGACGGAAGTATGGATATTAAAGAAGTCCGAATGACAAGGAGAGAGGAGAAAGACGATTACGGCTAAAACATAACATATACACTGGATTATGGGACCGAATATTATGATAACCGGTAGTACATATAATCAGACTTCGATAAAAAAGTATATTGACAATTAAGATATGAAATTACAAGTGAAAAGTGAGCGATAAGGATTATTTTATTATTGATACTATGTAAAGGATGAAAATGTTTATTGTGTAAAATAAAAAGATAATTATGAATATAACTGTTGACTATATCAAGATGAAAAATGAAATGTGGCCATGAAGATTATTGTTATTTACAAAATGAAAAGTGAAAATATGATTATAAAAATAAATGTTGACTGAAGAAAAAGGGTGAATTATTATCATGAAGATTATTATATGTTTATATTAAATGAAAAATAACTATGTAATTATGTATTAAACATTGAATGAATATTGTCATTTTATAATGTGGGAAAAAATGATCCCAGAGAATTTATGTAAAGGAATCAGAACATTGTATTCATCAATATCAACTACTACTACTATATAAAAAAGATGTCTACGAGATCGACAAACAACAACCTTGGCACAAACTATTTCCAAGAGCCTAGTCAACCAGTAGAACAACAACATCTCACCCGTACTACTATAAAAAAGGATGTCAATACGAGACCGACAAACAACAACTTTGGCACAAACTAATTCCAAGAGCCACGTCAACCAGTAGAATAACAACATCTCACCCGTACTACTATAAGAAAAAGAAGAGTTGGAAGAATAAACCAAGTGAACATTATTACTGTAGAGAAACGACCACACACGACAAATTTGTATTTAAATAAAGAAAAGCCAGCACTACATGAAGTACAAATACCAACTAAAACCTGGAAAAGGAAAGAAAAAATAAATGTACTAATACATAGTATCTAGAAGAATGAATTTGGAACAAAGATTATGACGAAATAACGTGCAAGGTAACACAGAATGAAGAGATTAATCTATGATGAAGAAGAATAAAAAAGAATATACTAACGAAGAAAATCATGAGAGTATACCAGTGAGGAAATGTAAAACAAAATATCCCGATGATATGTGAAGAATTAGTTAAGTTGAATCAAGAAAAGAGAGAATCACAATGTACAAACCGCAGATGCGAGATATAATCCCAAGAATATTTATTATTTGTCGGAAAAACGACCACTATTATTATTATTAATGATTTGAGATGAATTGACTGAAGAGTAATGCCAGCAATCATTTATTATTATTAAAGGAGATGATTTGCCTCCATATTTATTGAAATTAGTATGGCCAGTAGAGTCGAATAGCCAAAGTGAGCCGCTCTAAACTGCCCCAGCTAAATGTATGTTAGGGAACTAAATAAACGAGGGAAGTAATTACATAGAGAAGAAATAAATATGATTCAAAGAGCAGAAAGCGAAAGGATATATGGAAAAAACATGTAAATCAATATGGAATGTACAATAATTGATAAATTCTTCATAGAAAAATATAGTATAATCATAACTCAGAATTAATCAATTCTTAAAGGAAGGCATATGTAACATAACCAAATATGGCAGTTACATAAAATGAGCCTAAAGGACGGCAAGTAAGAGAAAAAATATCAATGTAAATCTAGATAAGTAAATCCATGTATATAAAGTGTGTATCTACAAATGTGTTAATATGAAAATCCAACTATGAATAAGATAATATCAATCTAGTGACATCAACTACGAAAAATAAGAAAGAAAATGACATGAGCCAAAACAAAATACCAATTATAGACCCAATAGGATCCAAAAGTGAGGGGAAACGACTAAATAAGAATTAACAAACTCCAAAAGTGAGAGGAACAATTAAGGAATAATGACTACGATGAAAATAACAAGAAAGAAGAAAGAAGAAGGACAAGAAAGATGACTCAGAAGAGAGAAGAAGATGAATAAATCATACCAGAAATCAACATAAACCACGTGTACTAAAGACTATATAAATGACAAGTGAAATAATGATAATCAAATGTGAGGATGAAAGACAGTGCTTAGCATTTAAGGAAACACAAACAATAACAGTGCGTACTTAATAGATGTGAAACATGTGAATAACTAACTATTTCTACTGATAAAGCCACACAAACAATTATAGTGAGGAAGTTTATAAGTATATGAAAATATGTTAATTCCATGATGAAAACAACAAGATGTTAAATAAGTCAAATAGACACGAACAATGAGTGTGACGCATTTAATAAAGTTGTGATTAACACAGATAATCATAAGTCCACCAAAATGAAACAAAATAGAACAATATAACTATGTTTTATTTTTGGTAAAGAACTGACAACAATATAAAAAACCATTGTATCAAACAAAAGGGATTGAATTGAATTCAACCTATGACTAGAAAAATATCATAAATAATACAATAAGATATGTATTAATGTTTAAAAAGGAATGTATAAACATGTGTCACAAAATAAGTAAAATATTATTGTGAAATACCATGCTGATACCATGTAGGTAGTAGAGACAAACTGCATTAAAACAGATGGTACATTGTTACATAACCCATAGAGAAAGTACCTGTTAAACAGAAAACCAAAAATATCAATGAAAATAAATGATTATCAACAATGATATCAATTAAGGAATTGTTATAAATAACAATACATCCTAATAGACAATGCATTAAAATGCAACCATGTAAATAAAACCAATCAAATGCAATGGCAGACAGCTATAGCAAAGATGCAACAAATATGCCAATTCAAATAGGCAAAGTGCAATATCAAAACCAATACTAAAGTGAATAACCATATTACCAGTAGTAAGACTAATATCTGGTAATGGTTTGAGAACAGATCTTTAACATAATAACAACAGTATTATAAACAAAATGATGTAAACTAACTAACCATGTACAAACAATTAGATGTAAGATGGACCACTGTATGGCCCATTAGTTAAGGAAAATAGTGTATTAAAGATTAAACACAGATTGTTCACAATATTACCAGTAGTTAGAGGGAAAATCAATACAACTTTGAGAACAGATTAGAACTATAAAAACAGTCAGTATATATGCAAATAATTAGAAACCAACTGACCATAGTGACAGAAATCATATATAAACCAACCATGTTAAGTAAGTTACTTAGGTAAAAAATGACATATAAATTTATCTAAGAGTAAATGAGAACATTACCAAAAGTAGGAGTAATGTCTAATACCAATGTAGAAACAAAAACATAATATAACAATAACAGTTTAATTATTGTTTTTATGAAAAATAAATGACCACTATGTTGAGACACCATAGGAACAAGCCCATTATTAGAGAATTGAAGGGTACTAAACTAGCTAGAAGCTGACCAATATATGTAATACATTAAGTACAATGTATGTACACTAATGACATTTAATACACAATATAATTCACTTAGAAAAGACTAAAATTATATTGACAATTGTATGAGAAAGGTAGAAGAGGAAGAAGACAGTATGTGTATTATGTTTAATACAATCATGTGAGGATATTTAAGTATGAAATCATGTAAATAATCGTTTTAGTATTATTAGATTATAAGATTACTTGTATTAGATAAGGGAAATTCATTTTAAATACTTTTATATAAAAATCAAGATGGACGCCTAATGACGCTAAAATAAGCTATTGTTAAGGAAATAATTATCTCCAAATAACAAATCAAACCAAGTGAGAAATGGACTCCAAGTGTTTATTTAGAAAGTGTTTTTATTAAAAATAATTAAATCTGGTGTCAAAAACTTATAAAAATAAGAAACACCAAGATAATTAATAAAAACATTATTTTAAGAGAAGCAATGTAAATAAAATAGTGTTGTTTAGACTTAAATTAAAGAAGAAAATGTCTATAATTCAATGACATAACTCATGTAACGATAGGACGTTCAATAAGGAAGTTATTGTAATTATTAACTTTTCAAGTATTTTTTACACTAGTGCTTACGTCACATAAACCAGGACCCAAAGTCGAAATTTGGTAAAACACCAAATATTTTAATAAAACATAGGCCTTTGGGGTGAAGATTATAGTGATTACAGCCAATCAAATCAACGCATTTTGTCAGACACGAGACAGACGCTTTGGCAAATTGTAACAGTCTACGAACAGCTTCCAGACGAATAGGTCACGCAACTCGACACCATGAAAAAGTATTATTTTCAAATTTGTGCGCGTACATTGACAGTAAGTTGATATACAGACATAACCTTGACACAACAAATACACTTCCGAGTGATATGTGTGGGATTACCGAACAATATAAGTACGATAGTGTATAATCCCGGTCGTACTCGCGTGTGTTGTGATAATAAACAGGGAGTACATTATTTTATTTAAATAACTTTGATTTTAAAAATAATATTTTGAAATAGACATTTTGATACTACGCGAGTCATTACTAGCGCAGCATCAAACTTATGATGGAATTATTAGAATTTCAAGAAATGTCAATTTTGACTTATTAAAATATTAAATAAATATTTTAATTAATTTTATAATTATAAAAAGTATGTTTAAAGTAATTATCACTAATTACAAGAGTTTACATTTAGTCACTCTTTTGACTAAACTTGTTTTGATTATTCGATGTTTTGAAATAAATAACATTAACTTACGTAAAAAGTATAAAGCAATTTTAATAGTAACATGTTAAAAGGTTACTAATATTACGTTCAAAAATATAAATTAAGAAATATTAACCAGTAAGAAATCATTTTCTGTAATAGCATTACCTGTGATCGCTAACCTCAAATTGGTAGCGGTAGCTTATTAATTTAACTGTTGCATCTGTTCTCAAATAGTTTCCAAACTAAATAGAAATCATATCAAGAGTTTTTTTTTGTATTTTATTAATTTTTTCTCTTGAAAATATATAGTTATCAACTTCATTGTTGAAAATAAAACGATACATTGAAACTGTACAAGCCACGAGTCTGACGCTTGCTATAGAATGTTATAAGGTGCGTGCGCATCCAGACGTACGATAATTACATACTTACCATACATATGGTATTAAATTTCATTGTTTTATATTTATTCGTTATTTTTTAACCATTGTTCAATTTTATTAATCCTATTAATATTACATCTTGACACTGATATCATGTATCCTCAAAGAACCTAACAACCTGATAATATATTAACAAGAAGAAATAACCTATTAAGTTCAAATTATTGTACTAAAGACAGGACTACCAGCATTGAGCCTGGACAGAGTTTTATGTTAAAATTAATCAATTGTAATTATTATTTAAAGGGTTATTAGCCAAATGATTGTTAATTGTTTTTGAAATTTGCCATTTTAAAATTTGTTAATAAACCTTCACTTATTTACCTATGAACAAGAGTATCATTTCAATTATAAATTGAATTATTTCTTGTAAATCAGTTCTACCAAGGGTGGCGGAAGAATTCAAACAGAGAGTAATTCAAAGTATTACCTATATGTGCTAATTCATTCATATTGTGTGTACTAACTGTTTTTAAATATTCAAATTGAATATTTGTGTGCATTTTAAATGTATGTATTTCAGCAACAACCGTCACAGAACAGGACTGAAACAGATACTTGTGGTAAGTGAGGGAGGCATACAACAAAAAGTGCGCGAAACTTATTTAAATCGAAAGAGTGAATTATCCATAGACACTTATACAGATCAAACAATCCCACTAATAACTCCTAATAATTATAATTGGAGCAGTTTTTATAAAAACAACATCACAGCAGATACCGGAGCGTATCTGCAAGCACACTACAACTATAAATACAACTACAATTACACTGTACACTGTATAGTACATTGTACTGATACTTGTTCCATAACAAGTTGGCGCTCCATCGCGGGGCCGAAGTGATAGAAGATCACACACCACATCGATATTGTTACGACGGTCTACTCGATCGTCGTAGGTACAGTGGAAACAAAATAAGTACAAGACACCAATTAAGTCACTAATCACACCTTTAATTGTTGTAGTAAAACAGTTCGTAATTAACAACACAGTGTCTACAACAAATCAAATGAAATTGTTCATACGCAATAAAATGTCCACTAATATTAAAACTCAACTGTATTACAATTATACCGTCCGAATACAAAACGCAACACTTCACTAATAACTACTTGAACGTACACCGTAATAACCCGAACCGCTCTGTAAAATATATCGCACTAATACTCTCGAACCGCACAGTCAAAAATCTCGCATTGAACTGAAAAAAACTAAGGCCGCGACGCGATGTATTTATAGTTACGCTACACACACCAGAAGCTTCCAAACTGCGTCTTATCTCTCGCGAACTACGTAATTGCTGCGGCCTTGACACAGTCCGAGCGCCCGAGCGAAGGCTGGCAAAGTGCGAGAAAATTCTCGCAACATGCGTTTAGTAGCACGTACACCACACGCTTGCGTCGAGATCTTTCTGGGACATTCGATAAAAGCCTAGATTGTTCTACGCTGTCGTAGCACTGCCCCCTCCTTAAGCCTGTTCGTCCCGAACTGGCAAAGCGTCTCTAAATTTGTATTTAGCCAGGCGATCTAGGTGGACGACCTTGAACTTTCGCTGTCCTTCCTGTCGAATCCGATAAACAACATCGTTAATCCTTTTTTTTACAGTGTAGGGTCCTTCCCAGTTAGACTGAAGCTTAGGTGAGCGACCACGACGGCGCTTTGGATTGAACAACCAGACCTGATCTCCTTCTTGGAAACCCACACTATTGCTGCGAATGTCATACCGAGTTTTCATTTTATCACTGGCAATCTTGAGCCGTCCTCTTACCAAGCGATTCATTTCTCGCAGTTGGTTTTCTAATTGCGAGGAATAGTTCTTTGGCTCTTGGGACTGAGTCTCAGGTGATCCAAACATCAAGTCCCCAGGAAGACGAATCTCCCGCCCAAACACCAATTTTGCTGGAGTCATGCCGGTTGTGTCATGTACTGATGATCTATACGCCATAAGGAATAGTGGTATACGTTGGTCCCAGTCTGTTTGGTTCTCGTCAACAACTTTCGAAAGATGCTGCTCGAGTGTCCTGTTGAATCTCTCAACCATCCCGTCCGACTGAGGATGCAGAGGCGTTGTCCTGGTCTTTCGAATTCCAAGTAGACGGCATAATTCTTTAAACACTCCTGATTCGAAATTTCTCCCTTGATCCGTATGGATTTCCATAGGGGCTCCATAACGGCAACAGAAGTTGTGAACTAACTGCTTTGCCACAGTGGTAACCTCCTGATTTGGAATTGCGTAGGCTTCCACCCACTTAGTAAAGTAGTCACCTACAACCATGATGTACCGGTTTCCATCGTCAGTAACTGGGAATGGTCCAGCAATGTCTATGGCAATTCTCTCGAAAGGTTGTCCAACGTTATACTGTCTCATTTTTCCCCTGCTTCTGGTTTGTGAGCCCTTGCTTGCAGCACATATTTCACACGTCCGAACCCATTCCTCTACGTCGTGGCGAAGATGAAGCCAATAGAATCGCTTCCGTATTTTGTCAAGGGTTTTGTTAACGCCAAGATGGCCTCCAGATGTTCCATCATGCATCTCCTTCAAAACAGACTGCACTTTACTTCGGGGAACTATCAACTGCATGACCACGTCTCGTCCATCTGCACTTTCCCAAGCCCTTTTCAGCAATCCGTTTTCTAAGGTGAGAGATTCCCATTGTGCCCAGTAGCCCTTCAGCACTTCGGAACCATGGCAGATATCTTGCCAATCCGGGCGGCGACCTTCCTCTTTTGCTGTCAAGATCGGTCCAATCTCTTCATCAGTCATCTGTTCTTGTCGACAGTCTTGTGTTGTCCAGCCATCAGCCAGGAAATCTACAGTGATGGCTTGAACATGTTCGCTTGAGTTTTGTTCTTCCTTTCTGTGGCAATGTCGGCAGTCTTCCGGGCATGGTCTTCGTGATAAGCCATCTGCATTACCGTGCAGGCGCCCCCGCCGATGTTGTACCTTGAAGTTGTACTCTTGCAGACGTTCGAGCCACCTTGCCAACTGTCCTTCCGGATTTTTAAATCTCAAGAGCCATGCAAGTGCAGCATGGTCGGTACGTAGTGAAAACTCTCTCCCATAGAGGTATTTATGGAAGTGCTCCAAAGCTCTGACAATTGCCAACAACTCTCTTCTTGTAACACAATAATTTCTCTCTGGTTTAGAAAGCGTCTTGCTGTAATACGCTATTACTCGTTCTTCACCGTTCTGCACTTGAGACAAAACTGCTCCTAGACCAGTATTGCTTGCGGCTGTGTCTACGATGTACTTCCCTTCGGAAGCTGGAAAAGCGAGAATTAGCTGCGAACATAAAGCAATCTTCAACGTTCTAAATGCTTGTTCACATTCTCTCGACCATTGGAAGTTTCGTTTATTTTCCGTTAGCTCATGTAGTGGTTTAGCAATAGTAGCGAAGCCTTTCACAAAACGTCGGTAATATGAGCATAACCCCAGGAGACTCCGAACTTCGTGTTTATTCTTCGGAACTGGCCAGTCTCTTACGGTGTCTACTTTATTAGGATCCATGCTAACGCCCGCTGCCGAAACCAGATGGCCCAAATACTGTACTTCCTTCTGGAATAGAGAACACTTCTTCGGGCTCAGCTTCAGTTGTGCACCGTGAATTCTAGTTAGAACTTCCTTAAGGTTTTCCAAATGATCTTTGAAAGTCTTCCCGATCACTATGACATCGTCTAAGTAAACAAGGCAAGTTTTCCACGTCAGGCCTCGGAGTATCAGGTCCATCAATCTCTCAAATGTTGCCGGTGCATTACAGAGTCCAAATGGCATGACGTTAAATTGGAATAAGCCACTTGGGGTCGAGAAAGCGGTCTTTTCCTTGTCTTCTTGATGAAGACCCACTTGCCAATATCCACTCTTCAGGTCCAATGTGGAAAACCACTGTGCTCCGGACAACGTGTCGAGTGTATCGTCAACGCAAGGTAATGGATAGCAGTCTTTCTTTGTAACGTCATTTAACCTCCGGTAGTCTACGCAGAAACGCAATCCACCATCCTTCTTCGCTACCAGCACTACAGGGGAAGACCAAGCACTTGACGAAGGTTCAATTACTCCCTCTGTCAACATGTCCTGTACTAACCGAGACATCTCCTCTTGTTTAGATAATGGAGGCCTACGAGGAGGTTGGCGTATCGGTGTTGTGTCCCCGGTATTGATGCGATGTTGCACAAGAGAGGTTCTTCCCAGTGACTGTCCCCGAACCGCAAAACAATCTTTGAATTCGTGTAAAAACTGTCCGAGTTCTTTTACCTCACCACTTGAGAGGTCGTTAGAAGATCTGTTCAATAATTCTTGCAGTTCCTCTGGTAATTTAGAAGTATCCGAAGAACTGGGTCTTCGTTGCGTTATTCCGGCTACCCAGGCCACAGGAGTCAATTTGCCTAGGAGCGTATTGCTTTGTAAAGTGATAGCTTGATCCAAAATATTCGCCACTCTAATAGGTACATTTCCGGTTGCGTCAGGTTTTACTAAACTTCTGGCAATTAGTATGCCCGGTGTGCTGACTACCTGGGGTTCGAATATAGAGCACTGATTGCCCCTAGTATCTACCGCAGTTCTAACCATGATGATCTTTTCGGAGTTTGGCGGAACAGTTACGGCCACTTGGTTTATGACGTCCATCGATTTTTCTGCTGTCGTCATTGTTGATAGCATTACCTCTTCGCCTCCGATTCTCAAGACATTGTTTTTGAAGTCGACTATAAACCCGTATGCGTTCATAACGTCCACACCAAGAATTGCTTCATCCACAATGTCTGCAACAAGTACTTGATGATTAAACTCAAGTCTACCGAGGCGTAGGTGTATCTCCACTTTTCCATACACTTTTACAGGCCGCCCAGTAGCTGTTCGCAAGCTGCAAGAGCACCAGATTGGCTTGAGATCTTTCACCACGTCGGGGCGCATAATAGAAACTGTTGCGCCTGTGTCAACTGTAATCGAGGTTGGCCTTTCTTGAACAAATCCGGTAACTACCAAGCTCCCGGTGTTTTTCTGAAGCGTAGAAATTGCGTATTCTCTAGGGGCTTCGTTCCTCCAGTTAGTCAGCACACGCCCCGTTGCACCGACTATTGCTCGTTTCCCTGCTGCTGAATTCTAACCCGACAATCTCGTTGTAGATGTCCAGGTTTCCCACATCGATAACACTTCGGTCTTCCATCCTTTCTTATTTTATTCTGTGGCGCCGACCGTCGAGTCTCTGTTCCTTGTTCTTCTTCCTCATCGTCTGTGCCGTCGCGATCTTTTAGCTCGCGCACTTTATGACTTGTCCAACCAGACGCTGATTTGGCGGCCTCAAATTGCAAAGCATGTACCAGGGCGTCCGCACTGTTCTGGTGTCTTGCCATTCGTAACACTTGCTGTAGTTCGTTATCTCGGACACCGGCAGTAAATGTCTGCATCGCAAAACGCGTTCGAAAATCTTCTGGCGCTTCAGGATAGGCCAGTCTAATTAGTCTGTCGATACTTGCTTCAAACTCTTGAAGACTTTCCCCGGAATGCTGTCGCCTTGCTCTCAACTGGGTGCAGTACACATCTCACAAATGTTTATCACCATACCGTAATTCCAGAGCTTTTATCAACTCGGCATAGGTGTTCTGGCTGTCAGGTGGCACTTTCTGTAGTAGTTCTGCCGCGGGTCCTTTTAATGCAAGAACAAGTGAAACAGCCTTGTCTTTTTCTGTCCAATTATTTGCGCATGCAGCAGCTTCAAATTGGCGGAGGTAAGTTGCCCAGTGAGTGCTTCCGTCAAAGGTTGGAGCTTTGACATGAACTGTCCCTACTGCAGGCAAAGTGACTTTCTCTGTTAACTTATTTTCTGTGTATTTTTCTGTCTTGATCACTGGTACAGTCTGTTCAGAAATTTGTTTTGGTTGAATCTTCATGCACTGTTCAACTTCAATTTTAATTTGTTCTTTTATGTTTGCCATTGAGTTTTCTACTGCAGATATTTTTGTTGACATAACTTCTTCCACAGTCAAGACAGATTTTTCTACTTTAGCTATTTTACTTGACATGGATTCTTCTACGTCAGATATTCTGGTAATCTGATTATTGAGCTCACCTCGTAATTCACCTACGTCACCACGTAGGAGACCCAATTCTGCGGTAGTATGTTCTTGCAACTGTTTCTGCATAGTTTCAAAGAGAGCTTCCGTTTTATCTTTTTGTCTTTCTTCTGTTTCTAGCATTAGTGCTTTCTGACGTTCCTCAGCCTCTTCTCTTTCCTGTCTTCGTTCTTCCTTTTGTCGTCTTTCTGCTTCTTCCGCCTCCTGTCTGCGTTTCTCGTCCTGTCGTTTTTCTGTCTGCAACAGCAGCGCCTGTAAATTTTCCATCATCTGACTGGCATCCATTGTTTATCGATTAATTACGAATCACACTCGTCTTGTACAAAGCGTCCACTGTTTCCACTGTTAACCGTTCTATCCCAGTTCTGACACCACTGTTACGACGGTCTACTCGATCGTCGTAGGTACAGTGGAAACAAAATAAGCACAAGACACCAATTAAGTCACTAATCACACCTTTAATTGTTATAGTAAAACAGTTCGTAATTAACAACACAGTGTCTACAACAAATCAAATGAAATTGTTCATACGCAATAAAATGTCCACTAATATTAAAACTCAACTGTATTACAATTATACCGTCCGAATACAAAACGCAACACTTCACTAATAACTACTTGAACGTACACCGTAATAACCCGAACCGCTCTGTAAAATATATCGCACTAATACTCTCGAACCGCACAGTCAAAAATCTCGCATTGAACTGAAAAAAACTAAGGCCGCGACGCGATGTATTTATAGTTACGCTACACACACCAGAAGCTTCCAAACTGCGTCTTATCTCTCGCGAACTACGTAATTGCTGCGGCCTTGACACAGTCCGAGCGCCCGAGCGAAGGCTGGCAAAGTGCGAGAAAATTCTCGCAACATGCGTTTAGTAGCACGTACACCACACGCTTGCGTCGAGATCTTTCTGGGACATTCGATAAACGCCTAGATTGTTCTACGCTGTCGTAGCACTGCCCCCTCCTTAAGCCTGTTCGTCCCGAACTGGCAAAGCGTCTCTAAATTTGTATTTAGCCAGGCGATCTAGGTGGACGACCTTGAACTTTCGCTGTCCTTCCTGTTGAATCCGATAAACAACATCGTTAATCCTTTTTTTTACAGTGTAGGGTCCTTCCCAGTTAGACTGAAGCTTAGGTGAGCGACCACGACGGCGCTTTGGATTGAACAACCAGACCTGATCTCCTTCTTGGAAACCCACACTATTGCTGCGAATGTCATACCGAGTTTTCATTTTATCACTGGCAATCTTGAGCCGTCCTCTTACCAAGCGATTCATTTCTCGCAGTTGGTTTTCTAATTGCGAGGAATAGTTCTTTGGCTCTTGGGACTGAGTCTCAGGTGATCCAAACATCAAGTCCCCAGGAAGACGAATCTCCCGCCCAAACACCAATTTTGCTGGAGTCATGCCGGTTGTGTCATGTACTGATGATCTATACGCCATAAGGAATAGTGGTATACGTTGGTCCCAGTCTGTTTGGTTCTCGTCAACAACTTTCGAAAGATGCTGCTCGAGTGTCCTGTTGAATCTCTCAACCATCCCGTCCGACTGAGGATGCAGAGGCGTTGTCCTGGTCTCTCGAATTCCAAGTAGACGGCATAATTCTTTAAACACTCCTGATTCGAAATTTCTCCCTTGATCCGTATGGATTTCCATAGGGGCTCCATAACGGCAACAGAAGTTGTGAACTAACTGCTTTGCCACAGTGGTAACCTCCTGATTTGGAATTGCGTAGGCTTCCACCCACTTAGTAAAGTAGTCACCTACAACCATGATGTACCGGTTTCCATCGTCAGTAACTGGGAATGGTCCAGCAATGTCTATGGCAATTCTCTCGAAAGGTTGTCCAACGTTATACTGTCTCATTTTTCCCCTGCTTCTGGTTTGTGGGCCCTTGCTTGCAGCACATATTTCACACGTCCGAACCCATTCCTCTACGTCGTGGCGAAGATGAAGCCAATAGAATCGCTTCCGTATTTTGTCAAGGGTTTTGTTAACGCCAAGATGGCCTCCAGATGTTCCATCATGCATCTCCTTCAAAACAGACTGCACTTTACTTCGGGGAACTATCAACTGCATGACCACGTCTCGTCCATCTGCACTTTCCCAAGCCCTTTTCAGCAATCCGTTTTCTAAGGTGAGAGATTCCCATTGTGCCCAGTAGCCCTTCAGCACTTCGGAACCATGGCAGATATCTTGCCAATCCGGGCGGCGACCTTCCTCTTTTGCTGTCAAGATCGGTCCAATCTCTTCATCAGTCATCTGTTCTTGTCGACAGTCTTGTGTTGTCCAGCCATCAGCCAGGAAATCTACAGTGATGGCTTGAACATGTTCGCTTGAGTTTTGTTCTTCCTTTCTGTGGCAATGTCGGCAGTCTTCCGGGCATGGTCTTCGTGATAAGCCATCTGCATTACCGTGCAGGCGCCCCCGCCGATGTTGTACCTTGAAGTTGTACTCTTGCAGACGTTCGAGCCACCTTGCCAACTGTCCTTCCGGAGATCTTTCTGAGACATTCGATAAACGCCTAGATTGTTCTACGCTGTCGTAGCAATATTATACTATACTATACTACAGAATCTATACTTGTTACTTGTTCCGTAACAATATTAATAATAAATTTGAAATAAATTTTATAATTATAATAAATAATTGATGGCTAATTAATGAAAGTTTAGAATTAATGAATTAATTAATTGAAATTGTAATTCTTATAATTTTAAATGCAAATTTAAATAGGTAGAATGTGTAAATTCTGATAAGGCTTAAATATGAATTAACTTTTTCAATGTATTAACTGTATTAATGTATCAATGTTAATTATGTATGTATTATGATGTATCATGTATTATGTTTTATGTATTAACATAGAAATTTTAACATGATGTATAGGAAATAGTGTGTGTGGAGGAGAAAGAGGGGTAAATATTATTGACAGCGCCAGTTATTAACTGTTAATAATAATAATAGTAATAATAATAATAATAATATTAATTTCAATAAGATTTTATTAATTATTTTTTTCTATAAAATGTTTTTCTCCATGTTTGAGTAATATTTGGGAGATTTAAGTAATATTGGGGATTCATATGTGGATTTCCATATGTTTTATTTAAATATTTTTTCTTTTATAATTACATTAATTATGAAACAGAAAGAGTTAATTATTATCGATGGGAATCGAAACAATTTTTACAATTAAAGGGTAGTCCATGAAGAGAATGGCAATTCTATATAATTCTTGTATTTTGTATTTTTTGTATTTGTATTTCTAGTATTTCAAGCAAACCCAGTGCTTATTAACGCAAACCAGTACATAGCTAAGGGGAAACAGATCAGTTAAGGATAGAGTCATATACCAAGCAACTATTTTGATATTTTAATTTATTGTTTCAGTGTTTGGTGATGTTATGACGGTGGTCCTGAGCTGGCCAGCACGTCAGAGCAGGAACGTTACGCGCCTGATTGGACTTATGGTGCTGGGATCTCGAAGGAGAAGTCCAGTAAGGTCATGCAGGTTCTGTCATCATCATCAGACCACGGGTGAGTTATTGTATTTCTTTTTATATAAATTGTAAGAGGGTTGTGGCGACCTATCCTGGCTGATCCCTTTAGGAAGTACGAATGGGTCAATGAAAGTTTTTATGCTTCGGCACAAAATCTTTCATTGAGGGGGTCTTGTGATGGTACAATTCTGGTACAATCTTACTTTTATAAAAATATGGTCCAAAAAACCATAATTATTGTATTTGCCATTCCTAACATTTATTTGGTAATACATTTTGTAATATTTCATAATCCCTATAAAGTTTTCGTGAGTGGACTATATAATATTTTATACAGCGCAGATTGGAATTGACAGGATTTCGATCGCTTTCATTGTAAAACTGCGAACATAGCAAAAAACCATGTGACACATATAGCGATAACGAGCCTAGCCCTGATGACGTCAGCTGAAGGAATGCATACTTCTGTAAACAACTCGAGGCTTGGCTATACGAACAAAAGACTGGTGACGTAGTTTTTACCCCACCTACGCAATGTTTAACAAAGACCCTGTGTCATTTTCGCCTGGACAGTGAACGGAGCCGGCCGGCAGAGATTCACTGAGTGTGAATTTTTAACTTTTACACCACCAAAAGTGGTTGAATAACTGTTATCAAAATATCAGAAATGTTGGGGCGGTAAACAAACTTGAACAGGTGTCATCGGCCAGTGGATCGTCAAATTACGTGCGGCTGAAATCTGCCAAAGTGTTTTCAAGGGTGGACACGACGGTGTGGGCCCGAAGATGAAGTAAAAACAAACAGATTGTGCACGATGGACTGATCCGAGCAGTACGGTGAGACCTGTCCAATATTTTGGTGAGACCGGTCCAATATTTATATCATTCAAGTTCATAACGAAATTCAAATGACCAATTCAAAATTCATTCAATAATTTAAATGAGCTCATAAAATAACAAATTTGTACCAGAGAATGAGAGAGAAAGAGAGCGTGAACTAAATAATTCAAGTGCTGGGTTGTGCAAATATTTATTGTTTATCATGTTTAGTATACCATAGTTATTACAAATGTTTATTTTGGAGGGTCAAAAAACTGTAATTATTATTAATGTTTATGTTCAGATAAATGGGACTACGCCCCGAGGCGTAAAAACGTGCACGTTGGGCACAATTTTTTTTGTGAATATATGGGAATATGTCTTTTGTGAGTAGTGTTTGAATAAAGGGTAATGTCATTGGTAAAAATTACAAGCACGAGTGAGTTATTTCAGGTAATACATTTCGCCATTACTGGTTCGTTAACACGAATTCTGGATCGCAAGGTAAGCCTAATCTCATATGTTGTTGCACAGACTTGCATCATGGCACCCGTAATTATTCAGTATTATAATTGTTAAGTAAATTTTATGTGACAGTAATTTGTAGAATCACAATATGTAGGTACAGTATGGGGATATTGAAATGATAAACATGTAAAAAGTTTCGGAAATGAATAGTTATTTATTAAACTGGCTACAAGGTTTGTACTTAACATAAAATTAACTTTACTTAGTTTTAATCAGTTCTCATAATGCAGTATTTTTGATTAAAGTACACAGCCAAGTACAACTAACAATCACAGATCTATATTTTCAGTACGTTGGTGAAAATCACCCATACTAAAGAACAATAATATCAAATCTAAATTAAATTAAAAAAACAAAAAAGAGTTTGCTTATGCATAGACAAAAATTACAAAAATATTAGAATTGTTCGAAAACATCAACATCAGTCTCAAAGTAATAATACTCTCGGTTCTGTTCTTTTTTCAGTAAAGGTGTAGGAATAATATTAATTATTTGCTCAAAAGCAATATATGACACGTCTTTTGATTCTAGTTTAAATTTTCTGGCACTATTACGCACAGATCTCAAGAAAGTTACTAAAATTTCCCCATTATCTTTATCAACACAAGTCTGACTGGTGGCAACATATCTGTAATAGACTTTTTTCTTTTGAGTAGGTACTTTAATTAATAAAAATGTCCCTGGGGAAATTAAATTTGGATGTAAGTTTTCTTTGCCGTGGCCGTAAGATGTACCAGCTTCAACACTATTGGTTTTTTGTTCAACCTGCTGACGAACAGAGATTGCCATTAAATCTTCCTCATCCGATGAAGATGAGTTATAAATGCTTTTATAAATGTTATGTCTCTTCTTGAATTTCAGCAGGTCTTCAAAATCATTTGTTTCCATGGGTTCTTCCAGATAAGGAGATTCTATCAAAGGCGTATAAACATCCATGGATTCGACTACGTTCGCGTTTAAATCACTAGAAAATGTGGATAGTTTTAACTCCTTTTGAAAATGTTCGTGTTGTAACAACTCACGTTATACGGAGTACTTCTTATTTCAGGCCCACGTTGGAGTCGTCAATTTGTAAAGAACTCTTGTTATGGTGTTAATAGAAGACGATGATGCCCCACTGTTGGGTTCGCCAATTTGTAAAGAACTTGGTTTATGGGTGTAATTAGTTATATGAGACTCCCGTGAATCAACGTTAAGCAACACGTTGAAGGTGGCAATTTGTAACAATTAAAATGTTGTTACCTGGTTTAATTAATGTGTTATTAATTAGTATATCTATTCGGTTGTTACCGATGAAACCTCCTGAAAATATATTATTAGGCAAATATAATTATAATTATGTTCTTTTAACTTATAATCGTACTACGATATAGGTTTAACTTAGTATTCAGTAGTTGGGTAATATTGACGATATATATAGTGTATTGACTGAATGTAATGAGTATTCTTGTCAACCCTAGTCCCTCGATGTTAGAAAATTCTATTCAATTTGTGTACTGAAAACACGCTAGTTCGGCAATCTCCCGTTCCACCAGCTGTAAGCACTTAGCGCTGTTATTTGTAATAATCGTGTTTCTAGGTTAGCCGTTCATCGGGTTTGAATCAACCTTTTATTGTAAATTATTCCACCCACTACAGATAGTATCTATTCTGCAATAACTTCAAACATTATCTCATACAATAAAGATCCTTTATTAATTTTATCTATTATTTCACAGTTATCGTTATCTCCAAAATAATAATATTATCAAATCGATTATACAAAATATATCGATTATCAATTGATCAAGTTACTTTGACTCATACAAATTAAATATAACAATAAACAATTCTTATCCCAGGGTTCGTAAGATTCTTTGAACCATTAGTAAGGCCAGGTAAAATGCACAATTAAGGTTACTCAAGTATTACAAAACAAAATATTAACTCTAAATATATTGAATTTAAAATAGGTTGTTTTTTACCGGGTTGGCAGAACTCAAGTTGGCGCTGGTCGTCTGTAAACAGTGAAGATGTTCAGCTTAAGTTACATTCATCCAGGAAAACTTGTTTTGGCCCTTAATAAAATTGATAGTGTAATATCCCGGGAAGCTCTCAGGAACTCTTCTAACTGCTGTTCTTCTCCTATGATCTTGGTAGTTGTCGGTCACGGTGGAATGAAAATAGTATCCCAGCTTCTTCTGCAAGTGAAGGTTAACTCTGCAAAATGAGATCTTCGTGTCTTCTCAATAATTCCGTTAGTTCGGCCTTTATTTCTCTTAATTAATCTTCTGGTTAATACCGAATCCAGCGGAATTATTCTGGTGAATGAGGTGAGGGGTTTTCAACTCTTTTAAATGTATTCAGTTATAATTTGGAAGTCTAATTAGTTTTATTACTCATCAGTATTATGATAGGATTAGATTTCAAAGAGGGTATTTTAATTTTGATTCATATTTTCTTCAGAATTTATTATTCATTTTTTTAAATGTATCTGCCCATCTCAACTCAATAGCTTGTAACAATCAGCACGAATGATTCAATATAAACAACTCATGTCCATTTCAGTTGCCTTAACAACCACTTTTTTCTGTCATTGGGTGAAATTAGATATCCTAGAGCCAGAATTATAGAATATTACTACTCTTTTCCAATAAAATACTCCATGCTTGGAATAATACTAAATTACCTAAAATTCTCACCTAACCTTCCTTCTTAAATGGTAAATGTTTTACCATAGTTTCATTGGACTGGACTTCTTTAAAAGGTATTAATTTCCTTTTACAAATATTAAATTTAGGCCTATAGGTTTTCTTACAACTGTTATAACATTGTTTGGTTTTTGAACTTAATTTTCTTTTACCTGACCTACTGTACAATTAATTATTGGTTAATGGTTATTTACATTAATTTTAACTTTCTGGTTTTTATTTTATTACTCGTCTTAATTAATTTTATTAATTAATTCGTCTTAGAACCCTTCATTAGTTTACAATATAATTATCAGAACTACTTGTCAAACCTTAAACACAGATTGCCCTCCTGGCCAAGTTTACAAACATTAATTAAAACAACTGCATTATTCAATTTTAGACAATACTTAAAACTTAGTATAATGCCTAACACAGGTAACTATACTTGATTGTCTAAAGACGAATTTAACATAAATACAAACATAATCATTGATGAAGTATTCCTATTAAACAACATCAGTTCACTCTTACCATACTCAAAACATAACATAAATATTCTGCGAACATTAACATGCTACAGTATAAAAACAAGCACAATTTATTATATTAACTATTAATTGGTATGGTATTTCATATTCAACATTAATTATTGCCTCTTTTGACTTGAGGTACCTCTCAGATGCATTAATTACTGAGCAACCTTAATTCAGGGTATGGTCCTTGACCATAGTTAATTCAATTTTTTATGTAACGTTGGGGACCTCAACTCTGTTACGTTACAGTGTTGATATACTTGTATTGAAACTTCTGGCCCTCTTTGCCAGGTAATTTTCGTGATATTCATAATACCTGGTATAGCATCTAAAGTTTTCGGGACCATATTTTTTATGCTAGTGATGTCATCATTAGGGATTATTTTTACTTGAATAGCAGACTCTGTGAACAGATTGGCAAAGTCCGAGGCTGTTTTAATGTCCTTTCCCATTTACACATGGCTGTCGGCAGTTCTTTTAAGAACGCCACCTACCATGGGCCCTTTTCCATGCCCAGGTTCACTGAATGTCCAAGTAGCATTTGTTATTTGCTGGAATTCATGAATCAATGTTTGAAGCCAAAGATATATATTCGTACGGTTGCGGTATTGGGATGTTGGACCGTCAGAGTAGATATGGAGAGTGTCAACATTTTTGTTTTCCAGAATCATTGTTAAGATCGGTTTCATATGAGCCCACACTGCATGGGCCTGGTGATCCAAATTTTCACTCACTGTAGCAAAAGATCTTGATTGCAAAGCATTGTTAATGTTTCGTGAATAATATACGCCTGTATGAATAGATAACTGATTTTTGGCAAAATGGATGGACTGAATTTCATTTGCGTACTTAGTAGTGTAGTTCTCTGATAAGTCTATCTGTATTATAATCTCTTTTTCAGTTAAGTTTTCTTTGAGCTCTTTTTTCAGTTTGTTGTAACTATAAATGCTATAGAGATGTTTTTTCATTACTGGAATGTCTTCAGCTAAAACCATTTTTAATTCTTTGACTGTACTCGAGGTAGCAACCTTTTTTGTAATTTTAAATGTCTTCTTCTCACCTTTTACAATTTTATCCTCATTAACGGACTTCCACTGAAAATATATCAAAGAATCTTGGTTGTCACCTGGCTCGAACGTTTGATTTTTGCATTTATCACACAAACCATTCATACAGTCATAAGAAGTTACGTTGCAACTGTAATCCTCAATCAACTTTTCTGTGCTCCCGTGATTAAGCTGTTGTAAACTTTTCAGTTTATTAAGTTTTAATTCGAAATTTTCATGCTTAACGCACAAACAAGTTTCTCGGTCTCTCAGTTTTGGAGCTACAACCCAAAATGGCTTTGCCCTTAGTAGTGTCGCATAAGGTAAATTAATACCAGTTTCTTGGACGAATTTTGATGTCAACGCTTTAACTGTGAATAAAAGGATGCGCTTTTGTTTGTTAATACCATTTTTCTTTACGAAATCTCTCTTAGCTGGGCACATCTTACTGATGTCACCTCTTTCGAAGAAATTTATGACCTTTTGACGAACTTCTGGCTTCAAAACTATCTCGCGAACTTTGGCATCAGATGTCATAATCGATTTGTTTTTCTCTTTTGGTAAAAACTTCTTGGCCATATGTAGTAATTTGTATTTTCTCAAGGTAGTGCCACTGACACATTTTTGGAAGACTTCTCTCTCTTTGGAATTTTTTTGTAAAGTATCAACCTTTTCTTGTAATTGCGTCGTCAATACTTCACTAAACAAAAGGCTTTTGCGCACTTCAGGAGGTACGTGAATATCTTTTATTAAAGCATTAACTTTACTGTTAGGAGTGGAAGGTAACGCTTCTCTTTTTTCGTCCCTTCTTTTTAGTTTTTTCTTTAAAGACTCAATTTTACATTTCATTTGAGCTATGGTTTCTTCCTGTTTTTTTATTTTACGGTATGCTTTTGCTCTATCTTTCCGTACTATTTTCCTTCCTACTTGTCTTCTTACTGAAGGGGTTACGGCTGAATCATCATCTGAATTTGGAGGCGTATTGCTAACTATATTTGCCAATGCCTTTTTCTTTTCCCTTTATTTTTTTGATGCTTTTTTCCAATTTTTCCTCTGCTTTCGCTTCTCCCGCTTTGTCATCTCAGTATTGTTCTTCACTTTCTTTTCTGTTTTTTTTTTTGATAGTATGCTCTGTCTTTAGCCCTTTTAATCTCTCTCTGTTCAGGAGTCATCTTATCTAAAAATTTTCTTTTTCTAGCATTAGCTTTTTCTCTTTGGCGTAAATAAGCCGAACTATCTTTTTTCAACTGCTTTTTCGGTCTTTTGTTATTTTTACCCGCTTTGTCAGACTCCATATTGCTACAAAAAACCCATGTATATCTTATTAAAAATTAATTAAACACAGCTTATAAAGTAATTTAATTGAGAAATTTAATAGCAGATATCACTTCGGGAACGAAACAGTCATCTCGGGAACGCCATAATCATTTCGGGAACGTGTCATCATGTCCGGGAACATTCCCGATATGACCATTCACGAAATGACGTTTTCAAATAAACGCGCACTTTATATTGACGGCAGCCATCTTAGATGCAGTCTAGCAAGGTTAGTGTAAAATATTTGAAGTTATTTTTTAAGCATTGTATTTTAAAAGGTATTTTTTCAATATTTCAAACTAATAAACGCATTCCCGTAATGATGAACTATTGATGTACGCTCTGTAGATACTGAATTGAAAAGTACTTACCACTTAATTTTAATTAATCTGGCGGAAAACACTAACGACAGCTGCACTGACTACCTTTCCCTACCACAACTGCGCACCAGCGTCTAAAGGCGGCGTTCAGTATAAACTATTTTCAGTCAGTTACAGCTGTATTCACTGAAATGACGCATACGTTGTCGGACAAACGTTTTAGCATATTTGTATATATAATAATTTTATTTTTTGATTAATATGGTACATAATTAAGGTATTAGATAAAATTGATGGCTAATAAGCACTGAAAACTGTTAAATATGTTTTTTTTTAGGGAATTCTAGGTGTTAGTTTCTACGGATCAGTACTTTGGGACGCGTTCTCGAAATGACTTTCCATACATATATTTTGAAATAATATTAAAAATGATTTACTTTTGAAGTATATTGTATGATGTACAGTTAAAACGAATAAATTTTAGTAGTTACTAGTGTTCATTTGTTCAATAAAATTGAGATTTTATTAATTTATTTGCTGGCGAAGCAAATTCTCCGCCTTGGTGATTTTGAGCCATATACGCCGTTACCACAACCTGTCTCATACTTCCAATCAGGCCTAAACTCATATCAGAAGATTCCATATGAGCCATCCTGGCAGGGTCGCCACTGTTACGGTCTATTTCCTTACCCCCCCCTTTATATTAAACTTTTACTTACCTTTTTACACATTCGCCCTGACTTACGAAAAAACAGAAGATTCCCAACTTATAGGTCACCACCAATATTTTTAAACAAAAGGACAAATATGGAAACCTTAATACATTTTCCCACTATTTACTCTAAATTACTTACCAGGTCCGTTCAGGCGAGATTTTCCATACAGGACAGGTTATGTTAAACAGGCGTAATAACTTACTCTCTACACATGGTTTATATGAAATAAAGTCTGCATTTTATTGAAATTTGCATTTACGAATTAACAACTAATAAACAGTGAATGATCAACTAGACTATGCCAAGTTATTATGAACCAGTATGTATATTTTAATACCCTTTTCCCCTTGCTATTTACTTTTACAAAACTCCTTTCCCTTAGAGATCTTGATTATTTATATGTAAATAAGTTATCATCATTTGTTTTGAAATGATTTAAATATGTATATTTAGGGTTGTTAGTTACCCACTCACCGTGTATGTCCGTATGGTTTGTTGCCCTGCCTCGTTGACCACTTTCTTGTTTCTGGTGCACTCACGCCCCTGTTTGCACTGAGTTTACTGTGTTGTATTAGATTTTCACTGATTTAAATTCACTGATTTCCCCATGTTAATATTAAGTCATACTCTTAAATCCGCTACATTGTTTGCACTTTTAATAGTTATTAAAAGATGTTTTAATTAGTTATTTGATTGGACAGGTCGGCCTTAACTTCGGCCTATCTTACACACCCGAGGCCACTGTTTTCTTTTAATGAACTGTATTAATACACTGCTCTCCTCTGTTGACTTTATGGTGACAAACTGCTTACTGTGATTCACAAGGTAGACTGCTGCTGGCAAAGTATTACGTAATGCGTCTAGTCTGGCTGTCTCCAGACATCAGTTGTTTATGCTAACAGTGTATTGCTGGTTAAACTGGGGCACCTCACAGGTTGATACTAACAATTGAAAATTAAAACTGATTTAAATAAAAACTGGGGTAGCACACAATTCTGTACCGTTACACTGTAGGGGCCAATCACAAGGACCGATAGGAAGCGATAAACCTATAGCGTATGCCAATACAACGTTAAATAAAGCAGAACAAAATTACTCAATAATTGAACAAGAACTATTGGCAATAGTATGGGCAACAAGACAATTCTGTCCTTACCTATAGGGCCGGCACTTCACCATAATCACAGATCATCGACCGCTAAAATGGTTGATCAATCTGAAGGATCCAGGTAGCCGATTAACCATATGGACAATAAAACTGAGTGAATACGACTTTGACATAATACACAGACCAGGTAAAGGTAACCAAAATGCTGACGCACTTAGTCGTGTAATAATAGCGAAAGTAGATATATCGCCACAAGAAATATTAGCCAACCAGCAATCGGAAGATGAGATAAAAGAAATCAACAGAACTCTAAATAAATATGAGAAGGATGATCAAGGATATATACTGTTACAACACAAATAAGCCACCCCAATACCAGGGATGAAAAAGATGATACTAAATATAAATAAAATATTAAATATAAATAAAATGTAAAGACAAACGACGATAACCCAAGTGATTGACCAAACAAACAGGAAAACAAAGAAGGGAAAAAACCGAAACCAAATAAGAATCAAGTCAATTGAAGGAAGTGAATGAATCCATACAACCAAATGAAATAAAACCCAAACGAGAAAGGGACAACCAAATTAAAATGAAGCCAATGGAAATTGAAGGAGAAGAAGAAGAAAAATGAAAATGAAACTAAAGTGAAACCAAGGGATAATAAACAAACCAATAATATAAAATATGTAAGGGAGAAATGGTACACTCAAGTATAATGTTGGGAATAAAGCCAATGATTATCCAATACCAGAAATAAATATTATTCTCAATTAAATAATTAATGTAACTGTTTTAACCAAAACCCAGTAAAGTAATATAATAAAAAGAAAAGTACACTAACCCAAGAATCAGTGTTAGATATAATAAAACTCTATAGAAATATAACCTTAGTAATACTATGTATAATATTTGTAAAGAAAGAAATAGTGAGAAAGTGACAAAGGATTACCCACTAAGAAACACTTAATGTAAACAGTTAAAGAGTGCAATAGTGAAAGAGTGAAACCCCAAAATAGTTAGAAACCATATTTATGGCAATAAAACGCTTAATAATCAATAATAAACAATAATTGATTAATGGTGAATCAAATAATAATTAAGAATAATGTGATTAAAAGTGAACCAAACTAGTAATTAAAAATATGTGGTTTATGATAATATTAAATGTAAACAATCAGTAATATGAAATGAACACTGGAAAGTGATGATGACGTTGTTAATTAAGAAAGGATTTTTAAGAGAAGTAAGTTTAATTGTAAACGATTGTAATTAAAGGGGAGGATCCCATGAAAAGATAAACAGCTAGTGTTAACATGGGTTGAAAGTAGAGTTTAATTAGGGAATAAGAAGTTAATAATGTAATAAATAAACACCCCAGATTGTAAGGGAAAACCAATTAAGTAAATTCAAAAGGTGTGATGTTAATTAACACCCAAAAAATAGTAATTAATGAAATGAATTGTAAACAAACTTTACTTAATAATTGTTAAATAATTGTGTAATTATAATTATGAATAGGATATGACTGAAGAAATTGTACAGAGCATATGCCTAGATGTTATGTTTTTAATTGATGAAGAATAGGGAGTGGTAGCCATATTGTTAACAAAGGCAAAATAGATAATTAAGAAGTTAAGACAATACAAATCTAATTATATTAGAAAATCAATTAATGTAGAAAATAACAGAACCATACAAATGTGATAATAACAAAACAAAACTCATTAGAATAAAATGAGACATCATTTGTATAAATTCAGTAAATATGATCAATGGCTACTAGTGCCTCTGAAATGCCTAACTGTCAAAACAAATAATTGCAAATTGTATAAAATCCACAAGGAAATTAACAAATCTAAGGCGAGTAGCTAGCCAAGAATAATGTGTAAATCATTTTAAAAGAAAAATGTTACAATAAGAACTTAAATTAAAAGAAATATGTAATTAACAAATGTTAACATAATTAGACAAAAGTTAATATCTAATAGAACACAACCTTATGAGGTATTATTTTAATCTTTGAAAGGAAAGACAAACAGTAGTGATAATATTTAATACTCAGGAAGGAAGATAGAGGAACAAAATCAATCAGAAAATATACAGTAATTTTGAATAAAAATTCAAATATGATAACAATGGTAATAAACCAGGCCTTAGCCAATCAAAGGGTTTAGGTTACCATAGAAACGGGCCGTTGGTTACTAATTTTCCGTTAATTTTCAGTACTCGTATAATGACGCTTATGTACCAGGGACGCAAGATTTTGTATGACATAAATTTTACTTTAAAATGTTAAAAAACTAGTCAAAAGTCAAAAACATATACCAGTGAGAAGGAGATGAAGAGTAATAACATTTAACTGATGTCCAGGAACAATTTAAACGAAAATTAAAAGCAGAAATTCCCAAGACTAATATGAAAAGGACGCTAGCAGCCTAAGTCACTCAAAATTGATGAATTTTCCATTTCCAATGAACAACGATCTATCACAAACCTTCTGAACTGATAAATATCATTTAAATACCCAAATTCCAGGAATAAAGGCACTTTAAATATTTCTTGAATCTATACAAACTCTCACTATGAATTGAAAATAATTTCTTTCAAGGATTAAATAAAATAAACTTACATAGAAAAACTTGTTAACTAAAAAATAACCTCGCACTAGATTGCAAACTTTTGAAACACAAATTACTACACTGCAGAACAAATTGTAGCCACACTTGTAGAGTTACTCCTCCCGTGACTTTTTATTTATTTTTTTACCAAGTACATAATCATCGTACTTACCACATAATTATGGTATACTGCTCCGGTACTCATGGTTCACTTGCTCTTATTACTTTATTTATTGGGTCCAGGTTCGTTATAGGCGAGATTGCGGAAACAGTGGAGTGTGAAATAAAAACTCTGTTAACGTTTTTAGACATGAACATTACTTTTACTCAAGCCAATTTTGCATATTTTTAATACAGATTATAATGATGTCATTACCTACAAAACAAGATGGCGTCTACAAATTACTCTTACATCGATATTTAATATTCGGTGTTTCATTCTTATTTACTTATTCATTTTCGCTTAATATCTTTTTGTCAGTCGTTATTACAAACTTACTGATGGTAATAAAAGTACGTTCCACAAACCAATGTCTACCTTCTAGGCCGAGGTCTCACTCTACCATGCCTTCACGCACACACACACATTACATATTATTTCATTTCTATTTCTGAGCTCACATATATTAAAAGGTTAGATAAATTTTGGAATTTTAACTTTCCTGCTTGTAGATTCGAAGTTCTTGTAGTCCGGTTTACTTCTGCTGTTAATAATTTTGGGCCGAGGTCTCGCTGTTCAACTGTTCTGTTCTCCTTTTAAGCACTGAATTTAGAATTTACATTTTTCACTTGTAATTAACTGATTTGAAAGCACTGTATTGTTGACTAATATTTAATTATTCACATTTTAGCTGATTTTTACACTTTTAATGGCCGTGACGGCCAGCGGAATTGTATAACTAGTTGCCACTTGGGCTGATGTCTTCAGAGTGGGCAGACATTGTGTCGTATTGTCGACAGGTGGAGGGGATCAATTGTAATCAACTCTTTGTCTGCAGCAGCTGACGGCATTGTTCCTAGTCATCGTTATGACGTGTGTCAATATTTGTCATACCAATTTGCTTGTGTCGATCAGTGCAACCATTAACTACGTGCGAATTTTCACGTACACCCTCGGCCTTGAGGTCGAATCATACGGTGACAACTGCGTTGTGTTTTATGTTTCTCAGGGAACCAACCTTATAATCCTTAATTAATTCAAATTACAATAAAAATTTCTATTTAGGTCAAATAAATCCTAAGACAGGCTTTTGTCCCGTTACAAAACCCCCTCAATGAAAGGTTTTATGCCGAAGCATAAAAACTTTCATTGACCCATTCACACTTCCTAAAGGGATCAGCTCAGATATGTCACCACAACCCCCTGTAGTGTTGATATAAAAAGAAATACAATCACTTACCCTTGGTCCGATGATGATGACCGTACCTGTCTGACCTTACTGGACTTCTCAGGTGAGATCCCAACACCATAAAGTCATTAGGTACTCAACGCTCCTGCTCTGACGCTCCAGTCAGTTCAGGATCGCGGTCACAATATCACCAAACTCTGAAACATCGAATACAAAATTTTTAAAGTAGTGGTCTAACATACTTCCATATCTACAACTGACATGTTTCCCTTTAGATGCATTGGTTTGTGTCTGAGACATTGGCTTGTTCAATTAATTTCTCCAAAACAACAACAACAAGAATTCAAAATAGACTGATCTTTAATCAACACTAAACTCAATCTCTTCATTATAAGAGAAAAATATATATTCCTATAGATAACATAACACGTAAACAACTCCTTCAAAATTTCCAAAACACCATCACCTATTTATCTCTATAAAATTCAACCTATAACTACTATGGCAAACAAGTTCATTATTTCAATTTTATTACTCAACTTTATAATCATATTATATTTTGCAACAGCATTAGACTACATTTTGTTCAAAACCATTTCTAACGTTATCCTTTTAACATTTAAGATCTACTATCTTTTAACATTTGCTAACGTCGTTACCCCTGTAGCGACCTCCTAACCACACACTATTGTACCATCAACATAATAAAAACATAATAAAACATTGAACATCAAACATTAGTATTGTTACATTTACCTTACATAATTCATATTTAAATAACTTGTATAAACTTTGATAAGATATTACGACTGCAATTTTCTATTAACTCTTATTATTTAACATTCATTTATCATTAGATTCTACAAAAAATTTCAAATTTATCATTCACCCTTTCAGTTACATCACCTTTCTACCATGAATTTTCTTTTTCTAACCTTTTCTCAATCCTTGTCTAGTTTGGGTGACTCTCTACTATTCACTATTATCTATATCTTATTCTGGCATTCATCTCTCTAACCTTACTCACCTCTTTTTTTCCTAACAACTACTACTAACAACCATTAACATATTATGACACCAATATCTCAATAACAACCCCCTTCACTAATCCCATTTAAATCCTCTGGCACCGCTCGTCTTTGTACTAGGATGTGTGTTCCCTACCTGGCCATACACATTCCTAACCCTTTGCCCTCCACCAAATATCGGCAAACACTCCCTTAAACTAAATTGCTCCGCCTGCCACAATGCTGCATGCTTGTCTCTTGCCATGTCGCACGCTGATCACTCCTTACACCACTACCCTTGCTACAAAATATCATCATCAACAAATATAATTACCATTCACAATACTCACCTCTCTATATATAATCACTAACTACTGTGTCCCTAAAATATCTAACACCTCTTTATATATTATCTGTATCTCCACTTCTTATTCTCTCTAACTCCCATTAACTCTGCTTAACTAACCTACCTTATTTATCATTATCACCCAAGCTCTATCCCTTTTTAACATTTTACATTTCTGTGATCATTTACAATTGCATTAGAAAATTCATCCCTCACCTACTAATAACAATACATCACAATATCCAAATATATTACATGTTTAATCATTTATTATTCACTAGAATCTAAAGCACATAATTATTTATATTCATTATCAAACTTTCTTCAATTATTTAAAATTCTACAGTACATGGTTTACATAAAAAATACACAAAATACATAACATCAGGAGTACACAAATACATTGACATTAATACACACAAAATATACAATCCAAATTATCATTTAATCATTTACCAAAAATCAGTTCCTAAACCGTCCATCTTGAAAAACACTATCACATATTTAAATGTTCATAACACAATAAAATAATTATCCTCCATCGTCAAACAATAATCTTATCTTATATCTATATACATTGCTTATTATTGAATCTCTTATATTAGCATCATAAATGCATATACCATTCAAATTTTCATCATTTTCCGCAAACTCATATAATCTGTCATGATTGGTTATTGTCCTGTTACCTTCTGTATTATTAGTCACCACTAGGTAAGTTATAAAGTCATTCTTTTCATTATCATCATCTCCTACTTCTATATTGGTTTCATTACCAGGTAAGTTATTTTTATTATACATCATCTCTCCTCCTAACTTTTCCATAAACTCTTCGTAGTTTCTACTCATCTTAAAAATCTCTATTTCTCTTTCTCTCATAATACCTCTTACAATCACACCAAGCTACATTCTCTCTTTCTATACCTGCAGGGGACACTAATTCACAATTACTGCACCACCTGTGAAGTGCACTAAAAAGACCAGGGACAACTTTATTTGTAGACCTATCGTTTCCCAAATATACATTGAAGCCGCTCTCGTCCTTCCTAAAAACATGTGAAGTTTTTACTTCACCCCCTACTCCATCATTAAGGGAAAAATCTACCCCCTGCAACTCTTTTACAATTATACTCTCCCTCCTTCTCTCTGATTTATTACTATACATTAACATTTCATCATTATAATATTCAATTCCCATTAAACTCTCATTATCACTACCCATGTTTACATAATCATTTTCTAACATCATATCTTTATTTATTTTATCATAATTTTCACTACTACTTACCTTGTCATCTTTGTTCATATCTACTTTGTCTATTTCTCTACTCTTAGAATTGTCATCTACTTATTCATTTTCGTGTGTAACTCCTCAAAATTATCATTTCGTTCTTTGATTTCGTTTTTTATCTCATCTAATTTTACATCAAACTGGTTTAATTTATCATTTTGCAAATTACTCTGTTTCTTTAGTGCATTTAATTTGGCAACAAAACTGTCAAACTTTACATTAAATTTAACATTCTGCTGGTTAAATTTTTCATCAATCTGTTCTCTTAATTGATTATTTTGTATTTGCATTAATTGAAACAAGTCTTCCAATGACACTTTATTGCTAATTGCCATAGGTGTCGAATTGGCACTTATTTCGTTCAACATCATAGATTCTGTTTCGGTGTCGTTCATTTCTATACTCTCGTTATTTTCTGCCATTCTAGTGGAAATTTGATCTAATAATAAAATAACGATTGAATTGTAATTGTCGCTTATACGTCTTTACTTTGTCAACATAACCTACTCATCTCTATAACCTCTCACGTGTTATGTTACAAATCGTTTCACCACTCCCGCTGTTTCCGAATCTGGCCTATTTTATATAAAATAATTTTATATAATGTCACAGTTCGGGGGCCATTTGTAGAGTTACTCCTCCCATGACTTATTTATTTTTTTACCAAGTACATAATCATCGTACTTACCACATAATTATGGTATACTGCTCCGGTGTGCCGGTGTGAAGCCGGCTATCGAAGATTTTAGTTAAGGTTTTTTTTTTATTGTAATATAACGCGAACGCGAGTATGCTAAGCCGACCCTTGTACGACGAGATAAAGGGACGGTTGCGCACGCAGCTTATGGTTGGGGGTCGACTTGCCAGGTCGGGTGCAGCGACAGACTACACTCCGCCTGGCTCAGAGAATTAACCGTCTCTCTCTCTTCGAATATTACGACGCAGTTTTCTGTCTCCTTATGGCTGGCTAAGGCTTAAACGACTCCCGGTAAGAATTTCATTATTTTGTGTCTATAAGTAATTATATATATATATATATATATGGGGATAATTAATAACAGTATGCAACCGTATAAAATACGTAATTATGTGTGTGTGCGGCCCGACAAGTTTTATATTAAGAGAAACGCATTATTCACTGAATGCTCAGTATATAGCCCATTCTCCTTTTATTATCACTGTAATAGTGTGAGAAGTTTTTCAAGAGTCATTGTCATGGTAAAAGTGTACAACATTAAAAAATTATTGACTAAATGTTAATGCGTAGTCAGGTCGTGAACTGTGTCAATTCATGCAGTAGACTGTCGGGGGGAGAGCTCTTTAATTAGCTTAACAGTAGAGAATTATTTGTGAGAACTTCCCTAGATGAAATTTTATTAATGGTAAAACATTCTTAATGCTGTGAGTGCCTTGCAGTTAAATTTTTTGGTCAAATAATGATTATCGCTCACCGCGTGGCGGTTTAACCTGCAAATTTCTGTCGAAGCATGTAGATCTGCTGCTGATGATTTTATATTACGCCACGTTTAATAATGTCTGTTCATTACTCAAAGTTACTTATTCCATGGCTGATTTTCTACCCTTTGAGCTGGTTGCAAAAACTTTATTAATGAAAATTGTGCTTTTATTGAGAGTTAGTTGGAGGCCCGTTATGAGGTTAATTACCTGAACTCGGGTGTACATTTTTAGTGAACAGTTCTCTAATTTATTTGAATGAACAGGGTTCTCGAACTAAGCCGGATTCCTGGCTTGCTGATGGCCGTACACCTGCCTAAGCTGCGGACCATGTACAAGATCCTGTCTGAAGTCTGAAGAGGGAGATGGTAACTCGTTCACAATGTAACACGTGTCAGCTGTGATAAGGTGATATGTACTCTATTATTTTTCTTTGGGGGCCGGGCCGGCAGTGCGCCTGTTCATATTAAAAATCTCTGCATCCATGTGCCCACGTGTGCAGACTCTCGGCTAGAATGGGAAGCCGCTGTTCACGACTCAGAACTTTACTAGTTAAATTCAAGTACACTTTTTATTAACTGAATTACATAACGCTAAGTGCACTGCCTATAAGTGTGTGCTGCACTGGGGGAGCATGCCAGATATATTTTCACTCTTGCACATTGCACAGGTTGCTCATCATTTTCATTTTCATTTTACAAAATGTATTGAACAGGTTAGCATCTCTGTTCCGGCTGGAACAGAGATGAATATATTTTAACTTCACTATGGGTTTCACATTTAAGGGCTGGGGGTTTTCCTGGGTTTTTTTGGGACGTTTTCTGGGGTTTAAAAAAAAAAAAAAAAAAAAAAAAAAAAAAAAAAAAAAAAAAAACTTAGTTTTTCTCTGGCATGCTGGTGCAACCTCAGACAGGTTGGAGGCCTGTCAAATTTTGTCAACTACATGCTGGCGCGCTGCCACAGATGCTAGAGCACCACCACCTTATTGTATTTTTTGATTTTATTATTTGTATATAGCCATTCGGGGTTAATAGAAATAATTTGCTATTTTTCTGGATATATATCAGTTGATTTTGCTCCTTGCACAAGGGCTATACTGATTGTTTTTCTTAACTGGCAAAACACATATTGATTGACTTTTACTGGTAGTATTTGCTGTTTAATTTTCTTTAAATATAAAACATGTACTCATTATTTTTGGTAAAACATTTTGTCTAAATTTATCTGAGATTGTAAAGCCTCGAGTGATTAATTTCTGATGGTTAAAGTACATATTGATATTTCAATCCTTCTGAATTTGTGAATTAAAGTAAACGTTTAGAATTCTATAATCACTGTTTGAAATCCGGTGATGTAGTTCTGTCAATTTTTATTTAACACTGTGAAAGGAACTAGTTCATACACTCATGATGGGTTGTTGATCAGTGGAATGCTATGCAAATGGGCGGTCCGGTTTTATTTATGAGTTATAATTTTCTCATCCTTTCCTGGGGGTTTTGGACCTTATGTAATTCTGCAAAACGGTTTGTGGATGGGCGAATATTTTATCACTGCTGGGTTCCGAGTATCGTAGTTGCACTGCCTGGTAGTCTGGTGCATTCCAGGGGCATCCGTGTGAAAAATAATGTAATTGTGAGTCTATGTGCTTTATGTTTCTGTGTGTTGTTGTGTTTGTTCGTGTCTAGCTAGCCACGAGATGGGGAAGAATTTTATAATTATAAATACAGGTGTTGATGGAGTTGCTATACACTTGTTGTGCTTAATATTTATACACATTTGTTATGCTTAGGATTTATACACACTTGTTATGTTTTATATTTATACACACTTGTTATGCTTTACATTTATTCATACTTGTGATTAAGCACACATGTTGTTCTAGTTTAATAATGTTAAAGCAGGGCATGAAATAAAATAAATTGTTATCGTTCTATTACGGCTGAGTTTCATTGCATTGCAAGTCCCGTCATACTGGACCCAGCATAATTTTTGCTACTCTAGGCTCCGGCCTAGTCTTATAATTAACTTGTGGCTTCTCTTTCAAAAAAAAAAAAATATTAAAATAAAATAAGTTGTTTTTATACTCATAAAAAAGACATAAAAGGAAAGAGGGGTTACACTGGTACTCATGGTTCACTTGTTCTTATTACTTTATTTATTGGGTCCAGGTTCGTTATAGGCGAGATTGCGGAAACAGTGGAGTGTGAAATAAAAACTCTATTAACGTTTTTAGACATGAACATTACTTTTACTCAAGCCAATTCTGCATATTTTTAATACAGATTACAATGACGTCATTGCCTACAAAACAAGATGGCGTCTACAAATTACTCTTACATCGATATTTAATATTCGGTGTTTCATTCTTATTTACTTATTCATTTTGGCTTAATATCTTTTTGTCAGTCGTTATTGCAAACTTACTGATGGTAATAAAAGTACGTTCCACAAACCAATGTCTACCTTCTAGGCCGAGGTCTCACTCTACCATGCGCATTACATATTATTTCATTTCTATTTCTGAGCTCACATATATTAAAAGGTTGGATAAATTTTGGAATTTTAACTTTCCTGCTTGTAGATTCGAAGTTCTTGTAGTCCGGTTTACTTCTGCTGTTAATAATTTTGGGCCGAGGTCTCACTGTTCAACTGTTCTGTTCTCCTTTTAAGCACTGAATTTAGAATTTACATTTTTCACTTGTAATTAACTGATTTGAAAGTACTGTATTGTTGACTAATATTTAATTATTCACATTTTAGCTGATTTTTACACTTTTAATGGCCGTGACGGCCAGCGGAATTGTATAACTTGTTGCCACTTGGGCTGATGTCTTCAGAGTGGGCAGACATTGTGTCGTATTGTCGACAGGTGGAGGGGATCAATTGTAATCAAATCTTTGTCTGCAGCAGCTGACGGTATTGTTCCTCGTCATCGTTATGACGTGTGTCAATATTTGTCATACCAATTTGCTTGTGTCGATCAGTGCAACCATTAACTACGTGCGAATTTTCACGTACACCCTCGGCCTTGAGGTCGAATCATACGGTGACAACTGCGTCGTGTTTTGTTTCTCAGGGAACCAACCTTATAATCCTTAATTAATTCAAATTACAATAAAAATTTCAATTTAGGTCAAATAAATCCTAAGACGGGCTTTTGTGCCGTTACACACTTTATATTATTTAAGTACGAATAATGTAAGGTAGTGTACTTTTTTATGGTAATCATATTTAATGTTTTCTTTGTAATCAAAAGGACTCCAGATTTTGAACGAGTTTACATATAAAATACAAACAGTAGCCATTACTGCATCAAGTAACTCGTTTCAATACCGATTTTGTCAACTTGAGATAAAGCGTTTCATGTTTAATGTCAGAGCAAATTTATTCAATACTAAATAATAATATTATTGTCAAATAGCATAATTACCAAACAACCATTAAAGAAACAGTACAGAGTGTAACCATTGTTTTATTTCATAGGAAATTGTACTATATACGTGTGTGTTAGCGAACTTACAGATTAGACAACTAGCGCTTTCGCTACCTGTGCAATACAGCAAGCTGTACAAAGGCGGGAACCGATTCGAATGCTCCGGCCGTCATCGCTGAAAACACCTTTTTAACATATTATTTCATAAATTTAATTGTTTTCAACAAACAATTTGGCGCCACGCGGGATTCACAAACCCCTATGAAATTACAGGTAAGATTTCCACTAGGTTGTACTGATAATTGTGACAACGCTACGACTTCGTTAGCAGCAACCATTGATGTAACGACAAGGTGTGAGACGAACACACCACACTAATACATAAAAAACCATATACACGTCTTTACAGAGACACACCAGTCTTATTCCAGAGATGACTCAATCTCTTCGTTACAGATTGGTGACCAACGTAGTGAGGCTTTAAAAGAAGACCAGCGGCGATTATGAAGAGACATTCCATGGTTACCAGATACGACACTAAGAAAGGAACCAACCAAGAAGAAATGGAAGAAATTGAAGAAATGATCGGAGGATTGTTCGAAGAGGATCCCCAGGAGGACCAACCAGAAAATCCAACACTACCTGAACCGGAAGTAGAAATAATAGTCGGCGACCAACCAGACAAACCGACCAAAGAAGCGAAATTGGATAGCTTGATGAGGATGATGATGGAGCAATTCGAACAAAGAAAGGAGGACAAGGAAGAATTGAATAAAAAATTAGAATTATTACAAGAGGGAATGAAGGAGGATAATGAGAAAAATCGTGAAGAACTAAAGAAACAAATCAAGGAGGACATAGAACTTCTAAATAATAAGATGGAAAGCAATCATGAAACTTTGAAGAGGAACCAAGAGATATTAGAAGAGAAGAGTGAAGAGCTGAAGAAACAGATCAAGAAAGATCTGGAAATATTAAATAACAAGATTGAAAATAATAGTGAAACACTCCAAACACAGTTGAAGGAGGACCATGAGAAGAACAAAGAAGAATTAAAATACCAATTAGAACAACAGTTAGAGGGATACTGTGAAGATATCAAAAAGAAGGTCTCTGAAACAAGTGAAAAAATAAAAACAACCAATGAAACGGTAGCGAAGGCCCAAGAAGAAATAATAAGCAAAATTAAAGCAGTCGAGGACGACGGAAAAAACCGAATGGAAGAACTCCATATAACAACCACAGTAGAATGCAACAGAAATAAACAGGAGGTGCTTAAGAAGCTGGAGGAGAGGCACCAGGAAATACAGATATAAGCGAATGGGTGGAAAGGGTATACACCACCATCAACAAAGTAGACAGAGAGACCCAAGAGAACAAGGAGAAGATCCAGGGAATCAGCCAAAGGGAGAGGCAGATGCAGGAAGAACTGGACGCACTGAGGGAGAAACCCTGTCACAATACCCACATCATCACCAGCGAGAACAGAGATGTGATCAACTTTCGCAGTTACTGGCGGAATCCCATGGAATTCCTCAAAAGAGTACAGGAATTAATCGAAAAGAACAGGGAAACAAGATGGAAAACAGTAAGAAGCCTCATTGATGAAATGTTCAAAGACACCCACGGCAACTCGACCAGAGGTAAACTGTACACAGAAATTTAAAACACAATTCCGAGAAAAATACTGGTCTGAGTCCACCCAAAACGTAGTCAGGAATGACATCAGCAATGGGAGGTATGAATCGCAAGCAGGACACACCCTAACGTCTTACTTTTTAGGGAAGGTATGCTTGGCGAGGAACCTAGAACCAAGGATACCTGAGGAATCTCTAGTGATACAGCTGGGGTACCACTACGAGGAAGCAGTACAAAAACCCAGGAGACAAGGACAGATCAAGACAATCCAGGGAATGGCAAGTTTGTTAGAGGATCACGAGAATGATGGGCAGTATAAGAGAAATCGACTAGTGAACCAACGATATAATAGATGGAACGATAATAATAATGCACCCAATTACAAACTGTCCTACAATAACACACAAAACGGCAACCGGAACAATGGGAACCGGAATAATAACAACTACTAAGGTGATCAGCCATACAACAGGAATCAACCAAATCACCATCCAAATAACCAGCCATTTAACAGAGGCCCACCAAACTATAATCCGGGAAACCAGTCAAACAACAGGAACATCCAAAACAACAATCCAACAAACAATAGCTACAGGGGAGCAGAACCGGACAACGTCCAAATGGCCACCCCAATAATAATAACTATTATGGCAACCGTTACAATCCTAATTATCAGTACAACAGGGGAACCGGGGGAAACCAAAATAGAGGCGACGGCAGACGCCAGGTCAATTTCATTCATGGACAGAGACAACATAACCATAGGAGATATTGTCCGAACTTGCAGACAAACCCATGATTCCAATACTAACAACAATCAGTTCTCAGAGAGTAGAACCACGGAACCACCAAGGAACCAAGTAAACAATTAACAAGGACCGAGCAACGAGACGGCTGACCAGTTAAATAGTCTGGCCACAAATCAACAACAACCTTTAAACTAAAGAGGTCAGTGAAAAAACCTACCTACCCTTCACATGACCAATCACTTGGGTTAATACGTTGTATAACATCACAAGATAAACAAAAAGTTATTTCAATAATATCTAACAACTATCTCAAGAATATCAGAGAAGAACTTCTCGAAGAAGAGGCTAACCAGTTACATCAAACTAACAGTGAAATTGTACATATTGTTATGTAACGTCTGGTGTGTCTCTCTTTAAAGCCTCGCAATGGAAGCCAATCTGTAACCAGACGAACTTCCGTCTAATCTTAAACGTGTATAAGTATAATGGGTGTAACGTGTCTTCACTATCCGTCGTCGCTTTAGAACGTAACTTACGCAGATTTCGTCTGTTGCGGACGTACGAATAACCAGGTATCGATGTTCTTACCTGTGGTTCACTAGGGGTGTGAAAATCCCGGGTGGCGCCAAATTGTTTTATTAAAACAATTAAAAAAATTGTAAGTTTGTATGACAAGCGCCGCTCAGGCGGTGTGAATAATTCAATTTGTTCCCTCCTCGCCTTGGCCGTCTGGATCGGGCCAGTAGTTCGTTGCGTTGGCTGTGCGATCGCTTGTCGTCAATACTACCTACTTGCTAAAATGTACACAAATTATTATCCACCATCCTAATGAAATTATAACACAGTGGTTACACTCAGTACTTATTTATTTTCGGTTAATGATTAATTTTTCAGTTAATACAAATTATGTTTTCTTTTGTAATACATTTGCACCGGTAAATTATATGAGACACATCTCTGGGGTTTGACAAATCGATCTTTGAACGTAACAACAGACATTCAGTAATGCTGTCTGTTGAAATTGTACACAAAATTATTATTGTTCGATCGTCTTGGATTCTTGAGATTACGTTAAAAGGATTATTAATGCATACCACAATAAAAATACACACCCTTACATCAGTTAAACTTAAATAATATACTGTGTAGTTATAACTTGTTTATTGGAGTGCAGTAAAAGTGTTACAAAATATCGCTAACTAATAACAGGTTAACTTTACCAGTTGATAAATTTTCAGTGTCTTAGTTTTTTAATTTAATCTTTGAAAGTAATTATGTGCAGTTTAGTGAGAGTTCAGCTTTCAGTGAGAAATAATTAATGTGAGTTTATTCGGAAATTTGGGTAATTAATAGATACTTAACACTTCAGTAGACTGGATGAACTCAGTTGATTTGGTAATAATGAATTAGGCTGCAATCATATTTAAATTTCAATTGTTCGGGGCTTCGGGCATCTTTTTCAAGTTATTCGGCAATATATTAAGTTCTTTTTTCTTTAATTCGTCTTCGACATCAGTTAAATAGTTTCAGACATCGCCTGCTTCCTTCTTGTTCACTTGCTGGTAATTTCGTTTACTATTTTGATGTTTTAATTAATAATTTTGATCGTTCAAGAACTGGCGTCTATTCAATAAGAGCGTCATATTACGAGTAAAGAAATCTAATGATAAATTAGTAACCAAACATCTGTTGTCATAGTAACCAATTAATCCTGATTGGTTAATTCTGATTTATGACCATCGTTATCAAATTTGAATTTTTATTCAAAATAGCTGTATATCTTCTTACTGATTATATTCTTCTGTCATCTTCCCTACATATTAAATATTATCACTACTGTTATTATTTCCTTTCAAAGATTAATTTGGTACCACATAAGGTATGGTTTTATGAAATATCAATGTTTGTACATTTATGTTAATATTTGGTATTTACATTTCTCCTTTAAATTAAGTTCTTATTCTAATATTTTTCCTTTAAACTGATTTACAAATTATTCTTGGCTATTTACTCGCCTTGAATTTATTAATTTCCTGGTTGTTTTTATACAATTTGCAATTATTTGTTATTGACAGTTATACATTTCCTAGGCCTTAGTAGCCATTGATTAATTTTACTTATTATATTCTAATTATATTTCATTTTACTACAAAGTGTTTTGTTCTGTTGTTATAATTGATTCGTTTAGTGGTTGTTGTGTCTTGAATTTGTTTGTGTTCTGATTATGTGTCAAGATTATTTTCTATCTCTTAATACCTAAAATATAACAACTAGGCCTATGGACTGTAAGCTTCCTTCAGCCATATCCTATCCATAAAATTAAAATGAACAATTCTTTACCAGTTATTGGGTACTGTTGGTTTAACATACATTTCATTCTTTTACTATTATTTTGAGTGAGAAACATCATCACTTCTTTCAAACTTACTTAATTTATTTTCCCTTATAACATAGGGTGTTTATTAATTACATTCTTAATTTCTTAATTCTTTACTAATCCCTTTCTCCATTCCATGTTAACACAAACTGTTTATCTTACATGGGCTTTCTCCCCTGAATAACATCGTATCCTTTATCTATCTCTAATCTAAATACTATTTCTAATTACCCTTAACTATATAATTTTTATAAGCTCACTCTTAAATCATTTATTGTTTCATCATTGATTTATTAAGTGTTTTCTTATCTATTACTATCTTTTTTAATCATACTATCATTTACAATATCCTTTTTCATCCATCACTTTCACCTTTAATTAATTGGTGTTTATCACTGATTCACTCATTATTTTGGGGTATTTACACTTTCACTATTAGCACTTTTTAAACTTTTTATTTTAAGCGTTTATTGGTGGGTAATCCCTATTATTATTTTTCTTTGTCACTTAGTTACTTTCATTATATTTCTCACTATCTCACTATCTTTACAAATTTTATTTATATCTAATAAGTTCATGTCTTTTTCTAGATTTCTTACTTACATATACTACTAATTCGTGGGTTAGTGTATTTTTATTTAATGGTGTTTTATTAATTATGAATTACATTTGTTACTTAGACAATACTAATATTTCTTTTTTATATTGGTTTTTCACTGGTTTCGTTTCCTTTATGATATTTGATGGTATCATCTCCCCCTTCCCTATTCTACACTATTTGTCTGTGTTTTATCACCTTGGTTCACTTTATTTTCTTTATAGTTGGTTTGTTCCATTTTTAATTTCATTTTTCTTCTCCTTCACTTCCATCTTGTTTCACTTTATTTTGGTTATTATCTGGCCAATCTCTGGGGTTGGGTCAATGTCATTTGTCGGTCAGTCTAGTTTGTAATTTTATTTAATAAACACCTTTGGTTTACTATTCTTCCTCCTTCTTTCTTAATTTCATTTACCATTTTTATTCTCTTTATTATTTATTTATTAAAATATATTATTTCTTAGCATTTCTTACATACTTATAGATATCAAATATGATCTGAATTTGGCGATGTTATATATAATATAAAGGCTACCATAAACGGAACTATAACAATAATTATGATTGACACGGGATCTAATATCTCTCTAATAAACCAACCAGAGTTACAGCGAATACAAGCCAACTCCCAAACACCAATCCCCACTCTACCAATAAACAATATTATAATAATTGGTGCCACGGGCAAACAGAATAAGTCGATAAGAAAGCAAGTTTCCTTAGAATTAGACAATCAAAACACAACAATCCCTATTGTATTTCTTGTAGCCAATGGACTGCCATTTAACATGCTAATAGGATGTGACGTGTTCAGACAATATTCGGCAGTTATCAACCTGCAAAAAGGAGTAGTATTGCTGACTTCTGAGGAGGGAATATGGTCTGCAAATATCATAAACTGTAACCCTACTCCAACAGCTCTGAATCAAGACCCAGGATTGAAAAGTTACTATTGCCAAGCACATGAACCATCCATCATTATGGCCGATGAAGAGGAAGGTAGAGGATTATGGGAATGGAAAATAGAAGAAATAAGAACTTTCCAAAGAGAACGACCTCAACAAGAAATCAATAAACAACAGTCTGAAAACTTCATAGCCATTTATAACAAATACCAGCATGTTTTCTCGAATACTCCAGGAAAAGTTAAGGGGTACCAATGCAAAATCAATTTCCGTGAACCTGTAGACTTCCACAGGAAATCATATCCCATAGCGTACTCCCTGAAAAATGAAGTCAGGACAGAAATCAACAGAATGACTGCGGAGGACATTATTGAGTATAGCCAATCTCAATACACAAGCCCAATAGTCGCTATACCTAAAAAGAATGGCAAAGTACGGGTTTGCTTGGACGCCCGATAAATCAATAAAATGATTGTCAAAGACCGGACCTCACTGGGAGAAATTGAGGAAATTTTAAAAAGATTTCATGGCATCAAATACATCAGTACCTGGGATACTGTATGTGGGTACTGGCAGGTGGAGCTGCACCCACACAGCAGGCAATACATGGCATTTATATTCGACGGTAGAAATTATACCAATTTAAGAGATTACCTTTTTGGCCTCATCAATTCCGTCGCAGTGTTCGTCAAATGCATGGACCAAGTCTTAGGTCAAGAGGCACTGCAGGTCACAACAGTGTACGTGGACGACCTGCTCATAACATCTTCAGACTGGGACGAACACTGTGAACGAGTCGAACATGTATTAAAAAAGTTGTCCAATAATAATATTACACTCAAATTGGATAAATCGAAATTTATTGCCAATAAAGTCAAATTCCTAGGGTTCAACTTAACCGAACAGGGAATCTCTCCATCCCAAGAGAAAGTTGAAGCCATCCAAAAATTCCCCTCACCAAAAAACAAGAAGCAATTGCAGTCCTTCTTGGGGATATGCAATTACTATAGAAAATTTCAAACGAATTATTCATATCTTACAGCAAAATTTTCTAAACAACTTTCATCAAAGGAAAACTGGACTTGGGGAACTGAACAGGAGGAAGTATTAACATTAATCAAACAAAAATTTTTCGAAACTAATGCTACATCACCCCAATTTTGAACAATCCTTCTACCTAAATTGCGACGCTAGTGATGTCAGTCTAGGCACAGAATTGTACCAAGAAGACAAAGAAGGAAACCACCTGGTCGTTAGCTTTGCCAGCAGGATACTAAACAGTTGCGAGCGTAACTACAATGTTACTGAAAAAGAACTGCTCAGCATAGTATTCGCGTGTGGCAAGTTTAGAACCTACATCTTAGGGTATCCCATCACAGTCAGAAGCGATCATAAGTCTATATCGTTTCTCAAACAATGCAAATTGAGTCATGGTAGACTTACCCATTGGATACTCGCTCTGCAAGAGTACCATATTGCGTGGGAGTATATTCCAGGCCGGAAGAACGTAGTGGCAGACGTTTTATCCAGAATAAATGTAGAAAATCAAACATTTGAAGGAGAAAAGGGAAAGATCGCAAAAGTGTATTACATATTGAAAGATAGGAAGGGCCTGGAAGATATAGTAAGCGAAATAGTGTTACAACAAAAGCAAGATACCAAAATCTTAAACATACGAAAAAGACTGTTGGAATCTGAAGAAATTATAAATAAATTTTACTGTATATACAAAGACATATTATTCATAAAAACAAAAAAGAACCAAGACACATGGAAACTAGTAATTCCTCATTCATTAGAAAACCAGATAATTAAAGATTACCATGTAAGATATGGGCACATGGGAACACTCAAAATAGTAAAAGCATTGGGGGAAGATTTGTTCATTAAAAGTATCACAAGAAAGGTAAATAAAAATATAAAAACCTGCACAATATGTCAGATGGTCAAAACAAATAACAAAAGGAAGAATGGAACGATGATACCCATCACTTCGAACGCCAAATTGGAAAAGGTGTTCCTCAACATATGTGGACCATTCCCATGTAGCGGAGGAAGGCATGGATACAAGTTCATTGTAATTATACTAGACCATTACACCAAGTACGCCAAACTAACCGCTATACACAGAGCCACAACAAATAAAATATTAGACATTATAAAAAATAAATACATTACAGAAATTGGAAAACCATACATGATTATAACCGACCACGGGACACAATTTAAAGGGAAAAAGTGGAGAGACGAATTAATGAAATTGAACAACAAAACATAAAACTTCCGTATACCACCCTAGTAGTAATCCAGCAGAAAGAATGTTAAGAGAGGTGGGACGTATTTTAAGAACTTATTGTCATGATAACCAAAAAGAATGGCAGAAATATTTAGCTTCAACCGAAATATTTTTAAATATCAGCTATCACCAGTTTACTGAGAATACCCCATATTTAATGATGTTCGAGAGGAAACCAAATAGAGAGATACAAAAAAATAATAGAATACCCAAAAGACCCATAACATTCGTTTATGTTACATTATCCATTATTACCAGAGTTCTGCCTTTATCTGCCTTACTAATGATCGCATTATTATCAAGTAATTTGGTTTTTATCTGTTTCAATATTTTATAGCTTTCTCTGGAACTATTGTTATTAGATTTGGAAATGATTTTAGAATTGAATTAAATATTATAAAACACATTGCTGTTGCCAATGGTTACACATCTTCCATGGTTGATAACCTCCTTAAAAAGCATAAGCGTATATTGTCAAAACCACGAGTGATACAAGATATGGAACCAACCTTTATTTCAACAGCCTACACCAGTATTATGCCCAAAATTTTATCAAAAGTATTAAATAATAATAATAGAACTGTAACATTTAAAACCAGTAACAATCTGTTTAATAGACTTTGTAATAGAACCAGTACACCTTTGGAAATGAAAACAGGTGTTTATAAGCTTTCTTGTAATGACTGCGAATGCTTTTATATCGGTCAGACAGGGAGAGGTTTTTATAAGCGTTTCGTTGAGCACACTCCAAAGCATAATGTAAAAGACTTGACAACACAATCTTATATAAAGTCTAACTATGCTCGTCATCTTATACAAGAGAACCATAATTATACAAGCTTTGACACCAATTTGAAACCCTTGCATGTCTGTGGTAAAGGCACTTATTTAAATGCACGTGAGGAATTTGAAATATATAAAGCACATAATGACAAATACTACCGCAATTTTATATTAAATGACCACTTGCATTTCAAGTCGAATCCATTATATGACACAGCACTAAAATTTATCTCTAACTGATATCAATCAGTGTCCGGCCGGCTTTCGTCGAGTGCGCACTCGCTTCATATAAATATTTATTTGTTTCGATATTGTGATTTCAATGTTTTAAAATTTTAACGACCTCTTTGAGTGAATTTATTTTAATATTCTGATGACGATACATAGTATCGAAACGCGTCAATAACATCATTGCGTTAATACATGTGTATTCCTGGTCACGAGACAGGAAAAGGTAAATATATTTATTTAATATTTGTCATTATAAGTGACCTGGATACCGACAGACATGTTATTCAATAATATAAAATATGTAAGGGAGAAATGGTACACTCAAGTATAATGTTGGGAATAAAGCCAATGATTATCCAATACCAGAAATAAATATTATTCTCAATTAAATAATTAATGTAACTGTTTTACTTTTCTTTTATAGAATTGCTAAACTGCTATAATTGTTTTTATTATTTAGACAAAGCTTTTCGTCATTACTGACATCTTCAGGTCTTAAACACTAGGTTGTTTAAGACCTGAAGATGTCAGTAATGACGAAAAGCTTTGTCTAAATAATAAAAACAATTATAGCAGTTTAGCAATTCTATAAAAGAAAAGTAAGGATGGCTGCTAATTTAAACAATACGAAGTAACTGTTTTAACTAAAACCCAGTAAAGTAATATAATAAAAAGAAAAGTACACGACTAACCCAAGAATTAGAGTTAGATGTAATAAAACTCTATAGAAATATAACCTTAGTAATACTATGTATAATATTTGTAAAGAAAGAAATAGTGAGAAAGTGACAAAGAGAAATAATTATAGGGATTACCCACTAAGAAACACTTAATGTAAACAGTTAAAGAGAGCAATAGTGAAAAAGTGAAACCCCAAAATAGTTAGAAACCATATTTATGGCAATAAAACGCTTAATAATCAATAATAAACAATAATTGATTAATGGTGAATCAAATAATAATTAAGAATAATGTGATTAAAAGTGAACCAAACTAGTAATTAAAAATATGTGGTTTATGATAATATTAAATGTAAACAATCAGTAATATGAAATGAACACTGGAAAGTGATGATGACGTTGTTAATTAAGAAAGGATTTTTAAGAGAAGTAAGTTTAATTGTAAACGATTGTAATTAAAGGGGAGGATCCCATGAAAAGATAAACAGCTAGTGTTAACATGGGTTGAAAGTAGAGTTTAATTAGGGAATAAGAAGTTAATAATGTAATAAATAAACACCCCAGATTGTAAGGGAAAACCAATTAAGTAAATTCAAAAGGTGTGATGTTAATTAACACCCAAAAAATAGTAATTAATGAAATGAATTGTAAACAAACTTTACTTAATATTTGTTAAATAATTGTGTAATTATAATTATGAATAGGATATGACTGAAGAAATTGTACAGAGCATATGCCTAGATGTTATGTTTTTAATTGATGAAGAATAGGGAGTGGTAGCCATATTGTTAACAAAGGCAAAATAGATAATTAAGAAAATACAAATCTAATTATACTAGAAAATCAATTAATGTAGAAAATAACAGAACCATACAAATGGGATAATAAACAAAACAAAACACATTAGAATAAAATGAGAAATCATTTGTATAAATTCAGTAAATATGGTCAATGGCTACTAGTGCCTCTGAAATGCCTAACTGTCAAAACAAATAATTGCAAATTTTATAAAATCCACAAGAAAATTAACCAATCTAAGGCGAGTAACTAGCCAAGAATAATGTGTAAATCATTTTAAAAGAAAAATGTTACAATAAGAACTTAAATTAAAAGAAATATGTAATTAACAAATGTTAACATAATTAGACAAAAGTTAATATATAATAGAACACAACCTTATGAGGTATTATTTTAATCTTTGAAAGGAAAGACAAACAGTAGTGATAATATTTAATACTCAGGAAGGAAGATAGAGGAACAAAATCAATCAGAAAATATACAGTAATTTTGAATAAAAATTCAAATATGATAACAATGGTAATAAACCAGGCCTTAGCCAATCAAAGGGTTTAGGTTACCATAGAAACGGGCCGTTGGTTACTAATTTTCCGTTAATTTTCAGTACTCGTATAATGACGCTTATGTAGCAGGGACGCAAGATTTTGTATGACATAAATTTTACTTTAAAATGTTAAAAAACTAGTCAAAAGTCAAAAACATATACCAGTGAGAAGGAGATGAAGAGTAATAACATTTAACTGATGTCCAGGAACAATTTAAACGAAAATTAAAAGCAGAAATTCCCAAGACTAATATGAAAAGGACGCTAGCAGCCTAAGTCACTCAAAATTGATGAATTTTCCATTTCCAATGAACGACGATCTATCACAAACCTTCTGAACTGATAAGTATCATTTAAATACCCAAATTCCAGGAATAAAGGCACTTTAAATATTTCTCGAATCTATACAAACTCTCACTATGAATTGAAAATAATTTCTTTCAAGGATTAAATAAAATAAACTTACATAGAAAAACTTGTTAATTAAAAATAACCTCGCACTAGATTGCGAACTTTTGAAACACATATTACTACACTGCAGAACAAATTGTAGCCACACTTTATATTATTTAAGTACGAATAATGTAAGGTAGTGTACTTTTTTATGGTAATCATATTTAATGTTTTCTTTGTAATCAAAAGGACTCCAGATTTTGAACGAGTTTACATATAAAATACAAACAGTAGCCATTACTGCATCAAGTAACTCGTTGCAATACCGATTTCGTCAACTTGAGATAAAGCGTTTCGTGTTTAATGTCGGAGCAAATTTATTCAATACTAAATCATTTTATTATTGTCAAATAGCATAATTACCAAACAACCATTAAAGAAACAGTACAGAGTGTAACCATTGTTTTATTTCATAGGAAATTGTACTATATATGTGTGTGTTAGCACTAGCGCTTTCGCTAATTGTGCGATACAGCAAGCTGTACAAAGGCGGGAACCGATTCGAATGCTCCAGCCGTCATCGCTGAAAACACCTTTTTAACATATTATTTCATTAATTTAATTGTTTTCAACAAACAATTTGGCGCCACCCGGGATTCACAAACCCCTATGAAATTACAGGTAAGGTTTCCACTAGGTTGTACTGATAATTGTGACAACGCTACGGACTTCATTAGCAGCAACCATTGATGTAACGACAAGGTGTGAGACGAACACACCAAACTAATACATAAAAAACCATATACACGTCTTTACAGAGACACAACAGTCTTATTCCAGAGACGACTCAATCTCTTCATTACAATATATATATATTACGTAGACAAGAGAAATCGTAGGAGATTAGTACTACCAAAAGACAACAGAGAAAAGATAATGAAAGCATATCATGACACACCTTTCGGGGGCCATCAAGGCATTGACCAGAGGTAATCAAGGAACGATATTATTGGAAAAATATGAGTCGCGATATAGAGAATTTTGTGCTCACATGTAAAAATTGTAACGAGAGAAAAACTTCAGCTAATGATAGTGCAGTAGCACCAATGTAGATAACGATGCCTGTAACCAAGCCATTTCAGAAGGTTGCGATGGATATAGTGGGGCCATTACCAAAAACTCATGCTGGGAATCAATACATCCTCACCTTTCAAGACCACTTTTCTAAGTATCCAGAGGCTTTCCCTCTACCAGACCAAAGGGCCACAACCACAGCAAGAATATTTGTAGAAGAGATAGTATGTAGACATGGAACACTAGAGAAATTACTCACAGATCAAGGGACAAATTTCACCAGTGAGCTATTCCGAGAGATATGCAAACTTTTAGATATAGAAAAACTACAGACTACTGCATACCACCCGCAGACAAACGCTATAGTTGAGCGAAGCCACCAAACAATAATGATGGGTCTAAGTCAATTCATTAGTAAAGACCAAAAGGATTGGGACACGTGGTTACCGTATGTCATGATGACGTACAGATGCACTCCACATAGTACGACGAAATACTCTCCGTATTATTTGCTGCATGGGAGAGAGATGCGATTACCGACTGACTGGATGAGAGAAGAAGTTCAACGGGATTTAAGTGAAGACGACTTAGTCCAAGAAATCAAATGAAGAATGCAGATAGCTAATCAACGAGTGATAGAAGCATCTCAACACAAAAAAGAGAACAGCAAGATGCAATATGATATAAAGGCTAAGGAGAAAAAATACGTTGGTGACAAAGTTCTATTATACCAACCGTTAATTAGACGAGGCCGAAGCAAGAAATGTCTAAACCGTGGATAGGACCTTATACCATTATTGAAATAAATAATAGTGTAAATGTTACTATAAAGCATGGTAAATGTACGCAAAAGGTACATGTAAATAGAATTAAACCTTTCAGAGAGAGAAACTAAAATTTCTACGTAGGTGAGGGATATTCACCTCCGTGATGATATCAGGAGCGCAACGTCGACGGTACGACATACAACTCCTCAAAGACAAACCAGGATTATACTTTGCCGAGCAGTACCAGTTTTTACTTACCTCAGAGCACTGGGTTATCGCTATAGACACTGACCTAAGGGAACTCAAGGCTAAACTCAGCCAGATTGATTTAATATGGGAGGAACCGCAGTTCTACGCAACGCCAGTGACTTAACGATTTGGGCTGGACCATACTTTGAAAAATCATGGAACACTATCAAACGGACAACTAAGAGGGTCAAACAGTTATACGATATTGTTGGAGCTAACAACATGATCACACGGTCTACACGGGGAATCTTTAATACAGTTGGATTTGGGTTAAAAACATTATTTGGGACTATGGATAGCGACGATGCCGAATACTTTAACGAAAAAATAAGCATGCTAGACAGTAATCAACATCGTGTATACCAGCTAGAGAAAGACCAACTAACAGTAGTTAAGAATACGTTAACTGCTATCAATCATATGATGCGCAACTTCAAAAATAACTAAGATGTTATACTAAGAACCGAGGACTACCTTAAGCAATTGCACGACCTAAATCGAGAAGGAATCAAGAAAGTAGAAGACGTCATGATAACACGATCCAGGGCTATGGATGCTCTGAAATACATTGAAATTGCGTGTAACAATATAGACAAGGAAGTAACTAGATTTTATCTAGGGATTGATGCTATGAGACAAGGGAAATTAAGTACAATGTTAATATCACTTGAAACTCTTAGTACTTATTTATTTACTATAAGCATTAAGCTAAGAACTGGTTCCACACTACCTATAGTGGTTACTCCTCAAACAATACACTCGTATTATGAAATTACCGAAGCTATGGCTTGGCTTATAGATGGCCATATCATCCGAACTTTCCTAAGAATTCCTCTTAAACATGTTGACCGAACTTATAACTTGTATGAAGTATTACCTATACCTAATCCTACTCCAAAAGCCAAAGAAAATTTCCTTTACACCTTCATTAATCCAGGAATGGATTTCCTTGCCATATCCATAAGTGAACAGCATTTCATTCCTATGACTCAGAGACAGGTAGATGACTGCAAGGGCAGCAGCGTGAAAATCTGCAATAAACCGACCGTTGTTAATCACCTAAGTTCCGGACTTGAGACTTGTGAAATCGCCTTCTACAAGGGAGTAACGCCGCCACTAAGCAGATGCGACACGAGGATAACACATGTCGGAACGTCCATGTGGATGGAAATTCCAGGTACATCAAGATGGATGTTTGTGATTCTGAAAGAAGAAAGTCTCACCGTCACCTGCCTTGGACCCGACGGACATCCAGAGCATAATGGCACAGAGTGGATACAAGGAACTGGAATACTGACGTTACCAGCTAAATGCCAGATGGTTGGATCTACGTTCACCATTTACAGTAGAGTAGCCTATAGATCAGTTGAGAAACTTAATATAAGTGATGTAATAAAAAATACCTACCGCTAAAGCTCACAAGTTAAATATTAGTAATGAAATGTATGATATAATCTCTAAAAAGATGGCTAATGATAATAATCACTTGAGATACGTAACTAATAGATTTCAAGATTTAAAAGCAGCCAGTATAAAATTAAACATGTTAGATGACATAATGAAGCAATATGAACCTGATAATTACATTCCTGAACCAAGACACTATGTATCAATTACTATTCTAATTATTCTTATAGGGTTAGCTTGGTATTTTAGAGTAGACAAATTGTGTTCTAACAAGAAAAGGAGAGAGTTCAAACTACTTCCTATTACTTTTAAAAAGAATAAGACTGAACCTACAGTAGATTTAGAAGCTGACGAATTAGACGAAATGCCTCTAGAAGATAGGATAAAAATGAATAGAAGAAAATAAAACAAGGAGCAATAAGTCCATATAGACTCATTGTCCTTGACTTAAGGGGGAGGTGTTGTATATTTTAAGTATTATCATTTAGTTTTGTTTTGTATCGCTGCTACCGAAATAGTTGTTATGTTCAAAACTTGTTATTTAAAAGAAAACGACCTGAGGCTCCCTTTCATTAGTGAAAGTGAGTTTTGGCTAAATTTGTCACTTTTAAAAAATAAATCGGTTTCATTTGTAAACAACTAAACAGTATATAAATGGAACGAAATGTCCAAACGCTCATCAATCCCAGAGGGTTGCAGTACGACAGAGGGTCACAGTACGACAGATTGTAACGGGACATTTAGGCCTACCCGGGGTAATAAATAAATTTTATTGTTTGATAAAAAGGAAATAAAATTTTATGATGTAATAATAATTTTGGGAGACATAAATGTAAATTCATAATAAAGGTAAATTTTATTGGAAGCAAAATTAGAAAGAGTAATTGTAAAATATTGTTCATGAATTTAAACGACGCAACAAACCAACATGTGGATTTGTGTCAAGGTCAGCTCCAGAAGCTAGTAGAACAGTTGTTTTGAGAAACGGGACTTACAAGTTATGTAACAGCTAGTCAGACGATATTACGTCTGTGCACACGTCACGCTGGAATCCGGGCATGTCGGCCGAACCTCATGCTGGCATAGTGATACAAGAACTTAGGACAATGAGAATTTGTGAAACAGCCGCGGCCACTTCACAAAATAGTGCCGTTCGTCTCATCCCAGTATAAAATTTGTCCGTGAGCTGGCCGGCTACAAAACAAACCGAGTTCTAGAACGTAAAATCGCGGGCGCCCGCAGTTTAAAAAAATGTGATATAAAATAAAAAATTTACACATAAATGATGTGAATGATAGTTTTCTTATGTAATAACAGTTCGGCGAGATGTAAAAAACAAATTATCAGTTAAAATAAAAATGTGCGCGTAGAACAATGTGACGTCTTCTGGACTCAAATTCAGCTAAATAACCTACAAGAATAACTGATGTATTTAGGGTTCATAAAATTCAAATTTAATTAATTTTCTAAAAAAAAAAATGAGATCTCTAAGTCATGGTGTGTGTGTGTGTGTGTGTGTGTGTGTGTGTGTGTGTGTGTGTGTGTGTGTGTGTGTGTGTGTGTGTGTGTGTGTGTGTGTGTGTGTGTGTGTGTGTGTGTGTGTGTGTGTGTGTGTGTGTGTGTGTGTGTGTGTGTGTGTGTGTGTGTGTGTGTGTGTGTGTGTGTGTGTGTGTGTGTGTGTGTGTGTGTGTGCGCGCGTGCGTGCGTGCGCGCGCAAGCGCTGATTTCTGTATATAAAATTAAGATTGTAGCTAGTTATTTTATTTTGAAACTAATATTTTTTGAATATTGCTGAAATTAAAATGTAAGAGAGAGAGAAGGAAAATTTTGTATGTAATGATGGGGTTGGAAGGAATGTATAAAGTTTTGTTCATTTTGACCGAAAAAATATAAACTTAATTGTATTTCAGAATTTAATAAAGTAAGAGTGATTTGAATATCTAAATGTGAATTATTAGTTATTTCAAGCAACCATATTGTTTTCAACACGTCTAATTAGAAATCCTGGATACGGTGAGTAAAATAATTCAAGTTGGCAATATGACAACATGGCGGCACTAGCCGTAAGAGTACGAAACATAAACAAAGCCTATTAGTAAATTTATAAATAAAGTGACATAAGATTGTTAGTTAACAATGGCGCCCGAAGCAGCTGGACCGTTTGCATAAATAAAATTATGCAAATGTGGACCTGTTGGAGAAGCAATATGGTTGCGGGGAACTGATATGTAATTAGAAACATAAATATAAAAGATGAGGTTATGTTACGAGCATATGTAATATAAGTAAGTATAATCCTTTGTTAGTGAAGAAATTGTGTGATACTATATGTTAGTATTTTGATACAAAAGTAATAATTTAACCATTACAAAATGGAAAATAAAGAGATAAATCTTGAGAATACTCTTACAGAGTCCATGATAATCAATAATGTACAAGCACAGTCTACTCCAACGACAGCTAAAGAAAAAGAGTTGTCAATGAATGACCTGTTTAACCTCATCAGTAAACATTTAGATAGTAATGGTGAAAAATTCGATCGTCGCTTTGACGTTCAGAATAGTAATTTTAATGCTAGATTTGATGAACAAAATAACAAACTTGAGACAATAAATAATAAATTCGATGAACAGAATGATAAAATTAAAAATAATTTTAATGAAAAGTTGAACGAGATCAGAGACGAAATAAAACAACAAAATATTAATTTTAGTAAACAAGTGAAAGAGATTAATACACGTTGTGATACAATTACAGAACAGATATTAGAATCAATAAGTAGCAATTGCGAGAAAAAGATTGACGAAATGAATAAAAATTTAGGAGGTAAATTAAATCAGATAATGAATAAGAAGTTAGGTGACAATGAAGTTTAGAATGTAATAATGGAATGTTAGTGTATGTTGATGGGTTAGAGAGAATGTGTAAAGAGAGTATAGAGGTAGAAGGGTTGCAGAGGGTAAATTTTCCCCAAGTTTATTGTGAACCAAGGTGTTTACAAATGTTGTTGTTGAAGGGCAAGAGTCCCTTATTATTGGTAGACATGAGGTCTTCAAGTTGTTCCCTGAATTTTTATGAGTTAGTGCCCTCTGGGTGGGATGGTAGAGAAAGTGTGATATGGTGTTGTGGTGAGAGATATTTAGAGAGAGAGTTGTGTGTAGATAGGGAGATTGAATTATATCAATTAAAGAGAAGTTATAAAAAGTTGAAAGACAGGTTAGAAGTGGAGAAGATAAATGATATGAAATGCTTACCTTGTGAAATAAAGATTGATGATTATTTTGATGATACTGTTGTAAATGATAAACACTTACCTAATAATGTGATTGATATAGTGGAGGAATATGATGAAATAACTTACCTTATGTTGAACAAAAATACTGATGGAGACAGAACTGAAATTACCAATTAGACGGGCTTTATGAATTAATGGTAAACAAAAATGTAGTTAATTATTGTGGTAATGTAATTAATGAAAGTAGTCATTATAATGATCATTACAATGGAATGTATGTTGACAAGAATGACTTGTGTTATAAATATATAAGACTAATACACGATGATGGTGGTTAAAATAAAAAAAAAATAAGTGAGTGGACATTTTAAATATTTTAGTTTATGGTAATGACCTGGCTAGATTATGAAATGAAGTGTGGTAAATAAGAAAAGTAATGACATAAAATTGTAAATAAATTTATAGTGAAATTAATTGTGTTTGTGTTGTAACAGGTATTTTATGTAAACAATGTGTGTATGTAGTAGAAATTGATTTTAATAAATATAATATTTCAGCAGATTAAATACATAATGAGAGTTTGTAATAAATAAACTGTAATTGTTTTGGAAGAAAGTAATTAAAATAACTTGTATTTTCAAGAATTGATTGAATTAAATAATTTGAGATGAATTAAGTGATTAATGATTGTTATACAAATAAATTTTGATAATGAATTTAAATGATTTTATGAGATTTAAACTTGATAGTAAATAGTGAATAAATATAAAGTTGTAAAAGATGGAGTTTGGGTAATATGATTATTTAAATAAGGCATTTTGAGTCAGTCAAAGTTTAATGGGAGTTAGAGAGAATAAGAGTTGAAATACAAATAATACAGAAAGAGGGTATTAGATATTTTAGGGACACAGTAGTGTTAGTGATTATATGTAGAGAAGGTGAGTAATGTAAATGGAGATTAAATAGTTGATGGTGATATTTTGTAGATGAGGGTGATGTTGTAGGGAATGATCAACGTGCGTCATTGGGCAGGTAGTTGTGAAGGGTCGAAGAGTGTTTGCCGATATTTGGTGGAGGGACAAAAGGTTATGCATGGAATTGCCAGGTTGGGAACACACATCCTAGTTACAAAGAGGGTATTAGTTATTTATTATAAGAGGAAAATGATTTAAGTGGAATTAGTGTTGAAAATACTTGTTTGAAGATACTTTCAATCAATTCTTGAAAATACAAGTTATTTTAATTACTTTCTTGAGAGATTGGTGTCACCCTATATAAGTCCGTTAGTGGTTGTTAGTAGGAAGCAAGGTGAGTAAGGTTATATGTGTAAATGCATATTCAATAAAGAATCGTAGTGAATAACGAAGAATCACCCAAACAAGTAAATGATGAAAATAAATAACAGAAAGTCATAGTTAAATGTAATAATGAATGAAATGTATGTAAAATGAAGGTTGATAACAAAAAAAATTGTTAGAAAAGTTAATGGTATATTAAATGATAAATAATTGATGGTTAATTAATAAAAGTTCAATTGAAATGTAAATGTAATGTTTATAATTTTATATGCAAACTTAAATGTGAATTGTTTATTTTAATGTAATGATAGCAATGTTAATTATGAGTGTATTGTATGTATTATGTTAGTGTAGAAATCTTAAATATAACCAAACATATAAGAATTTACCGTCCGTGAATTGTAGTAACGGTGCCAGTGTGAGCCTTATGTCTTTTGGTAGTTTCCCCACATTTCGGGCGGTTACGGCTTCACCGAACCCTGACCGTGGATAAATGTAAGTAGATACTAAATTGATGAACATAGAAATTGACCGGAGGGTGACACAGGGGAAACTACATAACTATGGAACTACGGTTATCATCAAAGGTGGTGATAGTGCCGTTTTAAGGGTGTGTGAATCATTATAGTAGGATTACTGGTGTCCTCGGACATCAGTAATGCCGAATTTTTTATATAACACTGAAACAAGAACGGTGTAAGCAGCGTTTGCACCTTAATGAAATTCAGTTCTTGCGGATGCAAATGGGAGCTACAGTCCAACACCAGGAAACAATAGAGTGTGTGGAAAGGGAGCTGGCCATTACAAGCCAGGGTGTAAACAATAGAGTGTTTATGCAACCAGGTAAATGCCTTGCACGGTTTACCCGTGAGGTGATTTACCTAATTGTAACTGGGATAAGGGGGGATATTAGATTTTGATGTAGAAGGAGGTTACTAAATTGTTAGTAATGAATTATTGAATAGAAGATTGAATTATGTCAATGATGTAGAATATGTAGTTGATTTTATATGTACTTAGATGATTTTGTGTTGATTTGAGATGTTTTGATGGAAATGATTAACCAAGTTTGAGAAAGATATAAGGAAATAATGTGTTTAGGTGTAGTTGATTTTGTAATATATAAGAATTTTTTAAATGAATTTAATTGTTTTGAGATATTAATCCTAGGAGGAAAGGTATTTGTAATATTGTAATGGGAAATGTTTATTTAAATCCTGATAGAATCAGAGGAATATATTTTGAATTTTGGGAGTAAGGTGTAACAAGAGAAGGGTATGAAGAATGTTGATATTGAGGCTGGATGTTTTATATTTTGTTATAATAAATACAATATTTATTCATATATGTATTCATATATATGTTAGGAGTTAAGGAAAAAACCAGTGCTTCTTAACGCAAACCAGCACAGCTAAGGGGAAACAGATCAGTTAGGGATATAGTAATATAAGGCCACTAGTTGATATTTTGATTTGTTGTTTCAGAGTCTGGTGATGCTGTGGCGGCGATCCTGAGCTAGTCAGCGCGTCAGAGCAGGAGCGTTAAGTACCTGTCTGACTTTATGGTGTTGGGATCTCGAGAGAGAAGTCCAGTAAGGTCATTCAGGTGCGGTCACAGTCACTGGACCAAGGGTGAGTTAAATATTTTTTATGTAAACTGTAAAGGGGGTTGTGGCGACATATCCTGACGGATCCCTTTAGGCAGTATGAATGTGTCAATGAGAGTTTTTATGCTTCGGCATAAAACCTCTCATTGAGGGGGTATTGTAACGGAACATTTAGGCCTACCCGGGGTAATAAATAAATTTTATTGTGTTTGATAAAAAGGAAATAAAATTTTATGATGTAATAATAATTTTGGGAGACATAAATGTAAATTCATAACAAAGGTAAATTTTATTGGAAGCAAAATTAGAAAGAGTAATTGTAAAATATTGTTCATCAATTTAAATGACGCAACAAACCAACATGTGGATTTGTGTCAAGGTCAGCTCCAGAAGCTAGTAGAACAGTTGTTTTGAGAAACAGGACTTACAAGTTATGTAACAGCTAGTCAGGCGATATTACGTCAGTGCATACGTCACGCTGGAATCCGGGTGTGTCGGCCGAACCTCATGCTGGCGTAGTGATACAAGAACTTAGGACAATGAGAATTTGTGAAACAGCCGCGGCCACTTCACAAAATAGTGCCATTCGTCTCATCCCAGTATAAAATTTGTCCGTGAGCCGGCCGGCTACAAAACAAACCGAGTTCTAGAACGTAAAATCGCGGGCGCCCGTAGTTTAAAAAAATGTGATATAAAATAAAAAATTTACACATAAATGATGTGAATGATAGTTTTCTTATGTAATAACAGTTCGGCGAGATGTAAAAAACAAATTATCAGTTAAAACAAAAATGTGCGCGTAGAACAATGTGACGTCGTCTGGACTCAAATTCAGCTAAGTAACCTACAAGAATAACTGATGTATTTAGGGTTCATAAAATTCAAATTTAATTAATTTTCTAACAAAAAAAATGAGATCTCTAAGTCATGGTGTGTGTGTGTGTGTGTGTGTGTGTGTGTGTGTGTGTGTGTGTGTGCGTGTGTGCGTGTGCGTGCGTGCGTGCGTGTGCGTGCGTGCGTGCGCGCGCAAGCGCTGGTTTCTGTATATAAAATTAAGATTGTAGCTAGTTATTTTATTTTGAAACTAATATTTTTTGAATATTGCAGAAATTAAAATGTAAGAGAGAGAGAAGGAAAATTTTGTATGTAATGATGGGGTTGGAAGGAATGTATAAAGTTTTGTTCATTTTGACCAAAAAAATATAAACTTAATTGTATTTCAGAATTTAATAAAGTAAGAGTGATTTGAATATCTAAATGTGAATTATTAGTTATTTCAAGCAACCATATTGTTTTCAACACGTCTAATTAGACCTGGATACGGTGAGTAAAATAATTTAAGTTGGCAATATGACAACATGGCAGCACTAGCCGTAAGAGTACAAAACATAAACAAAGCCTATTAGTAAATTTATAAATAAAGTGACATAAGATTGTTAGTTAACAAGATTGTCAGTGACAGGCTTCGTGAATAGTTGACTAGATGTAAACTAGGTAAAGTAGACAATTAATTTATAATTGTATGTAAAAAAATTGTTAAAGTGTTAATGAAGAGTCAGTTTTACAAAGTAACTAAGAATAGAATCTCAAGAAGAGTTAAAGTAAAAGGAAATTAATTGTATTTCTTGTGAAATAGAATAACCAGTAGAATTGCAATATTATCAAGATAATTGTCTGATGTTAAAATAAATCATCCTTTGGTATCTTCTGAATTTCTTAATTCTTAATCAGGCAACGTACTCCTATTAAAATTTGCTTAGCCACTCGAGCAAATAGTAAACTGTAATTGCCTTCGTACTGACGGGTACCAAAGGTACAAAAAACGCATGACCAACTCAAATTTGTTGAAAAAATAGTACACTAATGATTTCATCCAATCTGTTAAAAATTTTGCAAATATAATAATAAAAGTGGGTACATTCTATTTCTTCAAGATAACATTCCCTTGGCAGAAACATGAATAACATCGACGATGACTTCAAAATCATGTTTCCGCCAACAAACCTTCAATTGCTGGACCAGTGAATAACTGAAAAGACTTTACAAGAAACAAGTTCTCCACCATTTATTTATGGAAGAAAATGACTATGAAGGTGTAGCTTTAGCTAAGAAACTTATACCCTGGGCTTGATTTCAGGGGGAATGCGCAGGAATGGCGTTCCGGAACCTCTTGAATCCAAAAATAAATTACCGAAAAAAATATATGAAAAGAAAAACCTAATTACTACAAAAAAATACTACTACTTTTTAAATTGTGCTCTCATCAGCCCTACTTCAAAACTAAACAATTGTCAAAATCAAACACCAGCACTAATCTTTATCTTAACTTCTATTGTTCATTTTTTCTTGCAGAATCGTTGGTCTGGATTTTGCCAACGAAAAACTGAAAATTACAGCTTCTTTATTTGAAAGCAGAAAATCAGTACCAGGCCCCCATTATTCTATGGCCCTGAAAGCAGTACAAAACTCAACTGTTTTCGGAGTTCCACTTCAAAAAAAGGAAGGTATGAAAAACAATAATCCTGTAGACCCTGAAAAAATCTATTGAAAAGAGACTGCTTAGTGAACATGTTTGTGTCTGTACAACTTTTCAATTGATGTGTTCTGGCACCTATAATTTTATAAATCAACCACTGCTTATACTGAAGGACAGCTGTCACATATTAGTCAATGCATGGGACTCACTACCACTAACTTACAAAATCCTTGTGAAAAACTGTGGCCTATTGCAGAAGACACAGAAACAAATAATTTGACTCAAACTAATGGTGATGAGAGGCAAATATTACATGAAATAACTTATGTTTTCCCAGATTTGAAGACTTATGTAGAGGATGCAAAAGAATGGTTGGATAATGACTTCGCCTCAACAGTGTCCCATTTTAAATGACAATGAAACTGTAAAAATGCATGTAACAGAGTGACAATGAATCTGTTAACAAAAACATAGGATATGGCAACAATACTGGGCCAACACATGCTGAAGTGTTCACAGTATTAGAGATTGTGCTAGCTTGGTATTAGCAACAACCATAATCATGTCAGATGCAAATACTTTACTACTGCTAAAAAGAGTGAGAGATCTTGCAGCAGTGAAATATTGTTTAAAAATTAACACTGTGTAAAAAAGTGATTATTTTTTAAAAACTCAGATTTTTGTAAAAAATACATGGTACTTAACTTTTTTTAAATACAGTAATAAAGGCAGTTTCTAAAGAAACGTAATACAATAATACTGTGGATTTTATGTTGTACTTGATGTTTATGTTTCGGATACCACATGGAAAAATATGCACATTAAATTCATTTACATGAACAATAAGTACTTGTTACGACACAATTCACTTTTGTTTTTTGTACTGTTACTGTCACCTATTCTTTATGTCTAAAAATCGAAACAAACTGATAATTCAAACTCCCCCTAGTGCCAATTAGTTCAGATTTTTTACTCTCTAATGTATTTTCTTACAGTAAATATGATGAAACAAAATAAAATAATTAACTTACTTCAAGCTACAAAGTTGGAATTAATATTGCTTTGTAGCTTATATGATTCCATTACATTCTATACAAACAATATCTCATAATGCACATTAATTCAATCAGTACTGCATACACATGTTATAATCAAACGATAAAAATACAATTTCTTCCAGACAAAATTATAATTTATAAAAATATATATAATATTATAAAATAACTTCAAGAAACTCATTGAGTTACTTATACAGAAATGATATACATTATAATACAATTAGTACATTACATGTCAAATTTTTATAAACTTCTTCCAATCTTGTTTCTTTCATTAATTTCTTTACTTTTTCCCATCTTTGCTATCCCTTTCTTTCCTAAAATGTTGGCATTTACTATCAACAGTTCGCCTTTGCAGCTCAACAAGGAATGTGGTGACGTATGCCATTCCACTGCACGCATCACTGTAATACTACACATTTAAAATACGTTTAACAAAGTTTCGGTATTACTTGACTGTCTCTCACAAGGTATTTCTTGTAGCGAATAAAAAAAAAACACTTTAACAAAACATTCAGTAAAATACACTTACATACAATGTACAAACGTTCAATCTAATACGCACACAACATTACAACTAAATATGTGTGAACAATGTGTTCAGAAACAGTAATACCGCACCAACACAAGCACGCACTATCATACAGTAGACCTCCCCTGCTCCTCAGGCGTCTCGTCAGCAAAGCTCGTGTACGTACAGTACTTGGTCCAATATCTGTCTAAGTCTTCCTTCCGTAATGGTACATTTTATTAAGTGCAATGCAAACACAGATTTTTGTGGTTGTGAAACAAAACTTTGGACTGAGTAGAATTTTGTACGTGACTTTGGTCTGGGAAGTGTTGACTTTGGCCAGGGAAGTGTATAATTCTTTAATGGGTGTACATGCTCAAAAATCATTTTCACACGCTTAGTGTTCTCGCACCAGGCAAAAGAGAGCTCACACCTGCCAATTTTCTCACAGGAGAGCCAGCTAAAACCAGTTTTAGTGTGGGAGTGGGGTAGAGAGACACCCAGCCGCAATTTTAATACCAAGTGGTATGGACGGCAATGGCAACGGCAGCAACTCAAGAAGGCTGTGCCTCGGTACTCAGATTCGCCTTACAACCATCAAACAGTGCGCACGTTGACAGCATGATGAGTCGGCTCCCGTAGGTGACAACATGTAGGCCTACGTTATAAAAGAGAAATTAACAATAGAGAACATTAAACACTCCAGGGCTCTTTTCTCAGCAAAATTTTATACAAAGATTTAATAATTCGTAGTGCAGAATTCGTATCAGCGATGTAAACAAACGACTTAAATATGAGTGGATAAGAAAAATCACACCGAGTGAGTGCACAAACAGTGAGTGACATTGGAGACATAGCACATACTACTGGCCACAGATAAGTAACAACAGCTCAAATCATTGGACAAAAATAAAAGAGTAGGTTATCAATGGAGTCCAGGCCATAGCATGTGTGTGAGAGCAAGAGAATGAAAAGGGAGGTGAGAGAGAAGAGGGAGAGGAAGTAAATAAAAATAAAGTACTTATTTCCACTGATTGTTTTTCTTAATAATAAGTTTAAACAAATGAAATGCTATAGAATGCTTTTGTTCACAATCAGTTTATGTATTAATCATATTTATTTTACATAACAATACATAAAATCAAATTGCTGATATTGACGATTAGTTATCATTTGAATTATAAATGGGATGTAACTAAATTAAATACTAACAATGGTCAGCAAATCGTACAGTTCAAATCGTATTAATAAAGGAATTTATTAGAATAGCAATGTATATGTGTTAAGTTATTTCTATGTCACCTCAACTTAACCTAACCTGTGCTCAACAAGTTTGTCTCACAAATTTGGAACTTCTGTTAAGGGAAAATTGGTTATTTTTAAGTTTTTTCACAGAGACAGTTTGCAGTTTCCACATTCCATCAAAATATAGTGGCGACTCAAGGGCTTTTGGGTTTTGTTCGGAATCTTCTGAAAAGGTAAGTGATTAGTATCAGGGACTTATTGTTTGTATCATTACACTTTATTTTTTTTATTCTTTACAATTTTCTTCCAAATTCTCAGATCTTAACTGTTCCATATATGTAAGTAGGCTCACCATCTCAACTGTCTTTCTTCTATAAAATTCATTCTCTATTACTCCTCTTATGCTTTCTCATTCTGCCTTTCTTTGGGACCCCTAAGACTCTTGTCATACACTTCACTTTTGCTGCCTATACTCTACACTTCTGTCTCTCATTCAACACCCATATTCAACAGCCAAATGTTAAAATAGGTCTACTTAGAGCCTTAAATATCTGCTCTTTCATTTATCTTGAGATTTCTCTCCTATTTAAGAAATTACTATTCATAGCATAGTACATTTCCATTGTTTACCAACAATTTCTTCAATTTCCAGACCTTACAATCCTTGTTCATACTGCAATGCCTCACTACTGGAATACTCTCATTTATTCTGTCACAGTTCTCTTGATGTCTACCTTTTGTAATAAGATCCTCTAATTATTAATTTTACAGTAAGTTTTCAGTACATAAAATTCATGTAACTGTTTTTGCAGTTGGAGAGGTCAATTATTGTCAACAATTTCCATGTGTGCACGCGCGCGTTGTGTGTGTGTGTGTGTGTGTGTGATCTAGATATCAATAAAATGATGTTGGGTTACACAGCTAAGCTGCTAAGCTTTACTAATGTGTAAATTAGTTCCACTCTTAACTACATTTTACCATTCTCTTCATGCCAACAAATGATTTTCCTTTTCTTTAGAATAAAAAACTAAAATTTTATTTTAGCCATTAATATAGCCATTACTGTATTTATCGATGTAAATTATTTTTTGTATTTGTTATACAATTCGTATGCTATGACCATTACATTAAGTTAACTGTTACGCTATATAACACTATTCAGTCAATTGACAGTATTTGTTGAATCAAAACATAGTATTTGAAGACCCAGGTGGAGACCCCGATGAAAGAACATGTTAAGTCAAATTTTCAAACTTTTCAAGAGACCAAATTTAAAGTTTCAAACCTAATAAAAAAGTGTAAAGAAAATCATAACTGACTAAAACTACTATATAATTGTGGCTTTATTATTTCTGATTAGGCATCTATAGTTTAAACTGTTTATTTTGTAATTTATGATATGAGGAACAATAAAATCAAAGAAACAGCTTAACCCACAGTTCTCAGGTAACAACTAGCTTCAGACATTAACAACATGGGAAAAGGGTATTAAAATAGTTCAGTACTGATCAAAAAAGGGTAACAGAATATTTCAGGGACCCTTACTTTCTTGTCAGTATCCACTTACAAATTTTGTAAAAAACTTACCACTTCATTTGCTCTTTTTCTCCCAATATCTTCAGTGTATGTTTAAAATCACAATACAATTGGACAACTGATGCATGCTGCAACTGTAAAAGGATAAATGTCACTTGTAATAAATGTTGTTTGTGCTGATTCTTACCAATGGAAATCAATACAGACTGCCTCTTTGTCAGCTATCCTTTTACTTTGTTTCCTTGCTTTTTGTTTTCTAATATAATACTCATAGGAAACTGGCAGATGTGGGTAGTTCTCTTTGTATAATTCATAACACTTTTTGATTGACAGGTCTTCTGGTAAGTAAATTTTGCCTCTCTTCTTCTTATAATGACTCTTTCTTCCCTGAAAAGAATTTGTGTAATCACATATAGCTTTCTCTGTTTCTTTTCATAATCTCTATGGCCACTTTACATTAGTGCCTCTTTTATCCTTAAGAGAATTTCCTGTTTCTTTCACAGTCAATTGCATCATCCAAATCTTTTTTTTTACGCAAAAGTCCACAATGAAAACTTACACATTCTGTACGATGTGTTTACGCAAGAACACACAGTTTAGTAGTACCGTGCACATTCATGGTTCTCGCACGCATTCATGAGGATGGTGTACAGCAGTACAATGTTTCTCTGTGTGTGGGAGTGCGTGTGAAGCTTGCATTATCATGCCAAAGTAATGGTGCTATTAAAACAGTGTTTTTTTGCAAGTACCAGTACTTCAAAAGTGTGCAGTCTTATGGAGACAATTCATCACACAGACCGATGCCTATGCCTATGTGAACACTTGATTTGTGAAATTCATATAAAGGTACAGGAGTTAAGTGAGATAATTATAACTTGAACGATGAATTAATGAAAATTTAAACAGAGATGTCCTGTCAAAAATAATGCATGCAAGAAACTTTAAGGTTTGTTACTCAGAAATGTGTGAATTTTAAAATATGACATTACTGCAAAAACGTTTAATGAAGCCCAGACAAATCATTAAGCCTGTTGACTGTCCCAAACCTATCAAAGATGAAACAATACAATTCCTGACAAGTTTTATAGTTAGAGATTGTACAAATGATGCCAAATTTGCTCCACCTCTCATTTGTAAAAGTCATCCAAGTCTAAAAGTCATACATATGTAGTCCACATTGATCAATTTGTGACACATGCTAAAACAATTTATATAGTTCATGTTACAGTACTGACACTCTCCAACTGTCTGTGGGTATGTTCTAAGCTGTATAGAGTAGATGACAATGATTTTAACATTGCAATTTAAATTTAATTGTTTAAAAATAATCTGCTATGGGTGTAATTAGCTGTAATACTGAAAAGACTTAAAGTAAAGTAACACAAAATAGTTTATTACAAATCTATCAATGACAAGTTTAACTAAATAGACAGATTAATTAATGTTTTAGAAATATTTGAATATTTAAAGTACAAACACAAATTTAAATTAATAACTCCATATATCAATATTTTTTTATATCTATGACAAATCATGTCAATACTGATCTATGCCTATATGTTTATTAGTATGTGTTGTGTTGATGAATTGTGTATATTTTATGTGTACAGTATTTCATGTGTTTTTATCTTTCCTAATTAAGCAACTGTATAACATACTATGCTTCTTATAAGGAAGAGAAGCAATGTAAAATGTTAACTCAATTCTCTTTTTTAATTTTCAAATTTTTAAGAAATTAAAACTTTATTAATTTTTATACGATTTCTAATATTTCATTGCATATAACTTGCTTTCTTTTCTTACAGTGCTTCAAGTATTTGGCATGATGTATTGGAAATGTTCTCACCTTTAAAATTTCAAATTAGAATCTGGTAGCTACCAAAAGGATGTTAAATGTACAACCACATTATTTTAAAAATAAGCAGATAAAAATCCTCCTGAAAGAAAACTTTTTAGGTAAATGAAAAACCAATATTGGCAGTACTATGTTTGTATTTTATTTAGTTTCCTTTATTTTATTTTATTTCTGTTACAAAGTGAACCCCCTAATTGACAAACTTTGAATTCCTCTCAATCCATTTATATCTGTACAACAATTAGTGTTTGGTTCTTAAGTACACAAACACAAAATCCTATGGTCTAGTCAGATGAATAATTATTATATTCATAACAATAAAAATACGTTCAACACACACACTTTTTAATCTCTGTGCTGAGTCTAGGATAGAATCGGCGCGTGTCTGGTATTTAAAGTCAAAAAATAGACGTTAAATGCGGTACTGCGTTTAGCTGTTGAGTTGCGTATCAATACTGCAACTGTATTACCATTAAGAGCGGTGCTTGATTGGTGCTGCCCTCTAGCGAGAGCCCCGGTTTGCGAGTTCCAAGCGGAACTACGTTTCTAGAAAATTTTATCTCTGGCCGACCGCCATGCTGTTAGCTTCGCTTGCATCTACTCCGGTAGAGAAAGAAGTTTTTGTTGCTTCATTCTTCCACCTATGGCAGGCTAAACGATCACAGAACTGCGGGTCCCCCGCTGAAGACGGGGACAGCTCCACCCTGAACATGTAACACCAAGATTCTCTCTCTCAACTTCATCTGCCGGAGCAGAATAGCGAAGACTAACACAAACACCCTATCATGAAAGCCAGATGATCACCACTTCACACCCATGGAAAAATTAAGGTGAACTCCATCCATGTTATATATTCTTTACACATTGTGATGTAATTCACTAGAGCCAGTGGACATTCAATCACTCAACAACATGACTTTAAGTTTTAAACATTTTAATTGGGTCCCCGATTAACGGGACAGAATAGTGCGTGAACTGGGAGGGGAATCTTTTGTAAATTTTATTAATTTGTTTGTATAATCTGTGAGCTCAGAGGCTGACATGCATCTGTGGCTGCTCACCATTCAAACGTGCAATTCCTTCTTATTTTCAGTATAAGGGTTTCATTACTGCTACTAATTCATTCAATCAACTTGTAATTTCTCTGTTTCACTTTAGTGTTCATTTTATATATTAATTTCTCATTTTTAAATTCAGTTTGGATTATATAGGGATAGAAGTTTCTGTGGTAGTTAAGTCGGGTCACAAGTTTAATCCTGTACAGGTGCATGTCCATGCAGAGTTAAACATGCTGTTGAGACAGGTTGAGTTATGCACTGTCATGCCTATGAACATGTCGGTCTTTGGGCCAAAATTACTTTTAAAAGGGTTATAAGGTTCATGACACATTACTATTTTCAAAACTTAACAATATTTATCAATATATAAATTCTACTATTAATTATGATAACTGGGGTGTTCACTGTATTCTAAATTTTATTTCTCCCAGTCTAAGTGCCCAGTGTGGCAGCATTTTATAATAGTATTAGGCACTTGGCCAAATTTTGAATTTATTATGTCCTGGGGACTACTGGTGTTGCATATATAATCAGATACACATGTAATGTGTTATGCACATATTAAGAATTAAAACCTGACATGGATTTTCATAAATTATTAATGATGTACCTCATGGGGGTAGAAAAGGGTGTGGCAAGAGATATATGTTATAATTGTCCTGTATTGTGGAACATGTAGATGTATTGTATATTCGTGTGTGTATTTTGTGGGGTTCTATATGTATTGTACATTTGTGTGTATTTTGGGGGAGTTAGATATAGGGCTTATAAAAAGAAAATATAAAACATAGGGCTATATATACATTTAATTTCTGATGACAATTCGGAAAGAGGGAATAAGGATTTCTAATAATTAATTTCAAAAGAGTTTTGTTAAGGAGCATATAGATTCTATCTCTATTTATTTTTAATTAATATTTTTTTTAAAGAGAATTAGTTTATTCTAATTAACCTTGTCAAGAAGTATATACATTTTATCTCAATTAAGTTTCAATTGATTTTTTTTTAAGAGAAGATAGAAAATAAATTTTGGATTTATTAATAATTTCAAGTAACCTTTTTAAAGAAAATAAATTATTTTTAATTAACAGTTTTTAAGGGGAAAATAGATTCTGAATGTTATATTTATTGTTTTTGTAGGTAACAGAAAGGAGATAGAATAATAAAAGGATTTTATTGATTGTTAATTTTATGAGTTTTAATTGCAAGTCCCATCTCACTGGATCCAGTGCATTTTTGGCTTCTCTAGGCTTTGGTCTAGTTTTAATTATCTTGTGGCACCTCTTTAGAGAAAAATAAAAAAATTTCAAAACAAAATTTTCAAAAAAAAAAATTTTTTTTTTACCCGTCAAAGTTAAAGAGGGGTTACATTTGGTAGCAGAGCATGGTTAAGATTAGGGTCAACCCTTGGGTCCTTAGGGTGTGACGGGGCTTGCAAACTCGGGAAACATTCTTGGGGTTCGAATGGAACTTAGCAGAATTTCTAAAAGGCCCTATATCTAAAAGTGACTATGTTTTGTTAGGTTTAAGGTTTTGTGTATAATATTCTATGTACTTGCCCGCCTTGGATAGTTGAACGGTAGGTTGCCACGTGGTGTGAAATTTTAGAAGGGGACATTCCTTTGGAAACGCGAATTATCGCAGATCTGTGCCTAGGTGGAGATGGTTTGCGTATTACCTTGCCCATAATAGGGGAGGTGTTTCATTTAGGCGGTATGGCCCGATCGGCAGTCGGTCTCCTCCGAGATACGGGAGCCGAGGTCTTTAGAAATATTTTTGAGAATTTGTCGTTGGTCGGTGATTTTGTCGTGTTGTGTGTTAGTGTGGGTGTCGCGTTCCTTAATGTGTAGTGTTGTTGAGAGAGCAGTTCAGGTAAGTGGGCTGGGTCCTCGCAACGGTAGGGGGACCCGCAGTCTGCTCGAAGGAAGAGTTTAGTACTCGAGTTTTTTCTGATTCCTGTCTTATTATTGTCATTATTTTGTAGGGTGTTAGGTGTTTTGTGGGAGTTATGTTTTGTTGATTGTGTATTGTGAATTGTCCAATTCTGGCGGCGGTATGCTTTCAGAAATTGCCCCACCCCCTTTCAGGAGTTCTCCAGAAACTTTCGGTGGTGAATGAATTTGATGAGGACCAGCTGCTGGTTTTCTTGGACCTGGGCCTGCAGTTGGCAGATTTCCCGGGTGTGTCCGATGGGGAGGTCTTGTCCCTTATATACCTGTATTGCCAGGGTTCATTGGCAGGGTTGGTCACCAACACTCTGCGTCGGGGCGGCAGTGTCGTCGCTTTTCATGGGGAAGTGTTGGATTACTTCATACCACATCGACGACGTTCCCAGCTGAAGTTAGATTTATTCTATCGCCTACAGGCTAACGGAGAGGCGTTGGGGGACTTCGTGCAGGACGTACGGAAAGCTGCCCGGGTATTAAGATTAGGGTTGCCCGAGACGGAAGTAATACAAGCCATTCTGGAAGGACTGAATCCTCAAGAGAGATCGCGTTTGATATTCGCAGACCGTCCACGTTGTTTCGCGGATCTGTACCGGTTGTGTGTGGTCTCTAATACTGTCCGAGCAGGGGACGAGTCCCGGGGAAGAGCTGCTACGGATGTCCAATACTCCAGTGGTTCGTTAGGAAGAGCCAAAAGGGACAAACATGGCGGTTGGAGAAAAACACAAGAGACTGTCAGAAAAACTGAATATTCCGGAAGTAATGGAGGCTACAAGGGGGTGACAAGTGAGAAGGCAGTAGCTACGGTTACAGCAGAGAAAAGATATAAGTACGAAACTAACAGGGAAAGAAGAAGTTATATTAGTAAACCAACATCGGCAAGTAGGGAGCCTGTAGCAAGGCGTTATTCCCATTGGGAGAAAAAAGAAACTTTGAAGCTTCCAGAGGAATTACCAGTGCCTAATAGAGTAGCGGATGAAGAAGGTGAGGAGAAAGAAGAAAAGCGAAGTAACTTCTGTGGATCAATACAAGACGACAAGAACACGTCTGTTGATACTGAATTACAGGACTCAGAGAGGACGGCATGGTTGAATCCAGATGCCATAGAATTTGTTCCGGTATCTCCATCTCAGTTCATGACGGATCCAGATCCGGTAACATCATCATCGCCTATGCCGGGAGATGAGAAGTCATTTGATGGTGGAGCTTTACCATCGTCAGTAGAATTTAATTTAGACATTGCACATGGACCTGGACAGCTGGATTCCAGGTTGGGAAATGTTGAGGAAGTTGTAGTTGCTGAGAGTGGTGAAGAAGAGGAATCGAAGGAAGAGGCAGAAGAGCGGTCTGCACATGCTACGCAGGGGAGTAGAAGTGTAAGTGTTAGGGAGGCTGCAAGTGTTTCTGAGGTTGCGGATGGACAAGGGGATGTCCAGGCTGCAAGTGTGGTAGAAGTAGATGAGGTAGAAGTTGAGGAGAAATTGGGTGGCAGCGTTGTGGAGTGTGTGAGTGAGAATGATGTAGTGTGTGAAGATGTGCAGACGGCTTCTGTAAGTAGTGTTGAGGATTCCGAGGAATGGAAAGAAGTTTCATGCGGACCAGGTGAGCAACTAGAGGATGAAGATGTGCAGTGTCATGATGGTGATTTGGCTTATGTAGAGGAGGAAAAGGAAGAGGTGGAAGAAATAGAACCAGGGGAGGTAGAAGCAGAGGAGTTAGATGTTGAGGATAATCCAAATCGGGGTAAAAGTAGTCAGGTAAGTTACCTTGATTCTAATTCAGGAGAAACAAATCAGTACCGCTCAACACCAGATAGTTTCTCAGAGAGTGGTGTCCAAAAGGAACGAGTACCTAAAGTTTGTCATAAAAAGGTGAGAAGAAGCGGTTAACGGGTAGCGGGTAGATGTTCCCCACAGTCCCAGTCGTGTTCGTCTACTTCAGGGTTGCGCCCCTGCCTCCGCGAGCCTTGGTTTTCTCCACCCATCCTTATTCTCGGAGGGAACCATGTCCTTATCCTTAGTCCTAGCTATTGACCTTTCAATGATCCTTGCCCTTTTCATCTTCCCAATTTTCCTACCCCCCCTTAGAAAACAAAATAATATAAAAAACAAATAAAAAATTAGAAAGGAAAAAAAAATTAGAAAAAAAAGAAAAATATCAGAAAGGAGTTAGAAAAGAAGTTAGTTGGAAGAGTTGTGACTAGGTTGGTGTAGTGATGTTAGTGTTAGATTGTTGCTTTCATTTTTCTTTGTTGTAGTTAGTTGTTGATTATTGTAGGGTCCTGGCCATGCCGCATTCCCTGGTTGATTTCCCTGGTAGCTTATTTTTGAATTAAGTGTGGGTTGTTAGACGATGCCGTGGAGAAGTAAACCCCCCTTGCTAGTTACGCCGTATTTACAGAGTAAGAGAAGGGATAATGTTCGCGTGCCCTCTATGCGGTTTTCTCTGTCCGGCTAAGCGGGGCCGTCCGCCCTAGTGTAGGGATGTGGGCCAGCCATATGGTAAGGATGGAGATCCCTTATTGGTGCATGTGGCTGGTCGGTCCGAGAGGTGGACGAGAGGTAGTACAGTCACTCACATACCAAGGTGTGTGATACCTTGTTAGGTCTTCGGACGAGTATGTGAGTGGGACCAGTAGAAGTAGGTGGTGGTCACCAGAGAGGGTGACGTGTAGGGGCGGTCCCGTGGGGTTGGCACGGCGGAGAGGGTCGCGTGGGGATGGTCGCAGTGGCGTTGAGATTTTCCAGTCCTGTAAGGGGGGATAGAAGTTGTCCTGAGTGAGTATCGGTCTTTGGGTCTCAGTTTGTGAGTTGGGAGGCCTTGGGAGGTCAGAACTCAGATGGTGCACTTGATTTGGGTCTATCGTCTTTTCTCCTTCTATCTTTTGTCGCTGTATGCTGACCCTGATCAAGTCAGCATGCAGTACCCGCACACATGCATATACACTACACTTCATCTTCTTTCCTCTTCCTTCGTTTTCACCCTGAGCCTCTGTTCTCCCGAGAGCGGTTAAGTTTCTGAGATTTCCCAAGACAGCCAAGAAAGTTGTAGTATTATGACTAGCCAAGAGGCTGTGAGTTAGCTTTTAGGCAACTATGTTGCCCTTTTGGGGTGGGGGTGTGCCGAGTCTAGGATAGAATCGGCGCGTGTCTGGTATTTAAAGTCAAAAAATAGATGATAAATGCGGTACTGCATTTAGCTGTTGAGTTGCGTATCAATACTGCAACTGTATTACCATTAAGAGCGGTGCTTGATTGGTGCTGCCCTCTAGCGAGAGCCCCGGTTTGCGAGTTCCAAGCGGAACTACGTTTCTAGAAAATTTTATCTCTGGCCGACCGCCATGCTGTTAGCTTCGCTTGCATCTACTCCGGTAGAGAAAGAAGTTTTTGTTGCTCCATTCTTCCACCTATGGCAGGCTAAACGATCACAGAACTGCGGGTCCCCCGCTGAAGACGGGGACAGCTCCACCCTGAACATGTAACACCAAGATTCTCTCTCTCAACTTCATCTGCCGGAGCAGAATAGCGAAGACTAACACAAACACCCTATCATGAAAGCCAGATGATCACCACTTCACACCCATGGAAAAATTAAGGTGAACTCCATCCATGTTATATATTCTTTACACATTGTGATGTAATTCACTAGAGCCAGTGGACATTCAATCACTCAACAACATGACTTTAAGTTTTAAACATTTTAATTGGGTCCCCGATTAACGGGACAGAATAGTGCGTGAACTGGGAGGGGAATCTTTTGTAAATTTTATTAATTTGTTTGTATAATCTGTGAGCTCAGAGGCTGACATGCATCTGTGGCTGCTCACCATTCAAACGTGCAATTCCTTCTTATTTTCAGTATAAGGGTTTCATTACTGCTACTAATTCATTCAATCAACTTGTAATTTCTCTGTTTCAATTTAGTGTTCATTTTATATATTAATTTCTCATTTTTAAATTCAGTTTGGATTATATAGGGATAGAAGTTTCTGTGGTAGTTAAGTCGGGTCACAAGTTTAATCCTGTACAGGTGCATGTCCATGCAGAGTTAAACATGCTGTTGAGACAGGTTGAGTTATGCACTGTCATGCCTATGAACATGTCGGTCTTTGGGCCAAAATTACTTTTAAAAGGGTTATAAGGTTCATGACACATTACTATTTTCAAAACTTAACAATATATATCAATATATAAATTCTACTATTAATTATGATCACTGGGGTGTTCACTGTATTCTAAATTTTATTTCTCCCAGTCTAAGTGCCCAGTGTGGCAGCATTTTATAATAGTATTAGGCACTTGGCCAAATTTTGTTTTTATTATGTCCTGGGGACTACTGGTGTTGCATATATAATCAGATACACATGTAATGTGTTATGCACATATTAAGAATTAAAACCTGACATGGATTTTCATAAATTATTAATGATGTACCTCATGGGGGTAGAAAAGGGTGTGGCAAGAGATATATGTTATAATTGTCCTGTATTGTGGAACATGTAGATGTATTGTATATTCGTGTGTGTATTTTGTGGGGTTCTATATGTATTGTACATTTGTGTGTATTTTGGGGGAGTTAGATATAGGGCTTATAAAAAGAAAATATAAAACATAGGGCTATATATACATTTAATTTCTGATGACAATTCGGAAAGAGAGAATAAGGATTTCTAATAATTAATTTCAAAAGAGTTTTGTTAAGGAGCATATAGATTCTATCTCTATTTATTTTTAATTAATATTTTTTTTAAAGAGAATTAGTTTATTCTAATTAACCTTGTCAAGAAGTATATAAATTTTATCTCAATTAAGTTTCAATTGATTTTTTTTTAAGAGAAGATAGAAAATAAATTTTTTGATTTATTAATAATTTCAAGTAACCTTTTTAAAGAAAATAAATTATTTTTAATTAACAGTTTTTAAGGGGAAAATAGATTCTGAATGTTATATTTATTGTTTTTGTAGGTAACAGAAAGGAGATAGAATAATAAAAGGATTTTATTGATTGTTAATTTTATGAGTTTTAATTGCAAGTCCCGTCTCACTGGATCCAGCGCATTTTTGACTTCTCTAGGCTTTGGTCTAGTTTTAATTATCTTGTGGCACCTCTTTAGAGAAAAAAACAAATTTTTTCAAAAAAAAATTTTCAAAACCCGTCAAAGTTAAAGAGGGGTTACATCTTAATTCACTTCTTCAATTAGGAAATGGAAATCAGTAATCCTATCAAAGAAATCACTCCGAATACCTCAACTAGTCACCTGAAATGGTTGTCATGGGTAATTTCAATTATATTGTAGCATGACAGATAATCCACTAAAAATTAATTCCATTAAGATCATAAAAACAATTAAATTACAATATAACTCAAAGAATTTCAAATGAAAATAAATTAAACTTCAAAGAAAAACACCACAATAAAAGGAAAAAAGTAATTACATAATAAAAATGCAACATTAAAATTCAAGAAAATAAATTAAAAGAAACTCATATAAAAAATCAGGAGATTACCCAGGAGATTAGGAGCAGATGATAAAGAAGATACCCCGAATCCAAGAAAGAAGAGGAAGTTTAGAAGCAGATGATAAAGAAGATATCCTGAACCCAAGAAGGAAGAAGAGAAGAAAAGAAGATATAGGATGGAAGAACCACAATAAACACCTAGTAATAAACCTATTATTAACAACCATGAACCCCAAACCAAATGTTAATACCACCAAAAGAAAGTATAACACCCCAAAACCTCGTAAAAATTGTAACTTAATTATAGACAAAAGTATTTAGTAGTATGATAAGAAGTGCACCAACTAAAGTTATTGTATGGTAAAATAAACAAATCTTCACAGTCCATTATGACTAAAGGTTTGGTCTGAGAATATAATAAAACTCAAATATAAATCAGAACCAACAGTGAATGTGTACCAGTGGAAGTGGTTTTAAATATAATAAACTTCAAGTTAATGTGTATCTATTACTTAAACAAGGTGCTATTAAATAACTTTTATATTTTATAATTAACAAGTGATGAAATATTGAAATGAAAAATATTTCTAATGTTTCATAAAAGAGGTCACTTTGTCATCTCAAAACATTCATAGTAATGCCAATAATAAAGAGAGTATGTGGGGGAATGTTTACTGTAAAAGGGGATTAAAGATAATAATATAATATAATCAGAAAAGACTGAAAGTAACTTAAGTTTAATAAAGATTAAGAAATTTAAATGGCTAATAATGTTTAGAGCCTATGAACTCCACTTTTTAAAGAGTTCTAATAGAATAAGATTAATATTTAGTGTAAGATGTTTTAGTTACATAACAGTATGCATACAGATTAAAATGTTTATGTATGGATGCTGCATCAGTTTATAAAATGTTTAAAATGTATTTTAAAAATAGTTCCAACAAACATGTCTAACTTTGAAGACTGCTAGTTAATGTTAAATATTATTTTTTGTATTACTAGCATGAATTATATGCTACAGGTATCAATAGTTATGTAAGCAATTTTATTTAATGTGATGTTAACTTTAAAAAGTCAGAGGAGGTGCAAAAATAACTTTATTTGAAAAAACCATATATGTAAAATACTAACTTCTAGGCCAAACAATGAATTCCCCAAAAATTAATATAAACTAGTTAATTAACCAATGAACCATGTAAACTAATAAGATTTATGTAAGGTGGATCGATAACCAACTACTATAAATGATCCTATACTTTAAAAGAGTAATATAGAAGGATGTCTTAAATTATTAAAAATTTTCGAAATGTAATAACTAAATATTTTAAAGGAGGAATAGTAAATTCATGATTTATCACTAAAAGACAGTTCAAATGTTAAATTTATAAGGAATTAAGGGAGCGAAAGATTTGTGACCATCTGAAATTTATTATAATTATATTTATAACACCTAAAATGGCAGTAATTGTGTACAAGAACAGGAAACCGGATTTTGGGCCTAGATTTCCAAAAAGACAGAAATATGGCAATTTTAACAGAAATCTACACAAATATGGACTATGACATACCAAATTAAACAGAATGAGGTAAATAAACCAATTATGTGGTTAATAGTTCATGAAAGCAATCAATAAACTAAAAATATGCTGTGTGTAATGTATTTTATAATTACATAAAGAGGAAGTGAAAATTATTTAAACAATACTTTTCCAATATTAACTTGGGGCAAGATATTTCCTAAGACGAAGGAAGTAAAACAGTTCTTAATTAACATTCAACGAGAACAGTTGATATTGTATCGCGTTAAAAAACGGTATAACGAAATGTAATGGCGTACAAAGTCGAAAATCAGTGAAAACGAGAGTTACCTAAATTGACAATTTTTAACTTAAGATCAGTGAAATACACTACCACAACAGTGAAAACAAATGATACGCAACACAATACAAGTGAATTAAACCAGTACAACAACCAAACATTAATAATTCACATAATAACAACTTCTCGATTCTTGGCTTTAACCAGAAAACATTGAACACATCTAACATAAGACAATTAACACCAGTGAACACTGAACACTTATCCAGGATACCAGAACAACACAATAGACAATATACACTATTACGGAGACCAATAAAACAGTTGTGAAGGTAATTTTATTATCAGAATTTCCAACCATCAGTTCACAGTAATATGCTACAACGAGACGTGCCGCCATTTTGAACTTCCCATGATGCAAAGTATCCGCCCGCAACGAATTCATCCAGTGACCATTGGGTATAAATTGTATATTATAAACTTTATATATTATTAACAAATTGTCATTTATTACTTCTTAAGCATATTTTTGTACATGCTATACTTTCTAGGCTTACCCTTTCCTGACTATATAATTATAATCGTTATAAGAACCTTTCTGATATTTATATAAAAATAACCTGTAATTGAAAGATCGACCAAGCCCTGTGAAAGGGTCGAACATTTGCTCAACATCGATTTTAAATCGATCTTTTATAAATATTATCAATAAATTCAATTCATTCAAATAACAGTATTTAAAATTATTTCACATATTAGAATAAGAGTTTTAGTTAATTAAAGGACTTACTGGAAGATGACAAATTTCAACGGAAAGTGATATACTGGAGCAGAGCTGAAAATCGCAAATCGATTATTGTAAGAAGACAATCTGATTAACTCCAGATTCATTTAAGGTCAACCAGAAGTGTAAAAATTAACCAAAATAAACTCACAGAATTTTAAAATTTTAACCAAAGCGCAGAACCAGGATTATTTCTAAATTATTACAATAACAAACAAACATAACTTTTTTTTTGAAGAAAATTTTTTTTTAAATAAAATTTTTTTTTCTTTGGACAATACGCAGAAATTATTTATTTGTAACAGCGTGGAACAGCGTCTGGTTACAAATTGGCGCTCACAACAGTGGGGCTTAACATAGATGAACAGCGGCTTGTTACAAATCGACGCTCACCACAGTGGAGGGTAACAACGTTGAAGAACAAAAAAGTTTAAACGAACCTTACAATTAATTTGTACTGGTTACAATATCAATTGTGTGCAGTTAACTAGTTAGTCTTAAAAATAATGCATAACTTTCATAAACCTGCCAGTTAATAAATTATTAAATCATAACATCAATATAGTTATGTATAAATAATAACAATGCTATAACAAGCTGAGCTTCATGTAATAAAATGCATGTAATAAACTGAGTTCTTACTTTGGCACCCATACCAAAAATATTTTCATGCCCAATACTTAACATTTGTTTATTACATGAAGTCAGACATCATCTTTGCATTTGCAGCTATTATCTGCAAAATATAGCAAACTCGTTTACCTTTATTTTCTATTGTAACTCTTAGGTTTTCATACATTCCCACTTGCTCACTTGCGTTATCTTTACTCTTTCAATTTCTATACACAAATGGAATATATTTCTTTATCAAAAGCATATTTCATATCATAATAATAAAAAGATATTTGTTTTCCCTTGTAATGCTTTTAAATGTTTACATAAGACAACTGAAAAACAAGCAAGCAAAACTATCAGAGAAACATAGACAAACTAGTAGGCCTATTTTTATTTATGAAAGTAAATAAAAATTTATCATCTAATTATTTCATAATAAATTTTCATAATGCTGAAACTCTATCACTTCTTGTAACAATCTGGTTAAATTAAAAATAAAGTGGAGGTGCAAAAACACACCTGAATGTATTTTACACACTTTTCTGATAAATTCCAACTATTTCAGAATTGTTTTTTTTTTCTGTACACGAATTACGCACAATTACAGAACTATGAAAATTTTGTGAGTCTTTCACAACTGACACATGAGCATTTCCATAAAAACAAATACAACTATCACAAAACTGTCTACCTAAGCACAAAGTTATTACTTCAATTATTATACTTTACAATAGTTTCCCTCTGCTTACCCTTTTAAGTATACAGGTCCCCCACAGCCATCATGTCACATGGTCATCATTCAGGTTTTTTGTAATCATGGAATGCTTGAGTTTGCAACTGGAGCCATGATGTTATTATAACATGACCATACTGTTGGTTTTCAATTATTATAAATTAAACACTAAATGTAATATACTGCCACTTGAAAATGTCTTGTCTCAACTTGTTTATTTCTCAACTCATACACAATTTTGAAATATATTAATATTTTCATGTTCACACATTTCACTAATTTCACTTTTAGTAAAAGAAGAAGGGAATATCAAAAATACTCTGGCGTTATTATGCACACTGTACAGAATGTGACTCTGGAGCCTAATTCTGCATACATTACCAATACCAAAGCATTAATACTTATACACAGAATACCGTCATTTGGCAAGCATATGATTGATACAATTATATGATTTCTATGCAATCTGAATAAAATATTTAATTTTTTACCTATTGCAAATAAAGGCCTTGTGTTCAACATTGGTAAAATAAAAAATTCATTATGTGTAATTCTGCTGCCAATTTACTGTCAAATTAATACAATCCATACTAATCCACATTATAATAATATAACTTATCTGTTTTATACTAGCTGGAACTTTCAATGCAGCAACAACAGAATGGCTAAGAGTCAATGATTGGGCCTCTGAATAACAGCGCAGTGCAGCTTGAATATGCTGACATGATGTATCAACAGGTATTTCTTTTTCCTGTATTACAAAACATGATTACAAATATGATTGATATAAAATAATTTTGATTTTGTTTGCAAATGAACACTAATTAATTACGCAAAATGGTTACTAAAAGACTATCTGACTTACTACCTTTCAATCAATAAGAATTATATTCACATATTAGCTTTTAATCAGAACAAATGTTCCAATTAATAATTGCCATTATTTAGAATAAATTGGATAACAAAAACTTACATATATATTGCCACAATATTGTAACGTAACAAAGTTAAGGTTCCCGACGTTACATAAAAACTTTGTCAAAATAACTGAAAACAATGCCCAAGGTATGCCATAATTAAGTACAAGAGGGCCAATCTCACCTAAAAAATGTATTGATGATACCTAGTAAGGTTACTAGGTAATAAAATATTAAAAGTGTATCTAAATGTAGAATATGGAGTGATCAGTGTAAGATGTAAACTATAAACACTGTGTCTAATGAGATGAGTTTACTGTGGAGGAGTTTGAATATAATAGACTGTTTAATTAATATTTAATGTTTTATAAAGATGTACCTGTTGTTGTGCTTTATCATGATATTGTGTTTACATGATATTTATTTTGTGTTTTGTATGTAGTAGGTGTGGAGCCATTGCTTTAAGGAAGTACTAAGTAATGGGTACTCGTTTCATTCATGTTAAACTTGTATTTAAGTAATTAAATACAAGTATATTTATTATGTATGGTATCATGTTAAGAGTATTTATTTTAAATAATTATTGAAGATGTCTTAAAATAATATTTGTAAACTTGGCCAGGAAGACAATAATTGTTAACAGATTGTCAAGTGGTCATTATAATTATGTTAAAAACCAATAAAGGGTTCAATGATAAACTAAATAATAATAATAATTTGAAATCAGGAAATTAGAATTGATATAATTGGCCATAAGCCAGTGACTCTTTGTACAGTAGGTCAGGTAAGAAAAGTTAAATTAAAAACAAAAAAAATTATAACACATGTAATAAAAACAATAGGCCAAATTTAGTATTTTGTAAAAGGAAATTAATACCTTTTAAAATAAGTCAATTAAGAAGAAAATGTAGTAAAATGTATACGGTTTAATAAGGCAGATTAAGTGAAAGTTTTATGTGATTTAATGTAATTCCAAGCAGGGAGTATTTTATTAAATAAGTGTAAGAATATTTCCTAATTCTGGCTCTAGGATAACAAATATTATCCAATGACAAAAGAAGCAATGGTTGTTAGGGCAACAAAATGCAAGATATCTTGTTGATTTAGACATTCAATTGTTATACATAAACGAGGACAGTTCAATCATTATAAATCTCGAAAAAACCACGAAACCTCATGAATAAAATTATAATAAATCCAAATTAATATATAATCACTGATTGAAAAGACAGATTGGACGGCTCCCGAGACCATTACTTCGAGAATATCAAATACCTATTAACAAAATTCGAATAAAAAAATTTAAAAAAATAAATTAACTAAACCTACTATCAAATGAGTAATAATGGAAACCATAAATGAATGAAGATAACCCAGACCTGGAGAAGTCGAAGTGAATAAATACCATACAACAAAAAATTAAAGAGAATTAAATTTACCTACCGAACCTCACTTTTAACAACAGAGCAAGAACTTAATACTACACTAATTCCATCGGGACCTGTGACCACCAGAAACGAAAAATCAGCGAAGATCAAGAACTGAACTTTCCGTTACATCCTGGGACACTAACACCAACTTTTATTGAGAAGCTGGAGGTGGATATATTCCAGCCATTCTTCATCACTCGTCGATCTGTCATCGTTATTGGAACACGGCCTTCGAGTATCTTGTAAACGCTGGGTAAAAAACCTGCTTATGTTGATACTTTATATAATAAGATTTTAATTTAAATTGTAATACCTAGTAACCTGAATTTGCATTACCTGGCCTTACTAATAGTTAAAAGAACTACATGTACCCTGAGATAAAAGACAAACTGAAAATTATAATTAAATTGTAACATCTAAACAAGAGTTCAATAACAAATCGATTCTGTATTGTAAGATCGATATGATGTTTTAATAGTCGGAGAGAGCAACTGTTGGAATTTTAAAATAATGTAAAATAAAGAATCCTTCTTGTATTGACGATTTTGTGTTATTGTAGAATAATTATTGTATTTTGAATAGGGTGTATTTTACAGGGAAAGAAAGTGATAAAAGCTTCAAGTGGAACGACTTAACCTATAATAACGAGTCAATCGCCAATAACAGCGCTCGTTTGCAGACAGCTGGTGAAGACGGGAGAATAGAGAACTAACTTACTCTCTGCGCTACTCTCTTTCCAATTTAAATAATACATACTGACTAGGGTTGGAGAAAATTACCGAATTATTCACTATAATAACTGTAATATAGTGTTTTTTTTTCTCTGGTAAACCACTTAATAACCACTTAACACAGGTCTATGGTCAATAACCGAATAATATCAAACACTTAATAAATAATTTTTTTTATAATTAACATTGATTTACAGGAGTGATAATATTATACTTATAAGATTATTTATATTATAAATATTTGGGCTTAATTAGGCGAAAGAAGTAACAAATACACACAGAAGAAAGTTGTTACAAATTGACGCCGACAGTGTGGTGTTTAAACATTCTCAAATATAATTAATAAAGTAACTGAGATCTCATAACTGAAGAAGGTTGTTACAAATTGGCGCTCAACGAGTGGGCTTTAGTTAAGTAAAAAATCGACTATATCGCTATTACTTAACTGGAGCAGGCAACTATTAGAGGCACAGGAATGCATACGAGAGGTGTTTCTAAAAGGATGGCGAAAGACCAAGAAACGAGAGAAGAAAGACGGGAAGAAGAAGCAGAGGTAGTTACAGACACCGAAATGGAACAACAGGCGGGCGATAAAGAGGAAGCCAGAGGATGAGTAAACTGGGAAAAATTAATGGAATTAATGGGTAGAATGGAGGAACAGAATAAACAAACTAATGAGAAAATAGACAGTATTAAAGAGGATAATAAACAAACTAATGAAAAAATAGACAGTATCAAAGAAGATAATAGACAAACTAATGAAAAAATAGACAGTATTAACGAAAACTCAAAGAAACAAAACAAAATTTTGAGTGAGAACTTAATCAAACTAATGAATGAGAAGTTTGACAAGAATAAAGAGGAAACTAATGAGAACAACCGACTAATCAATGAAAAAATACACAGTATTAAGGAAAGTACTAGTGAAACCTTAAGGCAAACTATAAATGAAAATAATGAACAATTGAAGGCCGATTTTAGACAAATAAATGAGAAAATCGACAGTTCCAATGAAAGGACTAAAGAAGAGTTTAGAGAAATACATGAGAAAATAAATCGTATGAGTGAAAATATAAACGATAGGATAGACAAAATTAACGATAATACCGAGGAAAAAATAAAAAATATTAACGAAACAATCAGCCAAAGAGTCGACCAGACAAAAGAGGAACTTATAGGGTTCAAGGAAGAGATGACTACCCGAATAAATAACATGGAAACCAATAACAAAATTAGTGTAACGGAGGTACAAGCGGAAACCCAAGTTAGACAAGGTGCAAATTGACATAGCTGGAAAAATTGAGATAGTTAACAATGAAATAACGCAAATAAAAACCCAAGTGGATCAAAATAAAAGGACTGTTGAAAATATACAGAATCAGGAATTGATTAATATAAAGGAGTCAATAGAAATTTTACTAAATCGACCAATGTACCTGGCACATCATATAGCCCCTGGTCAAAAGGAAAATATTAATTTCAAAATTTATAGATGAAACCCCATAGAATTTTTAGAGAGAATAGATGAATGGTTTAGTAGAATTAAAGTGACCCGATGGAACGTAATCAAAAATTTGTTGGATGACTGTTTTAAAAGCATAAATGATAATTGGTGGTCAGCGGTCCGAAATGAAACGAGTAATTATGAAGAGTTTAAGAAGGCTTTTAGGTCGAAATACTGGTCGGATTCCGTACAGAACATGATTAGGGACAACATTACCAACGGTAGATTCAACATTAATCAAGAGCAGTCCCCAACTACCTACTTTTTGGGAAAGGTGTGTTTGGCACGTCATTTGGAACCGCGAATACCAGAGGAATGTTTAGTGAATAAACTATCTTACCATTTCGAAGAAGAAATAGTTCGTGCCCAACGCAGTGGACAAGTGAAGACAGTAGGAGCAATGGAAACCTTGTTAGCCAGCTATGAGATGGAAGACTATTATAAGCGGTCTCGAAGACAAAGTGACTATTCAAACAATAGGAGAGAGGAGCAAAACCAAGAGTCGCGTCAGGGAATGAATAGGTATAACAACAATAATTATAACCGAAATGTTAATGACCATTATATGAATAATCGCTACCGCAATAATCATTACCAAAACAATCATTATAATAACTCTAATAATAACCGATACAGCACAGGCCGCAGGAATTTTGATAACGGGAGAGACTATTGGAATAGTAACCGAGGGAACAACGACCGACGAAATCAAAACAGTAATCGAAGTCGAGAGGAGGACCTACCTAGGAACCAGGAAAATCATAGAGAATTCAGACCAGATGATGGCAACCCAGGAAACCCTGCTAGAGACGATCGTCCGCAGGATCGGGTGGAAAACTAAATACAGCAGTGGAAGTATCAAGTAACCCCTCACTGCTGGGATTGAAAGGGTATACACGAACACAAAAGGACAATAACAAATTTATAACCATTACGGAAAACAATTATTTAAAAGATACACGAGAGGATCTAACTGAAGAAGGGTTACTGTCAGAAAATAAAACTGACAATCAAATTATATATATAATGGCAGAATTGCAAGGAGTTATGACAGATATGGTGATTGACACCGGAGCGAACGTGTCACTTCTGGACAGAGTAGAATATAACTGAATAAAGGAGATGTATAAGAAAACTGTACCAACATTACCAGTCAATAACATGGTTATAATAGGTGCTACTGGCAGACCAAATAAAACAATACGGCAACAAGTAATGATGGAAGTATCTAGCGAAGGTAAAACTATTCCTATGGTGTTTAAGGTAGCTCAAGGATTACCATTTAAAGCAATGCTAGGGTGTGATACGCTGCGGCGCCACTCAGCTATTACTGATATGGGCAGAGGAAAAATAACCCTGTACCATGAAAATGGGGAATGGTCAAGTGAAATAGTGGATCATAAAAATGCCACTCACCACCGACATTCTTTTACTCTAATGCGTGATGACGGAACGGAATATAGAACACCTTCTGAGGAATTAGCCTGTGTTAAGGAGGCTGAATGGAAAGAAAAATTACAAGAAATTTATTTGTTTAAAACTGCCAATACTAATGGAGTGACACCTGAACATAAAAATCAGTTAGTAAAAATCTATAACAGATATAAAAAAGTATTTTCAGATTTGCCAGGAAAGGCGAAGAATTTTATTTGTGAATTGTCATTTAAACAACCCATCAATTTTAACAGGAAATCATATCCTATACTCTTTATTGGGAAGCTCGGTACCAAATGGGTTAAATGTACCAAGGGGGAGCCATTGGAAAACAACAACATCATATCCTATACCCCAATCCCTAAAACCAGCAGTGAGAAGGGAAATACAGAGTATGATAGAGTCCTCCGTACTTATTGTTACGATAACCATAAAAAATGGAGTGAATTCATAAATGAAACAGAAACCTTTTTAAATATTGCTCATCACGAAACTATTGGCATTAACCATATCAAATGATGTTTTCAAAACTACCACCTCGAGAAATAACTAAATTGATACAATTCCCTGAAGGACCAGAAGAAGAACTTAACCTTACCCATGTATATAATAAATTACTGCACAAGTTGGAAACTAGAAGGAAAAAACAGAATGCAACCCGGAAGAATATCCTCAAATATACCGTCGGCGAAAGGATTTTAATAAGAAACCGGCAACAACTGAGCAGTTCTGAAGGAATAGCTAAAAAATTATTGTTATTATATGTTGGACCTTTTGTAATAAGCCAGGACAATAAAAACAACACATACGTAGTGTCTGACCCAATAAGTAATAAGGTAAAGGGTACTTATAACCAAACTGAAATAAAAAAATACTACGAGTAAGAAGAAAACATTCCCATAGACGAACTATAAGTTTATTTTTACTAAACTTTATTCAGCCAAAATAAACTTCTTTCGGAGGGGGAGTATTATGTAACATAACAAAGTTAAGGTTCCCGACGTTACATAAAAACTTTGTCAAAATAACTGAAAACAATGCCCAAGGTATGCCATAATTAAGTACAAGAGGGCCAATCTCACCTAAAAACTGTATTGATGATACCTAGTAAGGTTACTAGGTAATCAACTAAACGCTATAACTCACCGTCTGTGGCTTAAGTAAATGTCTTTTATTCAATTGACATGTTTCGGGACACTTGTCCCATCATCAGAATATTTAAAAAGGTCTCTTTATACCATCTTACGATGGCACAGTCGTCAATATATTAAAAAAATATTAAAACCACATAACACAAAACACAAACACATTACACAAAGTACGCACACGACAATTTTCGGTGTACACCACACGGTAACCGATAGCGCACTGGTTCATATTACACTCGTGTCGCGACAATATCGCAACGCAGTATCGTACAGGACATTAGATTTAAAGTTCAGCTGATCATTTAAAACATGTGGCCTGGTAACAGGATTATTATACGCTCTATATATCTCAAACTCCTCAAGGGCGTTCATGTAACGTCCTTTATTACAAAAGTGAAGGGGTATCAAGTTGGTATGAAAATTAGTATAGTTGTGATTTTCATCAATAATTACATTGATGTAAATGTTTGATGTTTGATGTGATTTCATCACAAATTACTTTGTGTAATGTGTTTGTGTTTTGTGTTATGTGGTTTTAATATTTTTTTAATATATTGACGACTGTGCCATCGTAAGATGGTATAAAGAGACCTTTTTAAATATTCTGATGATGGGACAAGTGTCCCGAAACATGTCAATTGAATAAAAGACATTTACTTAAGCCACAGACGGTGAGTTATAGCGTTTAGTTGATTATAAAATACGTGGCTTGGACTATAAGCGGTTTTATTCCATTAACAATAAGGTTACTAGGTGTTCGATATTTCGGATCAAACCGGTCATTCTTTTCATTTTCCGAAGTTGGCACTATGGCTTTTGTAGAGCTCATACATGCATATGAACTTTTAGCTTTTGTCGTACGCCAGCCATCTCAGTGTCAACGTCCACGAGTCGGGCCCCCTCGACAGGTAGAAATCCGTGCACTTCACCCATCCTTTTCCCAACCAGTCTATCCTGCCTTGAGTGTCAGGACCAACCCAGTCGTGAGATACGGTAAGTCATTTTTATATTATTTATGTCTTGTTAGCAATTCTGCATGCTGCTGCTTTGAGCTCACCAGAGGCTATTAAATTATCAAGTATGAAAGCCGTCTTACTTTCAATCTTTTAAAATATTATCTTACATCTATTTACTACCAGAGGATTCATGAGGTTGCTAGCTTTTCAATTAAATTGCTTGCCGTCACGACTGGGAGCACGTGTTTCGTAATTTTGTGCATGTTGCTGCTGGTGGGTCGAGTTTCAGTAATTGGGTTATAAGTCAGTTTTGGCTGCGTGATTTTTATTTTAATTACCAACGTGCCGTGCCGTTTCGTTTTTTGTGCCTGCTCGTGGTTGTTTTGCATGCCGTTAATTTTTCCAATTTCATGAATGTTCGTCATTTGCATGCTATCGCACGGAAGCACGTTGGTATAATACGTACGCATGTGAACTACGAGTTTGCGTTTCAATGCTGTTGCTTAATGTCAGCAGTGTCGTCGTGTGTGCATGACCAGGTGGGCAAATTTTGTGTAAAAATTTTGCACCTTGTTTTTTGGGGTAGTCGTTTAATTACTGGGTCAAGTCTGGTGAAGTTTGTTTCCGTCCTGTTACGGTTTGCGGTCCACGTGAAATTGCGCTACGTGTTTGCGACTGTCAGGCGTAAAGGGAACGGGTTGGTTTTAGGTTATCCGGATTTCGGATTAGCCTGCCTTTGTATTTAATTTAATTTTCTTGGCATGACTATTACCTTTAGGTGCGGTTTATATTTTGCATATGCGATATCCTGTCCATACACGACGCGTTGACCATCAATTTTGGCATTTAATGGGTCCCAATTATTGTGTTTGGTTCGGTAACTGGTGAATTGTTGTACATTGTACTTTGCTGTTTTGTGTGTATTTATTCTATTTGGTATTATACATGTTTGTTTTTGGGTGCACTTTTGTGTACCATTATTTTGCACCGTATGTGCTGTAATCTTGTGTAACTTGTGTTTTTGTTGTCGTGCTTTTGCGCTGTGTAAATCAATTTGTTGCGTGTTTAATTTATTGTGTTTGGTATTATTTGCCTGTTGGATTGTGTAAGTTGTATTTTGCCTTGCAGTAATTTACTTTTGTATTTATCTTGTTCGGTATTGTGTATGCAAAGTAGTTGTGTCAGACGCCTAGTTATCTCGAGCACTGTTAGGCTAAGTCGGGTCGTGATTATTGTTCAGTTTCTAATTCTCTTATTAAGGGTGGTTGTCGGTTGCGCTATATCTTTTAATTCAATATGCCTGCTAAATTGTCGTTGGCAGCTTTTGACCGGACCACTTCGGTGGGAATACTTGCGTTGCAGCATTTAATAAATAAGTTGGAAGGGTTGCTGCAATTGAGAGCCGTGGATCAACATGAAGCCGGTATTTTGGCCTCCAGGTTGTCCGAAGAATATCAGGACCTTCTAGGTAAGGTCGATCCTTACCTATCGGCCGAGTCATTGCCCCAGGGATTGGACAAGGACCACATTTTTTCGGTGGTAGCTCAAATTAAGGATATTTATGTCCGGGGTAGCATTTTAGCGTCCAAACTAACAAAACCAGAGATACCGGTTGGTTCCGGTCGATTTTCATCGGCAAGTGGCGGGCACCCAGGTGTTCTCATTCATGAGTTGCCGAAGCTTTCGTTACCTTGTTTTGATGGCCAGGCCAAATGTTGGTCCAAGTTTTGGTCAAAGAAGGGTGAGGCTTATGAGAAGGTTGCCACGCTTCCCATAGTTGATGATAGTTATTCACTTGCACTGTCAACTCTTAAAAGTCGTTATCACAATCCTCGTTTGGCCGCTCGGGTTTATTGTACCAATCTGCTTCAGTTACCAGCCGCTTCTATGCGATCAGCTGCGTCTATTAGAAAGTTGGTGGACAGCTTCAATGCTAACTTTTCAGCGTTGTCAGCTCTAAACATTGCTGATATATATCAAGCGATATATGTGTCTTTTGTATTGTCTAGGCTGGATCTATCATTGCGTGAACGCTTTGAGGCGTCTGTTACGGACAAAGAGAATCTCCCTGCCCTAACAGAAATTATGACTTTTTTAACTGCTATGGTGGAACAGAAAGAACAGGCATCGTTGGAATTGGCTTTACCTGCTCTTCCCAGCACTAGCCACCAGAAAACCCAGAAGGTTTCTTTTTCTAAGGCTACTCCTCTTGCTGTGTCTACATTATCTGCGGAGGTTACGCAACGGGATGCATCTAGTTCACGTTGCCTTCATTGCGATTCCCGGACCCATGTGCTTCTCAAGTGTCTGGCGTGGCTGAGTAAGGACCCTAGGGCTCGATTTCAGAGTCTTAAAAATAAAAAATGTTGTCTTTCGTGCCTCCAACATAAACACTCGGGCTGGTGCAAAAATAGGTGCAAAACGTGTGGTTCTAAGTACCACCACACTTTACTTCATTTCAAAAGTGCCCGTCCGTCTCCGTCTCGTTCACAGATTTCTGACACAGCTGAACTCAAGGCTTCGGAGTCATCGCTTGTTGATCTGTCTAGCACTACTCTGACCGTGTCTCTGCCCCATCCTGCAGGGGTTCTGTTAGCCACCTGTCTAGCAGTCTTGTCGTCTCCGAATGGTGGTTATATTGTAGTTAGGGCCATCCTGGATAGCGCGTCCCATGCTTCTTTCATAACTGAAGCATGTGCGTCTCGCTTAAAGTGTGCTTGTTTTGACGCTTCAGTAAGTGTCAATGGGGTAGGTGATATTGCCACCAAAGCAAAAAAGGTGTGCCATCTGTCCATGGAAACTTTAAAATGCGAGGTTGTGGCATCTAACCATGCCTTTATAATTCTTTCTAAGATCTCGTCGGACTCACCTAGGTTCCAGGTGTTGCCTGAAGTTAAGCAGGCTACAAAAGATCTTTTGTTAGCTGACCCTACCTTCGATGTAGCAGCCGCAATTGATGCGTTGTTTGGAGCCGATATTGTACCGGCTGTTCTTATGGGAGAGACTATTCCTTTGGGTGCAGGTTTGCCTGTTGCAGTTAGGACACGTTTTGGGTTTGTGATTATGGGTAGAGCCCCAATTTCACTTAATTGTGCATTGACTTGTGCTAGCGGTCTCACTGGCCTTCCTTTGGATCTGGTATCTGCACATCAGCTTCACTGTCATTTCCACCACTTTTATCCTTCCGTCACAACGTTATCTACGGATACAACAAACCTACTTGAGCAAGTTCATCGGTTTTGGGAGGTCAAAGAGCCTCCAGCTGTACCCCACCAATTATCTGAAGAGGATCACTTTGCTGAAAGGTTTTACATGGAGTCAACAAGTTGGTTGCCGTCGGGTCGTTACCAGGTGCTCTTGCCGTTCTTCAAAAACTCTTCTCACATTTTGGGAAATTCCCTTAAGGGAGCCATGTCTCGGTTTTTTGCGTTAGAAAGGAAATTTGCGGCGAACAGTCAGTTTAAGAGCCAGTATGTACAATTTATAACGGATTATGTTGCTCAGGGGCATATGTCATTGGTGTCTGACCCCAATTTTCCAAAATATTTCATCCCTCATCATGGTATCTTTAAAGTTAGAGGTGATACTTCAAAAATAAGGGTGGTGTTTGACGCCAGCATGAAGACGTCCTCTGGGATTTCCTTAAATGATGTGTTATGTGTCGGCCCTAAGTTGCAGACCTTACTGTCCGACGTTTTGACTTTGTTTCGGCGGTTTAGCCATGTTTTTACGTGCAACATCGAACAGATGTATCGCCAAATTGCTATGCATCCTGATGACTCGGCGTACCTGTGCATTTTATGGCGTGAGGAGGTTACCGCCCCACTAAGGGTTTTCGCTTTGCGTACCGTTACTTACGGGCTGGCTTGCGCCCCTTTTCAGGCGTTGCGAACCTTGCAGCGGCTGGCTCAGGATGAGGCAGTTAATTTTCCTGCGGGAGCGGCGGTACTTAGCCGTAATATTTTTGTGGATGATATTGCTGCTGGCGCTGATTCAAAATCAGAGCTTTGCAAATTACAACGGGAATTAATTCTGTTGTTGTCTTCAGGAGGGTTCAATTTGAAAAAATGGTGCACTAATCAACCCGACTGCCTACCTGAATCAGCCGCTCCGAGTGATTCCGTCATTGCTAAGGATAAGGATATTCTGGGTTTAAGTTGGGACCATTCAACCGATTGCTTCTCATTTCCTCCTTTGGCCTGTTGCAGCAATGCTCATGTTCAATTTACCAAACGTGTCGTGTTATCCCAGATGGCACAATTATTTGACCCATGTGGTTGGCTTTCGCCAGTGATTTTCCGGGCCAAGGCTTTTTTCCAAAAACTCTGGGCTGAGGGCTTGGACTGGGATGCTCCTCTAAATGATGACTTAAACGATTATTGGAGTCAATTCCTGTCCTCTTTGAATCATCTTCCGGTAATTACTATTTCCCGGCCATTCTTCCCTAAAGGTGGGCATATTGAAAGGGTAATATTGCATGGTTTCTGTGATGCTTCCCAGTTGGGTTACGCGGCCGTCCTCTATCTGTCCATTTATACTGACTCTGGTCCTCCGGTGGTTTCGTTGGTGTCGTCTAAAACTAAAGTGGCACCTCTTAAAACTTTATCAATCCCACGTTTGGAGTTGTTGGGAGCTTATCTTTTAGCCAAACTTGTTCGTCATTATGTTGGCTTATTCTCGTCATGTATTCAATTGAGTCAAGTTTTCTTATGGACAGACTCGACGATTGTCTTGGATTGGCTGCATATGCCTACTTTTAAATTGAAGACGTTTACTGCTAATCGGGTGGCTGCCATTACCGAGTGGACCGATACTAAATCTTGGCGTCATGTGCATGGTGTTTCTAACCCCGCTGATTTAGCCTCTAGAGGCACGTCACTCTCCAGCCTCCGGTCGTCGACATTGTGGTGGTCAGGGCCAGATTGGTTAAAGCTTGATTCTCTGCACTGGCCCCCTATTAATTATCGCCCGAATCACGACGTGCAAGATGTTGCCTTGGAGACCACGGTCTCTTCGTTTCTCACTCAGGAGCCCCGGGTGGAATTGTTTGAGCACTTGTCTTCGTGGCTCTTAGTGGTAGGGGTTACCTCAGTCATCTTAAGGTGGGCTATGCCTTCGTGGATTGAAGCTTCCACAGCCATGGATTGGAAGAAGTTGGCTGTTAAGTATATTTTACGCTACATTCAGCGCAGCGTGTTTGGACAGGAGCTCGCGGCTCTTCGTTTAGGTAAGCGGCTCCCGGTCCGCATTCAGCGCCTGGTCCCGTTTATAGATGATTTTGGCCTCATTCGAGTACGCGGTCGCTTGACCAACTCTGCGGTTACTAGAAATCGTTTTCCGATCTTACTGCCAAGCATCACCACCTAGTAGGGTTGCTAATTCATCACACCCATGTGTGGTTAGGTCATGCTGGGCCCTTGCACGTTCAATTTCAGCTTGCCCAAAATTATTGGATTTTATCCGCACGTCAGGCAATAAGAACTATAATTTGGAAATGTCTTCCTTGTTTCAGGGCGCGTCCTCGCTCCACCAACCCGTTAATGGGGGATTTGCCAATCCCTAGGGTTAATCCGGCACCTCCATTTTATTCTTCCGGCATGGATTATGCTGGCCCCTTTTTGGTACGGGCCTACACTGTTCAGAAGGCACCTATAGTCAAAGCGTATCTCTGCATTTTCATCTGGTTAGCCACTAAAGCAGTTCACTTTGAAGTGGGTATGGATCTTTCAACGCCCCAGTTTATTGATGTGCTGAGACGGTTTATTAGTCGCCGTGGGGCTCCGAAAACACTGTATTCGGATTGTGGTAGGAATTTTGTGGGGTCGCGCTCCGAACTTAAACGGGAGCTCAAAAATGTTCTTTCCAATCCTGACCAGTCAGCTCAGATAACAGCTTTTGCTGTTGACAATAACATTGACTTTAAATTTATCCCTCCGTCTGCCCCTCATCCCTGGCTTGTGGGAACGGGCTGTCCAGTCGGCCAAGTTTCACATGAAACGCATGATTGGGACCAGGTCGCTGACCATAGCAGAATTTTCGTCGTTATGCATTCGCATTGAGGGAATCTTAAATTCCCGTCCTTTGACTGCCCTATCCTCAGATCCAAGTGATAACCAGGCTCTAACGCCTGGTCATTTTTTGGTTGGCCGCCCCATTACCGCGCCCCCGGAAGCTGAAGTCTCATTAAATGAAGGGACCGTCCGTCATTACAAACAAATTGCCGCTTTGCTCCAAGCCTTTTGGAAAAGGTGGCGTTTGGAATACTTGACGGCACTTCATGCCAGATCGAAGTGGTCGTCTAAGTCAAGAAATTTAATGGTTGGGGACCTGGTGGTTATGGAGGAACAGAATTCTCCCCCCCTGATGTGGCCTCTTGGCCGAGTTTCAGCTGTGTTTCCCGGGAGCGACGGGGTTGTTCGTCGCGCTTCAGTTAAAACCTCCACAGGTTCTTTTGAACGACTGGCTATTAAATTATACCGGTTGCCCATATCTTCTTAATTGGGGTTATCTTGTTTTTTCGGGTGAGCAGAATTAGTTTCAATGATTGTTGTGGACTTACTGGACACTTTGCTGGGATTTCCCAGGTGATCCTTCCAGCTGTTGTCCGCAGTGAATTTTACATTGTGGAATGTTTCTGGCATGGCGTTGTGCCAGTTCATTGGGAGTTATGGATGCTCAACAAATCAACAACAAAATAAGTAAAAAAAAAAAAAAAAAAAATGGAAAAAAGGGGGGAATAAAGGGAACAACAACAACAAAATAAAAAAAATAAAGGAAAAAAAATGTAAAAAAACTAGGGAACTAACTAAGTTGATTTGCTGAGTTTTACATTGTGTTTGGCTGAGCCATTGTTTATTGGATGTTAATGGGTTTGGTCTGCTCTACCCGAACCTTTCGGATTGCTCGCCTGGTCGATGCGCCCGCGGCGGAGTTATTCGGCATGGTTCTAATTAATTGCATGTTTTTCTGTATGTTTGTATTTTCTTGTGTTTGCGTGTGACCCCCTCCTAGGTTGGAGGGTAATTTTCAGAGAATGTTCCTGTTCACCAAAAGCCAAATTTTTGTACTGCATTTTTGGCCATGTCTTTTGGTGTAGTTGGTGGTTGACCCATTGCGGTCAACGGGCGCCGGTGTTCGATATTTCGGATCGAACCGATCATTCTTTTCATTTTCCGAAGTTGGCACTATGGCTTTTGTAGAGCTCATACATGCATATGAACTTTTAGCTTTTGTCGTACGCGAGCCATCTCAGTGTCAACGTCCACGAGTCGGGCCCCCTCGGCAGGTAGAAATCCGTGCATTTCACCCATCCTTTTCCCAACCAGTCTATCCTGCCTTGAGTGTCAGGATCAACCCAGTCATGAGATACGGTAAGTCATTTTTATATTATTTGTCTTGTTAGCAATTCTGCATGCTGCTGCTTTGAGCTCACCAGAGGCTATTAAATTATCAAGTATGAAAGCCGTCTTACTTTCAATCTTTTAAAATATTATCTTACACTAGGTAATAAAATATTAAAAGTGTATCTAAATGTAGAATATGGAGTGATCAGTGTAAGGTGTAAACTATAAACACTGTGTCTAATGAGATGAGTTTACTGTGGAGGAGTTTGAATATAATAGACTGTTTAATTAATATTTAATGTTTTATAAAGATGTACCTGTTGTTGTGCTTTATCATGATATTGTGTTTACATGATATTTATTTTGTGTTTTGTATGTAGTAGGTGTGGACCCATTGCTTTAAGGAAATACTAAGTAATGGGTACTCGTTTCATTCATGTTAAACTTGTATTTAAGTAATTAAATACAAGTATATTTATTATGTATGGTATCATGTTAAGAGTAACAAAAAAAATTATAACACATGTAATAAAACCAATAGGCCTAAATTTAGTATTTTGTAAAAGGAAATTAATACTACTACGACAGCACAGAACAATCTACGCGTTTATCGAATGTGCCAGAAAGAACTCGACGTAAGCGTGTGGTGTACGTGCTACTAGACGCATTTTGCGAGAATTTTCTCGACTGTGCCGGGCTTCGCTCGGGCGCTCAGACTGTGTCAAGGCTGTAGTAATTACGTACTTCAAGAGATATAAGACGCAGTTTGGAAGCTTCTGGTGTGTGAGCGTAACTATAAATACATTGGGTAGCGGCCTTAGTTTTCAGTTCAATGCGAGATATTGGTTAGTGCGGTTCGAGAGTATTAGTGCGATATATTTCCAGAGCGGTTCGAGTTATTACGGTATACGTTCAAGTAGTTATTAGTGAAGTGTTGCGTTTTATATTCGGACAGTATAATTGTAATACAGTTGAGTTTTAATATTAGTGGACATTTTATTGCGTATGAACAATTTTCATTTGATTTGTTGTAGACACTGTGTTGTTAATTACGAACTGTTTTACTATAACAATTAAAGGTGTGATTAGTGACTTGATTGGTGTCTTGTAATTATTTTGTTTCCACTGTTACGACGATCGAATAGACCGTCGTAACAGTGGTGTCAGAACTGGGATAGAACGGTTAACAGTGGAAACAGTGGATACTTTGTACAAGACGAGTGTAATTCGTAATTAATCGAAAAACAATGGATGCCAATCAGATGATGGAAAATTTCCAGGCGCTGTTGTTGCAGACAGAAGAACGACGACGACAGGATGCAGAGAAAGCGGAAGAGAGACAGAAAACCCTCCTGCTGGAAGCAGAGGAAAGACGCAGACAGGAGACGGAAGAAGCAGTAAGACGACAAAAAGAAGAATGAAGACAAGAAAGAGAATAAGCAGAAAAACGACAGGATGAAAAACGCAGGCAGGAAAGAGAAGAGACAGAGGAACGGCGACGACAGGAAACGGAAGATATCAAAGCATTAATACAGGAGCAGAAACAGATTCAAGAACACAGTACAGCAGAACTGGGTCTCCTACGAGGTGAGCTTAATAAACAAGTTACTAAAATATCTGAGGTAGAAAAATCTGACTTGACTGTGGAAGAAGTTATGTCAACAAAAATATCTGCAGTAGAAAACTCAATGGCAAACATAAGAGAACAAATTAAAATTGAAGTTGAACAGTGCATGAAGATTCAACCAAACCAAATTTCTGAACAGACTGTACCAGTGATCAAGACAGAAAAATACACAGAAAATAAGTTAACAGAGAAAGTCACTTTGCCTGCAGTAGGGACAGTTCATGTCAAAGCTCATACCTTTGACGGAAGCACTCACTGGGCAACGTACCTCCGCCAATTTGAAGCTGGTGCATGCCCAAATAATTGGACAGAAAAAGACAAGGCTGTTTCACTTGTTCTTGCATTAAACGGACCCGCGGCAGAACTACTACAGAAAGTGCCACCTGACAGCCAGAACATCTATGCCAAGTTGATAAAAGCTCTAGAATTACGCTACAGTGATAAACATTTGCGAGAGGTGTACTACGCTCAGTTGAGAACAAGATGACAACGTTCCGGGGAAAGTCTTCAAGAATTTGAAGCAAGTATCGACAGATTGATTAGATTGGCCTATCCTGAAGCACCAGAAGACTTCCGAATAAGGTTTACGGTGCAGACATTTATTGATGGCATCGGAGATTGTGAACTTCAGCAAGTGTTACGAATGGCAAGACACCGAGATAGCTCAGAAGCTCTTGTTCACGCCCTAGAGTTTGAAGCTGCCAAGACAGCGTCCCGCTACATTAATGGGTTTGTGCCATCACGTTGCAGTCAGAAGATCCCTGTATCACATTACCGTTACGATAGGTGCAGAAAAACAGTGTTGTCGGACAAACAATTCAAAAGTTCAAGAGATTCGCAACGATTTGAAAAAGACAGAAGACCGAAATGTTACAACTGTGGAAAACGTGGTCATCTACAGGTAGACTGTTGGGAGAAGAAGATACAGAGAGAAGAGACTGATCGCACCAATTGGAGAAGTAAAGGCCCAGAACAGCACACAGTTTCCACGCTACATAAGATCAGTGGAAACTTGATTGTTAATTGATTTGCGGATGGTTATCCAACATCATTTACAGTTGACACGGGCGCAACAGTGTCCATTGTGCGCCCTGACAGTCTGTAACCGCCATCCTCTAATTAGCTCTTGTACAATACAGACTGTGACTGGAAGCCCCGTCAAGGTGCTAGGAAAGGTAGACGTACGTGTACGCCTGGGTCTTCTTGAGTTTAGCCACCAAATACTCGTTGCAGACATTGTCGATGAAGTGATTCTTGGCACGGACATTATGAATGCCTACGGATTCGTTGTGGACTTAAAAGAGAGAATGTCCTGAAAGTTGGCCAAGAGAAGATAAAGCTTTGCATGGCTAAAATGACAGGGTCTACCAACCATTCGATTAAGCGAGTGGCATTAGTCGAAGAAAAAGTCAACGAGTCTGGTCAAAAGGAAACCTCCCTGTTGCAAGCGGAAATGGAGGAAGAACTAGCAGAGGAAGTACAAATAAGTATAACGACAAAAGAAGTGATTGGAAAGCCAACTATGGGTGTCGAGACAAAACTCTTGCTTGTTCCTGAGCTGATAGAAGCGCCCGAGGGTAAAGTGGCTGAAGATGATGTTACGCAAGAGGTTGTTGACAAGAACCAAACAAACTTGGATCAGCCAGTGGTGTTTAGGTCATCAGTACATGATGCAACGGGAGTGATTCCAGCAAAACTAGTGGTTGAGCGGAAGACTCGCATTCCTGGGAACGTGATGTTCGGATCACACGAGACTGAATTCGAAGAACGGGAGAATTATCTTTCACAAGGACATCCACCTAGATCGCCTGGTCGGGTATTACTTCGGAGACGGTTTGCCAGTTCGGGACGAACAGGCTTAAGGAGGGGGCAGTGTTATGGCATCACAGAACAATCTACGCATTTATAAAATGTGCCAGAAAGAACTCGACGTAAGCGTGTGGTGTACGTGCTACTAGACGCATTTTGCGAGAATTTTCTCGACTGTGCCGGGCTTCGCTCGGGCGCTCAGACTGTGTCAAGGCCGTAGTAATTACGTACTTCACGAGATATAAGACGCAGTTTGGAAGCTTCTAGTGTGTGAGCGTAACTATAAATACATTGGGTAGCGGCCTTAGTTTTCAGTTCAATGCGAGATATTGGTTAGTGCGGTTCGAGAGTATTAGTGCGATATATTTCCAGAGCGGTTCGAGTTATTACGGTGTACGTTCAAGTAGTTATTAGTGAAGTGTTGCGTTTTATATTCGGACGGTATAATTGTAATACAGTTGAGTTTTAATATTAGTGGACATTTTATTGCATATGAACAATTTTCATTTGATTTGTTGTAGACACTGTGTTGTTAATTACGAACTGTTTTACTATAACAATTAAAGGTGTGACTAGTGACTTGATTGGTGTCTTGTGATTATTTTGTTTCCACTGTACCTACGACGATCGAGTAGACCGTCGTAACAATACCTTTTAAAATAAGTCAATTAAGAAGAAAATGTAGTAAAATGTATACGGTTTAATAAGGCAGATTAAGTGAAAGTTTTATGTGATTTAATGTAATTCCAAGCAGGGAGTATTTTATTAAATAAGTGTAAGAATATTTCCTAATTCTGGCTCTAGGATAACAAATATTATCCAATGACAAAAGAAGCAATGGTTGTTAGGGCAACAAAATGCAAGATATCTTGTTGATTTAGACATTCAATTGTTATACATAAACGAGGACAGTTCAATCATTATAAATCTCGAAAAAACCACGAAACCTCATGAATAAAATTATAATAAATCCAAATTAATATATAATCACTGATTGAAAAGACGGATTGGACGGCTCCCGAGACCATTACTTCGAGAATATCAAATACCTATTAACAAAATTCGAATAAAAAAATTAAAAAAAATAAATTAACTAAACCTACTATCAAATGAGTAATAATGGAAACCATAAATGAATGAAGATAACCCAGACCTGGAGAAGTCGAAGTGAATAAATACCATACAACAAAAAATTAAAGAGAATTAAATTTACCTACCGAACCTCACTTTTAACAACAGAGCAAGAACTTAATACTACACTAATTCCATCGGGACCTGTGACCACCAGAAACGAAAAATCAGCGAAGATCAAGAACTGAACTTTCCGTTACATCCTGGGACACTAACACCAACTTTTATTGAGAAGCTGGAGGTGGATATATTCCAGCCATTCTTCATCACTCGTCGATCTGTCATCGTTATTGGAACATGGCCTTCGAGTATCTTGTAAACGCTGGGTAAAAAACCTGCTTATGTTGATACTTTATATAATAAGATTTTAATTTAAATTGTAATACCTAGTAACCTGAATTTGCATTACCTGGCCTTACTAATAGTTAAAAGAACTACATGTACCCTGAGATAAAAGACAAACTGAAAATTATAATTAAATTGTAACATCTAAACAAGAGTTCAATAACAAATCGATTCTGTATTGTAGGATCGATATGATGTTTTAATAGTCGGAGAGAGCAACTGTTGGAATTTTAAAATAATGTAAAATAAAGAATCCTTCTTGTATTGACGATTTTGTGTTATTGTAGAATAATTATTGTATTTCGAATAGGGTGTATTTTACAGGGAAAGAAAGTGATAAAAGCGTCAAGTGGAACGACTTAACCTATAATAACGAGTCAATCGCCAATAACAGCGCTCGTTTGCAGACAGCTGGTGAAGACGGGAGAATAGAGAACTAACTTACTCTCTGCGCTACTCTCTTTCCAATTTAAATAATACATACTGACTAGGGTTGGAGAAAATTATCGAATTATTCACTATAATAACTGTAATATAGTGTTTTTTCTCTGGTAAACCACTTAATAACCACTTAACACAGGTCTATGGTCAATAACCGAATAATATCAAACACTTAATAAATAATTAACATTTTATAATTATCATTGATTTACAGGAGTGATAATATTATACTTATAAGATTATTTATATTATAAATATTTGGGCTTAATTAGGCGAGAGAAAGAAGTAACAAATACACACAGAAGAAAGTTGTTACAAATTGACGCCGACAGTGTGGCGTTTAAACATTCTCAAATATAATTAATAAAGTAACAGAGATCTCATAACCAAAGAAGGTTTTTACAGTATATTTGCAATATATTTCTCCAGGGCATTATTTTGTAAATAATTAGTGTAAGCAGAATAAGGCGAATAGTTGTAAATACTTAGTGCGTGAAAGAACAGGAATATACATGCGGTGGCCTGTCTGCGTACACCTGCCCAATGGAATTGTTTACAAGTGTAAACATCGTTTGTGTGTCTGTGTGTGTATGCCAGTATTGCCAGTTCCGACCTGCATTGAACCACGTTAGGGGAGATGTCTTGTGTACAAATGAATTGTTGGTTTTTATTACTAAATCAGGTATTGACAGGAATAAATTAATTAATAAATATGATTTTACCTGTTGCCAAAGACACACCACAATTCTAAGAACACCATTAGATTAAGGACATTTAAACCCATATGGTGATGCAAAATTATTGCATAAAAGTGCAATAATAAAGACATCATATAAATTAATGTTAATTACTACCATAATCAACTACTAATTTCTGAGTGAGTTATATGTAAATGACAAGTGAAAAATTCCGAAGACAGTCCAACCACTCGCCTAAAGATAAAGTTTACATGATCACAAAAAGGGACTAAAAAGTGATCAGTAAAAAAACGACGCTACACTCGAATTGACAAAATTTAACATGTCAGTTTACCATCTACTATAAATGCCTCCAGCAATTTTGAATGAAGTCAGACTCAAGAAAGTTTCATACACCATCACTATATCCATCTGTTGATTGACGTGAATTCATCATCATCACCATCATCTGCAATATACCATGATTGATGGAGGAGCACCAGATCATTATCCACAACAGGCTATAGAGTACCGAGAACGTATCAGCATCATCATCATCGTCATTGTCATCATTCAGGAGGCACAAACATACATGTACACACGCAACAGTAACTTCAACAATACGCAGGTGAACAATGAACAATTATATTTTTGTGCAAAGAACTCATAAGGAACAGAATATGAGATAGTAAAGTGTTACGGCATCACAGAACAATCTACGTGTTTATCGAACGTTCCAGAGAGATCCAGAATGTAAGCGTGTGGCGTACGTGCTTGTAGACGCATTTGCGAGTGTCCTCGATGCCGCTAGCCATGTGGACTGTGTCAAGGCCGCAGTTAATTATGTAGTTCATACGGACGCTAAGACGCAATTAGGAATCATCTAGATATTCGACTGGCTATAAATACCAGTACTCAACGACGTTCAAGTCAGTATTAGTGCGAATTATTGACCGTGCAGTTCAAGAGTTATAGTAGCATTATTACTGTGCGCGTTCAAGTGGTTATTAGTTGAGTGTTGTGTTTTATAATCGGACAGTATATTGTAATACAACTGAGTTTTAATATTAGCGGACATCTTATTGCGTGTGAACAATTTTCATTTGATTTGTTGTAGAGACTGTGTTATTAATTACGAACAGTTTAACTGTAAAAATTAAAGCTGGTGATTAGTGACTTAATCGGTGTCTTGTACTTATTTTGTTTCCACTGTACCTACGACGATAGAGTAGACAAATGTAACAGTGGTGTCAGAAGTGGGATAGAACGGTTAACAGTGGAAACAGTAGACACTTTGTACAAGACAAGTGTAATTCGTGATTAATCGGAAACATGGATCCCAGTCAGATGATGGAAGCTTTACAAACACTGCTGCGGCAGACACAAGAAGAAGCAGAAAAACGACAGGATGAGAAACGCAGACAGGAGGCGGAAGAGACAAAAGAAGAACGAAGACAAGAAAGAGAAGAACCAGAGGAACGTCAGAAAGCACTAATGCTTGAAACAGAAGAAAGACAAAAAGAAGAACGGATGCGTAAAATAGAAGACATCAAGGGGTTAATACACGAGCAAAAGCAGACACAAGAACAAACCGCTGCAGAGTTGGGTCTCCTACGAGGTGAGCTTAATAAACAAGTTACTAAAATATCGGAGGTACAAGAATCAATTACATTAAAAATAGCTGAAGTAGAAAAATCTGCCTCGAGTTTTGAAGAATCGATGTCCAATAAAATAGCTGAAGTAGAAAAATCAGTCACGAGTGTGGAAAAAGCTATGTCAAAAAAATTGAAGACTCGATTACAAATATAAAAGAGCAGATTAAAAATGAAGTCGAGCAATGCCTGAAGTTACAACCAAAACAACTTTGTGAACAGACTGTACCAATTATAAACACAGAAAATAAGTCAATAGAGAAGGTCACCTCGCCTGCGGTTGGGACAGTTCATGTCAAGGCCTCAACCTTTGATGGAAGCACGCACTGGGCGACGTATTTATGCCAATTCAAAGCTGCTGCATGCGCAAATAATTGGACAGAGAAAGACAAGGCAGTCTCACTCGTTCTCGCATTAAAAGCACCCATGGCAGAACTACTATAGAAAGTCCCACCTGACAAAAGAACATCTATGCCGAGTTGATAAAAGTTCTAGAATTACGCTACGGTGATAAACATTTGCGAGAGGTGTACTACGCTCAGTTGAGAACAAGACAACAACGTTCCGGGAAGAGTCTTCAAGAGTTTGAAGCAAGTATTGACAGATTGATTAGATTGGCCTATCCTGAAGCCCAGAAGACTTCCAAATAAGGTTTGCGGTGCAGACATTTATTGATGGCATTGGAGATTGTGATCTTCAGCAAGTGTTACAAATGGCAAGACACCAAAATAGCTCAGAAGCTCTTGTTCATGCCTTAGAGTTTGAAGCTGCCAAGTCAGCATCCCGCTACATTAATGGGTTTGTGCATCACATTGCAGTCAGAAGATCCCTGTATCACATTGTCGTTACGATGGGTGCAGAAAAACAATGTTGTCGAACAAACAATTCAAAAGTTCAAGAGTCGCAACGATTTGAAAAAGACAGAAGACCGAAATGTTACAACTGTGGAAAACGTGGTCATCTACAGGTAGACTGTTGGGAGAAGAAGATACCGAGAGAAGAGAATGATCACACCAACTGGAGAAGTAAAGCCCCAGAACAGCACAGTTTCCACGCTACATAAGATCAGTGGAAACTTGATTGTTAATGGATTTGTGGAAGGTACACCAACATTATTTACAGTTGACACGGGCGCAACAGTGTCCACTGTGCACCCTGACTTAGTCAGCAACCGCCAGCCTCTAATTAGCTCTTGTACAATACAGACTGTGACTGGAAGCCCCGTCAAGGTGCTAGGAAAGGTAGACGTACGTTTACGCCTGGGTCTTCTCGAGTTTAGCCACCAAATGCTCGTTGCAGACATTGTCGATGAAGTGATTCTAGGCACGGACAATATGAATGCCTACGGATTCATTGTGGACTTAAGAGAGAATGTCCTGAAGGTTGGCCAAGAGAAGATAAAGCTTTGAATGGCTAAAATGACAGGGTCTACCAACCATTCGATTAAGCGAGTGGCATTAGTCGAAGAAAAAGTCAACAGGTCTGGTCAAGAGGAACCCTCCCTATTGCAAGTGGAAATGGATGAAGAACTAGCAGAGGAAATACAAACAAGTGTAACGACAAAAAAAGTCATTGGAAAGCCAACTATGGGTGTCGAGACAAAACTCTTGCTTGTTCCTGAGCTGATAGAAGTGCCCGAGGGCAAAGTGGCTGAAGATGAGGTTACGCAAGAGGTTGTTGACAAGAACCAAACAAACGTGGATCAGCCAGTGGTGTTTAGGTCATCAGTACATGACGCAACGGGAGTGATTCCAGCAAAACTAGTGGTTGAGCGGAAGACTCGCATTCCTGGGAACGTGATGTTCGGATCACACGAGACTGAATTCGAAGAACGGGAGAATTATCTTTCACAAGGACATCCACCTAGATCGCCTGGTCGGGTATTACTTCGGAGACGGTTTGCCAGTTCGGGACGAACAGGCTTAAGGAGGGGGCAGTGTTATGGCATCACAGAACAAGCTACGTGTTTATCGAACGTTCCAGAGAGATCCAGAATGTAAGCGTGTGGTGTGCATGCTTGTAGACGCATTTGTGAGAGTGTTCTCGATGCTGCCAGCTGTGCGGACTGTGTCAAGGCCGCAGTTAATTACGTAGTTCATACGGACGCTAAGACGCAATTAGGAATCGTCTAGATATTCGACTGGCTATAAATACCAGTACTCAACGACGCTCAAGTCAGTATTAGTGCGAATTATTGACCATGCGGTTCGAGAGTTATCGTAGCGATATTACTGTGCGCGTTCAAGTGGTTATTAGTTGAGTGTTGTGTTTTATAATTGGACGGTATATTGTAATACAATTGAGTTTTAATATTAGTGGACATCTTATTGCATGTGAACAATTTTCATTTGATTTGCTGTAGAGACTGTGTTTTAATTACGAACTGTTTAACTGTAAAAATTAAAGCTGGTGATTAGTGACTTAATTGGTGTCTTGTACTTATTTTGTTTCCAGTGTACCTACGACGATAGAGTAGACAGTCGTAACACTTAAAGACTTAAATGTAAGTAGTATAAACATTCAGAGTAAAAGACGTACAGTGGAAATCGGTTAACACGAAATGACGGGGACCAGTTATTTTTTTCGTGTAAACCGAATTTCGCGTTAAGCGAACAAAAAGTGAAACAAAATGAGGAAGTGAACAAATAGTGTACTGTAGATTATTTATTGTACTGTCTAGTAAAATGCAACAAATACAACCTTTTATTTATCCTCATGGTTTATTATTGTTAATTTTTCTTAAAATTATTATTAGCTGTTCTAAATTTAGTCCTATGATTTAGGTTTTCTTATAGACTACTGTATGTCTTTCAACTTTACCGTAGTTTTCGTGTTTATCTTTATTTAAAATAATCTGTTATTTTCTTTTGCACACAATTTAGCACTATTTTATTTTCAACAAATTGTTCTAATTTATCAACGTGTTCAAACATTTCACCTTCCGAGTTGGCTTCAAAATATCGACGAACACGGCTCAGCAACGAAAGCATATCGGTAGCGGTAGGAACATTTTCACTACCATTTTCCGTGTCAAGTTTGTCGTCACTATCATCACCTTCACAGTTGTCAACTTGCACTGTTTCCACGATATCGGTATCTGTTCATACGGGAGCCGTAGTTACGTTCTCGTCGACAGTCACGTACTCATTTAGAGAAATTGAAACATTTAATACAGATGACAAATGATTAAACATTTCAGATAGTGTAGGATCAATTTCATTTTCTTCGGGTTGTTCAGTTTCTGAATTCAAAATGAATCAAGCATGAGCGAAACAATTTTGAATTGTTGTAGGCGTCACGAGGTTCCACGCTGTTCTTAACAAGTTACAAGCATCCAGAACATTTACACAGAAATCTTTTTTCCCCTCAATAGTGGCCAAGTATTTCCACAGAAGTAACTTTCTGTACTGAAATTTTAAATTTTGAATAATACCTTGATCACAAGGTTGTAGGACACTAGTCGTGTTCGGTGGTAGAAAAACAAGTTTAATTGCCATCAATTTTAGGTCACATGGGTGGGCAGGACAGTTGTCAATAATTAACACAATTTTCCTCTTCTGAGAAGTGAAATGTTTTTCTAACGAAACCAGCCATTCGGTAAAAATTTTAGACATCATCCACGCTCGTTTGTTAGCTCTATATTCTACTGGCAACTTTTTAACATTTTTAAAACAGCGCGGCTTTAAACTTTTTCCTATAACAAGTAACGGAAGTTTTTCTGACCCATCAGCATTGCAACCTACCATCACTGTCACTCTCTCTTTGGACTTTTTACCACCAGAGCACTGCTCCTTTGAATGAAAGTGTTTTATCGGGCACACAACGGAAAAATAGTCCTGTTTCATCGGCGTTGAAAATATCCTTACGTGCATAGTCTTTTAAAATTGCCGGCAGCGTAGATTGCAACCACGATGATGTCATTTCTTGTGACACCTGTCTTGATTCGCCACAGATGTTTTTAAAGGTTATGCCATTTCGTTTTTTAAACCTTTCTAGCCAGCCAGGATTTGCAGTGAAATTTAAGTTCATCTGTTCAGCAAAAATGTTTGCTTTCTCCATCAGTAGTGGTCCAGAAATAGGAGCATCTTGTGATCTTGCTTGCTTAAACCAAACAAGAAGAGCAGCCTCTAAGTTTTCGTGGTTTGCCTTACGGAAACGTTTTCTGCCTGGTTCAAACTTGCCCGACTCATACAGTTCTAAAGTTTTATCTCTATTTTTTATAATCGTGGATAACGTCGAGTTTGGTAAACCGAATGTTTTACAGATTTCTGTTTTAGTTCGAATTAACAGCTTGGAGGAGTTCAACTTTTTTTTCTAAAGAGAGGGCACTTTGTTTACGCACTTTCTTCTACATTTTACTTCCGGACTGCAAAAACGAAATTTACGAAAGCGTAACTTCACTTAACACGTACACGTCACACGCTTAACGTCACTTAACTGGCTGTAAAAGACTAAGAAGTTTGTACAGTAAAAAAGTAAACAGTTAATCCTCACAACTGAGTAAACTTTTTACAATAAAATGTTATCGGTACCGTACCGCAAACTTTACCACCGCTGTACACGCACAGAATACAACTGAACTGAACTCACCACACCCTATAGAGTAGGTAGTTAATGTAAGCGATAACGGTTTATTTGCGGTCAATGAAGAACACATTTGGTGCTGAAGGAGAGGCTATGGTTTCTCGTAAACAATGGTACACTGTATACAGTACGTACTGTAAATAGAACTTGGTACTGAAGACAAAACAAAACAGGTAGACAAAACAAACTATGGTCACTGCCTGCTCTTTCTCTTTTAGAGATGAAGAATGGATTCCTTTACATCATCGAAAACAAGCTTTTGGGCGTACTTGTGTGGCTTTATTTTGTATGCAGTTACTTAAAAGCCAGCCAAAAAAAAATTATTTTTAACAAAAATTTTTCGTGTTAACCGATATCTTTCAGGTAAACAGGTTAACCGTACAAATAATACACTGTACATAACAAATGGCGATCGGTACCCGAGTGGTATTTCGTGTTAACCGATATTTTGTGGTAACCGTTTTCGCGTTAAACGATTTCAACTGTAATTGTAAATTGTTGTTAAAAATAATAATTTTATTTTGTTTAATTTTACAAATTGGATGTGTCATTAGAAATCATAAATATTCTTAAAGTATATGTTATATTTTATTAAGAGATTAATAGCAACAATTCAGTTTTATTTTAGTAAAGTTAATATTATTTTTATAAATGAGTTGCTATTTTAATAATGATTCAAAGTCAGATACCCATGCAATATAATTTTATAATTCGTTCACCATATATGTTTAGATATTTAAGACTGAAATGTTATTAATCTATGCTGAATAGCAAAGATACATTCTGTTTTCAGAGTGTACCCTTATAAAAGAGAATATTTTAAAATTTTAGTCTCAAATTTTAATAATCAATTAATTTTCTTTGCAACATTTAATAAACCGTTGATTGATTCTGTTACTATGTTTTAATTAATTATTTCATGTCATCAATGTCTCACTCCTCTTATTAAAAATACGTTTATTGTGCAACCACATATACTTAACACAATAAACACAAAAATCCTATGACCTTGCCGGTGTTTAACAGTATATACAGTAGAGTCTCGCTTATCCGACATAAACGGGCCGGCAGAACGTCGGATAAGCGAAAATGTCGGATAATAGGGAGGTGTTCAGAAAAAGCCTATTAAACGTCAAACTATGTTATAATTTCAAACTATGTTATAATTTTACACATTACGAACCTAATAATCATGTTTTACAACAAAACAACAGAAAAAAGTAACTGAAAAAATTAACTTGCAGTTACAGAATTGTCTGAAGTTAAATACAGTTAAAAAGTTCAGTCCTGTGATTTAAAGATTTTTTGATAGTCGTCTGCTTTCCTACGAGTGCTGTTTCTTCGCTGCCAAGTCTCGCCATCTTTGCAGCATCATTATGTAGATTCCTGTAGCTTCTTCTTGTTGCTCAATGTATTTAATTGCAGTTTCTAGAGCCTTAACTCTGTCGTTATGTGAAATTGTGAGAGGCTCAACAGTTGGTGCTTGATCTTGAGCTTCAATTTCGTTGTCATCGCAACTGACAAGAGCGACAATTTCTCCATCAGTTACATACTGATCATCATCCTTCATCCAACTTTCGATTTCTTGCAAAGATGCATCCTCACATCCAGGGATACGTTGCACTAAAGGTAGAATGGTTTCTTCGGTTTCATCTGTCCTTTCCGTTTCCATACGTTCATCTCGCCTAGCAGCTTCTTCCATGATTTGGCAATTGTTGGAGCCCTTACGTCAGCCCAGGCCCTTGCAACCCAATAAGCAACATCCTTTACATTGATGCATTTCAATTTTTCAGTCATGTCTTGTCCTTCTTCAATTTCTTCTATCACTGTGGATAGTAACTTCCTGCAATAGTTCCTTTTTATCGTTTCCAAAACGCCCTGATCCATAGGTTGGCATATGGCGGTTACATTGGGAGGCAGAAACATTGCCTTAATGTCACCATCTTGAAACTCCTCTGCATCAGGGTGCGTTGGAGCAATACTACCAACAAAACTGCTTTCCTGGATAAATTATTTTCTTTCAAAAACTTTTCTGTTGAAGGAATGAATTCCTTAAAAACTAGTCTTTGAAAATTTAACTGCTCATCCATGCGCTTTTCTGACTAGTATTTTACAGGAAGAGCGTTTTTTGAAACTGTTTTAAAGGCTCTAGGATTTTTGGACTTTCCAATCATTGCAAGGTCCATTTTGAGGTTTGCTGTAGCATTGCTGCATGCTAAAATAGTCAGCCTTTCCTTACTACACTTGTAGTCAGGGGCTGCCGCTTCAGTTCTAGCTGCAAGACTCTTACTAGGTAACATTTTGTAATTAAGGCCTGACTCATCACAGTTAAATATCTGATCACCCGTTAGGCTTTCAGTTTCAATAAATTCCTGAAATCTTTTCTTGAATGCTTCCATTTCTTCAAAATTCGATGATAGTTTTTCACCACAAACACTTAACTGACGGATACCGTAGCGTTTCTTCCATCAGTCGAGCCAACCGACACTTGCTGTGAAATCTGGGTCCCCTTCATTGAATTCATTACGAAAATACGCCTTTTGCTGTAAAATAGGCCCTGAAATGGGCACACCTTTGTCCCTGAACTGTGTAAACCAAATATACAAAGCTTCACTAACTTTTTCACAGTCACATTTTTTCATAGTTTTTCTTTCTTTTAATGCACCCTCCGTAACTCTTGATGCACACCATTTTTCTATTTCTATTCGTTTTTTTCCAGTCTCCTACTGTTACCTGTCCAACGCCAAAATCATCAGCTACCTTCTGCATTGTCTCTCCCTTGTCCAGTCTCTTGATTGCCTCAAGTTTCTGTTCCATCGATACAACAACTTTCTTTCTTTTCGTCGCCATACTTGCGTAAATTTCAACTTTTAAACAACACAACAACGTTTGTCAAATTAACACAATCCCCATACAATGATAAACTGCACTGCACTGAGTAGTGAGTTGTGACAGTGAGTGAGTGAGGGTGGGGCAAATGACAGACACATGAGACATAGTGTAGACTGTACAGTCGGGGTAACTAATTAGCTGCGGTAGAGTCGGGAGCAACAAAAAACAGACTACGCTCACTCTCACAACTTGCAGTTCTTGTTGGCGATTAATGCGTTTTTTTGTTGTTGTTTTTTTTTGCAGTGGGACGTCGGATAATACGGAATGTCGGATAAGCGAAGGTCGGATAAACGAGACTCTACTGTAGTTGCGTTGGGTACATGGACAGAAGTGTATTCATTTTACAAAATTTGTAATGTTGAAAAACACACACACACTAAATTTAAATTTAAAAGAGTAACTTAGAAAACTAATGCAGACCTTCAGAATTTGAAACAACAGTTTATAATTACTAGTGTATACAATAATGTCTGCTTTACAATTGTTATTTCACTGAAAGTATACTAGTTTTCAGGGGTTTTGTAATGTTTCTGATAACTGAAAAACTTTCAAATACAGAAATTTACCTAATCTGGAATCATATTTTGTAAAAATTGTAACCAAAATCTGAATAGAACCTGCAGTTTTAGAATTTTCAAAATTTTGGGACATGAGAGTCTGAAAAGGGATACAAAATTTAGAAAAAATATAAAAATCCAGCAGAGGGTCAAATTAAAAGGAATTTAAATCCAAATCAGAAATATCATTAACTACAAAAATTATTTAAATATAGGAGCAACACAGGCCAAAGACACTTAAAATTTTAATAAAATTGTCAGTTTTTATGTGTGGTACCATAGAATACAAATACAGTACCTTCAATAATTTGACAGAATTAATATCTCTCAACGCTCCTTTTAATTGTGGATTACCTTCAAAAAATTTGTAAGCTAGGTTTAAAAAGTATTAGATACAGGCTTATAGATGTCTATGTAAACATTCATAAACTAAAAAGCTACGACTATATATTATTTATCATTTAGGCATTATGATTATAAATTTAACTAAAAAACACAATGCAGTTCTTTCGAGTTTTCAGTGTTTATTACACAACTTTCTGCTTTAAAGCTGTAATTTTTAATAAAAAGAAAAGAGTAATCAGGGTTTTCATAATTCTTCTAATAATTTGAAAATTATCTAATATGAAATTTACCTAACAATAAATGTATTTTGTTCAAAACAGTCAGCGAATTCTGCAGCTCACATAACTTGCTAGCTATTTTACCTTTTAATCCTACAAACATTTATTGAACAAGTGAAGTAGGTTCTCAGTTTTAACTTGACCCTATGGCAGTTGTCTGTCCATCTATTTGGGGTATGTCTCACCATAACTTTTGAATGCATCAACCAATTTTCATAAAAATTAGCATGCGAGTCTATTCTTTTACCCTATAGAGCCCTAGTGTTTTTGAGACTGATCCCCAAAACCTGTGGAAGGCAACAATGTGAGGGTCAAAATTGTGAAAGAAAAATCAATGTGAGGTATCAAATTAAAGATAATTTTAACAAAGACCTGAATATAGTGTTCTTTTTTTTATTTTAAAATTCTGGGATGCTAGGGCTCAATAAGTTGGCCAAATTTTGATAAAATTGTAAAAATCCAAGTAGGGAATCATATTAATGAGAATTTTAACCACAATCTGAATATAGGGTACAGTTTTGGAAATTTCATAATTTAAGACTTCAGGACTCCAAAAAAATTATCAAATTGAAAAAAAATTTTAAATTCCAGTTGGATGTAGGACTAAAGGAAATTTTAACCCAAATCCAAATGTGAGTTTATTCAATATAAACATTTTTTAACTTTGGGGCACTCAGTGTCAAAAATGGAATTTCTAATTTTAAGAAATTGTAAAAGTCTACATGGGTGGATTAAGTTAAGAGGATCATTCAAAAGACCTATTTAGCATCTTTAATAATTTGACATATCTGGCATCTTTCAACAATCCTAGCAAATTTTGGATCACCTTCAACAAGTTTGTAAGCTACGCGAAAAAAAAAAGTTTTAATATTGTTATCAGTTATGTATATGTGTGAAAAGCACTAGATATAGTTTTTAAAATCTCTTTTTATTAGACATATCCCTTTAGATACCTACAGAAACATACTTAACTTAAACGCTAGGGATAAATTTAACCCATTTAAGCATTATACATGTAACTAAAAAACCAATGCAGTACTTGAATTTTGCAGTATTTGTCATTTCTAGTGTTAATTGTTTGATGTTTTCTTTACAATTGTTATTTTACAAAAAATGTATTAAAGTATTCAGGGTTTTCATATTTTTTCTGATAACTGGACCATTTTTCTAATATTGAAATTTACCTAACACTAAATATATTTTGTTCAAAATTGTGAGTTCTGCAGTTTAGGGAGCTGATTAGTTAAATGGATTCTAATTTTAAAATTAAAAACAGCAAATAACAAAGAATTATACTTTCAGCAAAGTCACATAAACCCTTTGGCTCAATGAAGTGACATAAATTAATCATACTCAACTATTACTTCAACCAAGTAAATGCATAATGAATTACAATCCAATCTCAGTAATATGAAACAAAAAAGTTTTGTCTTTTATATTACAAGCTTCTTTGGTGCACCCAAGTACAAGTTCACAGGCTATAATGTAGTCATGTATTCAATCAGCTACCATATAAATGAAACATTGTATCACAGAACATTTATTATATTAAAAAAATCACATTACAATACAAAATATTCACTTAAATTCAACCCCCAATTCTGAAACAAACTACAGAACTTTTGTCACCAAGCATTTTCTTCCTTTCTTTCTATAAATAAAGATTGTAAACACGCTGTAGAAAAGATTAACTAACCTACTACTAATTTTTAAAAAACCAGATAGTTTTGTTCATCTCAAATTATTAGATACCCTCTTTCAAATCTGTAGCAGCTTGATGTCCACATCCACAATAACTGAACAAAGAAATGTTCATTAGCAAACATGTGATATCACAAACATGTAATGTTTTGTGATTCATGTCCATCATAGAACAAAAATGTCTTGTATCATCTCTACCTAGAGGATATAGTTGGAAGATGAATTGTGTTAACACATCACTTCCAATAACTGGGCACTCATATGTGGCATGATAAGAACATTGAACTTGAGAATGCAAAAACTGTTACCAAATGACAGAGTAACAATTTTTGAAACTGTAAGAAAAAATCCTGCAGTGTTCCACACTGACAACAAAGAAGTTATCTGAGACTTAAAAACCATGTGAGTGTATGTGCAATAATGTGTTTTCAATGTACAGCCAATTAAAGAAGCATAGTTGTAAGAGGTGATAAAAACTCCCTCTAAAAGAACCCCTAAAGTGGATCATGGACTTCTTCAAACTTGGCAATTCCCTCAAAACAATTTCAATTCCACCTGAGTTTTAACTTCATGACCTGGAGAAATCTTTACATCTTCACCTTACCCATGAAGGTAAAAATTTTTCTATATGAGATGTCTATTTGGGCCATTAAAACAAAACTTTAAATACTTATAATAATAATGTTATTTTCAGTTCCACTGACACAGGTACTGACACAATTTTGCAGACATGTGGCATATGAGGCACAAGACCTTTTATTAAACTCTAAAATACATGAAAACAATAAATTAAATCAACTGAACAAAGTACATAAAAGGATCTCAACAATACAAACCTGTGTATATTTTAAATCATAAAATAAAATAAACTTTTTAACTTACAAGTACTATATTATTGAATATGTTTTGTAAAAACATATAAAGTATAAACAAAATTATGTAATAATTTTATGTAAAAAAGGACCATGTACATGATCAAGTACATGTACAAGATCATGTAAAACAACAACAGATATCTGAAAACTACAGGCCATTGTGTGGTATCATAATACAGTTATAAAACATTAAAGATACCATGTACGACAACTGTAAACAGGACCACTATCCATTATTCACAAATAATTGTCAAGAAGCATTTTGGGAACAACAAGGGCAATATAATGTGTTTAGTTTATAGTCAACATGAAGTTGTGACATACCACTCTAGACAAAATGGAAAAACATACACACTGTAGCATAAGCAACTTGAAAAAACACAGTGTACAAGAAAATATTGACACAGAGAATGGCCTCAGCAATATACACATTTCAAATTCCTCTTGAACTCTTTCAGGTATCTATGAAGAAAATTATGTTAATGATTTGTATACATTATCCCAACCAAAACACTAATATTTAGATAAATTTTTTTAATGTTTTATTTTTGTCTAAATATTAGTATTCTGGTCAGCATAATATACACAAATTATTAGTGATCCTGTGATATAGACAGCAAACACAAAAATATGTTCTTTACATTATACAACTAACTGATGTAAATTATCATAGTTACACGAATTTTTCCATGCTGTGGTGTGTCTGAAGATTACTCCTAAGAACTGAACAAACTAAAAATTACATTTATATTTCTACGGAAGGTAATTCACAATCAAGTAACATAAAGAAGAAATTATGTAAAACTTTTATTTTCTTCAAGGTACTATCACTACAAAAAAATGCATTTAAAAAAAAAATAAGTTCAACACTTATGCATCTATCATCACCACCACCACCACCATTTATGTATTTATCATCTCATTTCAGGGTGCATTTATGAGGGGACAAACGGGACCCCCCCCCCCAGAGTGTTAAAAAAGGTGACGAGGAGTTTTGTTAATCTCTTATTTTTTCCAGTTGTGTAGGCTAACATAGTAGTAACTCTTTTTTTAAATATACAGTGAAAACTCATTTACTTTATAGCATCTGCATATGTTTGAAATATGAAATATAAGAAAATAAATTCAGCAAGTCCAGAAGAAGTTGTTTATGCTCTGGAACAGACTACTCTAAAACATTTAAAACGTTTCAAACAGTGAATTTTTATGTATAATTTTTTTTTACCTTTTTTTTCAATTAAAACTGTAGGCCTAGTTATCATGTTTAAACATAAAATGTCAATAAATATCCTGTAAACAATGTTTCAATACCGTGTATTATTATATTGTATTATTATCGTTGATTACTTTAATGGAATTGATTTCAGGATGATATCACGGTTTTCAGCCACTTTGAAGTTTGTAATATTGATTAATCTTAAATTGTTTTTTCTGTTGTATGAAGCTGTCATAACTGAACCACCACCCTCAAGACCAAATTCTAGATACGCTACTGCTCATTTCCATTGTCTACAGGTAGCCCTCCTCCCCTCACCAAAGTCCCTAACGTCATTTATACTAGAAAAAATTTGAGTTTTATTCAACGTACTTACACAAAAACTGACTAGCCTACAAGCCTACTTATTAACCTGATAAATAAATAGACAAACACTCATGATTTACAAAAATCTTATTCTTAACAAACCATAACTTACATGACATTTTAGAACATTTGTATTAAATGTACGCTGGCATGTATCCACAAAGCACAAAGCAGTTGCTTCAATAATCAGTGCTGTTACAGAATCGGTCCCAGAGGGTTGTAATATGGGAAGCTGTACAAATCCACGATAATCTGGACCTTTATCACGCACTCGCACTGAGAATATCTGAAATCATTATTTACACGTTACTATACAAACACAAATTTTTATGGAGTATTTCAATGTAATTATAATATATATAAATAGTACACTCAAAGCAATAAAAAATACCTGAACAGTCCTGGAGTAAATTATAGTAAGTTAAATTTGATATGATTTCATGAAAAACAAAAAACTACAACCTTCACATTCTATTACCTCAATTGTACTAACTTTAAAAAAATAATGAATGAATGAATGTGCATGCACATATTTCCACACATGTGAAACACACACACGTGCACACATGTGCACATTCATTAATGTGGGCATGAATGTGTTTGTTGTGCACTCCATGCTTTTACTTACAAATCATAAATATAAAATATTAACTGCACTTTACCATGATAGGACACCAAACATGATCCAACAGGCCAGCAAATATGATGACACACCAAAACCACTAATTCTATCAAAGTAAACAGTCACAATGACCTTATCAACTATTAATTACTTACTGGCATAATAGTTTATTATTCTTGTATAAATTTCCATTTAGTTCTCACATTGTTTAACAGAAAAAAATGCTTTATACAACTTTGTAACAGCATTTAAAGAATCAAACATAATATTTTCTAGGCTACATCTCAGTTACTCAGTATAAGACAAAGAGCCAATACAAAATCTAACTATACTGAATACAACTTGAACTCCTTCCTCCCACAGAGGCCAATAGAAAGCTGACAGATGTTTTTGAATGCTGAGATGTGCTGTAGAAGTAAGAAAGAATCCCCATTTAATCAATGACAAGAAAGGGGATGTAACAATTTGTTGTCTCACTCACACACTAACTTTCTCTACCACACAGTCACTTCACAAAAAAATGTGCATGCTTTTGACTTGAAATTAACATTTTAAGTTTATTGATTATGTTTACACATACTCATTTCTTTTGAAAGCAAAAGTCAATTACAGTTTTTGATATACAGTGGATTCCACTTTATCAGGAAACACTGGGACTGTATCAACTTAGCCCAATTAAATGGCTGTCCCTATTAACAGAAGTCTCTACAAAGGAAGCAAGTGTACTCGATAACAAAAAGTGAAACACAACTAGTCATTATAGTAAACACCACAATTATAAACTTTATAATTAATCGAGCATATGTCAGACATACAACAATATCTAATGCTATACTATAATTATAGCATAATGAAATAACACAAGTAGGTCTATTTCAAAAAAAAAAAATAAGTCACATACGTGTGTTATTGTTTTTAAAAAATTCGTCCTGTTTGTCTTTTCTTTTTAATGCTTGCAGTTCTACAAAGTTTGAATCAAATTCCAATTCTTGTAAAGGGCTGTTTTCATTGCTTCTTACATAAAATATCGCTCAAGCTCAGCTACAAACTACTCGCATCATGCATTGTTACACACTAAATTACTGGTTCATCTTCATCATCATCTTCGTCCGCTGCATTTACACCTACTACAATCAATTCTAATATGGCATAATCACATTCTTTGTTTTCATTACAACATTTTATACTTTCATCTATCTCCATAAATTCTTAATGATTTTCAATTTGTTGTAATAAACAGCTTGTGTCTTCATCCGAAACAGTTGCCTCTAGCAGCAAAAGACTCACTGGTTGACCAATGGAAAACCACAATGGACAAAGCAATTTTGAATTGTTGTCACACTTACTTTTTGCCAACTGTTTGCCACAAACTAATCATCGCACTGACCTCTGTAGATGTGGAGGATAAAGTTGAAACGTTTTCTTCTATTTTGAGAAGAATGTGATCCACTAATTTACTGTTGTAAATTAATTTAAAATTTGTATTAACCCCAAGCCATTTGGTTGAACCTGGCTCATAGTATTAGGTGGTAAAAATTCAACAGTAATGTTTTTCAAACAATCTATGCTTTGATGTAGACCTACATCAAAGTTTTCTGTAAGCAGAAAATTTTCCTTTTTTTTTAACTCCGTGTCCCAAAACATAAGCCACTTCTATAAAATTGGGCTTATCACCCAAGAAACACTGATGAATCGATAAAGTATCCATTCTGATTCATTTAACACGACGAGGTTTAGCCAACTTGCTATCATGAGCAACTTGCACTTATCACTTTCAAACATATTTGTACAAAACAGCATAGTGACACGGTCCATTCAATTTTTTTAATGCTGATAAATCTGGGGGTGTATACATGGAGAACCACTTTGTGTGACTCGATAAAACAAATTGGTTCCATCAGCATTTTAAATATCATCCACCGAAAATTTCAGGATTGCTAATTTGGGTGCTATTAATCTTCCATTTTTCAGCATTTTTGACATCAGCACTAGCTTTTCCCCCATGAGCTCTATTAAATTGAATTGCTTCCTACATTTCCAGCAAGGTAACCAACCATCTATGGCTTTAAAACAATTTATGGTTTAATTTCTTGACAAATTTTTCTGCTTTTATTTTAATCATTGGGCCGCTAAAAGACAAACTTTCAGCAGTTACAGTGGAGAACCATTCACTTAAATCATCTTCAACAAGCAGATCCTTTCTGTCACATTTCATTTTTAAGAAGTTACTTGAAGCCCGTCTCTTAAGGATATTAATTTTTCTTTTTTTTTTTTGAGAAAATGTCACTTTTATTTTGACCATCACCAAGTTCAGACGTGATCTTGAAGAAGTGAAATTAGGAAAGATTTTAAGTTTATTCGGTGACCTTACCATAAATAGAGAGTGCGATAATTGATCACGTATTAAGTAATTAAATTAAAAAACAAAATATACTATCGAGAAAAAGAAATACAGAAGAAATTAAAGTAATAGTGAATGAAAGTTTTATACTTACCTATCAGGTAATATTAGGTATTAGTAATTCACACAACAGAGAAGAAATTAAAGTAATTAGAGAAGAAAGTAATTATTAACAACTCGTTCTTTTAATAATTCAGTGAATAACAGGCAAGAGACTGAAGGGGTAGATTTATAGTTGATTAAAGAACAGTCATTGCTGCCCTCTAGTGGGAAAGATTTTAAACTGAAATTAATTATAGATAAAGAATTGTTTTTCTTTATACAAGTGTGTATAAAAAAATATACTTATTAAGTAACAAACAACTTGGTTCTAAAAGTCTATATATTTTTATGTACTGCAGCCCTGAGATTTAAGTTATTAATTCATGCAATAAAACAGAAAATTCAAATAAAATTAAAGAACCCATATCTGTAAAAGAGCAGTGCACTATACACAGCATATGCACCTACTACTACATGCAATATGATATGCACTTCAATATTAAAAGACTTCTGTGCATTTGTAAAATGACTTGAAAATTTTGTTAGCCTCACAATGAGGTATTCAGCCACTGTGCACCTCAAGCTCACTATTCAAAAACTACCATCAAGTCTGTACTAGTAAAGTACAATAATAAGTTTTACACCATTCTGCCCTTCACAGCTAAATGAACACTAGTTTGTTTTAAACTAATATTCAAAACCTTCAAAAGAAAGAAGGAAATTCTTTAGGTGTGCCGCAAAACTTGATGAAAATAATTAAAAGAATATCATTCAATGTTAATTTTGAAAAAGGGAAAGAGAACATTTTCTAGAGCTTAAACACTTTAATTTACAAAGGATTTTCGGCTTATAGTAAAGAATTTTATTTACTGTGAAATTTGAGCCTGTCATTTACATTATTGTACCATAAAGAAAAAAAGTTTGAGAACCAATTATTTAACATTTAAAATAACATCCTGTACTTCTTTAGACAAACAAATCTGGCCATTTTTAATTACATACTTGAAAAAATTATGGTATTATAACTGTGTTATAATGAATACAATTTATGGACAAAAGTTAAACTTTTTTATTTTATTTATAAAAGAGCAGCTTCCTTGTTTTAGAACTTCTATGGAATGTATAAAAGTTTGGGTTGACTGATCTATACAGGACTTTACAAAGTTTTATCTCTGAATAAATATTAAGTAAGGATCATGAAATCCTTGAAATATTCAATTTATAAAAATCAGCACTGATTTTCAGAAAGAGAAAAAAATCATTACACACGAGCTTGAAAAGCTACTAAAAATTTCTACATCAAGAACAGTAATTTTTTAGATTTTCATATCAGACCAACATGTAATGTTTAATTCTTAAACTGGCAAGCCTATAATAAAGTTTCACTGTACACTAAAAAATAAAAGTTGATTTTCTTTTAAAGAGTCCTTGTACTTGGGTACTTGGGCAGTAATATAAAAAAAATCAGGTCTTTCCTAATGAAAATATATCCCCAATTTGATTAACTTTTAAGTTGTACATCATCTTAAATGTTAGAAGTGATTACATGTATAAAACTTTTAGTGACAGAAGATCATGTTATTATACTTCATAAAGGTATTATTATGTTATTATACATTTATTTTTACAATTATTTAAAAATGTATTATAGCCAAACAACAGTATTTGAGAACACAGTATTTGTTCTGTTAAAGGACACACTATGGATTTTGAGATGCAAACTAGTTTTTTCAATTCTTAAGTGCTCTTGTATACAATTTCAGAAGCAATTTTTGTTTTGCTCAGTTTTTGCTTAATTTCAATTTTTAATTTCAGTTACTGTTCCCGCCAGTAGCATGCATGTACATGACATATTGGAATCATCACTACAGATTCTTCTCTGTGACTGAAAGGCGAATATTTCACATACTTCCCTCTGATTTGACATGCCAACTTGCCCATGACGTTGCTAAGCGACATTTCAAATACTTCTCTATGACCATTAACCCACGCGGTAACCATTACAAATTTATTGGCGTCTGTTCAGTTGTTTAGCATCTGTTTAGTACAGAATAGTGCAGTATACAGTGGAAAGTTAAAATGGAAAGCAGTAATGCTGAAAGTGTATTATATACGTGTGGAGGGTGATGAAGAATTTAATAACTTGGCTTATAAATCACGGTGTGATAGCTCCGTCGATGAATTGCTATGTCTGTAATAACGAGATCATCCTATAACGAGATCTGAAGTTTCAGTGAGGAAACTCTCAGTTGGCCCCACAAGTCATTTTACACATCTGTACCAATTTCATGCACCTGCTACAACCCTCTCCCGACAAGACCTGCTGATGAGAGAGTTCCAATTGTCTTCAAAAACTGTCATCAATAGGAACTCTTTTATCAGAGAAGCAGTTCTTTTTTTATTTCTTTCATCAATGACTTGTCGAAACGGTCAACGGTCACCGAGTCAAAGTTACGAGGATGTGGCAAAATCGTGGAAATCAATGAAGCCAAGTTAGGCTGCCGTTAATACAACTGGGGTCATATAGTTGAAGGTCAGTGGGTGTTCAAAGGCACTGAGAGGACCAGCTGTTCCTGGTGCCCATTGAAAAACACAATTCAGATACCTTAATACGCATTATCCGTGAAAAAATTGAGCTGAGCACTACAGTAATTTCTGATATATGGAAGGCATATTGTTACAACACAAATAAGCCACCCAAATACCAGGGATAAAAATGATGAATCAACTATATAAAATGTTTAAACTAATGAAAATATAATGACAATGACGCAACAAACGACGACATGACCTAACCCAAGTGATTGACAAAATAAAAGGAAACAAAAGGTGAAGGGGAAAACCAAAATAAAATGAAATTAAAAGGATACAAAATGAAATCGAAGAAGGAGGAAGATGAAAATGAAAATAAAACAAGTATAAAGGAAACAAAAGGAAAACAAATGATAAGACACAAACAAATAATATAGCATAGAAAAAGGAGAAATGGTACACTCAAATACGAGGGCTATCCAGAAAGTAACAGACGTTTTGACCGACCGCGGCGGTGGGCGGGGATAGAGCCGCCATCTTGGTGTCAGAACGTTCCTACACTCAGTACGCATCCAGCTGTGGTAGCGTGCGGTCTGTGACCCTCTTACTTTGCTCTCTGTGACGTGTTAAAATGTGCGCTGCAATAGAAAATCCCGCCACTTGTGAGGTGCGTTCTGTGATTAGGTTTTTGTTGGCAAAAAATCACAAACCAATTGAAATTTATCACCAACTTTGTGATGTGTACGGAAAAGGAATAATGAGTGAAAGCCGAGTGAGTCAATGGTGCATTGATTTTAAAAATGGCTGTACCAATGTTCACGATGAGGACCGCAGTGTTAGACCTAGCCTTGTGACTGATGAACTGGTGATGAAAATCAACGACAAAATTCGTGAAGATCGTCGTTTCATGATTACGGAACTTTTGAAACATTTTCCCCAAATTTCACGGAGTTTGGTGCATGAAATTGGGGCGGAAAAGCTTGGTTACCACAAATTTTGTGCTAGGTGGATTCCGAAAATCCTAACGGAAGACCACAAAAAACAGAGACTGGCTGCAGCACTAACTTTCCTCGAAGATTACGACAAAAATGGTAACAAAGTTATCGATCGTATCGTAACTGGGGACGAGACTTGGGTGAAGCATGTCAATAGTGAAACAAAAAGGCAGTCGATGGAATGGGGACACACAAATTCTCCCAAGAAACCAAGGAAGTGTTTGCAAACGCTGTCAGCAAGAAAGATCATGGCTACTGTGTTTTGGGACTCTGAAGGAGTGATTCTCGTTGATTTTCTTGAACGTGGCACAACAATTAACTCAGAGAGGTATTGTGAAACACTGAGAAAGTTAAGGCGCACGATACAAAACAAGCGTCGGGGAAAACTTAGTGCGAAGGTTTTGTTTTTTCATGACAACACACGTCCACACACGGCCAATCGTACCCGAGAGCTCTTCGATGGTTTTGGATGGGAGGTGTTCGATCATCCACCATAAAGCCCGGATTTGGCGCCGAGTGACTATCACCTCTTCCCAGCGATGAAGACATGGCTCGCTACACAACGCTTTGATACTGACACCGAACTGCATGCCGGTGTAAACCAGTGGTTGAAATCGCAGGCGGCAGATTTCTACGGAGACGGTATTGAAAAACTTGTGCCACGGTATGATAAGTGCCTTAATTTGAATGGCGATTATGTAGAAAAATAGCTTAAGAGTGTACCTTTCAAATGTATATAATAAAATTTTGTTTTTTCATTTTGTAAATTTTTTATTTCAAAACGTCTGTTACTTTCTGGATAGCCCTCGTATAATAATGGAAACGAAACCAATAACTAATAAATGTAAAAGATAATTATTATTATCGATTAAATGATAAATGTAAATGATAATTGATAAAACCCAATAAAGTAATGTGAAAAATAAAGTACACTAACCAAAGAATTAGAGTTTAAATGTAATAGAGAACTCTATAAAGACATGAACTTATTAATCGTATAAATAACATTTGTAAAGAGAGAGATAGTGAGATAGTGAGAAAGTAAACATAACTAAGTGACAAAGAGAATGTAATGTTAGGGATTACCCACTAATAACACTTAAAATAAAATTTAAGAAGTGCAAAAGTGAAAGTGTAAAACCCCAAAATAATTAGAAACCCTATTGATAGGTGTAAACACTTAATAATCTGTAATAAACACTAAAAGATTAATGGTGAACCATATTAGTAAATAAGAATGTTGTTAATGATAGTATTAGGTATAAACACTTAATAATCTGTGATAAAACACTAAATGATTAATGGTGAACAATATTATTTAATAAGAATCTTGTTATTGATGGCATTAAGTTTGATTGTAAGTGAGGGATACAATAGTATTCAAAGGGGGAATCCCATGGAAGGTTAAAAGTTAGGGTTACCATGGCTAGAAGATAGAGTTTGTATAAGAAAAATATAATAAAGAAGTAAATTTAAATGGTGTAATGATGTTTATCACCCAAAAGATAAGTTAGAATGAAACGAATTGTAAGCAAACAGTGCATAATAACTGTTCAAAAATTGTTTAATTTAATCTATAAATAGGATATGGCTGAAGTAATTATACAGACCATAGGCCTAGATGTTATGTTTTATGTAACAGAGAATAGTAAGTAATAGCCTAGTTATTAACAAGGGCAAAATAAGTAAATTAAAAGATAAATTAATACAGATCTGATAACACTGGAAAATCAGTTAGGAAGTAATTAACAAACCATAATGTAGAAACTAATGGGAACATGCAATTATTATAAAAACAGATCCAAAACACATCAATAAGTAAACGAATCATTTATAATATCAAAACAAAACATGTATGAGGGTAAATTAAAATATAATTTGTATAAAATAAGTAAATGTAGTCAGTTACTACTTTGGCCTATGAAATGCCTAACTGTAAAAAACAAATAACTACAAATTATAAAAAATTAACAAGGAAATTAGAAAATCCAAGGCAAATAACTAGTCAAGGATAATTTGTGAATCATATTAAAAGATAAATGTTAGATTAAGGACTTAAAATAACAAAGAAATGTAATTAACAAATATCAACATAATTGTCCAAACAATAATACATAAGAAAACCCAACCTTATGGGATGTCAAAATGATCTTTGAAAGAAAATACGAACAGTAGTGATAATATTTAATACGTAGAGAGGAAGACAGAAGAATAATAGCAATCAGAAGATATACAGTGATTTTGAATAAAAATTCAAATGTGATAACAATGGTCTTAAGTCAAGACCAGCCAATCAGAATCTATTAGTAACCATGACAACGGAACGTTGGTTACGAATTTTCCGTTAAATCTTATTATTCCATAAGTGACACTCATCCAGAATAGACGCCAGGCAGTGAATGACCAAAATTTTAATATAAAATGTTTAAAAAGTAATCAAAATTCAAGAAGATGAAAACGTAAGAAGCAGACGAAGGACGAGAAAATTTAACTGATGCCAATGACAAATTTAAATGAATTTTAAATTAATAAATTTCTACAACTAACATGAAAAAGATGCCAGACGTACTTAAGCCCCAAGATAATTGAAAATTGACGACTATTGAAGCCCCATTCCATTTCGACTGAATGACAGTACACCTCCAGTCGACTGATTTGATAAGTATTATTAAATTACCCGAATTTCTGAAATAAATTCACTTTAAATTTTTCTCACAGTAATCTGAACGCTCACTATAAACTGAATATTATTTCTTTCAAAGATTAATTAAAAAATAAAACACTGAAATTTTGTTGACTAGAAGAATAACCTGTATGAAAATTACGAATTTTTGAAACACGCTTTACCACACTTCAGGAACAAATTATAATTACATATATATTATTTAAGTACAAATAATGTAAGGTAGTGTACTTTATTGTAATCATTATTAATATATTTTTCGTAATCACAAGAACCCAGGACTTTGAACGGTACAAACTGTAAACAAACCAAGCAGTCGCCATATTTGACTGGATAATTCGTTCAAAGTCGATTCGCCGAAACCCCGAGATTTTGTCTCATAATAATTGTCGGTGCAAATTTGTTGAATAACAAAACATAATTTTGTGTCAAACTGAGTAATTACCCACCAAATAAATAAACTAGTACAGAGTGTAACCAGTGTTTTTTTTATTCCATAGGAAAGTATAGTATAAATTGTGTATTATTTAGCAAAGAATGAAAATGACGGTAAGTGCTCGCGTCGCAAACTCGCCGAACTAACTGCTCGATTAAGAAGGTCGAACGAAGGCGGGAGTAAAATTTGAATACTCCAGATCATCATAGTTAAGAATGCTCAAACATACTATTTGTTAATTTAATTGTTTTAATTAAACAATTTGGCGCCACCCGGGATTTATGAACACCTAACGAAGAACAGGTAAGGTTTCCACTCGTGTTGTACTGGTAATTGAAGGATCGCTACGGATATAGTTAGCGAAACATATAAATGACGACGACAGTGTGAGGCGAACACACTATACTTACACCTTTTCAGAATACGTAAGAATTGCTTCGTTACAATATCGGACCCTCAATGAGGCTGGCTTCGACACCTCACTATTAACCACTCGATTGAGTTTGTTGACTTGGCCACTGGTGCCCATACTAACACCATGGAGAGACTGTGCGAGAGGTGATGGTACAGGTACAGGGTAGGGTGATGAGAGGGTACGGTGGTACAGTTTCGGGGTGTGGAAGGAACACTTCATTGGGTATTTGGCGGAATACTTATTCAAAGCCAAGTACTCGCGCTCCGAACACCTACATCAATTTTTTATGGCGGCTGCACATGTACCCCCCAAACCTGTAAAATGAGTCATACTTTACTTGTGACTGTATATGTAGTTTTTGGTAAAAAAAAGCACTAGTAATCTGCATAATACTATTTCATACTGTGTACAGGTTAGGTCAGGTTGGCTACGTTCAGTTTAATTAAATTACAAAATGTGAGTGCCCTGGTTAGGTTAGGTTAGGTTGGATTTGTTTATTTTGGTTCAGTTTAGTTAACTTACAAAGTGCAACTCCCCTGTTCTAAAAAACTTTTTTCATGGCATGATTTTCAGCATAATAAACCGAGAAAACTTCGCCCTTGACCGGAGTTAGACTACCCCCCTCCCGCGCAAACATTTAATAACTTCGCTCCTACTTCTTTCCAACAAATTTTTTAGTCTACAGTACAGTGCTACAGACGACAATTATTGATAACATGTGTGCCACCAATTCTCTGATGATCACAATGAACAGCTTGTAAGCAGGTTTTATCCTAAAACTTAAGCAAGCTCAATTGCGTATTTACTTCAAATAATATATTATGTATCGATTACTGAGAAGTCTAGAAATTACATAATTGCCCTCATGAGTTACTTTCATACTTACATTGATGAATTACATCAGCAATTAATTTCAGTAATTTAAAAAATTAAACTCAGTACTAATGTCAGCCTAGAGGCCACTCTTTTTAACAAATTACAAAAATGACTACTGTAAAGTACACCTATATATAAAATAACAACTTGTTTGTATTGAAATTATTACTACACGATGAACATGATGTATAAAGTTAGTACTTATCTGTAACAATTAATGTAGTAATATAAATATACCTGAGTAGTTGTCCCTGTTACAATTTTACAGACTTCGGTAGAATGCTTCCGTTTCTCACCTGCCTCTTTAAAGACTACATCACATGCCTTATTTTTACAGCTCAAACCTCTAATACCATTTAGAGTGCCACATTTTGGACATCTTCTTACACCACGAAGTGTAGACTTTCCAAGATCTGCAAGTAATGCCTTTAGTTTCTGTTCATTTGGCATGCTGCTGCAATCCCTTTAAGCTATTTACAAACCACCACTGAACATTTACATAGGTTATACGCGCGTCCCCCGGATTAAAATAACACTTAGGTATTTCCCATTGATAAATTCTATTCGTCACGCATTCGTACTCACAAAATAACGTAATGGTACGCAAGGAAATAACACATTTCAATTATAAAATTAGTACCCAAACAATCAACAATAAACCACAACAACATCAGCTGTTTTCAACAAAACCAGACGATTGTTTTCAGGATTGCCAGGCTGCCAGACGAATGTGCAACCGCATTTGTGTACGGTTGAAAATTATCGTACACAAATGAGACAAAATTGTACATCAGACATTTTGTTGTTTTTACTACTAGTACCGCACACAAATTAGGAGTATATCACAGGAATAAATCTGTTAATAATGAAATTTATTAGAAAACGTCACAGATGGCGTCTTGTAATAACTACATGATTACATTTGAGTCTGTGGGTCGATACTGATGTAATTGGTAATTTGTAACGGGAACTATTATGGAACTGTTACTGAGAATCAAAACATCTGTTCCGGTCAATGTAACTAGAATATAAGGTAGGCCACTCCGGCCAATTACGCTCCCATTGGTTGATTCGCTGGTGGAAGAAATACGCGCGAGTCTTGATTTACCATGCAATCTTACCTGAGACAATGTCCTACTTAGCATCTCTCTGCTGTTTACACGAAATATTAACAATAATTGTAATGAGCTTATTCATATAGAAAAAGGATTAAACAACAAGATTAAATGGCTTGCGGCAAAAAATAATGGTAAAATTTATTTCTACATTTAATAGAAAAGTAAGCAAGTCTGTCCACATATAACATTGACAAAATGGCACAAGATGTAAAATTAAGTCGGAAAGGAGGCGATATTATATATATATATATATATAATTTTTTATTATTCGTTAATTTTATATTAATAGAATTATTTCGATTGTTATTAATTTACTTAGAAACCTCTGATGATACTGATATTTTTCAGTGAAACGTGCGTCAGGTGTTAAAAAGAATATACGAAATTATACTACTTGCAGAAGAAACAAATTGAAAACATCACAAATTTTTTATATATATATATAATATGCCTGCGTGGGTGGGTGCGCGTACGTGCACACGCGTGCGCGCATGAGTGCGTGTATAAACATTTCTATGTAGTATTGAAACAAGCTTCCAATTATTATAATTATAATCAATGTCATAATCATTTTCTTTATCTACATTTTCATTGTTATTTCATTGTTACTAGTTTCAGTTAAAAACTGAAGCTAGTACGTTTAGTTGTAAACATAAATACTTTTATCAACGAAATGAAAATGGTTATTTAGTTGATACATACCTTCATAGGTGACTTAAATTTTTGAAGACGAAGCTACCCAGAGCCGACTCTTTGTTGCTGCATACTTTTCAAGTGACTTGAGTTTGAGCTGTTTGTTCAGATGGCGGATTCTGATGAATGTTCTTGTCCTGACGTACAGACAAATGACTTTCTCGTCCACCTCTGGAAATTTAGATTTGAGTAAGGTGGCCAAATAAGAGATAACTTTCACTTGTTTTGATACTGTACGTCCGTGGAAAGAAGTAAAAACTATCTCAAACTGAATCAGTTTGTATAACCACTCGTCTGACGGATGGGTAAGCCCCCCCTTTGATATAATCGATATCCAGTCATGACTATGTTCCCCGGAAAGACACAATGTTTCGCCTCTCACACCTAGACTTTCATCAATGAAGCAGCACTTGAATGCGATGTACCCGGCCAGATATTTTAAGGCATCTTGAGGAACATCGTTGTCACTTGCAGACGGGGCCAAGTCCTCTGTTTTTAACAATTCTGCTTCGTCGGTGTCATTATTCGGAGAACTTGGTATTAACGTATGTTCAACTATGTCTATGCATAGTTCATTGGTAACAAACTGGATGAAATCCTCGTCAGAGTCATTTGATTCCATAACTTCGGTGGAATGAATGCTACCATCCTCAGCCACAGACGCACTTCCAGATAACGGTATATCGTCCGTGCTACCCGTTAAAAGTAAGAGCCGAAGTCTGTTGCGCACTTCAAAGGGAGTGGGATTATTATAAAAGACGCCTAATCCCCGAATTCGTGAAAAAAAGTTTTCAAGGCAATCTTGATTGAATCTAGCGGTCAAAATGTACGTCACCCCATGAATCATTGTCATTTGTTCATAAAGGCCGAACAATGAATTTAAAGATATAACGAAACCTTTCTGAAAAGGTAGTAAACTTTTTTTACTTGCTACTCGCATGTTAGTTATTACTTCCAAAAACCTTTTTAAAGTATTTTCTTGGCTCCTTAAATTCATGCCGTACCCACTTCTGAGGGGCGTTTTCTGGTCTTTTGGAAGTCTTGAGTTTAAAACATCAAATGCATCGTTTACCAGTTCGATGAAGCTGCTTTCGCGCTCTTTATTTGCAACATACTTCAGCGCCTTGCTGTACGATTAGAAAACAACTGTGCAGCAAATCTTACATTTTGACGAGATCGACCAGTTACGTTAAGGTGTATCTGACTAATATTGGGTAAAATCGTCAATTCTCCTTTCTGTTGCTGCAACAGATTTTCGATTGTATCTTTTTTAAGCTCAGTGCCGTCGCAAAGTAACAACCCATGGTCTAGAAAATGATTTCTAAGCAGCTTCAAAAGATGAGGTACGTCACAGAAAACCCACACCTTATCGTTTGTAGTCGGGTTAATGAAGAAATTTTTTTCTGTGTTTACATCTAATTCCTTCCAGACTTTTGAATTCTTTCCCCCCATATCACACGTCACAGCCGCTACATGAATATTACTGCTCTCAACGGCACTGATAATGCTTTTAAGCAATACATCTGTCATGGTCACATCAAAATCATAATAAATGGGTTGCTTCCACTTGGCAAACAGACCTCTAATTCATCAGAATCCGCCATCTGAACTAACAGCTCAAACTCAAGTCACTTGAAAAGTATGCAGCAACAAAGAGTCGGCTCTGGGTAGCTTCGTCTTCAAAAATTTAAGTCACCTATGAAGGTATGTATCAACTAAATAACCATTTTCATTTCGTTGATAAAAGTATTTATGTTTACAACTAAACGTACTAGCTTCAGTTTTTAACTGAAACTAGTAACAATGAAATAACAATGAAAATGTAGATAAAGAAAATGATTATGATATTGATTATAATTATAATAATTGGAAGCTTGTTTCAAATATATTATACTACATAGAAATGTTTATACACGCACTCATGCGCGCACGCGTGTGCACGTACGCGCACCCACCCACGCAGGCATATTATATATATATATATATATAAAATTTGTGATGTTTTAAATTTGATTCTTCTGCAAGTAGTATAATTTCGTATATTCTTTTTAACACCTGACGCACGTTTCACTGAAAAATATCAGTATCATCAGAGGTTTCTAAGCAAATTAATAACAATCGAAATAATTCTATTAATATAAAATTAACGAATAATAAAAAATTATATATATATATATATAATATCGCCTCCTTTCCGACTTAATTTTACATCTTGTGCCATTTTGTCAATGTTATATGTGGACAGACTTGCTTACTTTCTATTAAATGTAGAAATAAATTTTACCATTATTTTTTGCCGCAAGCCATTTAATCTTGTTGTTTAATCCTTTTTCTATATGAATAAGCTCATTACAATTATTGTTAATATTTCGTGTAAACAGCAGAGAGATGCTAAGTAGGACATTGTCTCAGGTAAGATTGCATGGTAAATCAAGACTCGCGCGTATTTCTTCCACCAGTCGACGTCACGCGGCAAAAACAGCTGATCGCTAGGTTAGCGCGGGAAGCCGGAATTGCCCCCCCCCCGTGTTCCGGTTACTCGCGGGACTCCCTTCTTGAGGTGCGCTTAATTACTATTTGAAAGTTACAGGTATTAATGAAAGCGTACCAAAAAAAAAACAACAGGTACAAATACCTATTATATATTTTTATATACGTGTAACTAATGCCAGCTTATGGAGGTTATGTACGACAATGTAACTTAAATAAAATTTACTTTGTTAGTGTACATTAAAAGGGTGTATTTATTAGAACCACAGAAATTAGTTTCCATTTATCGCACATAGTTACGGTACAGAGACGATTTTGGGAGGTTGTGTCTACGTTTAATTATCTAACTTAACCTTTTAGATTTTTAAAACAAACATATCATTAGTTAGTGTACATTAAAAGGCTGTATTTATTGTATGGATAAAAGGCTGGGGTTATATAACATTAAAGGCTGTATTTATTCGAAGTACCGGAATTAAAACCTACTTCCAATTTAGAATGTATAACCTAGTACGTTATTGGTACATATTTTATTGGGGTTTATTGGTACATATTTTATTAAAAGGCTGTATTTATTGGAAGTACAGAAATTAGTTTCCATTTATCGCACATAATTACGGTACAGAGACGATTTTGGGAGGTTGTAAAGAAATATTTCACCGCAATTTGAGTATAATCCGGATCGTGCACAATTACCATAACTTAATATAGAATATTGAAACTTTCACTTGTGAAACTTACTTGTTTTTACTTCCCGTACGCGTTTCGGTGTGATGTGCGCTTTCGTCAGCAGTTTGAGACAGACTCAACTTTAAAATTAATTAGACTTAACAAAAATTTCCTATAGTTAGTGTACATTAAAAGGCTGTATTTATTGTAGGGATAAAAGGCTGGGGTTATATAACATTAAAGGCTGTATTTATTCGAAGTACCGGAATTAAAAACTACTTCCAATTTAGAATGTATAACCTAGTACGTTATTGGCACATATTTTATTGGGGTTTATTGGTACATATTTTATTAAAAGGCTGTATTTATTGGAAGTACAGAAATTAGTTTCCATTTATCGCACATAAATTACGGTAAAGAGACGATTTTTGGAGGTTGTGTGTACGTTTAACAATATAACTTAACCTTTTAGATTTTTAAAATTAATTAGACTTAACAAAAATTTCCTTAGTGTACATTCAAAGGCTGTATTTATTGTAGTGGTGCGAGGTGGGCCGATATACCTGTAACAGGTATTTTTGAACGATATTTTTGTGGAACGGACGTAACAGTGACTGAAAAGTTGAAATACCTGTTATTCGCGGCGACGCTGTTCCGAGTCGAGGCACGCCCCCTACGCTCCTACACACACACAAAGTACGCAAGTATCACGTAAACGAATACGCCAAAGCCAAATACTAGGCGTACAAAAATATCGCTGGTACGCAAGGAACAACCAGTATTTCAAATACTAGGGGTATCACCGATACACAAAATACTAAGCGTATCAGAGGAACAGTAGTATTTTTGGAACACCTAGTATTTTAAGAACAGGTAGTATCAAGGGTATTTCGAGTAGGAACTAGTACGCAGCCACTTTTTCGTCTTGAATACTTCATTCTGTGCAAAGAGACGAAGCTGTTTTTAATAAAGGAAAAAATTCATCCTGATGTTACATTTATTCTCGTGTGATATGCAGATATATAATACAGATTATATGCTAATAAATTATATATTATACTAGTCACCAACTTGTAACTAAAACCGGTTCAGGTTGTAAGGTAAAACTTTGTTTTTACTCATAAAAAACTTTGTGTTCCGAGTCGTTAGTGAAATAGTTGTATTTAATTATATTGCGTTATAACCTATAGAGTGGCTGATGTTGAAAAGCTATATTATACTTTTTATTAATGGGATTTTAACTTCACGGGATTTTAATTTAATGGGATTTCGTTCCTTAAATATCTGAACGAAGAACACGAACAAGATTATCATCAAGGAGAATGCAACAGTTGATATTTTTGAATGCAAATTTAAAATAGTGTTTAAATAACTGAAATTCCAGTATTTTAAAAACAATTCAATTGTTTAATTTTATTTATAATGTGTTAAGTGAAGCAGATTGTAATGTAAAAAGGTGACATTTCATAACTTGTATATTCTGTGTACATTAGCGAATGAATCTGAAGATTATCCAGGTATGTAATGCATTTAATTTACTTTTGTTGTTGCTTATTATTTATAAGTTTTTATTTATTTATATTTATTTTATTACAGTTGTTTTTATTATTTTTATTTGTAAAATTTTGTTTATTCTCATTCACTCTTGTGGCTTACTGTTATGTTTTTATTATGTGTTTCTGATGTTTTTATCACATTATTTGTTGTGGTATTACCCATGTACTCTAAATTATTTCATTGCCCCGAGTTTCGCAACTGATTGTCTAAAGTCTAACCAATGTTAGTTTTACTCCTAGTGAAAAATTAAATTGGTATTCCCAAAGGGAGATAGGCCTATAAATTCTCTTGTTTCTTATTTTCTTTTAAATAGTAATAGTTTAATAAAGTCACAGTGTAAAGTAACACTGTTAATACTTTCAGTTTCAATTTATTTCTTATAACAAATTATATATTATAGGTTATATAATATCTTCAAATAAATACACTGCAAGTAGGTTTATTAATATATTAATAGGTTTATCTAGGTGAAAATAAACCTACTTGCAGTGTATTTATTTGAAGATATTACATAGGAGACCTGCAGGAAACGCAAAACGAGTTACTTACAAAGGATAATATAGGTTATGTATATATAGTATATAATAACAGGTATTTGTACCTGTTATTTTTTTGGAACGGTATTTTCATACCTAGTATTTTAAAATAACAGTTTAGCCCACCTCTAATTTATTGTATGGATAAAAGGCTGTATATAACACTAAAGGCTGTATTTATTCGAAGTACCAGAATTAAAACCTACTTCCAATTTAGAACGTACAACCTAGTACAATGTAACATATAACCAAACAAGTACATTAAAATCCTTTTTTCAATTTCAAGAGGAGTGTCAGTTTTTTTATGTTTTTTTCAATAAATAAAAATGAGAGGAGGAAGAGGGGGAGAGAGAGAGACCAAAAAAATTGTATGCCTATCTAATTTTTCCAGAACTATGTACACATAGCAAAAATGGAATTTCTACAAAGTTTACATTAAACGAAAATGATGAAAGTACTGTTAGCTTTTAACAAATATTGACAATTTTGCCCAATACAGAAATGAAGGAAATTGACAGACAAATTGTCTACAAGTTCCCTGGAAGTATTTGAAAAATGATAAATTTTTATTCTATCATTTACTTGTTACATTATGTAACAGAACAACATTTCTTTATTATTTATTTATGATTTTTAGTATACATAGTATTTGAATTAACTTGTTTCCATTTATTTTCCATATAGACGAAGACAGGGTAATTGTAAACATGCAGTTAGGATTATAAACACAACATGAAATAGTACAATGACAACTAGTTTACAGTTGTCACTATTTTTGTTTCAATATTTCAAAGGATAAAGAAAACACCTGTAACTCTAAGATGAGTTATGAGAAAACATGATTACAAATCATAACCTGCCATTAGTTACTTGTGAAGAAAACAGATATAACATTTCCAAACAAGAAATCTTCAATTCTCTCCCTATTTGTTGTATAGAAACTGGAGTTTCTACTGCAGGTTTTTAAGTCCACTAACTACTTAATTTAATATACAGTTTAATACACAAAAGCATTTTATCATCACTGTTGTAGATGTTCAATAATTCATTGCACGATGTTACCCAGTCAAAGAATTTTGGGAACAAACATTTCAGCTTGTCAAACTGGAGTTGAGGAAAATTCCTCCGAAATTCAACAAACTTTTTCTCATTCTACAAAAAAACATATTTTCAAATTCGCCAAATCTGATGTCTAGTTGCACTGTTACAGAATCAAGAATTTCATAAGCAACGTGTTTATGCACTTCACTTACAGATTCCAACAATACATTATTATGGTCAGCATTAATGCGCCTACATTCGTTTATACAGTTTTGCAGCACTTTATTTGAACGCAGTGCTGCGATATTTTCTTTCACTGTCCTAATTTCATTAATGCGGAGATTTACATCACTGCTAGATTTTGCCTGGAGCACATTAAAAAGATGTTGAGTAAATACAAAAATTCGATCACATACGCACAAGTAAAACATGAAATATGTCGACTTTAAAATATTTAGGAGACCAATTGCAGCACTCACAGACTCAGGATCCCAGTCATCACACTCGATAATGTGAAAAACCGCATGATATAGTTCTTTGTAACATTCTTTGATTGTTGAAACTGCCCGCGAATGGTAATTCCAACGGGTTGATGCAGATCTACTGAAGAAACTATGAAATGCAGTTAAATTACAAATAAACAATTTAACTTCTTTAATATTTTTTGCACTGTGTAACAAGACCAAATTAAGTTGGTGAACATAGCAATGCACAAATATTGCCTGTGGACACTGTTGACAAACAAGGGTTTGTACTCCACCGTGACGACCAGCCATCACAGAAGCACCGTGATATGTTTGGCTTACTAATTTATTTTCAATGTTATATTCTTTCAAAACTGAAATTATTTTATTAGCCAACCCTTCTGCACTTTTGTTAGAAGAAACATAAAAAAAGGCTAAAAAGCGTTCCTCAGTTTTCAAACCATGAACATATCGCACAATTATACTTAGTTCTGCTTTAACAGATACGTCGGTTGTTTCGTCAGCTTGAACGGAAACAAAATCAGCCTTGTTTATTTCATCACAAATTGTTTCATTAATAGCGATGGCAGGCCCGTGCACAGGATTTTTGAAAGGGAGGGGTTCTGAAGTGGAACATTTCTTTTCCATAAAGTAGTCTATAATGAAAATTTCAATAAACTGTTTATGAATTACAATATGGAGTAACACATAATAAGTAGACTTGAGAGGAAATGAACGAAAACAATATTAATAAAAATTGTATACATTACACTAATTCCTTTTATTAACATAGTAACATTTTTCTGTTTGAATTGGCAAATTTATTAACGATCTCTTCACTAGAGACATTAATTTCTCTACGGATGTTCAATAATGCAAGGCCATTTAGTCTTTCTTCTGACATGGAATTCCTAATATGTGTTTTCAGCCTGCGTAGGGTGGAGAATGATCTTTCTGCTGTCGCTGTGGTGACAGGCAACACAGGATTTTCAGAAGTTTCCTTACACTGAGGAAGGCTTCACTTGCTTCACAAATATCCAGTGCATGGAAGATGAGGTCTCCTTTCTTTCCACTACAATCTCCGGTTCTTCTTCGCCACATTTTAATTTCAGCTAGGAATTCATCTTCATTGATGCATTCAAGGACTGACTCATAAGTTCTGTATAGGGTCCGACAGTTGTCTTCATGGAAATGCGCCTGCCTCTGAGGTAACAGACAGTCGAAACTGCTAAGAATTTCACCATGCTTGATGAATCTAGATTAAATGTGACTATTAAGTTCATCTAAAAATGGTATGAACATTATCACACGGTAATATTCTTCTGGTGACTCGATTTCGACGTTGCTTCGGTGTTGCTGCTTCTTACTTAATCGTGGAACACTAAGAGCGATGTCAGAATCCTCCATAACAGACTTTGCTTTCTCAAGTATATTGCAGAACATTTCACTGGCAGACTTCCTCATGTTTTAAGTTCCTCTAAAGAATGTTGTGCAAGGAGTACAGCTTCGGTCAGATATAGGTCTTCTCGCTGAAGAGACATGCTCAGGAGTGTTAAAATGGCATGGCATGCTAGAAGGATTTGGCAGCAAATTTGGAATTGGCAATTTTTAATTCCACTCAGTAGTTGAAACGCCTGAGCTGCCACTGTTGCCTCTCGCAGCTGAGAAATTTTTCCTAAGGCCTCTATCACGCCTTCTTGAAGATCACAATAAATTGATACGGATTGATGACGTTCAATCCATCTGGTTGGACAGTATTTTTTCAATTTGGAGTGATTCGCCTCTGGTAATACTTCAGCTATGGTTTCTTGCAGAATAGCCTGCCGTTTGGGGGAGTTGAAAAAGTTATATACGGATTCAATGGTTCCCAAACAATTTCTAATGGCTGAAATATTACTGCCCGAACTCACAGCAAGATTAAGGCTGTGAGAGGCACAATGGACATAGAGAGCCAGAGGGTGATCTGCTTGAATGTAGGCTTGAGTTCCATGCATTTTCCCACTCATGGCCGTCGCTCCATCATAGCCTTGACCATATAGATAACATGTATCAATTCCATTCTCTTGCAAAAAGTTGACTGCAGTTGTGGCTAGGTTTTTCCCCGTGCAGTGTGTTACAGGTACAAAGCCTATAAAATCTTCTTTGACCACACATTTCTCACCTTCGTTTGCTGTATAACGCACACATATGGAAAGTTGCTCTAAACCAGAAATGTCTGATGTTTCGTCAGCAAGTAGTGAGAAAGCTTTGGATTTATTAATATTGTCTACCAAATTTCTTAAGATTTTCTTGTGAAATATAGAGATGACTTCATTTTGAATTCTATTGCTTGTATATACCGCATTCTTTGACGAAGTCTCCAAATGTTTTTTTAGTAGGTCATCTGTTGTAGCACGAAAACGGAGAAGGGCCCGGAAGTTGCCATCATTTACAGCAGGCACTTCAGGTGTTATTTGGCCACCTTCCTTTGAGCCTCTCAAGGCTAAGCCTTGCTGTCCACAAAGTTTTACCGTTTCTACAATGGCCATGAGTTTCTTCTTGTTTTCCTCGATCACTTTTTTCTTCTCCGAACTTAATTGTACATCAATAGGCACCATTTTTCCTTCATCCATTTTTCTGATATTTCCTAATGCCAACATGCTGCTTTTGTGGTAAACAGTCTATTCGTGCTTCTTGAAGTAATCGAGTGCTTTCTTCCAGTTTCTGTACAGTTCATTTACCAATCCTTTGAGAGGTTGAGAACCGACACCAGCAGTCTTCTTACATTGCAACAAACATGCTTTACAGAAAGCTGCATCCTCCTTTCTCGAGTAGGCCAACCAATGGTAAGTCTTCAGCCAGTGTCCTTGGAAACGAAGATTCCTTTCTCCAGAGCAAGGAAATTTATACTTTTCCGGAGGAGATCAGATGGATTTGTATGCGTTCGTGATACTCATTTCCAATTCCTTGCTTAAAAATAATGCCACATCCCAAGGATGGATTTGATGTAAGCTACCACTAATTGTTGGTTGGTTGGTTTCTGTCAGCGATTCAGCATTGGACTGTGCTGGATTTGATACTTCATTGTCTTCATTTGTCGGACTTGATTGAGAGCTGTATCCTGATTTCGGCTGTAAGCAAATAAATAAATGAAGACTATTATTATTTGATAGGCTACCTTATACTTTTTTATGCAACGCATGCTTATGATGTATTCAATGAGATTTTTCTGTCAACTTTGAAATAAATTACTGTATTTGATTTGATAACATGAATTTTAACACGTTCGCTGCGTTACGGGGTATATACGTCCCGTAATTGATTTTCTTGTGGTGCGGCGGTCATTTTCGGTAAATTTGTCTACTATGCGGATGTGAGTTTTCGCTATTTTTGTAAATAAACTGCTTAATTTTTTATAGTCTACGTACTCCGAGATTTTTATTTAATTATTTAGTACAAAAAATTGTTCGTACCATATATGGGCCGTAACGCACTACTCAGTAAATGTTCTTGCTGACTTTATTAGTTGACCTGCTGAATAGCTTAGATTACAATAAAATGTGACAAGAGGCATAGCGTCATCGTTTTCCGGGAATCAGCATGGACGGTTTTATCGCCAAGGTCGTTGTCATTTAGACGTTTAAAAATAGATGAGAAAGCAACGTGTACTGAGGTTTATGTGTGGTTTATTTGCATGTGCGTAAAATAATAAAATTTTAATAAATAAACCTTTTTGTTTTACGCTTGTCACAAAACTTCGAAGAGAAGAATTATGAAAAATATTAATAATAACTTACCTCTTCTGTCCGTTGTTTTTTGCAAAAGTAATTTAACAAAGAATTCGTTCGTTTACTGGACATATTTTACTAATTGTTCAGCACAAAATCGCAGAATGAACTAGGAATACACAGTCCTTAGTCTATTGGTGGTAGCGATAATTAATGATTAACGCACAAGTCAGTCAATACTGCGCGAACCACACGAAAAATAGAGAACTGGCGTGCCGAATGAACTACGTATACTCTTTCCGTTCTTAGCTTAATCCTGATGTAAACAAACAGGCGTGGCACATCTGAAACGATATTTGCTGCTTGAATTAGAGGCGTGTCACTCTGACGGAAGGAGTACAGACAGGTTATATATAATGTTGATACTGTATAAACACAATTGTCATAATTTGTCCTGACCAAAGTACGTAATATTTGTGTGACTGTGTCAGAGCGACAATGACATATTTTATAAGACAGAGTGAATAAGAATGGCTTTCTTTTATTCGCTGTTTGAATATCCCAAGAAAAAAAATAAAGTAGGCCTATACTTAAAGCAAAAATAGAAGCTGTGATAATTGCCAGTGTACTGTATATTATCAGCTGTTGTCAGATAGTAATTCAATGCCTTTCATGTATGTGTCGGAACTTGAATCATTACTTGAGTCAGCAGTGTGAATGATAAGATTGTCCACGACGGCATCTGTAATTTGGCCCAATTCCCTTATCTTTTTCCTTGAATATAAGGAGCTCGACACAACGACTCCAATAGTCCGTCGTTATTTCATTTACCGTCTTCTCTATCAGTTGTTTTATAAACCATGCAGCTTATATGTTGTGTTGTGACGGGCAACATATCCTTTCAACTAGCTTCATATTTATTCAATGGGATTCAGAATACAGTGATAAGGAGGAAATTTTTAAACGGCGTGGCCCCTTTTTTTGTCAATATCATTTACTAAAAACTTTTTAAATTTATGTTCATTTTGCTAGCAGCGATAAAGTTCTGTGTATTCATAAAGATGATTAAACGTAATCAAAACCACTTGTCGCAGTAATGACAACTCTCACATGACTATACAGACACTCAGCACATGCGCGTAACAGATTATTGTATGAAGAACGTCCACGCCCCTGACCAATAGCGTTTCAGATGAGCCACGTGGGTTTGTTTATATCAGGATTAAGCTAAGAACGGAAAGAGTATATACTACTAACGTGTGAGAGTGTGAGAAAGACGGAGCACTGCCGTGTTTGCTGCGCAAGGCGGGAATTGTTCACGAGTTCAAATGATGTGAATACCTCCGGTATTTTATATCAGATTGAAACAATCACTATTTCACTTCCAAACTCGCTGATTTCTCTTCCCAAATGGGGAGGGTTAAACCCCCAAACCCCCCCCCCTTGTGCACGGCCTTGAGCGATGGAAACAGACTTGATTAAATCATTCTGAATTTCAGAAGATGTGCCTTTAATTACTGTGCTGGTTTCTATATGTTCCTTTATGAAAGACTCTTCCACTGCCAGTAAATTTAAAGTTTCTAAATAATTGCCCTTATTAAGAGACTGCTCCCTTTGCTTATGGCCCCTAAAAGCTAACTCTTGCCTCCCTAAATAACAAACAACATCTATCAAACGGCCTACTATCACTTATCTAAAAATGAAACTTTTTCTTGTGAACTTACTGTTTATTCTCTTCTCGTTGAACGCGTTTCGGCGTACGTATTCGCCTTCTTCAGCTTTGAGACAGACTGCCATCATTTAGTAACGGTTGTTGTGTGGAAGGTGTAGTGGGGTGGTGCGTGGAGGAAGGGGATTGGCGCGGGGATTCAACTTAATGTTTGTTTTTTGTATAATTGTGTCAAAAAGTGTATGTGATTTATATTGTAATTGATCGTTAAGTATGTTGTTTGGTTGTGTTGTGAGGTGTTTATATATTTCGTATTGTTCAGTTGTGTTGAGTTTTCGACCTTTGGGCAAGTAATGTAAAATTTCAAGATTAGTGTCTATGTTGGTGTAACTGTGGTTTTCTGTGTGTATGTGTGTGGCAAATGCGGAGTGTATATTGTTGTTGGTTAAAGCTTTTAAGTGTTCAGAATAACGGGATAAAAAAGATCTTCCCGTCTGGCCTATGTAGAAACAATTGCAGTCATTACAATTTAATTTGTAAACACCTGTTTTGTTATATTTGCCTATGTCTGTGTTTGTATTATTGACGTGTTTTTTTATGGTATTGGTTGTTCTGTATGCTATTTTGTATTTGTGTTTTCTGAATGTGTTGGCGATTTTGTGTGTGTAGGAGTTGTGGTATGTGAGTGTGATGTATTTATTGTGCTGTGTGTTGATGGTATTTTGTGTTTTGTTGTTTTTGTTTTTGATGCGTTTGTGTAGTGTGTTTATTAAATTAGGGTTGTAACCGTTTTTGATTGCTATGTATTTTATTGTGTTGAGTTCGTCAGTGTAATCTTGTTTATTTAAGGGTATTTTAGTTAGTCTATGGAGCATATGGTTGAAGGCCGCATGTTTATGTTGTGTTGGGTGGTTTGATGTGTTATGTATAACCATGTCAGTTGTGGTTGGTTTCCTGTATATTTTGTACGTGTGTGTATTGTTAGTTTTGTTAATTGTTAGGTCTAGAAAATGTATACTATTGTTTTGTTCAATTTCCAGTGTAAATTTTAATTTGTGGTGTATAGTGTTTATGTATTTGTGGAAGTTTTCAACTTGTCTTGTGTTGCCTTTGAATAAAAGTAATATATCATCTACATACCTGTGCCAGTATATAATTTTGTTAGTGTATTTGTTGTTGTTTATTATGTGGTTCTGTTCTATGTTGTGTATATATATTTCTGCTAGTATTCCTGATATGGGGGATCCCATCGGGAGACCTTCTGTTTGTGTGTATATCTTGTTATTGTATGTAAAGTAATTTTGTTCAGGCCTACTATCCTTCGATCTTGAGCCACATTTTCATTGTGCTGCACTGCTTGAATTCTAGCTGATTGGGATAAGCAATGTTCTATTCTGTTACGTCCTAGCATGTGAAACATCTCAGAATTTTTTTTAATGAGTTTTGCTACCAGCATGTTTAGCGGCTTTAGCTTCAAAATTTTTTATAGTGCCTACTCCAACTTTGCTCCATGGTTCCTCTCCATTAAACATCAAACAATAATAGCAGTGCAGAGTTTTGTTTTGCTTACAACTAGAGAGCCACCTATATTTACTATACCAAACTTTCTGACATTTTCTGACAATTTTTCCATCCTTTTGCGATAAATCTAAAGGCGGCCGAGGTATTTTTGACTTTAGCAATACCTTTTGCTCTAAAGGTAACGTACTGATTTCGTATTTTAACAAAAATTCTAGTGAATCAAAGTTGTCAGAGTTCATATTAAATACTTCTGCGACAGAACTGGTACTAACTGTATTCATTTTGCTGCATTAAATCAATTAAACAGTATGCTTAAAACAGTTAAAGGACGACACTTAAAAATGTGTATTAATAAATAATTAGTACGTAAATGATCACACAGTTCTTAGTCTATAACACTGTACACAAAATTAAAAATAATTTGCAAACGCAACAAAAACAAATATTCACTACGCGCGCATAATGAAACAAGAGGCGGCCAGGCGAAAATTCTGTACTTTTCAGTCAGGGGAGTGTCTTTTGACGTGATGTACTGGACATATGATTATGCTGCGCGCGCAGGTTCCTTCCCGTTGCCGTCCTTCAAAGCCCTCCTCACCTCCAGCCATGTTGAAAAGACATTCCAAGTAACATCTACCCTGATACTCCGCGTACAGTTGCATGGCACAGCAAGGTTCCATGGATCACGCGGTCGCATCATTTCGCGTAATATTTAACTTCTTAAAATAGTTTTATACCCTTTCTGAGTATTTTACGCATCTTTATTCATAAATGAAAGTTAATTACTTTATGAATAAATTATTTGGGAAGACACTGTCTCCCCTGACGCTTCGCCACTGGACATGAAGCAGTTGCGCACTTTGTTGTGGGGATAAGGCGATAACATTGAAACACACGTGAGTAGAAAAAGGCCTTTTGAAAATATTAGCTTTCTCCCTGAATGACGAGTCTACGTACGGAGGTTTTGATTTCGGTTTCTATTTCGACACTACTAAACAGTATATTTATATGGATGTTTTGCAAGACGAAACAAGCAATAGATACAACATAGGTACCATACAAAGATTTCACCGAGTTAGAAAATGTTTAACATTTAGTAGGCCTACTGTAATTATTTTGTAAACAGTGATTTGGCATGTTGTGTCTATTCCAGTCTTTCTCCAGATCTCCTAACCGAGCCTAGACATTAACAAACACTGTATATTTTGGAGTACATAATAGTTTGTGTACATGTTACGTTCAGGAAAAAACGTAGTAATATCGGTAAAAATGAGCCTATGACGAAACTTATAAAAAGCAAAAACTAGTTCAAGCTACAAGGTAAAAGTTTAACATTTTTACCAATAAAAAATTAGTGTTCCGAGTCAGTAGTGATATATTTATAATTAGTTAATCAACGCACACGTCATGGACAACAAAATCCAGGAATATAGTCAACATTACCCTGGCAGCTTAATTTGTTTGAATAAGTAACATCAATAACAGGCTCGAATGTGGAATGACTGTGCGTGTGTTTAAAAAAAAACAACATGGATCATCCATCTCACCAAAATTATCACCGAACAAAATTATTTCTCACACAATAACATGTTTTACACACAAACAGATGGACTACCCATGGGCTCTCCTATATCAGGAATATTAGCCGAAATATTCGTACATACCATAGAACAAGAACACATATTAAACAATAACAAATACACCAACAATATCATATATTGGCACAGATATGTTGATGACATTTTACTCCTATACAACGGCAACAAACGACAAATTGAAAATTTCCACAAATACATTAACACTATAGGGTACATCAAAAATTAAAATTCACACTAGATTTAGAACAAAACAAGAGCATAAACTTCCTGGACCTTACAATTACCAAAACAAACAACACACACACATACAAAATATACAGAAAACCCACCACAACAGACATGGTCATACATAACTCATCCAACCACCCAACTCAACACAAACATGCAGCTTTCAACTACATGCTCCATAGGCTCACTTCAATACCCCAAAACACACATGACTACCAAGAAGAACTCAACACAATCAAATATTAGCAGTCAAAAATGGATACAATCCCGATTTAATAAACAAACTACACAAACGCGTCCTAAACACAAAAAGTAAAACACATAAAACCAACAGTACACAACCCAGTAAATACATCACACTCACATACTACAATTCCAACACACACAAAATTGCTAACACATTCAGGAAAACATAGCACTAAACTAAACGTTACGCTTTTGATGAAAACTGGTGTTTTTTGAAAAGTACGAACACAATTGCATATCAAGTGCCGTTGGCAAAAGAACAGTTTATTCACGTCTGATAAACTTACCTATGCTGAATTTTTTTTAAGTGTCACGTTTTCGACGCTCTCGAAGTAATCTTGAGTTGGTCTTACAACGTTAGGTGATGAGTTGGCTGGTATGAAATGAAATAAAGTAGTGGACTGTATATATTCTTTGAATTAACTGTTTATTGAATGTTGCAAGAAAATGATTGCATGGCACGTGCAGTGTAGCGCGGCATACATTGCCTGAGAAATAAAGTTGAATTAAATATTGAAAGTCATGATAACGAAGTGAGGCCGAGATCGCCTAAGTATTAGTGCATTAAGCACTGAAAATCATGCTAATAATTTGAAGTGGAATATTCCGAATTGAAAATAATTATATAGCCGAGCTGGCGAAACGAAGGCTTATTGCCCGTTCGGAGTTTAGCAGTTAACTGAATTAGACTGGCTTGTTGCGAGTAGGGATGAGCATCGATAGCCGATGTTCCAAAAACATCGATGGTTAACGTTCGATGTTCGATGTTTTTACCATCGATGGTTCAGTTGCGATGTTTTCATACTATCGATGGTTTCGTTTCGATGTTTTCCTTTGAACACTTTTTTTAAATTTGTAATGAAGACCTTTTTTTTAAGTTGATTGTTAAATTTAGTTTATTTTAAATCAACAAATTTTTATTTTAGATATTAATGGCTACGTAGTTTGCTCCCTACGCTAGGTAAACGATAAGTACCATGTATATGAGCTACGTAGCGACGTAATAATACGGTAAAACTAAACAAACCCATTTTATAGGAGACCGTTACATAGGTTCCAACAGTTTCAAAATTAACTTTAGCTTACATACGTACGAAATAACGGTTTACTCTTTACGTTAGTCGTATTTGGTTTTCATTCTGATTTAGTTTTAGATTTTTTAGTTATTTTTCATACTGGGTGTAGCGTTTTTCTCTTTTAATTGCGATAGTGTTAGAACATAATTTAAATAAATACTTAAATTTTTAGTGACCGTCAATCAGTGAATGTTTTAGTGGATGGTTAGTGACCGACCCTCACTAACCATCCACTAAAACATAATTTAAATAGTTTACATTTGAATTTTTAATATAATCGGCATCGTTCATAATTATCTACCCGTTAATTATGCCACCCGAAAGATATATTGCAACGTTAAAGGTATTTTTAAAATGAATTATATATTATACGCGTCTTTCCATGTACATTATTTGTATTATTTTTTATCTCATATTCTGTTCTTTACAGAGGTGCACTATACTAGTATTCCACCTAGTATTCGAACAGTGTTGCTAGGTCTAAAAAAATTTTTTCTGAAGATTTGACATGAAAATTTCGGAAGATTGCCAAAAATTTCGGAAGTTGTTTTGTCAAATCTCAAGAAAATGTAGTAAGCTTAAATGAAAAGAATATATACAGTATACATAATTATTATCACAAAATAATTTTAACACACCAACGTTGTCTTATATTTTAAACCTCCCCCTCCTTCACTTTTTCTTCTTCCCCGCCAGTCATGTAGATACTGTTGTTCACCAAACTTGTAAACTCCGCGTCAACTTTGAAATCATAAGCAGATTGCAGATTTTGTATTTCTTTTGGTATGCAGAAGTCTGGAGATCGTTTGGGTGCTCTGTCTATTTCTGATTTTAGTTTTCGTACGGTTTATAGTAGAAAATACTCTCTCAATACTTGCGGATGAATGGGGTAAACACAGAAGTGACCGCATAAAGGTAGACAGCTTCGGAAACATTGGTGAACCATCCCCCTTTTTCACATTACGCACGGCATTCCAAAATTCTGTTGGATTTTCACTGTCTATGTCTACCTTTGTGTTTCTCAGCATCCTCCACTCGGTGTCAAGTTCCTGAATATCTTTCACTAAGTTCGGAAAGTGACATATTTTCATGTTTATCACGGCGACTTGACGTTATTATGACCTGGTGTAGGCTAGACATTACAGTATCTGTTTATTCAGGTGCAGTCATGTCGAGCGATTCTGTCAGCTTGAGACTAAACAATAAGGATTAGTCACTCTTTGTTGAATAAGCAGTATGGTAAAATAGTGGATATTGCAAAATGCCTATTACATCATTGTGTATGGTGGTCATAATTGTTTGTGACAGGAGGAAGGAACTATAATTTTGGACAAGACCTCTATAAACTTTTATTGAAAGCAATTATAATTACGGTTGCAAGGAAACACTAGATTTGCGTCATATCGTACGGAAAAACAAAACTCTTGAAATGCGACATTGCACTGAAACGAGAGGAGGAAAATGACCCGCCGCGGAAAAAGACCCGCGTCGCATGCAGTTAACTTCAGATACGTTATCGCGCGAATCCCAGCTTCGTGCCCTACTCTCACCCACGGATACTAGAATATTCTAGTATCCGTGCTCTCACCGAAACTCGCGTCGGAAAAAATTCGGAAGATTTACACCAAATTTCGTATTTTCTGGAATATTACAAAAAATAGGAAGATCTTCCGAAATTTCGGAAGACGTGGCAACACTGTATTCGAAAGTTACAGGTACCAACGTAACCGTTCCAAAAAAATAACAGGTACGAACTACGAATGTCTGTTATTATATACTTATTATCCATATACCTGTATAATTTGTTACAATAAATAAATTGAAGCTAAACGTATTAACAGTGGTACTGTACACTGTGATTTTATTAAGCTTTTACTGTTTAAAAGAAAATAAGAGAATTTATAGGCCTATCTCTCTTTGGGAATACTAATTTAAACTTTCACTAGGAGTAAACAAACCTGACGCAGATTTAAAGAGGCTTCTGTTTTTGTTAAAGGAGGTGGTTTTATGTATGTTTGTTCAAACACTTTATAATCATTATAATAATAAATAATAATGACCAGATTTAGTTAATTATGAATGTGAGTTAAATTATTTTAACGTCACCTCACCTTTACATAACCTGTTCTCAACGAGTTCGTCAACGGCCCTGGAAAATCTGATACGGGGAAGTTAGATGTATTTAAATTCTTCGTGCCCTACTCTCACCCACGGATACTAGAATATATTCTAGTATCCGTGCTCTCACCGAAACTCGCGTCGGAAAAAATTCGGAAGATTTACACCAAATTTCGTATTTTCTGGAATATTACAAAAAATAGGAAGATCTTCCGAAATTTCGGAAGACGTGGCAACACTGTATTCGAAAGTTACAGGTACCAACGTAACCGTTCCAAAAAAATAACAGGTACGAACTACGAATGTCTGTTATTATATACTTATTATCCATATACCTGTATAATTTGTTACAATAAATAAATTGAAGCTAAACGTATTAACAGTGGTACTGTACACTGTGATTTTATTAAGCTTTTACTGTTTAAAAGAAAATAAGAGAATTTATAGGCCTATCTCTCTTTGGGAATACTAATTTAAACTTTCACTAGGAGTAAACAAACCTGACGCAGATTTAAAGAGGCTTCTGTTTTTGTTAAAGGAGGTGGTTTTATGTATGTTTGTTCAAACACTTTATAATCATTATAATAATAAATAATAATGACCAGATTTAGTTAATTATGAATGTGAGTTAAATTATTTTAACGTCACCTCACCTTTACATAACCTGTTCTCAACGAGTTCGTCAACGGCCCTGGAAAATCTGATACGGGGAAGTTAGATGTATTTAAATTGTTTTCTCGGGTACAGTGTTGAGGTTTCCACATTCCGCCTGTCAAAATGTGGTGGTGACCAAGGGCTTTTGGTTCTGATAAGGTAAGTGAGTAAAGTATCGGGTATATTATTCTTCTCTTTAATTATTTTTATTTATTATTCATCCCCAATTATTTGTACTATTACAAACATGTAAAAAGCATAGATTTTTATTTGAATTGCAACATTGGCATAAAAACATCGATGTTTTCATACCGATGTTTTTTTAACATCGATGTACTCTTTACGATGTTAACATCGATGTTAAACATCGATGGTTTTCTGGCGATGCTCATCCCTAGTTGCGAGCGTGCAAGACACGCTGGCAGCAGTTAGCGGGGGGAATGACGTTACTGCACGCACACACGGCGTTACATTACAGATATTATAAGTACAAAGTTTAACATACTGCCCGCACAAAATCGGGCGATTTTGCAGTTTAAGTTATTATGTGAATAGTGCATCACAAATTATTATCAAATGTTATGTACAAAAGGCAATACAAAATATACTTGAAAGCTTTCTACATTAAATTAACCTTTCTTTTTTAAAGTAAATCATCCCTGGCATAAAATCAAGCCCAGACCAAATGAAATAATACATACGAAAATTAACATATGCTAAAAAATATACAAAATAAAAACTCATGATAAAAATAAAAGTTCTTATATAACTAACATGATCTTTCTTGAAGCATTAACATAAGTCCAGTAAATAAATACATTTAATTTTTAACAAAACTTAAGTGATAACTTTACACTTAATCTATATAAAAAAAACCATCCTCAAAAACTGATTCAATTTATGATAATACAATAATAAAAGGCATAATAATTGACATGCATAATATTAGAATAATGACACCAAAAAATTCAATAATACATAACAATATGATTGACATACCCAATTGATGTAAGGATACATAATATGATTGTATGAAGATACATAATACATAATGATTGACATTACATAATAATAGAATAATGATCCCAAAAAATTCAATAACACATAATAACATGGTAGTGATACATAATAATACAATAATAAAAAGCATAATAATAATATAATAAGAATAACAAATGGAAAGCATGCGATAAAGATTCAAATCAATGATACATATCGCATGAACGCTAATGTAATTAATCTGAGGCCACTGGAAGTGGACATAATTTGTGAACGGGCCGACGTAGGATGCCGTTTGCGGTGCGAACATCCGCAACGCGCACTAGTGAATCCTGACCCAAATGGACCTGAGTGACTACTCCGCGTTTCCACTGCAGGGGGGGGGAATTATCTTCCAAAATAAGGACGAGTTGTCCGGGAGCCAAATTTTTTGACTGGATGCGCCATCTGTTGCGTTGTTGCAACTGGTGCAAACAATCCTTTGACCACCTCTTCCATATAGAGTGGGTGAATCTTTGGAGCAGCTGCCACCTACCCAAACGATCAATTTTTACTTCGGAATAGTCAGGTTTCGGGAGTGAAGTGAGTGGAGAACCAACCAAGAAGTGCGCTGGAGTCAAAGGCTCGGGATCCCTAGAGTCATTTGAGATGGCGAACAAGGGGGCGTGAGTTAAGGCAGGACTCTATTTGAGTTAAAATAGTGTAATACTCTTCAAACGTAAGACTGGTTCTGCCGACAACGCGCCGCAAATGAAACTTGACGCTCTTGACTCCACTCTCCCACAGTCCACCGAAATGAGGTGCTGACGGGGGAATTAAGGACCATTTGATTCCTTGGGCACTGGTAAAACCCTGGGTAGTCTGTTCAAATCCGTTACATTGGAGAAGTTTGTATAAGTCGTGAAGTGTACTGCTAGCACGACGAAAATTTGTACCATTGTCGGAGAATATCTGTGAAGGGATGCCTCTACGAGCTATAAACCGTTTTAAGGCTGCTATGAAAGCGTCTGAGGTGAGATCTGACACTAATTCAAGGTGAATGGCCTTAGTGGCCATGCATATAAATAGAGCAATATAAGCTTTTGACATCGATTTGGAACGCTGCCCGCCCTGACGTACAAATACAGGACCGGCGTAGTCGACTGCACATTGAGAAAATGGCTTAGCAGGAGTAACTCGGGAAGAGGGCAATTGTCCTAATAATTGGCTTGATCCCCTACCACGGAATCGAAAGCAAGTGATACATTTGTGTATTACTGATCGTATGTACGATTTATCATTAATTATCCACTATTTGTGCCATAGAGAGTACTGAGTCAATTGTACCCCAGCATGGAGTAGACGAAGATGCTCGCCTTCTATGATTAGTTTACTGAGATGAGAATGCGGGTGGAGTATGATTTGGTGTTTGCTATCATAGGTAAGCTGGGAGTGTTGAAGGCGTCCGCCCACGCGTAATATCCCCGCATTGTCCAGAAAGGGGTTAAGTGAAAGAATTTTGCTATTATTAGGGATAGAGCGTTGTGCCTCAAGTTCCTTGATTTCGATGCTAAAGTGCGATCGCTGGGACTGGCGAATAAAAATCAAAAGTGTACCATGTAACTCATGGGAAGTTAAAAAAGAAGCGTTTCTATCAGCTATGGGAAGCCTAGAGTTCCGAATGAATCGAAGGCAGTACGAAAATACACGAAGGAGCTTTGAAAGCGAGGAGTAGTTTTCAAAATAACTAGGCGTAGATGAAGCGGCAACCAGTGAGGTTTGGACTTGCTTACGTTGTTCTTGCTCAAGATCGGGATGAGCGCAGGGTGAACGGGCATCGAAAGCACTGGTGGGCCATGATGATGACTCATGGGACAACCAGGATGGACCATACCACCATTGTGGGTGACCGTGTAAAAAACGGGGTAGACAACCACGCGATAGAATGTCGGCAGGGTTGTCATGTGAAGAGACATGATGCCAGGTACCTATTGCAGTGAGTCGCTGTATCTCCGCAACGCGGTTGGAGACAAATACCTTCCATCTGGAACACTGCTGGTGAATCCAGTGTAAGGCGATCATTGAGTCGGAGTAAAAATACAAGTCGTCGAATTTATAACTCACCGCGTTTACAACCTTGGAAACCAACTGAGCCAACAAGAGACAGGCGCAAAGTTCAAGTCTGGGTAATGGTTACCTGCTTTAAGGGAGCGACTCTAGATTTAGAGCATAACAAGTTTGATGAAATGCTGTGGTTTGAATACACCGTTCGCACATAAATGCAGCACGCGTAACCCTTTACTGATGCGTCGGCAAAGCCATGGAGCTGAAATGAAATGATTTGGGAATTATTTAAATTCTTTACGGACCTTGGAATCTTAAAATAAGTGTCGGATATCAGCTGAGCATAAAGCTCTACCCATTGATTAGATAATGATTCTGACAGGGGGTCGTCCCAGCTTGTTCCGGTTAACCACAATATCTGCATGAAATGCTTGCACCAAAATGTAACCGGACCAATAAGTCCTAATGGGTCGTAAATTCCGGCGATAACTGATAATACCCTTATCTTGTTAAATACCTCCACTTCGACATGTCTTTGGAAACTATATACGAAACTATCATCGTTAATGTCCCATTGAATACCCAAAGTACGTACAGTTTGATTCTTGTTAAAGTCAAGGGAAGAGTTGGCGTGTGAAGTTATAATGGTTTGATCATTGGAAAACCACTTGTGCAAAGTAAACCCGTATTGACTTAATAAATCTGTAATGTCGGACTTCATTTGAGATAAGATGTGTGGGTTATCTGAGCCGGTCATGAGATCGTCCACATAGAAATCGTTTGCGATAGCAGAACAGGCTATAGGGTGTTGAGTTTTGTTTTCCTGGGCTATTTGTGCCAAACATCTTGTGGCCAGAAATGAAGCGCTTGCAGTCCCATATGTGACTGTCCTCAAGGCGTAGTGTTGAAGTTCCCTATGGGGGGGCGTCGCGCCAAACAATTCGTTGCAAATTAGAATCCCTGGGATTAACTAAAATTTGACGGTACATTTTCTCAATGTCCGAAATGAGGACGTATCGGTGCTTACGAAACCGAGACATAATCGAAAAAAGATCCTGTTGGACCATGGGACCAACCATCAATGTGTCGTTCAAGGATAAATTATTTGTTGTTTTGGCAGAGCCGTCGAAAACAACTCGCAATTTGGTGGTTATACTAGAGCCCTTAAAAACCGAATGGTGCGGTAAGTAAAAGGTGTCTGACTTATTGATTGACAAATCGTAAGAATCAAGCAAAGACATATGACCCAGAGTTAAATATTCCTGCATGAATGTACTACAGTCTTTATGAAGGCCAGGGTTCTGCTTGAACTTGAGTTCCAGTGATTGAAATCTGCGAATAGCTCCGGGAAGAGAATCGCCCAAATGAGAGTTGTATACCCTGCGAGGTAGGGACACCACAAATCTACCACTATTATTGCGGAAAGTGTTAGCGACAAAATGACTTTCGCATTCTGAGTCCTCAACGGAGGGAGCACGAGCACCAACGTCCTCCAATTGCCAGAAGTCTTTTAATTGCGATGAAATTGCATTATTATCTTCGCATGCTATGAATGATGAGACAGGTTTTGTCATGTCGGCATTAAAGGGCAGGTTACCAGCAAGGATGAATCCCAATTTTGTCTCCTGTATTATGGGAAAGTGTGGGCTGCGGATGAATTTGACAGGTTCAATCAATTGTAAATAGTACTGAGCACCAAGTAATATGTCGATTTGTGAAGAAAAGTTCAGTTGCGGGTCAGCTAGGAATATGCCCTTTGGTATGTTTAGGGATGAGATATCAAACGATTCTGCAGGGAGATTATTCGTAATACTGGGAAGCACAGCGCAATGCACGTTCAGATTAAAATCCTTGTAACGAGAATTCAGCCTTACCCTTGTACTAAAGTCAGCTTGACATAAGGAATTGTTTATACCAGTGATGGGTAATTGAGCCTTGGTTAATTTTAGACCCATTCGGCGTGCGAAACTCATGGTACAGAAGTTTGCTTGAGATCCTGAGTCTAATAAAATCCTTACTGGATGCTTCCTACCGGCCTGGTCCGTTGTCATGCAGACAGCGGTGGATAATAGAATAGATTTGTTTGTTTGCAGTTTGAGTGAAAATTGATTGTTGCCCCTACTTGAAGTGTTACTGCCTGATATGTGAATCATTGTATGATGTCGTTTAGAACATGTCCTACAAGCAAATTTGGAAGGACAGTGTGAGGGATCAGGGCCTGGACGCATGCAATTTAAGCAAAGTTTGTGTTTGATTAAAATGTTTTTTCGCTCAAAGGGAGATATAGCCACGAATTGTGGGCATTCAGAGAGTCTATTGTTTACCTCGACACAGCTGACAAATGTTATTGCTGATATGAGTATGAAATGTTGACCTAGTGAGATCAACGGGTTTAATAGTTTTGCGATAGGGAATCTGATCGCTAACTTGTATTCTATTTACTGAACTGGTCGAGGCGCCGACGTTTTGCATTAATTGCCTTCTACCATTTAAAAATTTAATAAAATTGTTGAAATTAGGGAATCGCTCGTCGGATAGACTTTCCTTCCATAGTCGGCATGTCTGGTAGTCGAGTTTCTGCGTTAAATATTGAACGAAAGTAATTTCAAAGGTATTTACCGGTAAACTTAATGAATTTAAAGCGTTTATATTTGCTGTAATTTCGTCAATAAATTTTGAAATGCCAACCATGGACTCTTGCTGAATGGACTTCATGCCCAAGACATTCCCTATATGATACGCTGAGACAATTAATTTACTATCATACCCTTAATAGATCAATGGCTACCGCATAATTATCATGGGTGATTGGGAGAGATTTTATTACATTTAAAGCCTCGTCCCTTAGTGAAGAATGTAAATAATGCAATTTCTGAATGTCCGTCAGGTCAGTTCTGACGTGGCTAACTCCAAGAACATGTTGTAATAATGCTGCCAATCAATAATGTTGCCTGAGAAGCAGGGCAATTTAATTGGCTCTAACTGAATAGGGGAGGTTTTAATTGGCGTAACTTCCGCTTGAATCAATAATGGTTTTTTGTTCACCTCTTCTCCACGTTCTAATAAATTGTGCAGCTTACACTCAATAGTACAGAGATCATCCTCTGTCTGAACCCTGTCACTTACCGATGTAAAATCAGATTCATCAGCCTCAATTTGGGTCTGAATTTCATCATACTTCGCGGACAACTCCATCAAGTAGCGGAGTTTAATTTTTAAACCATGGTGATCGTTTATGTCAGGATCGAAATTGTCAGCGAAAGTATTTACACGGGATATAGAGGCCTTTATTGTGCCACGTTTTTTAATTAACGCTTTCACATCAGTCATGATTGAAATGCAAGCTGTGATCCGAAACAGATAGATAAATACAGAGCAGGTGAACAATTGATGTAATTTGAGTACTTTACCAAATTCTGATATAATGCGGCAGCTAGTGATCGGTATATAACTTAATCTATTACTTATTATAATAGGTACTTATTTTCTTTAAAAAATAGTTATATGGAAATTATTTGAAAATATGACTCATTTTAAGTAAAAATATACATATAGCTTCATCACATTACTTAAGTTTCTGTCTGAATTATTATAAAATTGCATAAGTGAAAATTTATGTGAAAATACAGGTCTATGGTCACTTGACACTAATTTCTGTTTATATAAAAATTATTAATGATTTTATATCAAATGCTATTAACTATATGTGTTAAAATATTACTGACTTTTACTGAACATAAAATTATAAATGAAAAACTATAAGCAATACAAGTTCATAGTCACGTGGATTATGAGTCCCCGGCATGTTCAAGATGGCTCCGTTGCCTGTTGTTTCCTTGGTGATCCTGTTCGGCAGGCCTTGGATGGTGGCGCAAGTCTTGTTTCCGCTGGTCGGGTAATGCTTGAAGCTGTAGCTCTCCGTTTAAGCTTGAAGTTCTAATTTTTCGCTGCTGTACGACAAGTGACGATGAATTGTAATATCTTGCTGTCTTAGAGATGATGTCCTGCAGAATCTTGTACGGTCAAGTATGAAGTTTTTTTTTTTTGAAAACAATGAAGGTACGCTACGGCCAGCAATCTTACGTTTGAGTAGATTCGGGCTTGAACAAAATGTTGTTTGGGCCCAATACAATGAAATATAGATCAGAATCTTAATCCGAATCACGATCCGGATCCGGCCCGGAGGACCAAAAATGTCACGTTTTCGACGCTCTCGAAGTAATCTTGAGTTGGTCTTACAACGTTAGGTGATGAGTTGGCTGGTATGAAATGAAATAAAGTAGTGGACTGTATATATTCTTTGAATTAACTGTTTATTGAGTGTTGCAAGAAAATGATTGCATGGCACGTGCAGTGTAGCGCGGCATACATTGCCTGAGAAATAAAGTTGAATTAAATATTGAAAGTCATGATAACGAAGTGAGGCCGAGATCGCCTAAGTATTAATGCATTAAGCACTGAAAATCATGCTAATAATTTGAAGTGGAATATTCCGAATTGAAAATAATTATATAGCCGAGCTGGCGAAACGAAGGCTTATTGCCCGTTCGGAGTTTAGCAGTTAACTGAATTAGACTGGCTTGTTGCGAGCGTGCAAGACACGCTGGCAGCAGGTAGCGGGGGGAATGACGTCACTGCACGCACACACGGCGTTACATTACAGATATTATAAGTACAAAGTTTAACAGTAAGAATGTAGTAATTAACATATAAAGAAGATACTATAATTATTATGTTCTTACTGTTTGTACATACGTTGATTATAAACTTTTTTCCAGATTTTCAGGGGGGGGGTTCATGTTACGTAGGCCTACTCCTAACTAACTTCTGACCTTTGAAAAGTTGCTTTTACGTCACTCATTTCCATGATTACTACTGAGTGACCTCACATGAAATACGCGCGCTTGTACATAGGAAAGTATTGTGTGTGTGTGTGTGTGTGTGTGTGTGTGTGTGTGTGTGTGTGTGTGTGTTGATGGGGGAGGAGTTCTGGGGTCTTTCACATTTGTTCCACATATTCAAAACGCGGAAGTTCATCTTTTATTGAATTGTTTATAGTCTACATAATGTTACAGTCGGAAGCCTATGAAGTATTTTGACTTACACAAGATATATTATTAATGATGTGCAACACAAAATTAGTCCTTAAAAACCTAACTACCTACACATAAACTTAATATTAATTTAACACACATTCGACAACTATTCTGGCGGCCAGTACGCATGAATATCTGTCCAAATTGAAATAAATCATTGTGTTTCTAATGATAATTGCACACGAGTTTGCAAAGGTACGAATCTAGTTGATCCGGCTAATTCCGCATCTGCGCGTGTTGCGATTTTAACAGTCGCCCATTACGATCCGTTCGACGGAATCTACAAAATTCTGTGATTAACCGTCAAATGGCGAAAATTCATCCCATCAAAAACATCCACTGTTGTGGGTTCCCACGGCCGAATAGCGAATTAACGTTTTGGACACTGTAACATTGCAATGGCAGAAATGAGCTTTAAGAATTTTAATGTTCTATGTCATATAAGACATTGTTATGCTTAGACTTTCCGAAAGCCAAGTAATGGGGGGGGGAGAGAGAGAGAGAGAAGAAACGTAGACATCTAAAGCTTGCAGTAGTCCAAACACAGGATGTTGACTGTAGGGAGTTAATGATAAGGTACTTGAAAATAATGAGATATGTACTTGTCGGTACATTCGATTAGGCCTAAGTTCCTTCTTAAAGAACTGAAAAGTGTGAACATTGTTAGTAGCTTATTCTTGACTGTGGATCAGTGAGATGGACGTGGTGATAAGTGATCAAAATGGTGCAAAGTGTATAGTAATGTCATCGCAGTCCTTTGATAGAAATAATTTATTATTATTATTTGTTCTAAAGTAGTAAAAAACATAATGGTAAAAGTTAAAGACAAAAAGTATAGTCAGATTTAGAAAAGAGTGGCTTAATAATACCATATTGAAAGACTGGTTAGTAGAAGTACTCTCCGTTGACCACATGCAATGTAGGTGTAAGTATTGTAACAGCAATATAAATTCACGGTTACCCGATTTTTTTGCGCATGCTAAAACGAAAAAACATATACAAGCCGCAGTACCATTTTCTTCATAACGACAGCCAACTTTAGATTCCTATATAATTAGGCCCACAAATGAATGTGAGGCTGCAGAAGCTGCGTTAACGCTTTTTGTAATTAATCACTGTTCGATAAGGTGTGGACCATCTTTGCGACCTAACAAAAAAGTGCTTTAAAGAGTGTGGTCATACCTCTAACATGCATCTGCACCGAACCAAATGTAGTGGTTTAATCAAGAATATTCTTTTCCTTCATTTCAAAGCGGACCTACAAAATGATATAGGGGATGGCATTAGTGTTCTTATAGACGACTCAACAGACATACGTGTCACGACACTGTTAGCCATCTGTGTTATATATTTCTCTCAAACCAAGTTTTGCATTGTTTCTACTTTTTTGGGAATGGTGGAATTAGAAGAAGGTAATGCTTTGGCAATAACAAATGGTATAAAGTGTTAGTAATGTCAGTATGGTCTAAGCTTACAGAAATTGCGTGGAGTGGGAACTGACAATAGTGATGGTAGGCATCAATAACAGGGTTTATCAGATCCTTAAAAAAGAAGTTCCTCATCTGATATTAATTCCATGTGTGTGCCATTCTGTGCAGTTAGCGGTATCTTCTGCCGCAGCAGAGACATTACCACGAAATGTCGAATTCTTGTTATCAGAAACTTACTTGTGGTTTTCTAAGTCATCATCTCGCCAAATTTTATACACTAAGTTGTTCCAGGCAATAGACGATGGGGCTGAAAACGTTAGTTTTAATGTTATTAAAAGTAGTTGATAATGTTATTGTACTTGTCTGTTTGTAGTGAGTATTTTACGTATGAAGAATAATTTAATTAATATGTTATTATATTATATTATCAATATGTTATTATATTGACAACAACAATACCGTGACCTTACTACTATGGCTGCAGTACAGGCTGTGGTCTACTATATTCGTACTCTGTAGTCTGCAGTCCCACAAACAGCGTGCACAGTGAATCACACACGAATTCCAATTCCGCCATAGTGTGGGCAACTAAACACGCGAATTCAAATTGTACGTATGAACAAATGGACGTAAGACCTAAAATATCGACGTCGCTTTGATGTATGTTGTTAATTCATCATGTGTGTATTTCAATAAAATTGATATGCAATTTATTATACCAGTCAGAAGCAACATCGACAATTATGATAGAACACTCGATTACAAACCGGGCATATGATAGATCGAGAAGTTAGAAACTGGGTCCAAACGGGTGTTTATGTATTTATTTTCAGAATATATAAGCACGCATAATTTACGTACCAAATACGGACGGGAGTTTCCCATTTATTGTAACTATATATAATTTTCAGCCGCAAAATCATAAATCATTATGGTATAATTATTGGATCTTGAGGGTCACGGGATGCAAGATCCTTATTATTTTTCTAAAGCAAAGAGTATTATATCATATTATATTAATTGTCGTCGTATAATTAAGTAGAATGGAACGACAACATGTAATTTGTCTTTATTCCTCACTCTTGCACCATACCTATTCGTATACCTATTTGTACAATTAAATGCAGTGCACCATTGAATTGTTTATTATTTACTGCAATAATGCCAATATGACGTACACGCTTAAAATGTTTGTAGCCCATCGAATGGCGGAATCAGCCGCCTTCAATTTGGGCCACGACAGTGCTGCTTACGTACCATTCTGTGCATAGGCCTATATGCCAGTATATATATAACGAATACTGTTCTACAAGTTTTATGTGAAAAGGCTATAGAAGCGAGATTCAAGTGGCTTTGGTACATACAGCACCAACCAATAGTGTTGAGACACATAAATGTAAAGCTTTCAACGTGTGTCAAATTCCTTGATGTAATTCGAATAAAATATAAGCAGGTTTTTATAAGGTGCTATTAGATAGGCAACAGTTGAGCTGACATAGGGTAACCTGACATAGTTTCAGCGACTGAGTTAAAATAGTTTCTTAAAGGTACTGTTATTACTGCGTGTCTTGAACTGTCTAATTCGACTTATAACCTGTAGCCGGTAAAGTGATAGGGTAAAATGCGATTAGGACAATTAAAGTTTATAGTTTGTTTACTGGTATCTCCAGCTTTTGTAACACCTTTGAAGAGAGAAGACTGTGAAGGTAATAGTGACTAGCTTAATTTATTCTGTGTGAAGAATTAAATAATTTATGGTTACTATTCATGTGAAATTATTTGGAATAGTTTCAACTCTATAATTTAATTGTAGCACATTTGATTCAGTTGTGCTTATATATTTTAAAAGAATGTAATATGCTAAAGAGATTTGTTGGCATGTTTTATTTTATTAGGTTGTATGCCATACCCATTTGTTTGCTATGAGTAGATAATTTAAAATAAAACAATCACAAATTTGTACTTTTTAATGGATACAGTGAACATTATTAATGGCATTAGTGTTTAATTTCGTATGAATATAATTGGGTTAAATTAATGGAAAGAATTTACTTGTTACAAGGATTAAATATTGAAGATCTAAGTACTGCTACATATTTTCATTTAAGAAGCATGTGATAAAAAGTATATCTCCCCTCACTCTCTTTCTGTGACAGCAACACAAAACAAGAGTACTTATAGTAATAGATACACTATACATGTCCTTTATGGTAATCCTATATCAGCAAAAATCCAGTAAGACACATGGAAGATGTTACATTTTTAATATTCCAATGTTCCTGGTAACAGATGAAAAGGCTGCAACACCTTTAATGAAGTGCAGTAAAGATTCTCACTGTTTTATATGTGAAATTTTTAAAAACTGAAAATTTTTAGTTGGTCACTACACCACACCAAAAAAATAGAAACTTTATATATTACAATATTAGCTAGAAAGGCAGTAGCCAAAATGTGAATGTGACTGTAAATGTGAATTTATATCACATTCAATAAAAAGAACTGAATTGTATATGTTGTAACAACCAAAGTAATTAATGAATTGGGTATGATTGTGAAATAACAAACAAGGAATGAAAGATACCAGATTGGTCCAAACAAATAGACCTGTTTTTTAATCATCAGTGCTTCGAAGTAAAGCTTACCTGCTACCAAAGGTTGTTATACATAACAACAGTTCCATCTTATTAGCTAGCTGGCATTTCAAATGGAAAAACTGGTCAGTTTATAACCTGCTAAATACTATTGTTTAACAACTATATATCATTACGTTTCCAATACTGTACATTTTTTTATGACAAAAGTATAAACTATGGTACATATTAATTCCTACTTCATATGAAAAATTGGTGAACCACCTAATTAAATTATTAAAAATGTTTGTAGTAGCTGAGCCTTGTAACGTAGTATCCATAAATTCTGTTCCAGACTTGTCTGATTGTTCTGTTGTATAAAGTGGAGACATGTTCAGTCATCCAGTTGCACTTTGAACAAGTTTTACTACATGTACACCACAAATTAGGGACCATCTGTGGTAATGAAAATGTAATTCTACCAAATCATGAATAGAACAATCAGTATTACTGCAATTTTCAAGCAAAACGATGTTTTGGGCCCAACAAGAATGTTCAAAATGAAATAATAAAACCTTTGTGCAAACAGAAGAAACCACGTATCACAGAGTTGATTCCAGGTTGCTATGAACACTCAGATTGTATGAATATTGACTGATAAACATGTAGTTGTATAGTAGATAATAAAAGAAATGTATACACTGATGTGAAATAAATTCATAAACTATGACTAGGCCTATATGATTTGTCATACATTTTTGTAGGCCTACCCTATAAAGTGAATGAATATAGCGCTAACAATTTTATATCCAAAATACCTCTAATTGCTTAAGTGAGTTGGTTCTCAGTATTATACCAGCTTCACACAAAACATTCACATAACAAATGTTACAATATTTATTAAAGTTTCTACATAATTCCCTGTACTGTGAAAGACGTGAAGGAATGGTAACCATGAAATGGTAAATCCTATTTTGCCTTGAGACATGTAACCTGAGTTAAATGTTTTACAACTTTTTTTTTACTTTTTAACTGTGTACACCGTTATTAACTTTAAGAGCTGTATTTTCTCACACACAGTTTACAAAAGTTGTCCACCATATGCAGAAGATGACTTTCAAAGCTCTCATGAGCTCATGCTAATATAGTAAGGGTGATTTAGTAAATTAAAAAATCCATTTGAAACTCAAACATTTTGAGCAACTTACAAATAAAAGACAATGCCAGCAAAACAATTTTAACGCATTCCCATGCCAAATTGTAGTACTTATAGTCTGAAACTGTAAAATGTCTAAAGTAGGATTTATTTTATTTATTTTTCGTTTTCTAATTTTTAAAGTGATAATTTTCTAATTTTCAAGCAAAACATCGTTTTGTTTGAAAATTGCAGTAATACTGATTGTTCTATTCCCATCCTTCAAAGATGGTCACAGCCATCCATTTTTAATAATTAAATGTTTTTCCTCAATTGTAAGTGAACGAAAAGGCTTTTCCGTCAGTTGCAGAATGACTGGTTTGGCCATAACCTAAAACACTCATTATTTACAATTCAAACAATAAATAATATTTTCTTAAATTGTAACATAGCACAAACAATATTTAAACACTAGCACAACTAACAAATGTGTGTGTATGTGAAGGCAAATGAAAACGTGAAAACAACTGAAATTCCACAAGATTTGCTGAAGCCCGTAATGACTGGACTTTATTTTCATTTGTGTGTGCGTGCTGATGGATTGGATAGGCATGGGGAGAAATGAAAGGCAGTCAGATGGTAACACAGATTTTAGCAACTTGCTTACCCTTTTCCTCAGTGCTTGTTATGCCAGGGACTTTGTAGGCTGTATGCAATAAAAAAAGTCCCTGGGTCATCAGTGTTGTAAATGTTCTTGTTAATCATAATTTTTATAAATTATGGCAACTGTTGGAGCAAATGTGCCACAACATTCTCACTGGCAAATTTACTTAGTACATAAATTTTTTTAAACAATATTATTTTGGTAGCAGAATTTTTCTGATTAACCACTTCTTAGAGTCAGTTTCCTAATGTGAAGTTGTGCATAATTTGTAGCTTTTCCTTGCAGAATTGCAGCGCTAACTGGCAAGTTTCATGGCATGTTTCCCTTTCATTTTACCCTTTACCTTTTCATACAAATTCTACCACAGTTATTTTTATCTGCTAATTTCCTTTGTGTTAGGCCAGAAGCGCATCCTTAATACCTTTTTAAACAGGTTTTAAAATTTCCTTTTTTCAAAAATGCTTTGTTTAGCCTACATGTTAAAATCAAAAGATTATTATAACAATAAAACAAAAACCGTGTGTCTCATAACACACACCATAGGCCTACTGTACAAATTAAAAATGAACAGGTCAACACACAAATATGGCTGACTCCAGAGAGTACAAAATCAGTACTAAGAATTTGGAAATTATTAGGCATAATGTAAATATTCATCCTGTTGTACATACAGTTGTAGAAGGTGATAACATTGTTACTCAACTTAGGAATGTGATAACTCATCTGATACTAGCCTGTAGTGGACGATAAATTATATCAAATGGGACAATCAATAAAATAAATATAAATCAACTAACAATGCAAAAATGTTAATAAACTACAGTAGTTTTTTAGACAACATTTAGTGGATCCCTTTATTAAAAATTTGATGGTCCTGGTGGGGTTAGAGAATGGCCATCATAGAGAATAGTACACACTGACTAGTTCTGAAATTTATATAAATTCACAGAAATACTAATCTTTTCTTGAGGTGATTGACAAGTGGATTTCACTGTACTTTTTAAACAGTACTGAAACCTGTAACGTTCATAGTAAATGTTTGGGTTAAATTATAATAGTAACATATGAAGTATGTTTACACCCAGAAACAATTTTAGATAGATAAGAAAAAAATGAGTGCTGTGAACTTGAGGATGATTAATAATCCACATTTAAGAAGACTAAATTTAATCGTGTTCGCATGGTAAAGAGACCTTAATAGTTTAACATGCCTAAATATTGTTACATAAAGTAACTTTTATATTTCATTTTTAATTTCATGTTCTGTAAGGAAATGTTGACATGGTATGTATAGTATAGTATGGTATATACTGTATAGTATGGTGATTGTGACAAAAATTGTGTTTGAGATAAGGGCTGATTCTGATTGTACTACCCTCAAAACATGAATAAAAGTAATTTTCCGAAAAGTGTCTGTATGTCTATAGTAGAATTTTTCTATGGCGAACGATAACTGCCACAAATTCAAACAGAATCAAATAATTTTTTGCATATTATTACGTATTTCGTAGCTCTCGTGTCTCGTGTCCGCTCGTATACCTCTGTAAAATATAACAGTGTGTCTGAGTGTGAAAGTGCGTCTGTTTCTTACCACTGCGTCCTTGCATGGCGATGCACTTTACGATGTTTGGGCCCATAGCGAACGTACTGGGGACCAGGTATCGTGGTTCCCGATTTGAGGTTTAAACGTAGTGGATTATCTCCGGGTGGCACCAAATTGTTTATATAAAACAATTAAAATGGTTTACTTATCAGCGTTCTATTTGAACGAGGCGACGAATTCAGTCTGTCCCGCCTTTTCTCAATTTCGTGTCGATCGAGATAACGGTTGCCGGATTCGCTACTTGAGCGCTAGACGTAGCATTGGAAACTTCACTATACATTATATTTTTAAACATACACTTTGCTAATAGAAATAAGACACGATTTAACACACACAGTATAAATTTATTATTAATTGGAAGTTAATATTTTATAGACACAAGTTGTAAATAGTTTGTTCATATATAATTCTGCACCGGATAATTCTTTATAAGACTCTTACTCAAGGTTAAACGATCGACTTTTGAATACAAATAAACAGTAATGGCGTTCTATCTCGCCGATCAACAAATATTTTGGTCGACGTTTGTGGGTTGTTTGGATCACGTTAAAAGGTTCAGATGCAGTTACAACATTAAAAATACACAACCTTACAATGTTTTTTCCTTATGTAGGATAATGTGTAGTGGTAATTGTTTTGTTTAAGTGTCATACAAGATGTTTATAATTCGTACATAAGTATGAGGTTAGTTCTATAGTTAACAAGTTTTTCAGTGATATAAATTTATGGATCAATCCTTGTAAGAGAATAAAAATGATTTAGTGGTATTCAACATACATTGAGAAATGGTCAAAGTGCGTTTATTTTTTGGAAGTTGAAATAATTTAACTGATACTTAACAGCATTGCAGTACGTTATTATTCGGGATGTCAAGAAGGAAGGATTATGGCATCAATATGGTTCAGCGTTCTTTATTCAGGCTTCGGCATCTTTTTCAAAGTGGTTTGTACTTATTTGGATATTTCATATTGATTTAAACGTCTTCTCCCTCTGGAAATGGTATTCTGCGTCTATCAGTCTTCTGTACTATCGATTTCTACACTTTGTTTTACTTCTAATATGTTTTAAACATTAAAAGGTGTTGTACAGACAATTCGCATCTGGCTTGCGATAGCGTCACTTTTCAAGTCATTGTATTTAACGGTAATTACTCGTTAAACGGCTGTTTCCATGGTTACGTATTTGCTCTCGTTGGGTGAGCAGAAAATCAGTACATTGTTATCAATTTTCGAATTTCTTTCAAATCTTCCCATATCTTCGGACTTTCTTTCCCCTCTTATCTTCCTTCGGGGTTATTATCTAAATGCACTGTCATTTATATTTTCTCACAAAGATTATTTTGGTACCCCACAATATTGGGTTTTATCAAGTTTTCTAAGTTCAAAATTAATTTCATACTTACTAATTACATTTCTTTATTTATATAATTCTTTCATTTAATATTTGGTTTTTAATAATAACTACTATTCATCCTTGATGAATTAGTCACCTGGGATTTGTCCATTACATGGTGATTTTTATGCAATCAGTAATTGTTTTGTTTGACCGTTAGGCCTGTTTCACATTTAAGTAGCCATTACTGGATTTTTGTGGCTTCATACACAACATATTTCATTGAGTCACAAATTGTTATTTTGCATTTATAATTAGGTTTAATGTATCTGTATTTGTTTTAATTAGTAACAACTGTGTTATTCAATCTTACTTCTAATTATTTGCTATTCATTTCCAATATAAAATAAGACATCTAGGCTTATGGTCTGTATAACTCTTACAGCCATATCCATTTCATAACTAACAGTTTATATAATTCATTATTTCTTATTTGTTGTTCTGGTGCTAAACAATCTCACCTCTATTAAACTTTTTCCATTAAACTCCCCTTATAACATGGGTATTAAATTAATGTTAACACAAACTTATTTTCTAATGCTTTTTTCTCTCCCTTCCATATTAACACCATCTAATTACTTTTCCTTGTGAAACACCTTTAAACTTTTACAATACATTTTTAAGTTATAACAATACTATTCACTAGTCATCACAGTGAATATCACTACTTAGTGTTCATTATTTACTGATTAAACGTTCTATCCTAAATACTATTCATTGCAACTTGTTAAATGTTATTGTTCACTCTTAAAACTAAAACATATTGTTCACTCTTAAAACTAAAACATAAGTAATTTTACTAAGTCTTTACCTTAGCCTACTCTCCTCTTACTATTTATATGATAGACAATATTTGTATTTATTGTTCACTAGCACCTTCTTAAGTTATTTAGTGTTCATTATAATTTATTTAGTGTTTCTTTAGTATCATATCACTCTAGTATAAATCACTTTCACTAATTCAACTTCCATTTATTTCTCATCATTTTATTCTCTTTCTCTACCCACTATCTATATAACATTATTAATATTGTGTCTTTCTTAGTTAATAAATTACATATATTCCTAACTCTTTTGGTTAGTGTATTTTTATACATTGTTTCATATTACTGACAGTTCATAATGGTCATTTTAACAATACTAACATTCATTAATAGTTTTGGTTCTTAACCGAATTTCATTGTCTTTATTACTTTGGGTTACATTATTTCTCCCTTCTCTATTTTTCATCACTTGTCTAGCTTTCTTGATGCGTTTCATCTTGTTTTCTTCCTCATGGGTTTGTTCTCTCTTGGTTTTCATTCTTCTTCTCCTTCGTTCGTCTTGTTCTCTTTATTTTGATTTCTTAACTGGTTTCTTAACTGGCCAATCTCTGGGGTTGGGTCAATGTCGTTTGTCTGTCAGTCTATCATTTTAGTTCGTTTGTCTGTCAGTCTATCATTTTAGTTTCTTTGTTAATCACTTTCAGTTTATTACACCTCCTCCTTCCATGTTAATTACCTTTTATTTATTTTTTACTATCCACATAATTTATTTATTCAAACATAATATCATTTAGCATTTTTTATACATCCTTATTGTTATCAAAATTTATCTGAATTTGGTGATGTTACTATAATGCTCTCCCACCAAAATTGATCATTTATAAAACGTGATTCTAAATTTGATGAAATTATCAATTGTATTGTATCATTTTCTTCTTAAACTCTCCTGCTTCTCACTCGATTTTTTATGCTTAATTCTGTATCTTTTATTTCCTTTCTCCTGATTCTTTTCTTCATCATTTTTTCTTATTATGAACTGGCTTATTGATTTTTTATTATAAATTATTCCCTATAAATCTTATTTTCCTAACTAACTTTACTTTGTAGCTGCAATCGATTCAGATGGGCTCCATTGGCTTACCTAACTCCGTCGTTCAAAACTACTCTTATTCTGAGATCAGGGGAACATCATCCCTGCTCAGTACAATGATTGCTGGACTTATCAACAGTCAATCTCAATTAATGAATCTTAAATACAGTCATCTCGTGACTCACATAATAATAATAATCATAACATTTGTTGGGAATCTTTTACCTTTGTACTTCATTATTGCTCAGTTCGGGTCATATATTTTTTCATCTTTCTTTATAGATACTGCTTAGTAATACTTGAAGCATTGCTTTTTATTGATACAATTCACATTTTTATTCATTTTTAATTACTTTTTGTTTCATCTCAATTCATATTACAACTCTTAGAATGTTTATTTTATTTATTTCGTTTTTTGATCATTGGTTTTCTTAATCTTACTTCCATTTCTTTCTAAATAGTATTGGAAGTTGATCATTTTGATTGATATTATTTTTTTCATAACTTTTTAAATATCATAGTAAGTTAGTGTTTCTTACTAGTTAGGAATGTTTTTTTTTTTTGGTCATTCCTTTATAGTATGTTTTGCTTTTATGTGCCTTACATTTTGGCTAAAGATTATTGTAACTTAATCTTATTTTGTTAGGAATGTTTTGTAACTTCACTCCATTATGATTAATTTTTATTCAAAGATTATAGTAAGTTATTGTTTCTTACTTTATGTGGATTCTTGGTAATTTTATTTCTCCATTTTTATGATTGGTCTAAAATATTCTCGAATATCTGTGTGAGCTGTCCTTACATAACTTTTTTGAATTTTGAAATTCATTTTTTATATATATTTTTTCATTATTATTTATCAGTAACTTACTTGCTGAGATTATTCTTTCTTTTTATTTTAAATTACTTAGGTAGGTTATCATGAAATCAGTCCCATTTTTCTCGGCGCTTATCTTTACTTTGTTTACCCATGGTCCATCATTTCCTCTGCATTTGTGGTTCGGATAACCTTGGTGTATAAAATTATTTTCTTCCTTATGATATAGGTTTTTTCTATTTTGTACCATGATTCTTCGAATATCATATGTTCGTTGGTAACCATGGACTGCTTCCATCTTTTTATTGCATGGTTCCTTATTCAGCATTTCTATTTCTGGGATACTCAAGTGTGTTAGATACCTTCTTGATTTGTGACACCCTATCTTGTTGTGAGTCCTGTCAATTTTGTGTAATTTCCATTTTCTTATTGATTTGCTGAAGTTTTCCTCTGCTGGTTGGTTGTGAATTCCCTCTATAATTTCTTTCAAGGTCCTCCTACAATCTTTATATCTCATTAATTTGCTTTGGTCGGTAAGGGGTAAATTGAACACATCAATTAGTCCGTTCTTCGTCATCTCCATTTCTTTTCTGGTGTTGATTAGTTTTCTTAGAGGCATTTTCTTACTCTTCTCTTGGTGATTGTTACTTTTATTCTGAGTTGATAGTGTACTTGGGTCTTCTTTACTTTCTATTTTTTCATTACTACCTCCAGAAGTGGTGTCTATTGTTTCATTCAATTCCTTGAAACCCCTATCCATTGTCTTACTTAACTTTCTGAAACCTTCATCCATAATTTCCTTCATTTCTTTTCTCTGTTCAGTAAATAAATCCATTAGTTTCTGTACCTCTTCTTGTGTGAGTACTGTTATTTTCTTCTGTTGCTTCACTTCCACGTCTTTGACTATTTCTTCTGCTCTTTGAATACTTGATTGTCCCATGTTTTTATTATTTGGTATTCCGTCGAACTCTTCTATTTGATTATGTTCCTTCCTCCAATTACACATATCTTCTCTGGATAGTTCAAACATGACTCTTATCCATTCCCTTAATTCTGCGTTTTCTGTTTGTATTGGTCTTTCTGGTTGTCTTATCGATTGTCTCCATTGTTCATACTCCTCCTGTGTATATTCGTCTGTCACCTGTGCGTATACTCCTGTTCTTTCGTTTTTCATCTGTGTGCAGTTTTCATCCCATTTTTCCCAATCTTCTTCAGTCATTCCTTCCATTTGGTTATCGTCTTTTTCGTGGGCTGTCCCTACAGTCTCTTCTTCATTATACTTGGTGTCTAACTTCCACATCTCATTATAAATGTCTCTCAATGTCATTTTGTCGTTTGGCGTTCCCATTGCATTCGCGCGACTCATTTGTGCTCTTTCATGGTCAGTGGTATTTTTCTCGATGTATTCCACCTCTCTGCTGAATTTTTTAAACAATGTTGTCATCTATTCCGCATAGCTGAATCGTTTTTCTGGTTCTGGAATTTCCGTTTGTTTTTCTTCCATTTCTTTCTCCTTCGCCAACTTTTTCGATAAACCTCTTGTGTGCATCCTGATTTCCTTTCGTGACCGCCGCTAGAACTTCGTATCTTCCTTTTTTCAAGCCCCACGTTGGGCGCCAATTTATTACGTATTTCGTAGCTCTCGTGTCTCATGTCCGCTCGTATACCTCTGTAAAATATAACAGTGTGTCTGAGTGTGAAAGTGCGTCTGTGTTTCTTACCACTGCGTCCTTGCACGGCGATGTACTTCACGATGTTTGGGCCCGTAGCGAATGTACTGGGGACCAGGTATCGTGGTTCCCGATTTGAGGTTTAAACATAGTGGATTATCTCCGGGTGGTGCCAAATTGTTTATATAAAACAATTAAAATGGTTTACTTATCAGCGTTCTATTTGAACGAGGCGACGAATTCAATCTGTCCCGCCTTTTCTCAATTTCGTGTCGATCGAGATAACGGTTGCCGGATTCGCTACTTGAGCGCTAGACGTAGCATTGGAAACTTCACTATACATTATATTTTTAAACATACACTTTGCTAATAGAAATAAGACACGATTTAACACACACAGTATAAATTTATTATTAATTGGAAGTTAATATTTTATAGACACAAGTTGTAAATAGTTTGTTCATATATAATTCTGCACCGGATAATTCTTTATAAGACTCTTACTCAAGGTTAAACGATCGACTTGTGAATACAAATAAACAGTAATGGCGTTCTATCTCGCCCATCAACAAATATTTTGGTCGACGTTTGTGGGTTGTTTGGATCACGTTAAAAGGTTCAGATGCAGTTACAACATTAAAAATACACAACCTTACAATGTTTTTTCCTTATGTAGGATAATGTGTAGTGGTAATTGTTTTGTTTAAGTGTCATACAAGATGTTTATAATTCGTACATAAATATGAGGTTAGTTCTATAGTTAACAAGTTTTTCAGTGATATAAATTTATGGATCAATCCTTGTAAGAGAATAAAAATGATTTAGTGGTATTCAACATACATTGAGAAATGGTCAAAGTGCGTTTATTTTTTGGAAGTTGAAATAATTTAACTGATACTTAACAGCATTGCAGTACGTTATTATTCGGGATGTCAAGAAGGAAGGATTATGGCATCAATATGGTTCAGCGTTCTTTATTCAGGCTTCGGCATCTTTTTCAAAGTGGTTTGTACTTATTTGGATATTTCATATTGATTTAAACGTCTTCTCCCTCTGGAAATGGTATTCTGCGTCTATCAGTCTTCTGTACTATCGATTTCTACACTTTGTTTTACTTCTAATATGTTTTAAACATTAAAAGGTGTTGTACAGACAATTCGCATCTGGCTTGCGATAGCGTCACTTTTCAAGTCATTGTATTTAACGGTAATTACCTCGTTAAACGGCTGTTTCCATGGTTACGTATTTGCTCTCATTGGGTGAGCAGAAAATCAGTACATTGTTATCAATTTTCGAATTTCTTTCAAATCTTCCCATATCTTCGGACTTTCTTTCTCCTCTTATCTTCCTTCGGGGTTATCTAAATGCACTGTCATTTATATTTTCTCACAAAGATTATTTTGGTACCCCACAATATTGGGTTTTATCAAGTTTTCTAAGTTCAAAATTAATTTCATACTTACTAATTACATTTCTTTATTTATATAATTCTTTCATTTAATATTTGGTTTTTAATAATAACTACTATTCATCCTTGATGAATTAGTCACCTGGGATTTGTCCATTACATGGTGATTTTTATGCAATCAGTAATTGTTTTGTTTGACCGTTAGGCCTGTTTCACATTTAAGTAGCCATTACTGGATTTTTGTGGCTTCATACACAACATATTTCATTGAGTCACAAATTGTTATTTTGCATTTATAATTAGGTTTAATGTATCTGTATTTGTTTTAATTAGTAACAACTGTGTTATTCAATCTTACTTCTAATTATTTGCTATTCATTTCCAATATAAAATAAGACATCTAGGCTTATGGTCTGTATAACTCTTACAGCCATATCCATTTCATAACTAACAGTTTATATAATTCATTATTTCTTATTTGTTGTTCTGGTGCTAAACAATCTCACCTCTATTAAACTTTTTCCATTAAACTCCCCTTATAACATGGGTATTAAATTAATGTTAACACAAACTTATTTTCTAATGCTTTTTTCTCTCCCTTCCATATTAACACCATCTAATTACTTTTCCTTGTGAAACACCTTTAAACTTTTACAATACATTTTTAAGTTATAACAATACTATTCACTAGTCATCACAGTGAATATCACTACTTAGTGTTCATTATTTACTGATTAAACGTTCTATCCTAAATACTATTCATTGCAACTTGTTAAATGTTATTGTTCACTCTTAAAACTAAAACATAAGTAATTTTACTAAGTCTTTACCTTAGCCTACTCTCCTCTTACTATTTATATGATAGACAATATTTGTATTTATTGTTCACTAGCACCTTCTTAAGTTATTTAGTGTTCATTATAATTTATTTAGTGTTTCTTTAGTATCATATCACTCTATTATAAATCACTTTCACTAATTCAACTTCCATTTATTTCTCATCATTTTATTCTCTTTCTCTACCCACTATCTATATAACATTATTAATATTGTGTCTTTCTTAGTTAATAAATTACATATATTCCTAACTCTTTTGGTTAGTGTATTTTTATACATTGTTTCATATTACTGACAGTTCATAATGGTCATTTTAACAATACTAACATTCATTAATAGTTTTGGTTCTTAACCGAATTTCATTGTCTTTATTACTTTGGGTTACATTATTTCTCCCTTCTCTATTTTTCATCACTTGTCTAGCTTTCTTGATGCGTTTCATCTTGTTTTCTTCCTCATGGGTTTGTTCTCTCTTGGTTTTCATTCTTCTTCTCCTTCGTTCGTCTTGTTCTCTTTATTTTGATTTCTTAACTGGTTTCTTAACTGGCCAATCTCTGGGGTTGGGTCAATGTCGTTTGTCTGTCAGTCTATCATTTTAGTTTCTTTGTTAATCACTTTCAGTTTATTACACCTCCTCCTTCCATGTTAATTACCTTTTATTTATTTTTTACTATCCACATAATTTATTTATTCAAACATAATATCATTTAGCATTTTTTATACATCCTTATTGTTATCAAAATTTATCTGAATTTGGTGATGTTATATAATGCTCTCCCACCAAAATTGATCATTTTATAAAACGTGATTCTAAATTTGATGAAATTATCAATTGTATTGTATCATTTTCTTCTTAAACTCTCCTGCTTCTCACTCGATTTTTTATGCTTAATTCTGTATCTTTTATTTCCTTTCTCCTGATTCTTTTCTTCATCATTTTTTCTTATTATGAACTGGCTTATTGATTTTTTATTATAAATTATTCCCTATAAATCTTATTTTCCCTAACTAACTTTACTTTGTAGCTGCAATCGATTCAGATGGGCTCCATTGGCTTACCTAACTCCGTCGTTCAAAACTACTCTTATTCTGAGATCAGGGGAACATCATCCCTGCTCAGTACAATGATTGCTGGACTTATTCAACAGTCAATCTCAATTAATGAATCTTAAATACAGTCATCTCGTGACTCAACATAATAATAATAATCATAACATTTGTTGGGAATCTTTTACCTTTGTACTTCATTATTGCTCAGTTCGGGTCATATATTTTTTCATCTTTCTTTATAGATACTGCTTAGTAATACTTGAAGCATTGCTTTTTATTGATACAATTCACATTTTTATTCATTTTTAATTACTTTTTGTTTCATCTCAATTCATATTACAACTCTTAGAATGTTTATTTTATTTATTTCGTTTTTTGATCATTGGTTTTCTTAATCTTACTTCCATTTCTTTCTAAATAGTATTGGAAGTTGATCATTTTGATTGATATTATTTTTTTTCATAACTTTTTAAATATCATAGTAAGTTAGTGTTTCTTACTAGTTAGGAATGTTTTTTTTTTTTTGGTCATTCCTTTATAGTATGTTTTGCTTTTATGTGCCTTACATTTTGGCTAAAGATTATTGTAACTTAATCTTATTTTGTTAGGAATGTTTTGTAACTTCACTCCATTATGATTAATTTTTATTCAAAGATTATAGTAAGTTATTGTTTCTTACTTTATGTGGATTCTTGGTAATTTTATTTCTCCATTTTTATGATTGGTCTAAAATATTCTCGAAATATCTGTGTGAGCTGTCCTTACATAACTTTTTTGAATTTTGAAATTCATTTTTTATATATATTTTTTCATTATTATTTATCAGTAAACTTACTTGCTGAGATTATTCTTTCTTTTTATTTTAAATTACTTAGGTAGGTTATCATGAAATCAGTCCCATTTTTCTCGGCGCTTATCTTTACTTTGTTTACCCATGGTCCATCATTTCCTCTGCATTTGTGGTTCAGATAACCTTGGTGTATAAAATTATTTTCTTCCTTATGATATAGGTTTTTTCTATTTTGTACCATGATTCTTCGAACATCATATGTTCGTTGGTAACCATGACTGCTTCCATCTTTTTATTGCATGGTTCCTTATTCAGCATTTCTATTTCTGGGATACTCAAGTGTGTTAGATACCTTCTTGATTTGTGACACCCTATCTTGTTGTGAGTCCTGTCAATTTTGTGTAATTTCCATTTTCTTATTGATTTGCTGAAGTTTTCCTCTGCTGGTTGGTTGTGAATTCCCTCTATAATTTCTTTCAAGGTCCTCCTACAATCTTTATATCTCATTAATTTGCTTTGGTCGGTAAGGGGTAAATTGAACACATCAATTAGTCCGTTCTTCGTCATCTCCATTTCTTTTCTGGTGTTGATTAGTTTTCTTAGAGGCATTTTCTTACTCTTCTCTTGGTGATTGTTACTTTTATTCTGAGTTGATAGTGTACTTGGGTCTTCTTTACTTTCTATTTTTTCATTACTACCTCCAGAAGTGGTGTCTATTGTTTCATTCAATTCCTTGAAACCCCTATCCATTGTCTTACTTAACTTTCTGAAACCTTCATCCATAATTTCCTTCATTTCTTTTCTCTGTTCAGTAAATAAATCCATTAGTTTCTGTACCTCTTCTTGTGTGAGTACTGTTATTTTCTTCTGTTGCTTCACTTCCACGTCTTTGACTATTTCTTCTGCTCTTTGAATACTTGATTGTCCCATGTTTTTATTATTTGGTATTCCGTCGAACTCTTCTATTTGATTATGTTCCTTCCTCCAATTACACATATCTTCTCTGGATAGTTCAAACATGACTCTTATCCATTCCCTTAATTCTGCGTTTTCTGTTTGTATTGGTCTTTCTGGTTGTCTTATCGATTGTCTCCATTGTTCATACTCCTCCTGTGTATATTCGTCTGTCACCTGTGCGTATACTCCTGTTCTTTCGTTTTTCATCTGTGTGCAGTTTTCATCCCATTTTTCCCAATCTTCTTCAGTCATTCCTTCCATTTGGTTATCGTCTTTTTCGTGGGCTGTCCCTACAGTCTCTTCTTCATTATACTTGGTGTCTAACTTCCACATCTCATTATAAATGTCTCTCAATGTCATTTTGTCGTTTGGCGTTCCCATTGCATTCGCGCGACTCATTTGTGCTCTTTCATGGTCAGTGGTATTTTTCTCGATGTATTCCACCTCTCTGCTGAATTTTTTAAACAATGTTGTCATCTATTCCGCATAGCTGAATCGTTTTTCTGGTTCTGGAATTTCCGTTTGTTTTTCTTCCATTTCTTTCTCCTTCGCCAACTTTTTCGATAAACCTCTTGTGTGCATCCTGATTTCCTTTCGTGACCGCCGCTAGAACTTCGTATCTTCCTTTTTTCAAGCCCCACGTTGGGCGCCAATTTATTACGTATTTCGTAGCTCTCGTGTCTCATGTCCGCTCGTATACCTCTGTAAAATATAACAGTGTGTCTGAGTGTGAAAGTGCGTCTGTGTTTCTTACCACTGCGTCCTTGCACGGCGATGTACTTCACGATGTTTGGGCCCGTAGCGAATGTACTGGGGACCAGGTATCGTGGTTCCCGATTTGAGGTTTAAACATAGTGGATTATCTCCGGGTGGTGCCAAATTGTTTATATAAAACAATTAAAATGGTTTACTTATCAGCGTTCTATTTGAACGAGGCGACGAATTCAATCTGTCCCGCCTTTTCTCAATTTCGTGTCGATCGAGATAACGGTTGCCGGATTCGCTACTTGAGCGCTAGACGTAGCATTGGAAACTTCACTATACATTATATTTTTAAACATACACTTTGCTAATAGAAATAAGACACGATTTAACACACACAGTATAAATTTATTATTAATTGGAAGTTAATATTTTATAGACACAAGTTGTAAATAGTTTGTTCATATATAATTCTGCACCGGATAATTCTTTATAAGACTCTTACTCAAGGTTAAACGATCGACTTGTGAATACAAATAAACAGTAATGGCGTTCTATCTCGCCCATCAACAAATATTTTGGTCGACGTTTGTGGGTTGTTTGGATCACGTTAAAAGGTTCAGATGCAGTTACAACATTAAAAATACACAACCTTACAATGTTTTTTCCTTATGTAGGATAATGTGTAGTGGTAATTGTTTTGTTTAAGTGTCATACAAGATGTTTATAATTCGTACATAAATATGAGGTTAGTTCTATAGTTAACAAGTTTTTCAGTGATATAAATTTATGGATCAATCCTTGTAAGAGAATAAAAATGATTTAGTGGTATTCAACATACATTGAGAAATGGTCAAAGTGCGTTTATTTTTTGGAAGTTGAAATAATTTAACTGATACTTAACAGCATTGCAGTACGTTATTATTCGGGATGTCAAGAAGGAAGGATTATGGCATCAATATGGTTCAGCGTTCTTTATTCAGGCTTCGGCATCTTTTTCAAAGTGGTTTGTACTTATTTGGATATTTCATATTGATTTAAACGTCTTCTCCCTCTGGAAATGGTATTCTGCGTCTATCAGTCTTCTGTACTATCGATTTCTACACTTTGTTTTACTTCTAATATGTTTTAAACATTAAAAGGTGTTGTACAGACAATTCGCATCTGGCTTGCGATAGCGTCACTTTTCAAGTCATTGTATTTAACGGTAATTACCTCGTTAAACGGCTGTTTCCATGGTTACGTATTTGCTCTCATTGGGTGAGCAGAAAATCAGTACATTGTTATCAATTTTCGAATTTCTTTCAAATCTTCCCATATCTTCGGACTTTCTTTCTCCTCTTATCTTCCTTCGGGGTTATCTAAATGCACTGTCATTTATATTTTCTCACAAAGATTATTTTGGTACCCCACAATATTGGGTTTTATCAAGTTTTCTAAGTTCAAAATTAATTTCATACTTACTAATTACATTTCTTTATTTATATAATTCTTTCATTTAATATTTGGTTTTTAATAATAACTACTATTCATCCTTGATGAATTAGTCACCTGGGATTTGTCCATTACATGGTGATTTTTATGCAATCAGTAATTGTTTTGTTTGACCGTTAGGCCTGTTTCACATTTAAGTAGCCATTACTGGATTTTTGTGGCTTCATACACAACATATTTCATTGAGTCACAAATTGTTATTTTGCATTTATAATTAGGTTTAATGTATCTGTATTTGTTTTAATTAGTAACAACTGTGTTATTCAATCTTACTTCTAATTATTTGCTATTCATTTCCAATATAAAATAAGACATCTAGGCTTATGGTCTGTATAACTCTTACAGCCATATCCATTTCATAACTAACAGTTTATATAATTCATTATTTCTTATTTGTTGTTCTGGTGCTAAACAATCTCACCTCTATTAAACTTTTTCCATTAAACTCCCCTTATAACATGGGTATTAAATTAATGTTAACACAAACTTATTTTCTAATGCTTTTTTCTCTCCCTTCCATATTAACACCATCTAATTACTTTTCCTTGTGAAACACCTTTAAACTTTTACAATACATTTTTAAGTTATAACAATACTATTCACTAGTCATCACAGTGAATATCACTACTTAGTGTTCATTATTTACTGATTAAACGTTCTATCCTAAATACTATTCATTGCAACTTGTTAAATGTTATTGTTCACTCTTAAAACTAAAACATAAGTAATTTTACTAAGTCTTTACCTTAGCCTACTCTCCTCTTACTATTTATATGATAGACAATATTTGTATTTATTGTTCACTAGCACCTTCTTAAGTTATTTAGTGTTCATTATAATTTATTTAGTGTTTCTTTAGTATCATATCACTCTAGTATAAATCACTTTCACTAATTCAACTTCCATTTATTTCTCATCATTTTATTCTCTTTCTCTACCCACTATCTATATAACATTATTAATATTGTGTCTTTCTTAGTTAATAAATTACATATATTCCTAACTCTTTTGGTTAGTGTATTTTTATACATTGTTTCATATTACTGACAGTTCATAATGGTCATTTTAACAATACTAACATTCATTAATAGTTTTGGTTCTTAACCGAATTTCATTGTCTTTATTACTTTGGGTTACATTATTTCTCCCTTCTCTATTTTTCATCACTTGTCTAGCTTTCTTGATGCGTTTCATCTTGTTTTCTTCCTCATGGGTTTGTTCTCTCTTGGTTTTCATTCTTCTTCTCCTTCGTTCGTCTTGTTCTCTTTATTTTGATTTCTTAACTGGTTTCTTAACTGGCCAATCTCTGGGGTTGGGTCAATGTCGTTTGTCTGTCAGTCTATCATTTTAGTTTCTTTGTTAATCACTTTCAGTTTATTACACCTCCTCCTTCCATGTTAATTACCTTTTATTTATTTTTTACTATCCACATAATTTATTTATTCAAACATAATATCATTTAGCATTTTTTATACATCCTTATTGTTATCAAAATTTATCTGAATTTGGTGATGTTATATAATGCTCTCCCACCAAAATTGATCATTTTATAAAACGTGATTCTAAATTTGATGAAATTATCAATTGTATTGTATCATTTTCTTCTTAAACTCTCCTGCTTCTCACTCGATTTTTTATGCTTAATTCTGTATCTTTTATTTCCTTTCTCCTGATTCTTTTCTTCATCATTTTTTCTTATTATGAACTGGCTTATTGATTTTTTATTATAAATTATTCCCTATAAATCTTATTTTCCCTAACTAACTTTACTTTGTAGCTGCAATCGATTCAGATGGGCTCCATTGGCTTACCTAACTCCGTCGTTCAAAACTACTCTTATTCTGAGATCAGGGGAACATCATCCCTGCTCAGTACAATGATTGCTGGACTTATTCAACAGTCAATCTCAATTAATGAATCTTAAATACAGTCATCTCGTGACTCAACATAATAATAATAATCATAACATTTGTTGGGAATCTTTTACCTTTGTACTTCATTATTGCTCAGTTCGGGTCATATATTTTTTCATCTTTCTTTATAGATACTGCTTAGTAATACTTGAAGCATTGCTTTTTATTGATACAATTCACATTTTTATTCATTTTTAATTACTTTTTGTTTCATCTCAATTCATATTACAACTCTTAGAATGTTTATTTTATTTATTTCGTTTTTTGATCATTGGTTTTCTTAATCTTACTTCCATTTCTTTCTAAATAGTATTGGAAGTTGATCATTTTGATTGATATTATTTTTTTTCATAACTTTTTAAATATCATAGTAAGTTAGTGTTTCTTACTAGTTAGGAATGTTTTTTTTTTTTTGGTCATTCCTTTATAGTATGTTTTGCTTTTATGTGCCTTACATTTTGGCTAAAGATTATTGTAACTTAATCTTATTTTGTTAGGAATGTTTTGTAACTTCACTCCATTATGATTAATTTTTATTCAAAGATTATAGTAAGTTATTGTTTCTTACTTTATGTGGATTCTTGGTAATTTTATTTCTCCATTTTTATGATTGGTCTAAAATATTCTCGAAATATCTGTGTGAGCTGTCCTTACATAACTTTTTTGAATTTTGAAATTCATTTTTTATATATATTTTTTCATTATTATTTATCAGTAAACTTACTTGCTGAGATTATTCTTTCTTTTTATTTTAAATTACTTAGGTAGGTTATCATGAAATCAGTCCCATTTTTCTCGGCGCTTATCTTTACTTTGTTTACCCATGGTCCATCATTTCCTCTGCATTTGTGGTTCAGATAACCTTGGTGTATAAAATTATTTTCTTCCTTATGATATAGGTTTTTTCTATTTTGTACCATGATTCTTCGAACATCATATGTTCGTTGGTAACCATGACTGCTTCCATCTTTTTATTGCATGGTTCCTTATTCAGCATTTCTATTTCTGGGATACTCAAGTGTGTTAGATACCTTCTTGATTTGTGACACCCTATCTTGTTGTGAGTCCTGTCAATTTTGTGTAATTTCCATTTTCTTATTGATTTGCTGAAGTTTTCCTCTGCTGGTTGGTTGTGAATTCCCTCTATAATTTCTTTCAAGGTCCTCCTACAATCTTTATATCTCATTAATTTGCTTTGGTCGGTAAGGGGTAAATTGAACACATCAATTAGTCCGTTCTTCGTCATCTCCATTTCTTTTCTGGTGTTGATTAGTTTTCTTAGAGGCATTTTCTTACTCTTCTCTTGGTGATTGTTACTTTTATTCTGAGTTGATAGTGTACTTGGGTCTTCTTTACTTTCTATTTTTTCATTACTACCTCCAGAAGTGGTGTCTATTGTTTCATTCAATTCCTTGAAACCCCTATCCATTGTCTTACTTAACTTTCTGAAACCTTCATCCATAATTTCCTTCATTTCTTTTCTCTGTTCAGTAAATAAATCCATTAGTTTCTGTACCTCTTCTTGTGTGAGTACTGTTATTTTCTTCTGTTGCTTCACTTCCACGTCTTTGACTATTTCTTCTGCTCTTTGAATACTTGATTGTCCCATGTTTTTATTATTTGGTATTCCGTCGAACTCTTCTATTTGATTATGTTCCTTCCTCCAATTACACATATCTTCTCTGGATAGTTCAAACATGACTCTTATCCATTCCCTTAATTCTGCGTTTTCTGTTTGTATTGGTCTTTCTGGTTGTCTTATCGATTGTCTCCATTGTTCATACTCCTCCTGTGTATATTCGTCTGTCACCTGTGCGTATACTCCTGTTCTTTCGTTTTTCATCTGTGTGCAGTTTTCATCCCATTTTTCCCAATCTTCTTCAGTCATTCCTTCCATTTGGTTATCGTCTTTTTCGTGGGCTGTCCCTACAGTCTCTTCTTCATTATACTTGGTGTCTAACTTCCACATCTCATTATAAATGTCTCTCAATGTCATTTTGTCGTTTGGCGTTCCCATTGCATTCGCGCGACTCATTTGTGCTCTTTCATGGTCAGTGGTATTTTTCTCGATGTATTCCACCTCTCTGCTGAATTTTTTAAACAATGTTGTCATCTATTCCGCATAGCTGAATCGTTTTTCTGGTTCTGGAATTTCCGTTTGTTTTTCTTCCATTTCTTTCTCCTTCGCCAACTTTTTCGATAAACCTCTTGTGTGCATCCTGATTTCCTTTCGTGACCGCCGTTAGAACTTCGTATCTTCCTTTTTTCAAGCCCCACGTTGGGCGCCAATTTATTACGTATTTCGTAGCTCTCGTGTCTCATGTCCGCTCGTATACCTCTGTAAAATATAACAGTGTGTCTGAGTGTGAAAGTGCGTCTGTGTTTCTTACCACTGCGTCCTTGCACGGCGATGTACTTCACGATGTTTGGGCCCGTAGCGAATGTACTGGGGACCAGGTATCGTGGTTCCCGATTTGAGGTTTAAACGTAGTGGATTATCTCTGGGTGGTGCCAAATTGTTTATATAAAACAATTAAAATGGTTTACTTATCAGCGTTCTATTTGAACGAGGCGACGAATTCAGTCTGTCCCGCCTTTTCTCAATTTCGTGTCGATCGAGATAACGGTTGCCGGATTCGCTACTTGAGCGCTAGACGTAGCATTGGAAACTTCACTATACATTATATTTTTAAACATACACTTTGCTAATAGAAATAAGACACGATTTAACACACACAGTATAAATTTATTATTAATTGGAAGTTAATATTTTATAGACACAAGTTGTAAATAGTTTGTTCATATATAATTCTGCACCGGATAATTCTTTATAAGACTCTTACTCAAGGTTAAACGATCGACTTGTGAATACAAATAAACAGTAATGGCGTTCTATCTCGCCCATCAACAAATATTTTGGTCGACGTTTGTGGGTTGTTTGGATCACGTTAAAAGGTTCAGATGCAGTTACAACATTAAAAATACACAACCTTACAATGTTTTTTCCTTATGTAGGATAATGTGTAGTGGTAATTGTTTTGTTTAAGTGTCATACAAGATGTTTATAATTCGTACATAAATATGAGGTTAGTTCTATAGTTAACAAGTTTTTCAGTGATATAAATTTATGGATCAATCCTTGTAAGAGAATAAAAATGATTTAGTGGTATTCAACATACATTGAGAAATGGTCAAAGTGCGTTTATTTTTTGGAAGTTGAAATAATTTAACTGATACTTAACAGCATTGCAGTACGTTATTATTCGGGATGTCAAGAAGGAAGGATTATGGCATCAATATGGTTCAGCGTTCTTTATTCAGGCTTCGGCATCTTTTTCAAAGTGGTTTGTACTTATTTGGATATTTCATATTGATTTAAACGTCTTCTCCCTCTGGAAATGGTATTCTGCGTCTATCAGTCTTCTGTACTATCGATTTCTACACTTTGTTTTACTTCTAATATGTTTTAAACATTAAAAGGTGTTGTACAGACAATTCGCATCTGGCTTGCGATAGCGTCACTTTTCAAGTCATTGTATTTAACGGTAATTACCTCGTTAAACGGCTGTTTCCATGGTTACGTATTTGCTCTCATTGGGTGAGCAGAAAATCAGTACATTGTTATCAATTTTCGAATTTCTTTCAAATCTTCCCATATCTTCGGACTTTCTTTCTCCTCTTATCTTCCTTCGGGGTTATCTAAATGCACTGTCATTTATATTTTCTCACAAAGATTATTTTGGTACCCCACAATATTGGGTTTTATCAAGTTTTCTAAGTTCAAAATTAATTTCATACTTACTAATTACATTTCTTTATTTATATAATTCTTTCATTTAATATTTGGTTTTTAATAATAACTACTATTCATCCTTGATGAATTAGTCACCTGGGATTTGTCCATTACATGGTGATTTTTATGCAATCAGTAATTGTTTTGTTTGACCGTTAGGCCTGTTTCACATTTAAGTAGCCATTACTGGATTTTTGTGGCTTCATACACAACATATTTCATTGAGTCACAAATTGTTATTTTGCATTTATAATTAGGTTTAATGTATCTGTATTTGTTTTAATTAGTAACAACTGTGTTATTCAATCTTACTTCTAATTATTTGCTATTCATTTCCAATATAAAATAAGACATCTAGGCTTATGGTCTGTATAACTCTTACAGCCATATCCATTTCATAACTAACAGTTTATATAATTCATTATTTCTTATTTGTTGTTCTGGTGCTAAACAATCTCACCTCTATTAAACTTTTTCCATTAAACTCCCCTTATAACATGGGTATTAAATTAATGTTAACACAAACTTATTTTCTAATGCTTTTTTCTCTCCCTTCCATATTAACACCATCTAATTACTTTTCCTTGTGAAACACCTTTAAACTTTTACAATACATTTTTAAGTTATAACAATACTATTCACTAGTCATCACAGTGAATATCACTACTTAGTGTTCATTATTTACTGATTAAACGTTCTATCCTAAATACTATTCATTGCAACTTGTTAAATGTTATTGTTCACTCTTAAAACTAAAACATATTGTTCACTCTTAAAACTAAAACATAAGTAATTTTACTAAGTCTTTACCTTAGCCTACTCTCCTCTTACTATTTATATGATAGACAATATTTGTATTTATTGTTCACTAGCACCTTCTTAAGTTATTTAGTGTTCATTATAATTTATTTAGTGTTTCTTTAGTATCATATCACTCTAGTATAAATCACTTTCACTAATTCAACTTCCATTTATTTCTCATCATTTTATTCTCTTTCTCTACCCACTATCTATATAACATTATTAATATTGTGTCTTTCTTAGTTAATAAATTACATATATTCCTAACTCTTTTGGTTAGTGTATTTTTATACATTGTTTCATATTACTGACAGTTCATAATGGTCATTTTAACAATACTAACATTCATTAATAGTTTTGGTTCTTAACCGAATTTCATTGTCTTTATTACTTTGGGTTACATTATTTCTCCCTTCTCTATTTTTCATCACTTGTCTAGCTTTCTTGATGCGTTTCATCTTGTTTTCTTCCTCATGGGTTTGTTCTCTCTTGGTTTTCATTCTTCTTCTCCTTCGTTCGTCTTGTTCTCTTTATTTTGATTTCTTAACTGGTTTCTTAACTGGCCAATCTCTGGGGTTGGGTCAATGTCGTTTGTCTGTCAGTCTATCATTTTAGTTTCTTTGTTAATCACTTTCAGTTTATTACACCTCCTCCTTCCATGTTAATTACCTTTTATTTATTTTTTACTATCCACATAATTTATTTATTCAAACATAATATCATTTAGCATTTTTTATACATCCTTATTGTTATCAAAATTTATCTGAATTTGGTGATGTTATATAATGCTCTCCCACCAAAATTGATCATTTTATAAAACGTGATTCTAAATTTGATGAAATTATCAATTGTATTGTATCATTTTCTTCTTAAACTCTCCTGCTTCTCACTCGATTTTTTATGCTTAATTCTGTATCTTTTATTTCCTTTCTCCTGATTCTTTTCTTCATCATTTTTTCTTATTATGAACTGGCTTATTGATTTTTTATTATAAATTATTCCCTATAAATCTTATTTTCCCTAACTAACTTTACTTTGTAGCTGCAATCGATTCAGATGGGCTCCATTGGCTTACCTAACTCCGTCGTTCAAAACTACTCTTATTCTGAGATCAGGGGAACATCATCCCTGCTCAGTACAATGATTGCTGGACTTATTCAACAGTCAATCTCAATTAATGAATCTTAAATACAGTCATCTCGTGACTCAACATAATAATAATAATCATAACATTTGTTGGGAATCTTTTACCTTTGTACTTCATTATTGCTCAGTTCGGGTCATATATTTTTTCATCTTTCTTTATAGATACTGCTTAGTAATACTTGAAGCATTGCTTTTTATTGATACAATTCACATTTTTATTCATTTTTAATTACTTTTTGTTTCATCTCAATTCATATTACAACTCTTAGAATGTTTATTTTATTTATTTCGTTTTTTGATCATTGGTTTTCTTAATCTTACTTCCATTTCTTTCTAAATAGTATTGGAAGTTGATCATTTTGATTGATATTATTTTTTTTCATAACTTTTTAAATATCATAGTAAGTTAGTGTTTCTTACTAGTTAGGAATGTTTTTTTTTTTTTGGTCATTCCTTTATAGTATGTTTTGCTTTTATGTGCCTTACATTTTGGCTAAAGATTATTGTAACTTAATCTTATTTTGTTAGGAATGTTTTGTAACTTCACTCCATTATGATTAATTTTTATTCAAAGATTATAGTAAGTTATTGTTTCTTACTTTATGTGGATTCTTGGTAATTTTATTTCTCCATTTTTATGATTGGTCTAAAATATTCTCGAAATATCTGTGTGAGCTGTCCTTACATAACTTTTTTGAATTTTGAAATTCATTTTTTATATATATTTTTTCATTATTATTTATCAGTAAACTTACTTGCTGAGATTATTCTTTCTTTTTATTTTAAATTACTTAGGTAGGTTATCATGAAATCAGTCCCATTTTTCTCGGCGCTTATCTTTACTTTGTTTACCCATGGTCCATCATTTCCTCTGCATTTGTGGTTCGGATAACCTTGGTGTATAAAATTATTTTCTTCCTTATGATATAGGTTTTTTCTATTTTGTACCATGATTCTTCGAATATCATATGTTCGTTGGTAACCATGACTGCTTCCATCTTTTTATTGCATGGTTCCTTATTCAGCATTTCTATTTCTGGGATACTCAAGTGTGTTAGATACCTTCTTGATTTGTGACACCCTATCTTGTTGTGAGTCCTGTCAATTTTGTGTAATTTCCATTTTCTTATTGATTTGCTGAAGTTTTCCTCTGCTGGTTGGTTGTGAATTCCCTCTATAATTTCTTTCAAGGTCCTCCTACAATCTTTATATCTCATTAATTTGCTTTGGTCGGTAAGGGGTAAATTGAACACATCAATTAGTCCGTTCTTCGTCATCTCCATTTCTTTTCTGGTGTTGATTAGTTTTCTTAGAGGCATTTTCTTACTCTTCTCTTGGTGATTGTTACTTTTATTCTGAGTTGATAGTGTACTTGGGTCTTCTTTACTTTCTATTTTTTCATTACTACCTCCAGAAGTGGTGTCTATTGTTTCATTCAATTCCTTGAAACCCCTATCCATTGTCTTACTTAACTTTCTGAAACCTTCATCCATAATTTCCTTCATTTCTTTTCTCTGTTCAGTAAATAAATCCATTAGTTTCTGTACCTCTTCTTGTGTGAGTACTGTTATTTTCTTCTGTTGCTTCACTTCCACGTCTTTGACTATTTCTTCTGCTCTTTGAATACTTGATTGTCCCATGTTTTTATTATTTGGTATTCCGTCGAACTCTTCTATTTGATTATGTTCCTTCCTCCAATTACACATATCTTCTCTGGATAGTTCAAACATGACTCTTATCCATTCCCTTAATTCTGCGTTTTCTGTTTGTATTGGTCTTTCTGGTTGTCTTATCGATTGTCTCCATTGTTCATACTCCTCCTGTGTATATTCGTCTGTCACCTGTGCGTATACTCCTGTTCTTTCGTTTTTCATCTGTGTGCAGTTTTCATCCCATTTTTCCCAATCTTCTTCAGTCATTCCTTCCATTTGGTTATCGTCTTTTTCGTGGGCTGTCCCTACAGTCTCTTCTTCATTATACTTGGTGTCTAACTTCCACATCTCATTATAAATGTCTCTCAATGTCATTTTGTCGTTTGGCGTTCCCATTGCATTCGCGCGACTCATTTGTGCTCTTTCATGGTCAGTGGTATTTTTCTCGATGTATTCCACCTCTCTGCTGAATTTTTTAAACAATGTTGTCATCTATTCAGCATAGCTGAATCGTTTTTCTGGTTCTGGAATTTCCGTTTGTTTTTCTTCCATTTCTTTCTCCTTCGCCAACTTTTTCGATAAACCTCTTGTGTGCATTCTGATTTCCTTTCGTGACCGCCGCTAGAACTTCGTATCTTCCTTTTTTCAAGCCCCACGTTGGGCGCCAATTTATTACGTATTTCGTAGCTCTCGTGTCTCATGTCCGCTCGTATACCTCTGTAAAATATAACAGTGTGTCTGAGTGTGAAAGTGCGTCTGTGTTTCTTACCACTGCGTCCTTGCACGGCGATGTACTTCACGATGTTTGGGCCCGTAGCGAATGTACTGGGGACCAGGTATCGTGGTTCCCGATTTGAGGTTTAAACGTAGTGGATTATCTCCGGGTGGTGCCAAATTGTTTATATAAAACAATTAAAATGGTTTACTCATCAGCGTTCTATTTGAACGAGGCGACGAATTCAATCTGTCCCGCCTTTTCTCAATTTCGTGTCGATCGAGATAACGGTTGCCGGATTCGCTACTTGAGCGCTAGACGTAGCATTGGAAACTTCACTATACATTATATTTTTAAACATACACTTTGCTAATAGAAATAAGACACGATTTAACACACACAGTATAAATTTATTATTAATTGGAAGTTAATATTTTATAGACACAAGTTGTAAATAGTTTGTTCATATATAATTCTGCACCGGATAATTCTTTATAAGACTCTTACTCAAGGTTAAACGATCGACTTGTGAATACAAATAAACAGTAATGGCGTTCTATCTCGCCCATCAACAAATATTTTGGTCGACGTTTGTGGGTTGTTTGGATCACGTTAAAAGGTTCAGATGCAGTTACAACATTAAAAATACACAACCTTACAATGTTTTTTCCTTATGTAGGATAATGTGTAGTGGTAATTGTTTTGTTTAAGTGTCATACAAGATGTTTATAATTCGTACATAAATATGAGGTTAGTTCTATAGTTAACAAGTTTTTCAGTGATATAAATTTATGGATCAATCCTTGTAAGAGAATAAAAATGATTTAGTGGTATTCAACATACATTGAGAAATGGTCAAAGTGCGTTTATTTTTTGGAAGTTGAAATAATTTAACTGATACTTAACAGCATTGCAGTACGTTATTATTCGGGATGTCAAGAAGGAAGGATTATGGCATCAATATGGTTCAGCGTTCTTTATTCAGGCTTCGGCATCTTTTTCAAAGTGGTTTGTACTTATTTGGATATTTCATATTGATTTAAACGTCTTCTCCCTCTGGAAATGGTATTCTGCGTCTATCAGTCTTCTGTACTATCGATTTCTACACTTTGTTTTACTTCTAATATGTTTTAAACATTAAAAGGTGTTGTACAGACAATTCGCATCTGGCTTGCGATAGCGTCACTTTTCAAGTCATTGTATTTAATGGTAATTACCTCGTTAAACGGCTGTTTCCATGGTTACGTATTTGCTCTCATTGGGTGAGCAGAAAATCAGTACATTGTTATCAATTTTCGAATTTCTTTCAAATCTTCCCATATCTTCGGACTTTCTTTCTCCTCTTATCTTCCTTCGGGGTTATCTAAATGCACTGTCATTTATATTTTCTCACAAAGATTATTTTGGTACCCCACAATATTGGGTTTTATCAAGTTTTCTAAGTTCAAAATTAATTTCATACTTACTAATTACATTTCTTTATTTATATAATTCTTTCATTTAATATTTGGTTTTTAATAATAACTACTATTCATCCTTGATGAATTAGTCACCTGGGATTTGTCCATTACATGGTGATTTTTATGCAATCAGTAATTGTTTTGTTTGACCGTTAGGCCTGTTTCACATTTAAGTAGCCATTACTGGATTTTTGTGGCTTCATACACAACATATTTCATTGAGTCACAAATTGTTATTTTGCATTTATAATTAGGTTTAATGTATCTGTATTTGTTTTAATTAGTAACAACTGTGTTATTCAATCTTACTTCTAATTATTTGCTATTCATTTCCAATATAAAATAAGACATCTAGGCTTATGGTCTGTATAACTCTTACAGCCATATCCATTTCATAACTAACAGTTTATATAATTCATTATTTCTTATTTGTTGTTCTGGTGCTAAACAATCTCACCTCTATTAAACTTTTTCCATTAAACTCCCCTTATAACATGGGTATTAAATTAATGTTAACACAAACTTATTTTCTAATGCTTTTTTCTCTCCCTTCCATATTAACACCATCTAATTACTTTTCCTTGTGAAACACCTTTAAACTTTTACAATACATTTTTAAGTTATAACAATACTATTCACTAGTCATCACAGTGAATATCACTACTTAGTGTTCATTATTTACTGATTAAACGTTCTATCCTAAATACTATTCATTGCAACTTGTTAAATGTTATTGTTCACTCTTAAAACTAAAACATATTGTTCACTCTTAAAACTAAAACATAAGTAATTTTACTAAGTCTTTACCTTAGCCTACTCTCCTCTTACTATTTATATGATAGACAATATTTGTATTTATTGTTCACTAGCACCTTCTTAAGTTATTTAGTGTTCATTATAATTTATTTAGTGTTTCTTTAGTATCATATCACTCTAGTATAAATCACTTTCACTAATTCAACTTCCATTTATTTCTCATCATTTTATTCTCTTTCTCTACCCACTATCTATATAACATTATTAATATTGTGTCTTTCTTAGTTAATAAATTACATATATTCCTAACTCTTTTGGTTAGTGTATTTTTATACATTGTTTCATATTACTGACAGTTCATAATGGTCATTTTAACAATACTAACATTCATTAATAGTTTTGGTTCTTAACCGAATTTCATTGTCTTTATTACTTTGGGTTACATTATTTCTCCCTTCTCTATTTTTCATCACTTGTCTAGCTTTCTTGATGCGTTTCATCTTGTTTTCTTCCTCATGGGTTTGTTCTCTCTTGGTTTTCATTCTTCTTCTCCTTCGTTCGTCTTGTTCTCTTTATTTTGATTTCTTAACTGGTTTCTTAACTGGCCAATCTCTGGGGTTGGGTCAATGTCGTTTGTCTGTCAGTCTATCATTTTAGTTTCTTTGTTAATCACTTTCAGTTTATTACACCTCCTCCTTCCATGTTAATTACCTTTTATTTATTTTTTACTATCCACATAATTTATTTATTCAAACATAATATCATTTAGCATTTTTTATACATCCTTATTGTTATCAAAATTTATCTGAATTTGGTGATGTTATATAATGCTCTCCCACCAAAATTGATCATTTTATAAAACGTGATTCTAAATTTGATGAAATTATCAATTGTATTGTATCATTTTCTTCTTAAACTCTCCTGCTTCTCACTCGATTTTTTATGCTTAATTCTGTATCTTTTATTTCCTTTCTCCTGATTCTTTTCTTCATCATTTTTTCTTATTATGAACTGGCTTATTGATTTTTTATTATAAATTATTCCCTATAAATCTTATTTTCCCTAACTAACTTTACTTTGTAGCTGCAATCGATTCAGATGGGCTCCATTGGCTTACCTAACTCCGTCGTTCAAAACTACTCTTATTCTGAGATCAGGGGAACATCATCCCTGCTCAGTACAATGATTGCTGGACTTATTCAACAGTCAATCTCAATTAATGAATCTTAAATACAGTCATCTCGTGACTCAACATAATAATAATAATCATAACATTTGTTGGGAATCTTTTACCTTTGTACTTCATTATTGCTCAGTTCGGGTCATATATTTTTTCATCTTTCTTTATAGATACTGCTTAGTAATACTTGAAGCATTGCTTTTTATTGATACAATTCACATTTTTATTCATTTTTAATTACTTTTTGTTTCATCTCAATTCATATTACAACTCTTAGAATGTTTATTTTATTTATTTCGTTTTTTGATCATTGGTTTTCTTAATCTTACTTCCATTTCTTTCTAAATAGTATTGGAAGTTGATCATTTTGATTGATATTATTTTTTTTCATAACTTTTTAAATATCATAGTAAGTTAGTGTTTCTTACTAGTTAGGAATGTTTTTTTTTTTTTGGTCATTCCTTTATAGTATGTTTTGCTTTTATGTGCCTTACATTTTGGCTAAAGATTATTGTAACTTAATCTTATTTTGTTAGGAATGTTTTGTAACTTCACTCCATTATGATTAATTTTTATTCAAAGATTATAGTAAGTTATTGTTTCTTACTTTATGTGGATTCTTGGTAATTTTATTTCTCCATTTTTATGATTGGTCTAAAATATTCTCGAAATATCTGTGTCAGCTGTCCTTACATAACTTTTTTGAATTTTGAAATTCATTTTTTATATATATTTTTTCATTATTATTTATCAGTAAACTTACTTGCTGAGATTATTCTTTCTTTTTATTTTAAATTACTTAGGTAGGTTATCATGAAATCAGTCCCATTTTTCTCGGCGCTTATCTTTACTTTGTTTACCCATGGTCCATCATTTCCTCTGCATTTGTGGTTCGGATAACCTTGGTGTATAAAATTATTTTCTTCCTTATGATATAGGTTTTTTCTATTTTGTACCATGATTCTTCGAATATCATATGTTCGTTGGTAACCATGACTGCTTCCATCTTTTTATTGCATGGTTCCTTATTCAGCATTTCTATTTCTGGGATACTCAAGTGTGTTAGATACCTTCTTGATTTGTGACACCCTATCTTGTTGTGAGTCCTGTCAATTTTGTGTAATTTCCATTTTCTTATTGATTTGCTGAAGTTTTCCTCTGCTGGTTGGTTGTGAATTCCCTCTATAATTTCTTTCAAGGTCCTCCTACAATCTTTATATCTCATTAATTTGCTTTGGTCGGTAAGGGGTAAATTGAACACATCAATTAGTCCGTTCTTCGTCATCTCCATTTCTTTTCTGGTGTTGATTAGTTTTCTTAGAGGCATTTTCTTACTCTTCTCTTGGTGATTGTTACTTTTATTCTGAGTTGATAGTGTACTTGGGTCTTCTTTACTTTCTATTTTTTCATTACTACCTCCAGAAGTGGTGTCTATTGTTTCATTCAATTCCTTGAAACCCCTATCCATTGTCTTACTTAACTTTCTGAAACCTTCATCCATAATTTCCTTCATTTCTTTTCTCTGTTCAGTAAATAAATCCATTAGTTTCTGTACCTCTTCTTGTGTGAGTACTGTTATTTTCTTCTGTTGCTTCACTTCCACGTCTTTGACTATTTCTTCTGCTCTTTGAATACTTGATTGTCCCATGTTTTTATTATTTGGTATTCCGTCGAACTCTTCTATTTGATTATGTTCCTTCCTCCAATTACACATATCTTCTCTGGATAGTTCAAACATGACTCTTATCCATTCCCTTAATTCTGCGTTTTCTGTTTGTATTGGTCTTTCTGGTTGTCTTATCGATTGTCTCCATTGTTCATACTCCTCCTGTGTATATTCGTCTGTCACCTGTGCGTATACTCCTGTTCTTTCGTTTTTCATCTGTGTGCAGTTTTCATCCCATTTTTCCCAATCTTCTTCAGTCATTCCTTCCATTTGGTTATCGTCTTTTTCGTGGGCTGTCCCTACAGTCTCTTCTTCATTATACTTGGTGTCTAACTTCCACATCTCATTATAAATGTCTCTCAATGTCATTTTGTCGTTTGGCGTTCCCATTGCATTCGCGCGACTCATTTGTGCTCTTTCATGGTCAGTGGTATTTTTCTCGATGTATTCCACCTCTCTGCTGAATTTTTTAAACAATGTTGCCATCTATTCCGCATAGCTGAATCGTTTTTCTGGTTCTGGAATTTCCGTTTGTTTTTCTTCCATTTCTTTCTCCTTCGCCAACTTTTTCGATAAACCTCTTGTGTGCATTCTGATTTCCTTTCGTGACCGCCGCTAGAACTTCGTATCTTCCTTTTTTCAAGCCCCACGTTGGGCGCCAATTTATTACGTATTTCGTAGCTCTCGTGTCTCATGTCCGCTCGTATACCTCTGTAAAATATAACAGTGTGTCTGAGTGTGAAAGTGCGTCTGTGTTTCTTACCACTGCGTCCTTGCACGGCGATGTACTTCACGATGTTTGGGCCCGTAGCGAATGTACTGGGGACCAGGTATCGTGGTTCCCGATTTGAGGTTTAAACGTAGTGGATTATCTCCGGGTGGTGCCAAATTGTTTATATAAAACAATTAAAATGGTTTACTTATCAGCGTTCTATTTGAACGAGGCGACGAATTCAATCTGTCCCGCCTTTTCTCAATTTCGTGTCGATCGAGATAACGGTTGCCGGATTCGCTACTTGAGCGCTAGACGTAGCATTGGAAACTTCACTATACATTATATTTTTAAACATACACTTTGCTAATAGAAATAAGACACGATTTAACACACACAGTATAAATTTATTATTAATTGGAAGTTAATATTTTATAGACACAAGTTGTAAATAGTTTGTTCATATATAATTCTGCACCGGATAATTCTTTATAAGACTCTTACTCAAGGTTAAACGATCGACTTGTGAATACAAATAAACAGTAATGGCGTTCTATCTCGCCCATCAACAAATATTTTGGTCGACGTTTGTGGGTTGTTTGGATCACGTTAAAAGGTTCAGATGCAGTTACAACATTAAAAATACACAACCTTACAATGTTTTTTCCTTATGTAGGATAATGTGTAGTGGTAATTGTTTTGTTTAAGTGTCATACAAGATGTTTATAATTCGTACATAAATATGAGGTTAGTTCTATAGTTAACAAGTTTTTCAGTGATATAAATTTATGGATCAATCCTTGTAAGAGAATAAAAATGATTTAGTGGTATTCAACATACATTGAGAAATGGTCAAAGTGCGTTTATTTTTTGGAAGTTGAAATAATTTAACTGATACTTAACAGCATTGCAGTACGTTATTATTCGGGATGTCAAGAAGGAAGGATTATGGCATCAATATGGTTCAGCGTTCTTTATTCAGGCTTCGGCATCTTTTTCAAAGTGGTTTGTACTTATTTGGATATTTCATATTGATTTAAACGTCTTCTCCCTCTGGAAATGGTATTCTGCGTCTATCAGTCTTCTGTACTATCGATTTCTACACTTTGTTTTACTTCTAATATGTTTTAAACATTAAAAGGTGTTGTACAGACAATTCGCATCTGGCTTGCGATAGCGTCACTTTTCAAGTCATTGTATTTAACGGTAATTACCTCGTTAAACGGCTGTTTCCATGGTTACGTATTTGCTCTCATTGGGTGAGCAGAAAATCAGTACATTGTTATCAATTTTCGAATTTCTTTCAAATCTTCCCATATCTTCGGACTTTCTTTCTCCTCTTATCTTCCTTCGGGGTTATTATCTAAATGCACTGTCATTTATATTTTCTCACAAAGATTATTTTGGTACCCCACAATATTGGGTTTTATCAAGTTTTCTAAGTTCAAAATTAATTTCATACTTACTAATTACATTTCTTTATTTATATAATTCGTTCATTTAATATTTGGTTTTTAATAATAACTACTATTCATCCTTGATGAATTAGTCACCTGGGATTTGTCCATTACATGGTGATTTTTATGCAATCAGTAATTGTTTTGTTTGACCGTTAGGCCTGTTTCACATTTAAGTAGCCATTACTGGATTTTTGTGGCTTCATACACAACATATTTCATTGAGTCACAAATTGTTATTTTGCATTTATAATTAGGTTTAATGTGTCTGTATTTGTTTTAATTAGTAACAACTGTGTTATTCAATCTTACTTCTAATTATTTGCTATTCATTTCCAATATAAAATAAGACATCTAGGCTTATGGTCTGTATAACTCTTACAGCCATATCCATTTCATAACTAACAGTTTATATAATTCATTATTTCTTATTTGTTGTTCTGGTGCTAAACAATCTCACCTCTATTAAACTTTTTCCATTAAACTCCCCTTATAACATGGGTATTAAATTAATGTTAACACAAACTTATTTTCTAATGCTTTTTTCTCTCCCTTCCATATTAACACCATCTAATTACTTTTCCTTGTGAAACACCTTTAAACTTTTACAATACATTTTTAAGTTATAACAATACTATTCACTAGTCATCACAGTGAATATCACTACTTAGTGTTCATTATTTACTGATTAAACGTTCTATCCTAAATACTATTCATTGCAACTTGTTAAATGTTATTGTTCACTCTTAAAACTAAAACATATTGTTCACTCTTAAAACTAAAACATAAGTAATTTTACTAAGTCTTTACCTTAGCCTACTCTCCTCTTACTATTTATATGATAGACAATATTTGTATTTATTGTTCACTAGCACCTTCTTAAGTTATTTAGTGTTCATTATAATTTATTTAGTGTTTCTTTAGTATCATATCACTCTAGTATAAATCACTTTCACTAATTCAACTTCCATTTATTTCTCATCATTTTATTCTCTTTCTCTACCCACTATCTATATAACATTATTAATATTGTGTCTTTCTTAGTTAATAAATTACATATATTCCTAACTCTTTTGGTTAGTGTATTTTTATACATTGTTTCATATTACTGACAGTTCATAATGGTCATTTTAACAATACTAACATTCATTAATAGTTTTGGTTCTTAACCGAATTTCATTGTCTTTATTACTTTGGGTTACATTATTTCTCCCTTCTCTATTTTTCATCACTTGTCTAGCTTTCTTGATGCGTTTCATCTTGTTTTCTTCCTCATGGGTTTGTTCTCTCTTGGTTTTCATTCTTCTTCTCCTTCGTTCGTCTTGTTCTCTTTATTTTGATTTCTTAACTGGTTTCTTAACTGGCCAATCTCTGGGGTTGGGTCAATGTCGTTTGTCTGTCAGTCTATCATTTTAGTTTCTTTGTTAATCACTTTCAGTTTATTACACCTCCTCCTTCCATGTTAATTACCTTTTATTTATTTTTTACTATCCACATAATTTATTTATTCAAACATAATATCATTTAGCATTTTTTATACATACTTATTGTTATCAAAATTTATCTGAATTTGGTGATGTTATATAATGTGCCCGAGTTGTAGAGGACTCAAGGCCTATTGATTTTGGTGAATATCGGTTAAGGGATAGGGGTAGTTTGTCTGCAATGTTTTAGGTTTTAACAAGAGCAAAGTATTTAATTTTGATTAAGTATCCTGAAAAAAGGTCATAATAATCCACTGTCAAGTGGTAACTGAGATATGTATAAATGGAGAGAGTAGTTGAAGGAGGAAGGGGTGATTTTTTGAAAATTACCTTGCTGATATCAAAAAAAGTACGATTATTTAATTTTGAAGGATAAGATACTTTAGCAATTACATATGACAAAACTATTACTCTATGAAAGTGTAAATATCATTAATGGTGGTGATTGGTTGAGGAGGAGGGATGATTATCTGCATAGTTCAGTTTCTTTATAAGAATAAAGTACCTAATTTTTATACATTAAGTGACCCAAAAATAACATTATATTAAATGACTACCCCATAATAACAAAAATATCTATAAATAGTGAAAATAGTTTGAGGATGGGGGATATATTTTTAGAAATTATCGATCCGAATTCAAGTAAATGATTTTAAATATAATTCTTAGAACATGGAAGTCCTGTATGTTTCTCCATACCAATATTAAGTATACTGTCCAACTGTTAATACAAATTGAATAGATTATAATATTTAATATCTATTTATTTATATTTAAATTGTGTCTTCTTGTTTGTAGTATGCATATCAGTAGTGGAAAGATTTGCAAACTCATTAACAGATGAAGTTAAACAAGATCAGAAGAAAATAGAAGATGCATTCAAAACTTTCTGCTTAACAACAAAAGATAAAGAAGACAGATTTGTAAGTCCATGAACAATTTGGTATAAAATTAATAAAAGATTATGAGTTAACATGTTTTTGAGTAGATGCAATAATTATGTTTGCTACAAATATGATCTTGTATTTCAGAATATGTATGTTACTGTCAGTGTTTCCATTTATTTTTGTACATAATGGTATGTTAATTTTTTTCTGAAACTGTTGTAAATCCGTTACTGTTGATATCAAATACCACTATTCTGATCTCAGAGGCTTGATTTTGGTATATTTCTTTAACTTTATAAAATGTTTATAATTTATATAATTTTCATTTTCATAAACACAAACAATAATGTCAATAATTTACATTGCGACTTTTCCTACTTGAGTCAGTAAGCATTTTCAGACATTTCCATCTGAAAATATCAGTCAAAAATACATATCCTTCTTTCTTATATCTTTTAAAATATTTGGTAGAGATAAACGACATTAGAACACAATGTTTTTAAAGAGATGACCGTTAAATCCTACATTTCTAAATTTTCATAATTTTGTTGTTTGAATTCATAATATGCATTTAGATAAAACAACATAATGAAGACCCATTGTAGAAAGCACGCTTAGGTTTTACTTTGGTGGTTCATATAATATTAATTGTTTCAGTGTTACTATCTTGGAGGTAAGGAGGAATCTGCAACAGGAATACTAGGAGATTTGTCATGGCCTATTAAAGCTTCAATGCCTGCTGATGTCATCTGTGCAAAACTTAACAAAAAAGATGGACAGCTGTGTGCCTTACGCTATGGTATTAGTTTTTACATTAACCATCTTTGTATATAAAAATTCAGCCTGCGTATGTTTGTGCTCGCAAAACTCGAAAAGTAGTCGGTCGATTGACTTGAAATTTTGACACAACGTTGCATTCGAATACGCGCGTGTTTTCGAAAATCGAATTCATTTCTTTTGTTTCTTTCCAGTTGATCGTCGTCTGTGTTTTCACGGGCCATAGTACGCGTTTTACGAGTTGAAGAAGAAGAGAAAAGTTGTTGTTTTCGTTCACATTGATGTGCATAATCAATTGTTGGAAGTGATTTGATTATCTGTTTTCGAAAAACGAAATGTGAGTTAATTTGATACCGAATGTTGTATTCAATTCAGTTCATTTGTTTTGTTTTGGAAATGATTTAATTATCTGTTTTCGAAAATCAAAATGTGAGTTACTTTGATTTTGATTGTTGCATTCAATTCAATTCATTTCTTTCGTTTTTTTTCCAGTTGATCGTCGTCTGTGTTTTCGCCAGCCATAGTACGAGTTGAATCGAGAAGAAGAAGAGCAGCACAATTGTCTCAACAACGCCAAGAACAATTAGATCAACAGCTAAGACATATACAGTTGCAATATCTGAATGATCGAGCTTCATATCCTTAAGTCATAATAAAAGAGTCTTAGTCATAGTACGACAGCCTTTAGTCTTAAGTCATAGTAACACATTCATTAATCATCTGTAATGCCTCGCCCACGTTTGAACATAGGCCGCTGTTCTCGAAACGCAATCACAGAACGTCAAAGGAGATCAAACCACACTGATCAAGAACGTTTAGACGATAATGAACGTGTTAAGAGTCAGAACTTCTCAAAGGTAAGCAGAAGAATCGGCAGATCAGCGGGAAGAAAGACTTGAAGTCTTACGAGTTGAATCGAGAAGAAGAAGAGCAGCACAATCGTCTCAACAACGCCAAGAATAATTAGATCAACAGCGAAGACGTATGCAGTTGCAATATCTGAATGATCGAGCTTCATATCACCGAATTGCTTAACATACGAACCGGATATTCAATACAATACCTCATGTAAATTCGTTCAAATCAGAAAAATGGACAAAGTTTGCCTGCACTGCACAGCAATGAAATTTAATGTAGAAACCCCGGGAATGTGCTGCGCGAGCGGAAAAGTGAAGCTACCTGAACTTGAGCAGCCAAAAGAACCACTGAAAAGTTTGTTAAATGGAATTACTGATGATTCAAAACATTTCCTCAAAAACATCAGAAATTACAATTCCTGTTTTCAGATGACTTCATTCAGCGCTAACGTTATAGCGGAGCATTTTATGCCGACATTTAGAATTCAGAGACAAATTTACCACTCTTTGCTTCCTTTTCCCAGCAATAACCATAACTTTCTCCAAATCTACTTCGTCGGAGATGAAAATGACCAATTGAATGCACGCTGCCAAATCTCTACTGGAATCAGAAGGCATATTGTTGAGTCGTTGCAAAAAATGTTAGATGACAACAATAATTTAATTCGGATGTTCAAAAATGCGATTGATCTCATGTCATCAGACAGCCATAGAATTGTTATTCGTGCTGATCAAACACCAGCCAGTGAGCATGTCAGACGATATAACGCACCAACAATTGATGAGGTAGCAATTGTCATGGTTGGAGAAGAATTTCATCCTCGCGATATCGTTTTGCAGCGCAGAAATGAGCAACTACAAAGAATTGCTGACACTCATAGATGCTACGATCCATTGCAATATCCAATTATGTTTCCAGACGGTCAAGATAGTTATCATTTCAACATCAAAATGATAAACATAGTCACAGGTGAACACACAGGCAAAAAAGTTAGTTCAATGAATTATTATTCCTATCGGATTATGGTACGTGAAAATGGAGATAACCATATTCTGAAATGCCGTCAGCTCTTCCATCAGTACATCGTCGATATGTACGCGAAAATAGAGTCGGAACGACTACTATTCATTAGGCTCAATCAAAAGAAACTGAGATCAGAAGATTATATACATTTGAGAGACGCGATAAGTAATGATGGTGATATAAGCAACATAGGAAAGATCATCATATTGCCGCCTGCCACATATACTGGTAGTCCGCGACATATGCACGAATATGCGCAGGACACTATTACATATGTGCGGAAATATGGTCGTCCTGATCTTTTCATTACATTTACATGTAATCCAGCATGGGATGAAATAAAAGAGTTACTACTTCCAGGACAAACTCCTACTGATTGCCACGACATAACAGCACACGTTTTCAAAGAAAAGCTAAAGACATTAATTGATTTCATCACTTCACTACACGTTTTCGGAGAAACACAATGTTGGATGTACTAAAAGAGGATTGCCACATGCGCACATTCTAATATGGCTTACTGTGAAGATAATGCCAAATGAAATCGATAAAGTAATATCTGCCGAAATACCAGATCCCACAATTGATAATGAGTTGTTTGAAGTTGTGACCAAGAACATGATACACAGACCATGTGGAGCAATCAATACAAATTCACCGTATATGATCGATGGAAAATGCTCTAAACGGTATCCTCGAGAGTTGTTAAAAGACACAATTACTGGCAATAATGGTTACCCACTATATCGACGAAGAAATACAGAAGACAATGGAAAAGCAATTACTTTGAAAGTGAGAGGAAGTGACATTGAAGTCGATAATCGTTGGGTTGTTCCATATTCACCACTTTTATCAAAAACTTTCAAAGCACATATCAACGTTGAGTATTGCAATTCTGTGAAATCCATAAAATACATTTGTAAATACGTCAACAAAGGCAGCGATATGGTCGTGTTTGGAGTTTCAACAGAAGTAATTTAGATGAAATTCTCAATATCAAATCGGCAGATATATCAGCAGCAATGAAGCTGTGTGGCGTATTTTAGGATTTCCAATCCACGAGAGGGATCCAACTGTCGTTCATCTTGCTGTCCATCTTGAAAACAGACAAAGAGTGTATTTCACGGAACAAAACATACAGGACAGAGCAACAAATCCACCGAACACAACATTAACGGCGTTTTTTCTATTATGTCAAGCAGATGATTTTGCAAGAACTTTGATGTATGCAGACATTCTGACTTATTACACTTGGAATGCAACACGAAAGAATTTTGAAAGAAGGAAGAGAGGCAAAGCAGTAGTTGGACAACCTGGAATATTTTCATCAAATGCTTTAGGAAGAATATACACTGTACATCCGAACAACGCTGAATGCTTTTATTTACGGTTGCTTCTGATTACCGTTCGTGGTCCAACATCATTTATACATTTACGAACAGTGGATGGAATAGTACATAATACGTATCGGAGTGCGTGCGAGGCACTTCATTTGCTGGAAAATGACGATCATTGGGACAAGTCAATTGAAGATTCATCCGCCACTTCTAATCCATTTCAAATACGTACGCTGTTCGCAATTATTTTATCTATATGTTCCCCGTCACAACCAGTACAATTGTGGGAGAAATACAAAGACTACATGGCCGAAGATATTCTGCACAGAATGCGTCAAGAAACACAAAATCATGGCTTGGATTTCACAGAAGAAATATACAATGAAGCGCTAATCTTCATTGAGGATCTTTGTCTAGCAATGTGTGGCAAGTTGTTGGCACAATTGGGAATGACAGCACCAAATCGGTCCATCACTGCAACATTCGACAGAGAACTGCTTAGAGAGCAGTCATACAACAGAAATGACTTACAGCTGTTCGTCCAAGAAAATACACCGAAACTCCTTCCAGAACAAAAGATAGCATTTGATACCATCATACAAGGTGTGGCCAACCAATCCGGTGGATTGTACTTGTTTATTTTATAAGAAGCAAATTATTTGAATTTTTGGTGAACATATCAATTCACACAAATGATTTAAATTTACATTGCCATATATAAAATAAAATAAACCCAGTTTTAAACTCCAATAATGTATATGCAAAAATTTCCAAGTAAATGAAATGCCAGTGGGATATTATCTACACCAAACAGGGTAGTGGTAAAAAGGTTAAATGTGGGTATAGTCTAATAATAAGTATGATTGAATATATTATATCCCAGCTTAAAAAAAAAAACGTATTCCACTTGTAAAGAATAATATAATTTAATAGGTGTAACAAAGATGTGGGATATAATTTTGCCAAGAAAATGGGGATCATGTAAAAACTAAAGGTGCATATATACATTTGGAGCTACAGGATGCATTTAGCATTTACAAAGGAATGAGCTATGAGATAGAGATAACTCTAGGTATTGGAGAAAATAATTTAGGTTCGCCACTGTGTAAGAAATGTCTTAAGTAAGTAGTTAAGAGTATATATTTATACTAAATACTATCAATACTGAGATCATAATAAAATATAGTATTTTGGACCCATGGTAATCGAGTTCAAATTGAAGTGATACTACTGTCGATCCAGCTGCAAAAGTGTAGATACTCAAACTTAGACATCCAACAAAAATGGATAGACAATTCTAATATAAGTTAAATGAAGATGTAGCTGTTTCTTTCCAACATTTTTATAGTATATTTTCACACTTTCTCATGGTTGAAACAAAAAATACTATTTTTGGAGATATACAAATTCTGTAAAAAATGTGCTGTACAATCGTGATAAAATTTTCGCCAATGATTATCCTATAACAACTTTTTCTCACCAGAGGTAATTTGGATACATCAAACATGGCAGTGTTTTAATTGCCATCACCTTAGCATTATAACAAACTGTTAAAACCTTCCATGGTTGTGTACATTTTTTACGAATACTTTTTTAGTAGCAAAGTGTCGTGTGCTGAGGTATGAAAATTGCATGTGACAAACTGAAATGTGGCCATAGCATGCCAATTTTCTGGTCTCTCTCTGGGTGTAGTGTAAATTAAGGAATGTTCTTTTTAATTTATAAATATTTACAAAACTCGACTATTTTGTATGACCTGTCACCAGAAAATTGTATGATGTCATTGGCTGAAAATTCAGTAAAGTAGAAATCCCGCATTTGACAGAATGTGGTATGATGGTATGCAAACATGTCTTTAACCCATTTTCGAGTACACATCCTTTTCTTGTCAAACTATTTTTATGATATTGTGGTTTTTATGGAAAATCAATTAAGACTATGAAAGAAGTTCATTTTTCTTACACACAGGTGTCTTCACTGTGTCAGAAAGATTTCAAAACAGTTTGACATCTTTTGGTATCCTGAATACCAAATATGTTAACTTACCATACCAATATGTTAACTTACAGATTAAATTTTGAGGAACAGTTAACACAGTCATTAAGAACAGATGATATCTTTGGTTACTGGTGTTTACAAAATTGCAAATCATAGCCACTGTTATGTAATAGAAGGAAGAATCACTTTACAGAAATTGACCATAGTTTCATTTTGTAGTAATAATAACTACTATTCAGGTAAAATGTATCTGGGTAGAAAAGTGCAAAAGTCACAAGTAATACACAGACTTATGCCTGAAGGAATTTTAAAACTGAAGTTGTTTGCCATAGAATCTGCCATAACACATAACATCTGGATGTGTTCATTATGTCTAATAGTAATAGGACAAGTGTCTGAAATACCAGCAATTGTATGGCAAGAGCTGGTGAAATAAAGATGTGATATGTATATTGTGGTAGCAAGAGATTCATTTTCATTGACCGTGAATTTTCATAGTGAGAAATTCATTACTATAGAAGACTGAATTGTAAATAATGTGTACTGGGTTTCATACTTGAGAAGAAATACTGAATTAAATGTAAGTTGTTTGTTAAATTAGGTTCAGATTGATTGAAGATGATCAAATAAAACATGTCAATGTTTTACAATCTCTGATATCTATTTGCTGTTTAAACTGCGGTACAAATTGTTTAAAAAGTGTACATATTGTCTGTGTAACAATATTTTAGAAAATTATGTAATTGTTGATTTTCAATATGTTAGGAAGTCTGATAAGAGGAGAAATTTCTTATATTTTAAATTGTTACGTTACATATCTATGAATTTTTAAAAAACTTTCAATTACCCCAAAATACCACCTACCTTTGATATTTCTTCTCTTACCTTTATCCAGAAACCCCCAGCGTCCGTTAAGCGAGGATTTAAATGACGCAAACAGATGAGGTAAAGTTTTAATAAATTACACTACACGTGGTTATTGTGAAATCGACATTATTTTTATTGTCACTTTCGTTTACTTTTTTATGAATGCAAACATATTACCCTCTGTAACGGTCCAAATTTATGGGTATTTTTATTTATTGCATTTTTTGGGTTTTATAAATGTATTGTGTCAATTTTATTCCAACAAAGACAGACCACGTGTTGTAAGAGTAGTGTTGTAACGAAGCGGCAACGCGATATCACGTTGTGAAATCGGTAAAGGAATCCGCACCACCCTAGTTTTCCAAGAACTTTGTTTGAGTGTGACAGCGCGCCCATACGCATTATACATCCAGGGGCGCGGGGGACGCTACTTGTAAATCTCATGATGGCGAAGAAGCAGTTTTTGGTCGCCTCCTTGACTAAGGCGACGGATATGAAACTTTAAGTTCCGCCTCTTTGGTGACGTCGAGCCATAAGCGCCTAAATATCGTCAGCGTAAAACACAGAAATACTGCTATGTATCATGCTCATAGCCAACAAACTGCACCAACTCAGGCTATGAGCGAAGACGAAATCCATTTGCCGGCAGGCATTAATATCCGTCCGCACCAGAGAGACGCTTTGGGCAGTCCACGAGCAACAGCACACCAACAGACGCTAACCGTGTTGTTCGGTCCCGGTCGGTGTAGTTATATAAGATGTGAATAATTCAACAATATCGTTAATACCGACTGGGACTCGAGGAATTAACGAACTTACAGAGTACCATTTGTGCGGTGGCGTTGTGACTTACCACAATAAATAATGAATATTTGAATCGGGTGACCAACACGTGTTTTTTTTTCAGAATAGTGACAGTGAACAGTTTAATAAATAGATTTGTGAATTAATAAAACGATGGGTAAAGTATAAACTGGTGTGAAAGAGAGAGTGAGCAGAATGGGCTGTCTTAAAAGTAATTAAATATTTGAACATGGTACCAAAAGATATATTTTCAAACTTTGTTTTGTTTTGTTTTGTTTAGCATTCTTGTTCCAATGAGTAAAACAATTTAAATAATTAAAACTATTTAGTCACTTCAAATATGTGTTAGTCTAAGTTATTTCGTCATTACCACTTTCTCATTTCTGTGCTGCAAGATTCGTCTAAACGTTCCGGGTATCTTCTGAATTATTATTGGGGGGGGGGGTCAGATTGCTAAATTGTCCTGTTTTTATTTAAGGTAAAGTGTAAAGGTTTCCATATCTGTCCTTCAAAGATATAGGTGGCGACTCTGGTCTTCTGATTAAAAAATTTATGCAGCAGGTAAGTGAACAAGACTGCAGGTAAGTTCTGGCAGTATTTTATTTATTTATATATTTCGATTTATTTTGTATGTTTACAAATGGCTCACGCTGCCAGGATTTTCGTTTAATTTTATTTATACGAGATAGACCTATTTTAAAGCACAGAAAATAGGATGTGGTAATGACGAACTTGTAAAAATATTTATCGTAGATAATTACGTACGTGTGTTTTAGGGTTAGCGGAATAAAATAAAAGTGCGTCATTCACGCAAAATTGGTTATACAGTATATTATATATTGATTATATTATATTTACGCACAAGTATCAATTATAAAGAGTAAGAAAAGGCAGATAATAATGAAGAAGTCAGCTTCACTGACAAAACAACACGAGTTAAAGAGTTGTCGATGGACGATCTGTTTAATCTAATAAAAACCATGTCTGAAAATATAAATAGCAACGTAAATGCAAAATTTAAGCAACAAAAAAGCGATTCCAATGTTAAATTCGATGAATTAAAAAATGAGATACAAGAAATGAATAAATGTTGTAAAAATACCAATGAAACAATAAGAACCAGTTTGAATAAATTAGAACAGAGTGTGGAGAAAATGGGAGTAGTTGTAATGAATCCAAATAAGAATAATACGAATGAAAATTATAATGACATGTGTCAAAATATAATACTAGATAAAGAGTTAACAAATGATGACGATGATGTTGAAAATAATGAAAATAGTATTGAGAATAGTGATGTAATCGAAAATGTAGTATCTGAGAGTAATGATGAAGTTGTGGAATGTGATAATGAAATGTTGATGTGTGCTTATGAGTTAGAGAGAGAGTGGAAAGATAATATAGTGGTAGAATGGGGGCAGAGGGTAAATTTTCCCCTTATTTTTTCTGAACCAGAGTGTTCACAGGTGTTGTTTTTGAAGGGCAAGAGTCCCGTGTTAGTAGAAGATTTGAAGTGTTTATTTTTGTTGTATAATTTTGTACCCTCTGTCTGGAATAATATTGAGAGTGTGATATGGTATTATGACGAGAGAGATTTAAATAGAGAATTGTATGTTGATAAAGAAACAGAATTGTATGAATTGAATAGAGAGTATGATGAGTGGAAAGTAAGGTTAGAAGTGTGTCTAAGTAATAATGATCTGATTGATAATACAAAAGTAACTAACCCGATAATGAATATATTTACTGATGGAGATTTAACAGAAATGCTTAACGTAGACTTGGTGAATGATTATTATGATATAACGGATGAATTGAAATTGTTTGGTTATGACACACAAAATCTCCGTAGGTGTGTTAATAAAATTGAACAGTGCTATATAAAACAAAGATTAATCTTTGACGATGGAGGGTAAACTATAAACAATTAATGGACACTTATAAATATTTTGTTTTATGGTTTTTGACCTCGCAACTTTGGACATTGAAGTGTGGTATAACTGAACAAATAATAAGGACGATTTGTAAATAAATATGTAGTGAATTTATTTGTGTGTATTGTAGAAGGTCAGGTAAACAATGTGTATGGTTGTTACAATAATAATATTAATATTTTACAATTTAAATAAATAACTATGTTAATTTTGAAGACAGTAACTGATGAGTTGTAATTGTTTTGGTAGCAATGAAATTTGTATTTTTAGTAATTAATTTAATTAAAACAATTTGAAATGTTTAATGTTTTGATGGATTTAAAGGTTATATAGTTGAATTGTGATACTGAATTTAAATTATTTTACGAGAGATGTATTTGGTAATTGATTGTTAAATTGTTGGATTTGAACTAACATTTTGTTAAATGTTTCAGAGATAAATTGGTGTATGGTGTATATATTTTGTGTATGTCAGTTTAAATGGACTGTAAGTATAAAAATTTTATAGTATGAATCTAGTATAATAAAAATGTTTACAGGTGTAACTCAGATAAAGAGATTTTAATTTAATAATGAGATGATTTGAAATAATTGTGTTAAATAAAAATGATAATTAAAAATTGAATAATAACTGAAAGATGATATATAATAATTATTAATAATAAATTTGAAAATTTTAAGAAAATTCAATGGTAGGAGGTTTTAATTTTTGTACTTATTATTTTATGTTAATGAAGGTTAAGATAGGGAGAGTTAAGAAAGAGATGTATGGGGTTAGTACACCACCCAGACTAATAATGTCATTTAATGTGAATTGTTAATTTTAATTTTACAAAAGATATTTTACTTGTGATTCCCCAACTTTTCGGGCGGTCACGGCCTCACCGAACCCTGACCGTGGAATTGGTTTAGCTTTAACAGCTATGGTTGGGGCTCATTGCGTCACGTTCTGCCTTAACTGGCCATAGCTGTTATCGTTGTCAAGGTGAATTTTGAAATTGACGGGGGTAATTAAGGGGAATCACCAAACTATGGAACAGCGGCTGCCACTCTGTCCGCGTGGGGACAACATAGCCAGGTGGTAGACCCGTTTTAAGGGCGTTTCAATATATACCAAGGATATGTTGATATCCACAAACGTTAAAATGTAAATGCCGAAGCAAAGACACGGAGATGTCCAATTCCTCCAAATATGCAGTCTTTGTGGAAGCAAATAGGCGCTACAGTCTAGCATAAACTACAATATTGTGTGTGGACCAGGGGGTTGCTCAGAGGAGCAACATGCTTAAAATTTGTAAATTAAAAATGATAAATCAATTTTGCTTTAATAAAAACGCTTGTATTCCACTCAAATAAATATGTGCTCATACATTCAGTATAAGGTGTTCATTCTGAATTTTTTTTAAATGTAGCATTTTATTGTAGTAGGTTAGATATAACATGGGAGGGAACGAGACCTAGAGGTAGACCGAGGAAGAGGGGGGAAGATGGCGTTGCAGAGGATGCGAGAGACATGGGGATAAGAAACTGGAGGAGGGTTGCAGTGGATAGAGTGGATTGGAGGCGGAGATTGGTGGAGGCCAGGGCCCGACTTGGGCTGTAGCGCCATAGGAGAGAGAGAGAGAGAGAGAGAGAGGTTAGATATAAGAATTGATAAAAGGTATATGTTTTATATAATTTGTGTATTTTGAAACTAAGTAAATAACTAAACCGACTGGCAGGCAGTTTACATAGCACCAGAGTCAGAAAGAGGGGAAACAATGAGGGTAGATGTAAGGATTGATAAAAATATATATTTCATGTAATTTGCACAATTTTGAAATGTGTTTACAATTAGCTAGGAATGTCAGCTGATCAATAGTAGAATGTCACTGTTATATTGGTTGTAAATGTTCAAGGTAATCAATGTTAAATGTAATGTTTCAATGTATTACAGATGCTATTTATAATAATGAGAAAAGTAATTTGATAAAGTGATAAATAAAGTAATGATTTGTGAAAGTTAATAAAAGAGATCTTGGGTGATTAAGTTTTTATTGGGACATATAGATCAGTCCAAGTTGAAGTAGTAGAGATGAAAATATTGTTTTGAAGTAATGTAATGTTGTTGTGAGGTAATGTAATAGAATTTGAGAAGTATTGATGTTGACACAGTAGTTGTGGGTAATATATGTAGAGTTTTGAGTGATATATTGATGTTTATAATTGATGATGTTATTTTGTTGTAGTTGAAGTGAGGTAATAAGATTGAGATTTGGGGATGGCAATTTTGTAAAAAGGGGTAGTGTAATGTGGGAGTCCGCAACAAAAGGGTTGGGACAGGATGGGACCGATTTGGCGGGAAAGGGTTACCTTAGGTAGAATCCAGGAACCAACATAATGGGATGTTTTTTTGGGGGGGGGGAAATACACGTATCCTAAGTACAAAGGGTCAGAGATTAATTTTTTATATATTGAGAGAAGGTGGCGATTTGAGTTTAATGATAAGTTGGGTTTAGAGATTGTTTGATAGATATTTTGATAGAGATGGATGTCATGTTAGTTGCAGTTGTTAGGGGTATTAGAGTCAGAGTGAGAAGGATATTATATGAATACATGCCAAGTGGCATATCAAGCTAAAATAAATAATTTAAATCACCCAAAATAAGCGAAAGTGAGAATAATAAAGAAAGAGATTTATAACAAGAATATACAATTTTTAATTGAAACCAGTGACAATTTTTGATAAAATTTGGAAATGCAAGGGTATAAAGTGTTTATGTGAATAATGTAAATATCAATTTGATTGTTATTTATAATAATATTTTGTTCTTTTAAATGTTTTATTTTATTAGGTTTTGTGTTCCAAGATAGAATTTTACAGGTGTTTAAGATATTTTCAGATATAACTTGTGTATAACGTATGTAGGTCAAGGTTCTTGACTTGACCCAGTTTTGATCATCTGATGGGTGAGGTCATATACTAGGCATGTTAGCAAGGAAGTTAATTCAATTTTTGTTTTTAATTGATTGGAACAAATTTTAATGATTTCAATATGGAAAGAAAATATTTTAAGAAATTTAAATTTTTTGAATTTAAAAATTTTGAAAATTTTTTTTTTTTTTTTTAATTTTTTTGATTTTGCGCCTGCCAGCTAATAGATATTTTTAAACCTTAATTATTTTATTGTTTGTGTACTAATCATGTTTATTATTATTGGATTATTTTATTGCATTGTATTGTTAGACGCTAGGTAATCACATGTTAGGCTAAGGATGTTCTTATTTTTAGGAAATGTTCAATTGATTTATTTTTAATAACAGAAAAATTAATGGAGAGAATTATTCAATTTAGGTAACGGATTTGTAGTTTGATTTTAAAGGAGGCAATTGTTGATTTTAACTAGAGAAAGTTTGAAGAATATGTTAACTTTACAATATGTAGAATAGGTGTGTGTGTGAGCCCAGTATCTGCTAAAGGCAGCCCAGTTTGCAGAAAAAGGGGAAACATATCTGTTGAGGATCTGGCATGATCTAAGCCAGGGTTTGAGGATTTTTGGGGTAGCATGATACAAGGTGAGGTGCGCTGTGGTGCGTATCTGTTCGATTTTTCGGTGTTGGGATCTCGCACAGAGAAGTCCAGTGATCTCGTTCAGGTGCGTCCATGGTCGCCGAGCCAGGGGGGTCGTTTACCCATGAAGTGTAAGAACAAAAGGGGGTTGTTGGCACCAGTTCCTCACCGGTCCTCTTAGGGGTTTTATCAATGAGATTTCTTCTGTTTGGACAGAAGACCTCATTGAGGGGGTATTGTAACGGTCCAAATTTATGGGTATTTTTATTTATTGCATTTTTTGGATTTTATAAATGTATTGTGTAAATTTTATTCCAACAAAGACAGACCACGTGTTGTAACGAAGTGGCAACGCAATATCACGTTGTGAAATCGGTAAAGGAATCCGCACCACCCTAGTTTTCCAAGAACTTTGTTTGAGTGTGACAGCGCGCCCATACGCATTATACATCCAGGGGCGCGGGGGACGCTACTTGTAAATCTCATGATGGCGAAGAAGCAGTTTTTGGTCGCCTCCTTGACTAAGGCGACGGATATGAAACTTTAAGTTCCGCCTCTTTGGTGACGTTGAGCCATAAGCGCCTAAATATCGTCAGCGTAAAACACAGAAATACTGCTATGTATCATGCTCATAGCCAACAAACTGCACCAACTCAGGCTATGAGCGAAGACGAAATCCGTTTGCCGGCAGGCATTAATATCCGTCCGCACCAGAGAGACGCTTTGGGCAGTCCACGAGCAACAGAGCACACCAACAGACGCTAACCGTGTTGTTCGGTCCTGGTCGGTGTAGTTTCATAAGATGTGAATAATTCAACAATATCGTTAATACCGACCGGGACTCGAGGAATTAACGAACTTACAGAGTACCATTTGTGCGGTGGCGTTGTGACTTACCACAATAAATAATGAATATTCGAATCGGGTGACCAACACGTGTTTTTTTTTTCAGAATAGTGACAGTGAATAGTTTAATAAATAGATTTGTGAATTAATAAAACGATGGGTAAAGTATAAACTGGTGTGAAAGAGAGAGTGAGCAGAATGGGCTGTCTTAAAAGTAATTAAATATTTGAACATGGTACCAAAAGATATATTTTCAAACTTTGTTTTGTTTTGTTTAGCATTCTTGTTCCAATGAGTAAAACAATTTAAATAATTAAAACTATTTAGTCACTTCAAATATGTGTTAGTCTAAGTTATTTCGTCATTACCACTTTCTCATTTCTGTGCTGCAAGATTCGTCTAAACGTTCCGGGTATCTTCTGAATTATTATTGGGGGGGGGGGGTCAGATTGCTAAATTGTCCTGTTTTTATTTAAGGTAAAGTGTAAAGGTTTCCATATCTGTCCTTCAAAGATATACGTGGCGACTCTGGTCTTCTGATTAAAAAATTTATGCAGCAGGTAAGTTCTGGCAGTATTTTATTTATTTATATATTTCGATTTATTTTATATGTTTACACCTCTTTATCTGGGTAATAAAACAAGTCCTTATTGGACATACATAAATGGTTATAGTAAAAAATAATAAAAACTTATACTATTAAGACTCACCAGTACCTATTATTCTTTCACTCCTTCTCTCACATACATTTTCCCCACCAATTCTAGATTTGAGATCTCGTTTCTTAAACAAACAAATTTTGAAACGGATAATTGCATCAAGGCTGATCGATCTGTTACTGTACTTTACCGCTGTCTTTGTTATTCCACGTGGCAGTCGTTCCTCAAATGCACTTTCCTTTTACACTCGCTAAAACGGTCCGAACTGTTTTTTCAGTGTTGAATTTATTTTTCAATCACTGTCTACACTTGTTGCTATTGAAATTTACTTTGTTTGAATCACATTTGTACTGTCTAAAGTTAAAATTTGAAAGTCCGCGGACTTTAGTTGTATAGAGACCCGGCCGGGATCAGATTTCAGTTGAAACAGGAAGAGCTGGCATAGAGAGCAGTCAATATAAAACCTGGTCACGTGGTATTCCCCTCTCTGCAGAATGTTCCCCGCTGGCAAAATTATACGTCTCAGCGAGGGATCGTTCCGTGACGTATTTGTGACATCCTTTGATAACTAAGATTTTGTGCCCGTATATGGCCATGGCGAGGGCTGTTTCATCGATTGGTACGGCTAAAAATAGCTGTTGACTCAGCCGCACGTGCTGCATGCTTCTACGCAGAGTTAAATTTGATTCGCATTTACATAACTTGTGTTATTGCCCAATATCGAACAATGATTAAAAGTGGTTTTACCCCATTCTGTACTGTTACAAAATGACATTGTAAGGAAACCAGCCAAATTATGATATGCAAGTAGAAAAGTACAAAGAAATGATACAAGTACGGTGTACAAAGAAAAGTTAAGTGTTAGTCTTTTTTGGTTTCATAAGGCATGATACCTCTACATTTTACAACAGCAGCACATTTTATAGGCACCACAAACTGTGTTGTTTTTTTTTTGTTCATCAGTTACTGACATTCAGTCCTTGCTTTCTTCGTCTTATCTATTATCATCATTCCCAAACCTAATTATTAATTGTCCTGTTCCAACATACTTTTTCAGCCCCATGTCCCATTCAAAATGCGCCTCGTATGATCAACAACACTATCCCATTTTGCAGAAGTAACATGATGTAAAGAATTATGCACCATCACTTCCATATATTTTTATTTGAAAGTTTTTACTTTTGTCTGCAACCTATGTATTAACCTGAGCCCATACCAGTTCTGTCAGGTTGAAATGACAGTGATGGAGTATGGAGCACTCTGTTTTGATGTTGTACATAAAACAACCTCATCAATTTTGTGATGAAACTCAGTTTGTTCACTTTCACAGTTCCAGCAGTTCAGTTTTTTTCATTTACTGGTGAATGTTAATACTAGTTTTCTCTAGCCATTACTATATGTCACTTTTCTTGTTCGTGATGTAAGAGTACCATGTTTATTTATACTGAATGATAAGTGCATTGTCAAACACTGATTGAATTTTGCTTGATGTTAGAATTAAGCAATGATTGAACCATTGTTTAAATTTATGTTCTGTCATTTCCTTGTGGTAATCAACAGTTTCCTTCCTTGAACTGTGCTGTTACTCCATGCTTGTTGCCTTGTTCACTTAAGTTTCATCCATCCACATAATTTCTTTGGGTTCAGCTTTAAATGGTTCCCTTGGAAAATGGCGCCTCCATACAACAATATCTGCGCATAAAACTTTTTCTAGTTGAACCCAATTTCCTTTAATACAGTGGCAACACTTGTTTTTCTCCTCTAAACCAGTCTATTCTCTCTTAATAAAAAGGAAAGTTAAACAAGTAAGAAAATCATTTTTTGCATAGTATTCATGAATATAAAGGTTTTTAAAAGTATATAAACCTTTGGTACATTTCACAATTTTTTTTAACTTTGCCAGCTGTTTCAGCTTATTATGCTATTCTCAAAGAGAATCAAGGAACAGGGTTAAATAAAAACTGTGAAACATACCAAGTGTTTATATATTTTTAAAAACCTTTGTATTAATATGTTTCACCAAGTGCCCAACGAGTCATCAATTCATGAATATGTTGTCAAATTGCATGCTCCTGGAAACTTGATGTCTGTTCTACAGCATCGTCTCGTCTCATACCTGTCCTGATAGAGTATGATGTAGTTTCATCCAGGTTTTCAGTACACTTCTTGTTTGTTACTTTCTTAATGGAAGTCTTCTCAATTTTAACAGCTGCTACTTCTATTTCCAGACGTGTGTCACAGATATTAGCTTTCTTTTTCAAAACGCCATTGCACATAATGTAATGTGATGCACAAAAATGTGTTTACCGAGTCGTAAAAATTTATTCCATATTTACTTTTCTAGAATTAAGTACGAATAATTTGTTTTAAGTATGAAAAAAGGCTCTAAGTACTTGATGTTAGCAAAAATATGATTATAAACTGGGTGCCACCCCTACAAATAATTCAGCTGGCCCCCCTATGCATATGATTCCCATGAAGTGTAATATACTTCAAAGAGGGTCCCAGACTTAAAAAGGTTGAGAACCACTGCACTATACTATACTGTACACTCACCACATTATAATTACTCTAATTTACATTGAACACAAACACATAGGGTCATTCCATATCAATTCAACCAAAAAAAATCATTTTCTCACCCACCATCTCAGATTTTGATGAAACTGGGCTTATTTGTTCTTCCTACAGAGATAAGTAACCACACCAAATTTTAACCCGTTATCTCTCTCCATTTTCATTGTATAGGCTTTCAAAGTTTTGAAATTTTGGTGTTTTTAACAATCTGATGTCGCGAAACGAGACTTGCTAACCTTTTGAAAATAATTTGTAACTTTTTTATTTATCATCCAATCTTTGTGAAAGTTTGTGGTTATATACTCTAAAGTATAAGGATTCTAGGAAAAAAATACACAACACCTTCAAGTAAAACTACTAAGGTTGGAAAAAATGTTTTATTTGCATCTTTGTAGTTTTTTTGGTAAAAAACATGGTTTAGCATTAAATTGAATATCACAGGAAGGGAAAGGGATAATCATAAAAACGTTTTTTTCAAAATAATCCTCAATACATGGGCTATCATATGAAAAATAAAATTGATGGGGTTTTCATTCCTTTGTTGTTTTTTTCTGTTAAAGGTAAGTTTTTAAAAATTTTTTATTCAGTGATTTTACTAAGCCATAGAAATTTAATTCTTGTTCAAGAATTTTTTTAAATCCTGACACAAAAGATCAAATATTTTTTAACATGATGTACATTAATAACAAAGTCTGGACATTTTACCAAAACTGCATTCCAATATTTGTTATTTACAGTATGTACAATCAAAGAAATTTAATGGCGTAACATTTTTTTCTTAATTGAACTCATACACTCCTCTGAGAATCTGTAGGCTCTTCCAGTTGATGTGTGAGGAGACTCAACAATTGCAAGCACATGAGGAATTGGCATCGGGCAAATGTTCTCTCGTTTGGGCCATGAAATGATGGCGATGGTCTTGCAGGATGCAAAAATTGAACAGTCATATCACCTTCTTTATTTAATTCAGTGATGATTCCAAAGTACCACAGATTGTCATATTTACAAGCTACATAACATGATGATGGGTTCAAATTTTCTTCTCTTACAAGTGATGTCTATTTATTCTTTAAATTATATGTAAAGGTAGGTTTCTCATCACTACTGATCCTCCTGGCTTCCAAGTTCCCTAAACAATCTAATGGCTTAAAGTTATGGAAACTTCTGGTTCCTGGAAGTGTTTGTACATCTTCAAAGCGTTCCACAAGGTCAGAACATATCTGATTTACAGAATCTTTAGAAATAAAATGAAAATTAACTTTGGTGATGTTGATTTTACAAAACTCAAACAAATCTGCTAGAAATAATATTTGATGTCCAAGAGGTCTTTGTAGACTTTCCTTTCGTGCTAGCCTTTTAACAGTGCCTCCTATACCATCACACTCAGTTTTCCCATGGCTAGTTGCAAATAACGATCACTGCGCCCTGATCTTCAAATCTTTTTTGTGCAGACAAGGGTTTATAAAAAAATTTATTTTTATATTGGCCTGCACAGCCATCACTGAAATAGTGAATTTTTGTAACATGTGAATACTTTTCTTTAATGAACTCTGTCACAATTTCTTGAATTTTGTAGACCATACAAATATCATGTTTCATTTCGTCACATATCACACAAAGAGACAAAACCAATCTTTCACCTTCAATACTTTTAAGGTTAATTATAATAGCATGTACAGTGCAAGAGTCAGATGTCCAGTGGTATCCTTGGGCTTCGTCCTGGATAGTAAAAGAGTAATTTTCACTCAGGTCAATTGATACTGTGGCAACGTTTGCATCAGAAGATTCTTTAAGTATCTTGAAATATTTTGATTGAGACTTTGCAACGTAAGAGTGTGGGACAACATTTTCCAATTTAGATGAAAGGTCATCAATAAATTCACCAATTTTTGCAGAACATGTAATCATTTGTGTTCTGTCAGTTGAAATCCGTTGATTAAATTCAATGGTGTTGTCTTCATCAATCTTCAAATTTTGTTTGTAAAACGTTTGTTAGATTTTCTTTGGGTGGGCAAGTTTTTGTTATTATACCTTTCCCTTTCTGTGATATTTGTTTTAATATAGGGCCTGTTTGTTTTATAATCACTTAAAATTTTAGTTTTATTAAAAAAAAATACTTGAGACCTTTTTAAATGTCTATGGCTTAGATAAATCGCTGAATAAAATTTTTTTAAAAACTTACCTTTAACAGAAAAAAAACAAAGGAATGAAAACCCCATCAGTTTTATTTTTTCATATGATAGCCCATGTATTGAGGATTATTTGAAAAAAAGGTTTTTATGATTATCCCTTTCCCTTTCTGTGATATTCAATTTAATGCTAAACCATGTTTTTTACCAAAAAAACTACAAAGATGCAAATAAAACATTTTTTCCAACCTTAGTAGTTTTACTTGAAGGTGTTGTGTATTTTTTTTCTAGAATCCTTATACTTTAGAGTATATAACCACAAACTTTCACAAAGATTGGAAACTTTCACAAAAATTTAATGCTAAACCATGTTTTTTACCAAAAAAACTACAAAGAATCAAATAAAACATTTTTTCCAGCCTAAGTAGTTTTACTTAAAGGTGTTGTGTATTTTTTTCTAGAATCCTTATACTTTAGAGTATATAACTACAAAATTTCACAAAGATTGGATGATAAATAAAAAAGTTACATATTATTTTCAAAAGAGTAGCAAGTCTCGTTTTGCAACATCTGATTGTTAAAAACACTAAAATTTCAAAACTTTGAAAGCCTATACAATGACAACGGATAGAGATAGAGGGTTAAAATTTGGTGTGGTTACTTATCTCTGTAGGGAGAACAAATAAGCCAACTTTCATCAAAATCTGAGATGGTGGGTGAGATGGCCTGGTTGAATTGACATGGAATGACCAATTGCTCACCACAGTGTTTCCAATTGAAAGTTGACAGTCTTTTTAACAATACTGAAGAACATCAAACAATGCTAAATACCATTTTGCTGCACACACTTCACAACTATTTGTTAATTTACCACATGGTTCCTTCTAAGTGAGAATGTGGCAGCAACATTTGGCATTACTATGACAACTTTAAGAATTCCTATGATATGGTTGGTGGAGCTGTTGTCACATCACTTCCTTCTGCCATGTGTACCAAATTTTATTAAATTTGTTACCACAGTCATTCGCTGGGTGGCCCAATTATAGTATGAGTAACCAGCATAATTCATTTTGTCAGTTAACATGAATGTGATATAAGATTAGTCGCTAGCATAGTCTGTACTAAGCATGTTTTTTTAGCACAGTTGGGCATTCTTTATATTTCAAATGGTTCTCTGCTTGTTTCAGACAAGGAAATTGATCTCAATACAGTCGATCTGAAGAAACTAAAGGTACGAGATCTAATGAAAATACTAAACGGATGGAATGAAGTATGTGAAGGATGTATTGAAAAGAGTGATTATATTAAGCGGATACAAGAACTCAAACCAAAATATGTTAGAGAAGAACTATAACCTTTTTTTATTTATATTAAAGTATTACATGTATTTCCTCCTTTTAGTGATACATTTTGTATTATGAATATGTCAGATTAGTTGTAATCTGCATATACATTTTGTTAACAGACTGTATTAAATTAATTTATTTTTTACATAAATATTAAGACATTAATTTGTCTTTTAAACATCCTATGAGGGTGTGTTCAGACTGAAATGTTGTTTCTACAAAATACAATTTTAATTATCACAATTACTATATTTCTGTTGCAAATATTGTTGCATTGGTAAACTTTCACTAAAGAAATTAGTATGAAAAATTTAATTTAACTAAATTTAAATATTGTAAATTTTGTTGTGACAGACAACTTTATTTACAGATGTTGTCAGGTATTTACTGTCTGGTTATTATTTATGTTAAATGATAGCTGACTATGATTTTCTTTTAAAGGAAATTCTGTATATTGTGGAGTAGGTGCAACAGTAAATTTTGCCACATTTGTTAAAACAAAAATTAAATTGTATAAAGGAAACAATAAAACTGTAATGTTTATAAAGCATATAATTTAAATAAAATATTATAAAAACAAGAACACATTTATTTAAACATTTTATCATGTACCACTATTTTCCTGTTCGGATGTTTCAAATGAAAAGCCTTTCTTTTTCAAATCTTCTTTTGCAAGTACAATTTCCTGAAAGAAAAACACATAATTAGGCATGCATATCTTATTAGTTCACCACATACATTATATACACTATAATGGTTGGTATTTTGTGGTGTCATTGAGTCCTTTCTCTTCATATTATCCTCTTATGTTTCAACATTTATCTTCCTCAGGACTGTGTCTGTTTTCTCTTGTACATCCATATATCCGTGATGCATGTTGTTGAGTTGGCTTGTGATTGATTCACTGTATATGTAAATATGTTTACTAATATAATTATAATGTTGTAAGCTACTATAGGACTTTAAATTCAAATCAAAATATCACCTAATTACTTATTAATACAGTAGGCTCCTGACTATCCGGCCTAATGTGGCGGAAGGGCAAGCCGGATAACAAAAATGCCGGATAGGCCGGAGTTCTATAATTACTCAGGTCCTGCCCCACCCATACCATAAAATACACTTTTTATACCAAAACCCACCCTTATTCATATTTTCTGACCTCTTAGTACAGACCAGTACCTTATAAATGTTTGTTATGTACTCTACTGTACGTTTTAAAATTTATTACAGAAAAAGGAAGTCCAAGAATAAAAATATTGTATACACATTTTAAGATACTGTAACGGTACAGAATTGTGTGTTAGAGACAGTAAAGATTTAAATCAGTTAATTTAAAAGCAGCTAGTATTCACCCAAGGGGTACCCCATTGTAACCAGCAACATACAATGTTATGGTAGACTATTTATGTTTAATGTCTGGAGACAGCCAGCCCAGACGTATTACGCAACAGCTTGCCAGCAGTTGTTGTGAATCACAGTAAGAACTTTGTCACCTTAGTGTTTGCATCAGACAGTGGCAGCAGATGGTAGTCTGCTAGTTTTACAAGTAAAACGGTGGCCTCGGGCGCAAGATAGGCCGAAAATAATATAATCGGCCTATCCAGTACAACTATTAAAGTGTGTGAACAATGTAGCGGTCAACTAGTTAAAAAGCTATTAGTGCTCGTACCGATCAAGTTACGTTGATCGACACAATCATTAAATGTGAACGATATGGTTTTAGTAAACAGTAAAAATTAGTAACTGTACAAAGATTAAAATACGTTAATGAGCATACATCGACTTTCGAAGTGAGGAATAAAACAAGTGCATCATCACCAGTTGGAGCGAAGCCGCTACCAGGATGAGTACCATATTATCAATTCAGAACTTTTAACTACATTAACATTTAACTATATTGTAACATTTGCATTTACAGACATTTTTCTAAACAATAGAGATCTCTAAGGGAACACATATCAATTAACGTACTGGTTCATTAAAAGTATAAATAATTTGTCATAGGCTAGTCAAGTAAGAAATGTTTATTTTATTAATTCGTAAATTCAGATTTTGACTTAAAATAAATTCAGATTTTGTTTAATATAAAACATGTATTAGAGTAAGTTATTACGCTATAACCATTTCCTATTCTGTGCTGAAAACCTCGTCTAACGTTCTGTGGGATTTTCTGAGTTTCAAGGGTGGTTAGATAGCGGGATTGCGTTAATTTTTATAAGGGCAAGAGTGTAAAGGTTTCGATATTAAACCTCAAAATATCATGGTGACCTGGGTAATTTAATAAGGTAAGTTTAACGGGATTATGACGGTAGGTAAACTTCTGGCAGCGGTGAGCAGTAAGTATAATTATAATATTGCTGGAATCTTCTGATATATTGTATGGTAGAAGGTCAGTAGAGTTACATTGGTGACTCCCTGCCAGGATGTTCGTATAAATATTATATGAACTAGACCTGTTTTGAGGCACAGAAAATAGGTTGTGGTAATGGCGTATGTGTGAATAATTATTGTAGTTTTTATAAGAGTGTATTATATAATATTTCTTAAGCATGGCCAAGGTACCGGAAAACGGGGAAGGTCTAACATGGGCCGATCTGACAAGTAATAAAAATAAACAATGTGACACTACTGACGTGATGAATATGATGCAGTTGTTGTTAGAGCAACAGAGTAAAATGTCTAACGACATCAATAAACGTTTTGATAAACAAAGCGTGATGTTAGATGACATGATTAATAAAATGAATAAACTTAATAAAGAAATAATTAACGAGGTAAGTAAAAGTGATAGTAATCACGATATCACAAGTAATAATGGTGACACTTTTACAAATAACAGTGTTAGTTTAAGTGCAGGGGAGATAAACGAGTAAGTGTGGTTAATACAAATAATAATCAGAAAGAGGTTAGTTTAAATGTAAAACAGGTGGCCGTAAACATGGTGAATAATAATGTTAGTTATGATGACGTTAACAAGAGTGATATATTATTGAATAAAAATAATAATGATAAATTGGGTAATAGGGGTAGTGACATTGAGAGTAGAAAATTAGTTGAGGTTAGAGGATTTAGTGATCATAATGAGTTAGAACGGGAGTATAGAGATAGTTTAAATGAAGAGGGTGAACAGGGGGAAAATTTTTCTGGGGTTAAATGTGAAGCAGAGATTTCACAAGTTGTTTATGGGGATAAGAGATCCTCACTAGGACATTTGGGCGACAATGGGTCGGCAGATGGTCAAATAAGTTTTTTGTGTTTATCTGGTAGAGCCAGATGGTGTTTAAATAGTTTTGTGGTATTGCCCTCTGTGTGGAGTGAGAATATGAAAGGGTGTGGTATTGAAAGTGATTATGAGTGAGATAGAGTGATAGAGTTGTTCAGATTAAGTAGAGATTATAAAGGGTCAGTAGTGGGAATAAATATTGAAAGAAATGATTATATTAGAAACAATAGAGACTCACCTTGTGAAGTAGTAGACGATTATGATATCAATATTGATGATAAACATTTACTTGTTGGAAGAGTTAGTGTACTTGTAGTAGCAGATAATTGTGATAATGATGTAACTCACCGGGGTGTAACAATAAGTACTGACGGAGACTTGACAAAGAATACTAATGCAGACTTGGCTCATGATAAAGTAATAATGGGGGTAACCCTGAGCATTATTATCATGGTATATTGGAAAAAATAAATTTTTATGGTTATTACATAAATGATTGCCATATGAGATATGTAAATAAAAGTGAAAAATGTTATGTAATCATTAGACTAATTTTCGATGACGGGGGTTAGAAAAATCATGAATGAACATTTAATTATTTGAGTATAATAGGTAGAATTACTTGGCTGACTTATGTAATGAAGTGTGGTAAATAATAAAATTATGACGAAAGTTTGTAAATAAAAATGCGTTAGTGTTAAATGTATTGTGTCTGGGTATATTGGTAGAATGTATACCATAGTTTATGTAACAATGTTTGTAGTATGTTATCATAATAATATTTTATTTTGTTAAATAATTAACAGGAGGTAATAAGGAATTTTATTTTGGAATGGTGTGTGTCTGTATTAAAAGTGTTTTAAATAAGGTAGTTAAAAGTTAAATTGTTTTGATTTGAATTGAAATAAAGCCAATATAAAAATGTGAATTTTATTAATATGTTAACACTAAAAGATTTATAGAAATTGAAGGAAGTACAGGTATTAGTGGTGTTGTAATCAGGAATGTTGAGACTGAGTCTGTTTATAAAACAAGCCTTGTAGACAACTGTTGATGTAAACAGGCACGTTGTAAGTACGTTGTGTGACTAATGTTTACCGTCATGCTGTAGTTGACAATAACAAGAATGTTGTATTTTGATGAATCATTGCTAGGAGTAAGTCTTATTATGAAACAAAAGAAATGAAGTTAACTTTTTGCAGATAATAATGAGGTAATTACCGTAACTTAGGGTTTTAAGAAATTAAATTAAATTAAATTGGTAATTTAAGAAGTAAACTACCTTAAAAATGTGAAGGTCAGTAGTGAATATAAATTTATTTTGATTTGAACTTTGATTTAAATTGTAAGAATATTTGTTTAAAAATAAACTGTACGTGAAAAAAAAAAGTGATTGATTAAAACGTAATAACTAAAGTATTTCTTTTAAAGGAAAATTGAGATTGAAGGCAATAATGTATTTTGTTTGTAGTATGTATCCTATAATAAGTTTGTTAGTACAGTAGAAGCCCGATATAGCGCGGTTCGATATACCGCGGATTCGGATATAACGCGGTGAAGAGTATGTCGCCCGTTATTAGCGAAAATTCTTACTTGTAGAGAGTGTGTAAATTATGAATTGTTTATCGTGACTTCCATAGCCACAACATTGGAATGCATTGCGTTTATTGTAAACAAAGGCTTGTTGTTGGAAACGGCGTTGTAAACAACACCCAGAATTGCCAGTTCAAGTGTACCTGTAGACATAAACAATTGCCCGAGCTATTTACAGTCTCTACGTTTCTAAGAATTAATGCCAAGGCAAGCAGCCAACTAAATCCCTTCTCTCCCTCATATTACAGTACAGTATAAGATCATACTCTGATATTATCTTATCAAAGTGTATAGTCTTTGTCACGAATTCGCATAGTGTAGAGTTTTGTGATGTCGCAGAAAAGAAAAGCATATTCTGTGAGTGATAAACTCAAAATAATTGATCGTGTGAAGAACGGAGAGTCAAAGGCAAGTTTATCACGTGAGTGTGGCATCCCAGAAGGAACAATTAGAGGGTGGATGAAGGAAGAAGATAAACTTAAAAGTTTTGTGAACACAGTTGAAAGTGAAGTGGGGTTGCAAAAAAAAAGACTAAAGTAGGTAAGGATAGTGAACTAGATGAGTGTCTGTACAGGTGGTTTTTAATAAAACGAAGTGAAGGTGCGCCACTGTCAGGACCTTAATTAATTAGAGCTCAAGCTGTGAAATTCCATAGTGATTTACATGGCAACAGTGACTTTAATGCATCTGATGGGTGGTTTTCGCGATGGAAATCTCGTCATGGTATAAGCCAGATAAGCATTGAAGGGGAAGCACGATCATGTGACAGTGAAGCTGCAGCACTTTTTCCTCAGGCATTAAACAAAGTAATGATCGATAACGATTTAAATGACCATCAAGTGTATAACTGTGATGAAACTGCTCTGTATTTTCGAATGCTTCCTACCAGAACTCTGGATGTGAATAATTCAATAAATAAATCTGGATTAAAAATAAATAAGGATAGAGTTACCCTCCTGTTTGCCACAAATAAATCAGGCAGCCACAAAGTTAAACCTCTCTGTATAGGAAAAGCCGAAATCCTAGATGCTTTCAACATGTTAACATGACGTCATTACCCATCACATATCGTAATACAAAAAATGCTTGGATGACAAGTGATATTTTCGGTAAATGGTTCCATGAAGAATTTGTTCCATCTGTGAGAAGCCACCTGCGGTCACTCAGCCTCGAAGAAAAAGCTGTACTGACCCTTGACCACTGTCCAGCACATCCACCTGCTGATATGCTACAGTCAAGAGATGGGAAAATCGGAGTCATGTTTTTGCCGAAAAACACTACAGCACTGATCCAGCCATTAGATCAAGGCATCATAAAAGCATTTAAAGCGCATTACCGCCGTGAACTTCTGAGTGCTATAGTGAATTCTGATGAGGAAATGGAAATTTACCTTAAGTCAATAAACCTGAAAACAGTTGCGTATTCAATAGGTCTTGCATGGGAAAGTATTAGTACGGCTACAATTCAGAATTGCTGGAAGAAATGTTCCTTCGAACAAAACATCGCCGATGGAAATTGCTCTGTTGCCGGATTCACTAATAGTGATGTACAGTCTGCGAGTAGTGCTCTGCATTGCAACTTCACTCTAGATGACTTGAATGACTGGGCAGAAGTTGACAACGGTGAGCCTGTCACAGAATGTATAGGAGATAAAGATATCATCGATGCAGTCCGAAATGCAAATTGCGAAGAAAAAGAAGACGATGACGATGATGGAAATGAAAATGGGGTGGAAGTGAAAGAAGTTATTCCAAATGTTAGTGAAGTGATAATACACATAAACAAAGTAATTTCGTGGATGGAGAGGCAAAGTGAATCTAATAATGTTCATCTGCTGCACCTCGCGTTTATAAAACAATACGCGGAAAAGAAACGCTGTGCATTATCCCATCAAACAACAATTACGGACTTTTTTAAGACCAACAATTAGACCTACAGTAGGTCGAGTGAGCAATGTATAAATAGTGTATTTTATATTCCATTGGATTAAAATACGTATTGGATTAAAATACAGTTTTCTTATTTTTTATTTCTACATTTGGTGATGTAATTTACGTACAGTATATAGTAGTGCATTATGCTGTAGCCTTTTTCCCGGTCCTCCCTCCCCATCATTTGTCACTGTACAGGTCACCTTCCGATATACCGCGGTTACGCCTATAACGCGGGGGAAAGAATGTCACCCGACAACCGCGCTATATCGGGCTTCTACTGTATAAGATTTGTATTTTATGTAATTTATGTATGATTTTGGAGGGTGACGCATACTATATTGTAGAACTAAATGGAAAGCCAGTACTTTGCCAATACCGAACCAGTACGACTAAGAGGAACAAATCAGTTGTGGATATGGTATAATGGAAGGCCTTTTTGTTAACTTTTAATTGGATGTTTCAGACTCAGGTGATACTGTGGCGGGTATCTGCCCGATCTTATGGTGTTGGGATCTCGTACAGAGAGGTCGGATGGGTGCGGCCACAGCCACCAGACTAGGGGGGTAAGTACCCATGATTTTAGTAAGGATTCAAGGGGGGTTGTGGCGCCATATCTTCACTGATCCTTTTAGGTTTAGGCAATGAGAGTTTTTATGCCTCGGCATAAAACCTCTCATTGGGGGGGTATTGTAACGGTACAGAATTGTGTGTTAGAGACAGTAAAGATTTAAATCAGTTAATTTAAAAGCAGCTAGTATTCACCCAAGGGGTACCCCATTGCAACCAGCAACATACAATGTTATGGTAGACTATTTATGTTTAATGTCTGGAGACAGCCAGCCCAGACGTATTACGCAACAGCTTGCCAGCAGTCGTTGTGAATCACAGTAAGAGCTTTGTCACCTTAGTGTTTGCATCAGACAGTGGCAGCAGATGGTAGTCTGCTAGTTTTACAAGTAAAACGGTGGCCTCGGGCGCAAGATAGGCCGAAAATAATATAATCGGCCTATCCAGTACAACTATTAAAGTGTGTGAACACTGTAGCGGTCAACTAGTTAAAAAGCTATTAGTGCTCGTACCGATAAAGTTACGTTGACCAACACAATCATTAAATGTGAACGATATGGTTTTAGTAAACAGTAAAAATTAGTAACTGTACAAAGATAAAATTACGTTAATGAGCATACATCGACTTTCGAAGTGAGGAATAAAACAAGTGCATCATCACCAGTTGAAGTGAAGCCGCTACCAGGATGAGTACCATATTATCAATTCAGAACTTTTAACTACATTAACATTTAACTATATTGTAACATTTGCATTTACAGACATTTTTCTAAACAATAGAGATCTCTAAGGGAACACATATCAATTAACGTACTGGTTCATTAAAAGTATAATTTGTCATAGGCTAGTCAAGTAAGAAATGTTTATTTTATTAATTCGTAAATTCAGATTTTGACTTAAAATAAATTCAGATTTTGTTTAATATAAAACATGTATTAGAGTAAGTTATTACGCTATAACCATTTCCTATTCTGTGCTGAAAACCTCGTCTAACGTTCTGTGGGATTTTCTGAGTTTCAAGGGTGGTTAGATAGCGGGACTGCATTAATTTTTATAAGGGCAAGAGTGTAAAGGTTTCGATATTAAACCTCAAAATATCGTGGCGACCTGGGTAATTTAATAAGGTAAGTTTAACGGGATTATGACGGTAGGTAAACTTCTGGCAGCGGTGAGCAGTAAGTATAATTATAATATTGCTGGAATCTTCTGATATATTGTATGGTAGAAGGTCAGTACAGTTACAATACATTTTATAATGTATAACTTAATTGCTGGAAACATAAAATGATGTACACTGTACAGTATGAATACATTTAATTTTTAAAATAAAACATTAACGTAAAACGTAGGCCTAATTCTTAAAAAAATGATTTAAACTTATTTTATTGTTCATTGATAAATGATTACACAAATGTGAAAAGGTAGGCCTAAGATAAAAGAGTGAAAACTTATAGTATTTAGTTTTTGAAAAGTCCTTGATAGATGACTGCTTGTCCCTTTTAGGCCTCTTCCACGACGCAATGTCCCTCCACTTACGCAACCAGATGATATAAGCTGGCGTCGCTTCCTCCTGCTGACTAATGTACTGCAGCGCTCCCTCAATTGTCTTGAACCCTTCCGAATGTGGATGAGATTTTTCCTGTCATCTAAAGATGCCTCCTCCTCCTCTTCTTCTCCCAGTGTCACCATTTCCACAATATCGTCAGTTATTTCATCAACTTTGTCGTTTGCCATTCATTCTCTAATGTCCTCTGCATTGACATAGTCACAGCCCGGTACTTTTTCCAGCAACAAAACAAGTTTATCGTTTTCATCTTCCACTTCGGTTTCACACATGGGTTCAAGGTTGAAATGTCCACCTTCATGGTCCAAAAGAATTTTCCAAGACCTTACAAGCGATATGTTTGGAATCTCTTCCCATGCTTCGGCCAACCACCTTATGACATCTAGCATGTCAATCTTTTTCAGAGTGGTTAAGTAGTCTTCATTATATCAATCGCTGATATCAACGAACTCAGAAGATGCCAGCGATACTTTTTCTTTAGCATTTCAAGGACGCTCTGGTCCATCGGCTGATAAACACCCATCACATTGCCTGGTAAAAATAAAGCTTTGATGTCTCCATCTGTGAGTTCATCAGTGGCCGCATGCTAAGGTGCGTTGTCAAGAATTAGCACAGCTTTTCTCGGCAAATTGTTGTCTTTCAAATGTTTTTCTACAGTCAGTACGAATTCATTTTGAAACCATGTTTTAAAGATTTCTGAATTCATCCATGCTTTCTTTTGATGTGTGTAATATAGGGGTAGTGATTCCTGATTTTCCACTTTTTTAAAAGCTCTAGGTTTCTTTGATTTTGCTATTAAAGTCAACCTAAGCTTGTGGTTGCCAGTTCCATTACTGGAGCCGGTTCTCTCCTCTTCAATAAGCTTAAAAAGATAGTCTTTGAACACAGGTACAGCCTCTTTATCAGCAGATTACTGATCTTATGGTAATCTGGCAAATACAGAATCGTTTTTTCCACCTAAAGTCAACCTAAGCTTGTGGTTACCGGTTGCATTACTGCAAGCCAAGATGGTGACTCGTTCCTTCCTTTTCTTGTATCCTGGGGCACCGGCTTCTTTTTTTGATCCAAGAGTTTTTCTATGAAGCATCTTATAATTTAAACCAGTCTCATCGCAGTTGTACAACTGCTCCCCAGAAATTCGCTCCTTTTCAATAAGCTTAAAAAGATAGTCTTTGGACAAAAGTACAGCCTCTTTATCAGCAGATAAAGCCTCCCCACTTATGGTAATCTGGCAAATACCAATCGTTTTTTCCACCGATCTAACCATCCATCACTGGCAGTAAATTCTGAATCTTCTCCTTCTATTTGTCGCTTAAATTGCAATGTTTTTTCCTGCAATATCAGCCCAGTAACAGGCAAGCCTTTTCCTCTGGGCATAAGTGTTCATGCCACAAAAATAAAGCTTCCTCAGCTTCTATATGCTTACCTTTCAGCATGGTTTTTCTTAATTTCATTCCACTTCTACTAGCTTGGGCAGCACACCACTTTTCAATTTCTGCTCGATTTTTCTTCCAGTCACCAACTGTACTTTTCCCAACTCCTAACTCCGAAGCAACAGTTTTTGCCGTTACCCCAGAGTCCAGTCGTTTTATAGCACGTAGTTTCTCCTCCATAGTCACTACAACTTTCTTTTTTCATTTATCACCCATTTCATAATCTTCAATAGACAAAACAACGAAGTACACAAAAAAATTATTTACGAACGTAACCAGGAACAGTGGCAAACATACTTCGCACTTGTTGACATCCGATATACAATTGACGAAATAAAGCAGGTAACAGGGCAGGGGGAAATCTGCGCTTTCCATGTCGCAACTTATGTTTTGCACAAAGCACATAGGTTCAAAAATAGGCCGGATAGTCGAGAGTCTACTGTATTTTCAGTATCTATGGGTGCAGGTAAGTCTATAAGAAATGCATCAGATTACATAATTTTTGTACTTGTAAACAAAATTAAATTAACTATAACAACACAAGAAAACACAGAATTTATAATTTAATGTGTACATGCATACTCACGTAGAATTCTGCAGATCATTTTATTTTCTGTGTTGTTGATTCTGGGTGTGACTGCATCCAGCCTCTTCATTATTTCCTCTGTATGTTTTGCTATGTGCTCTGATTATGTTTATTGTAAGTACTTGTATGCCTTGTATTGTGTGGTAGCTCACTCCTGTATGCTTCTTCTTCCTCTGGCACTATGGTCCCTCTAGAACCGTGGCCTGCTCAATGATTTTTCTCCATTCTTCTCTGTCCAGAGCCTTACTCCTCCAACTTGCCACTCACATCTCCCTCAAATCCCCTTCCACATCTTCACACGATCTCCTGCTTGGACATCCTCTCCTCTTTACTCCCTCCAGCTTCCTTTCCAATGCCATTTTTGGTCCTCGGTCACTTATCATTCTCACCACGTCCCCCAACCATCTTAACCTTCATACCTTCACTGCCGGAACTAAGTCCGCTTCTCCAAAAGGTCTCTTACTCACAATTATTTCTTATCGTCCATTTCTCTCCATCCCACACTGGTCCATAAATTCTTCCCAGTATTTTCCTCTAAAAAATACCAAAGGTTTTTCATATCTTCCAACTTCAGCAGCCATGTCTCGCTTGCATATGTTACTAGAGGTCTGATTACCTGTATACACCTGTGTATATTTTCTTTTTGACATTTTTTTATACATTCCTGGATTGGAATATATTTTTTAATGTGTAGTAGCTTCTGTAGTAGTAGCCTTCCTGCTTCTATTCTTACTTTGATTTCTTTGCTTATTTCACTATTCTCTGTAATTGTGCTTCCGAGATATTTAAATTCTTGGACCTCCTCAAACTGGTTGTCTATTCTTATTCTTCCTTTCTCTCTTCTCTCATTCCTTGCCATCAAAATATACTTCCTTTTCTCTTCATTTATTTTTAATCCAGCCTTTTACCCCTCTCTTTCCAATTCCTGATATGCTGCCACTAGTGCTTGTCTTGTTCTTGCCATAACTACTATAAATACTAGCATATCCTAGGTATTGGCAGGATCTGTTATATATATTTCCTCCAGGGTTTATTACAAAATATGCTTAATGGGATATTTTCTTCTTGTCCCTATTAAATTCTTCCTGGATTAAGGAATGAAATGTGAGATATAACTTGAATAGATGTCATTCAGCTCAGTTACTTCTTGCAAGTTTTTGCATGTGTTGTTTTCTACATGTTTATGTATTTTGTATCAGCTTTTAATAACTGTTCCCTGTTACACCACATATGTAATTTATTAAACTGTAATTATTACCATACAAGATAATTATAATCATATAATTATTATAAATGTGTACAAGGGCGCATTCTTTTTAAGACTCAATTTAACATTCAACACAGAACCACCTGTCTTGAATACACTACTTCAGTATGATGCATGAGAACACAAATTTATATCTGCTATTCTTTTATGCTTACACTTATATACTGTTATTCCAATATATGTGGGCCAACATTGTTTAAAATGGGCATTTACTTGAAAAAGATCTGTTTTTCAGCCTTCTGAGACATCAGTTTTTTAGTTTCAAATATCCATCAATTATAAGATTATCAATAGTTATTTTTCTACATTTCTGACATTATTTAAAATTAGTTGTAATGCAAATTTTACTTAAAAACAAAGTAAAATTAAACGTTTAGCAATGTCAGGTAATGTGAAAAAAGAAAATGATAGGAAGTTTTAATTTATTACATGTAAATTTCAAAAATAAAATCTTCATATATAACACAGAGCATACGTACAAAACATACTATAAATTTTTTTCCACAGTTTGCTTATAACAGGTTAATAAAGTTGATGCTCTGTCAACAAGGAAGAACAACTGCACTACAAAATAACACACACAAAAATGAAACCATCTGGTCAAGTAAAGAAATGAACAAGAATAGTGTAGGACTATTTATTTTTTATTTCGGGAATTGTGAAATTTAAGAAGTTCTGAACTATGATACTTTCTTTCTTTAAATGTGGCAGGAGCTAGTAGCCACGCATCATAGTTGTATAGTCGCTTATTCAGCCTTTTCCACAGTACTGTGGGCCTGACGATAACAAACTACGTTCAGGTCTTGGATTTCTTTGAATTGCACTGATGATGGCATCCAGTGGTGCTGTTGAAACGTTTGGTTTGTCATTAAACCATAGACAACGGCCAAACAGCCTGGTAAACTCTTCTTATACAACTGATACGGGTCGGGGTCGTGAAAGCCTTAGGGACTATTTTATTCACAAAGCTCTCAAAACATGGTACAAAGCTTAGCTAGAAAAAACAGAATACACTAACGTTTGTCTAAAATTTATAAGACAAACATTTTGGGTACATTAGGGCATTGGATCCTTTAACACCGGTTAGAAAAATCCTTTGGTTATTACTGTTTCAATAACTTATTGGTTTCTACCAGTAATTATTTTAATGTACGGTATGACAGTAAACTACTTGCACTATTCGTTGCAAAATGAATGACGTAAACTACTTCAGGCTGTTCGTTTATGTAGTGCCTTCGACATAATATTATTACTGTACTTGTAAAGGAAAAAGTTTACAGTTCTCAAAAGTAAAATGCAACGTAACCCACTTATTGAAAACATACAGCCATAACAAGAAGTAATGAAATATAATTAATTCACTACCGACTCGGAACACAAAGTATTTTTTATGGGTAAAAACGTAAAAGTTTTACAAATAGCCTGAACCGGTTTTCACTTTTAAAAAGCTTCTTCAGAGGCTGCCGTTGGGAGCACTGTCCGTCTTGTTGTTGGCAACGGTATCAACTTTTGAAAGATCGATATTGTCAGTGTGGGGTGTGATTCGAATAATGCGTGTGATTTGAATTGTGTCTGTTCGTTTAGGATGTCGTTTTTATGTATTTTCATGTGTTTGTATATTTCCAATTGTTCTAGAGTGTATAGTTTTCGGCCTTTTGTGTGATGTGTAGAATGTCCATGAGGTGGATTCTATAGTGGAGTGTATTTCTGTGTAAAGCAAACCACATATACAAAAACATCGACAATAACATGAACATTCTACACGTACACACAAAAGGCTGAAAACTAGACACTCTAGAACAATTGGAAATATACAAACACATAAAAACGACATCCTAAACGAACAGACAGAGTTCAAATCACATGCATTATTCGAACATATCACACCCCACACACACAATATCGATCTTTCAAAAGTCGATACCGTCGCCAACAACAAGACGGACAGTGCTCCCAATGGCAGTCTCTGAAGAAGCTTTTTAAAAGTGAAAACCGGTTCAGGCTACAAGGTAAAACTTTTACGTTTTTACCCGTAAAAAACTTTGTGTTCCGAGTCTGTAGTGAATTTATTTAGTTAAGTAACGGACACATAATGGACAACGAAATCCAAGAAGAAGTAATCTTTACATAGTCTACAATACATGGTTTGTTGCTTTAAGCTAATCACTTGTTCAGTCTACAAATGAAGAACTGTCTTATGAATTAAAACATTTATTTTGAACATTAACATATATGAACAACTAATATTTCTATTTTATATGTGAACTAAACTGGCTAAATATGCATGCACTCGGGCAGATAATTTGTAAAATGTTTATGCATTCACTTACTTAATAAAAACAAGCAGTGTTATTAAAATTCATTTCCGATCTGTTTGGCCGTGGTCCATTATTTTCTACTAAAACACATTCCGGCAGTACCATCGACTGCCATCATCAGTATAATAATCGACTGACAATATAAAGTGTACCACCCTGTGTTAGTACACCTCAAATTTTTATACTGATGATGGCAGTCGATGGTACTGTCGAAACATCTGTTTCAGCAGAAAACAATGGACCACGGTCAAACAGCCCGGTAATGAATTTTAATAACATTGACTCTGGTCATGCAAGCCTACGTAGTTTTAAAAACAAACAGTTTGATATCAAACTCAATCTACTTGTGTTGACAACTAAAATGAGTGTTACCTGCTGTAATTCCCTGGCTGCTTCTTCACAGTTGTTGAACTTATAAACACGCCACAAAACCACAGATGCTGCATACAGCTAAAAATTAAAATATTTTGTGACAGCTAATTCTTTTTAACAACTGTTTAATAAATAATGCTTATTAAGAGTTATTAACATTGGTAAATTCACATAAAATTAAATAAACTCAATCAAATATAACTTTTTCTGAACTCTTTCTAAAATATTATTTTGAATAACAGATTGTTTGCTATTTTCAAAAACAGCTGTTAAATTTATTGTCTTTACAAGATACTTAAGAACCATTAACGATCCTATTAGTTTTAAAATAAAATGTATATATGAAATAAACAGTATACAAGTTGGGTTTTGTAAATATATGCCTACTACAAACAAATTAAATTATTATGATAATTACATGTGTTTTTTTAATGCCAACATTAAGATTAAGAACCCTATATGTATCGCCCTGTTACACTGTCATACTGCAAGGAGATAAGTGACACGTTTTGAATTATTTATATTATAGCAGTCATTCATGTGAGTTATACAGTCACATAATATTTTAATGTTTGGATATACCTGGATTTATATTTTAACTTTACTCAGATGAAATATTCCACATTACAGGTGAATTAACTAATTTTACTCCTATTTTGTTTTTGTTTCTTCTCTTCTAACTCTTATGCAGCCCTATTTACAAAATTATATACTCTCTAATGTGGATTAGTGAATTATATACTCTCTAATATGGACTAGTGAATTATATACTCTCTAATGTGGACTAGTGAATTATATACTCTCTAATGTGGACTAGTGAATTTTCTTTGTTTCCAAAAACCACCCAAAATTATATTTTACAGTTAAAATGACTTTAAACTGGAAACCCATTATAATTTTAAGAAAGTTACATATAAACTAAAAATAATGGATCAGAACATTCAGTACACAACAGAAACTCTATAAACATGACTACTTAATATTTTCTACTAAGAACATTTCAGTTTTGTCTAGGTAAACTAGAACTTATAATTAAATTTGATTTTGTTTTAATTAAAATTAAATATTAGTTTTAAAAGTAACAAATCATATTAAACAATTTCATTTTTGTGAAAATAAAATCATGAGTAAAATCACAAATCTTTGTCTTTAGTCTTGTGATTATCTCCCTCCACACTAGTCAATTCAAAAAGCCTTAAAGATTGACTATCATCAATTTGAATTCATTAATATCTATGAAGTGATTCAAAACAAAGTTATGAGTCATTGGGTTACTTAATTTTCAGTAAAACCTTGAAATGTTGCTAAAAAAAATAGGCGATTGGGAAAATGGACTTTTCTCATTCCATTGTTGAGTGATTAGTGAGCAGTAATGGCATTGAGTAGTTTTTAGTAGTGACTGTGGGATTTCACTTTCTCTGTTTATTGGTATGACACAGAACATCTGAATAAGTTTATAGTATATCACTCTATAACACCATCAAGATGTTAACATTCACAATGTGGAAATTTAATATTGCTACACTATTTAATGTTACTGGATAATTTTGGAGTAAAAAGCATGTAAAAATAGTTAACAGCAATAAAAAGGTGTCAAAGCAACCCAACTCGTAGTTATCCCAAAATAATGGAACATGGTTTCACAACACAATTTGCCATGTAAAGTCTTTTGCTGCTTTGTTACCTCTGGGTCAGTTTGCCACCTATACAACATCTGTATATATAAACCTCAAAGTCTGAGGATTTATGTGTACTGAATACAAATCCACACAGATTGCCACCACATTTTGCACAGGTAACCTTTGACACAAGGCAAAAAACACTGTCTAGCTTGGAATTTGATATTTTGCCCTGTTTGCACGATTTAGGGGTTTTTAATTATGCCCTTTTGTTGACACGTATAAAGATGTCAAAACACCATGGAGACCAGAATTAATTACCATAGTAACAAGTAAATAAACAAATGATATTTAGCAGCATCAGAACTGTACCTTCATCCGTTCCTGCAGTTTTTAATATGCGATTGTATTGATATATTTTGTATACAGATACGTCTGTATAGTTTGTAATTGTCTTAAATGATTATAAAATTTATGTTTATATGTATTTCTGATGATGCAATGAATAAGTAATGAAATATATTAAATACTACTGCTAAAGATGTCAACAACACCATGGAGACCAGAATGAATTACAGTGGAACCTTGGATTGCGAGCATAGTTCGTTCCGGGAACGTGCTTGTAATCCAAAGCGCTCGTATATCAAAGCAAATTTTCCCATAAGAAACAATTGAAACGCGGATGATTCGTTCCACAACACAAAAATATTTATTCGCATAACATTTCTAATACAAAATACAGTATAATGTAAAACAAATTAAACTGCACTTTACCTTACAATAGAGTCATTGTTGGTGTGAGGGAGACGAGAGAGATGACATGAGAAGGGTTATTGTGTAGCATGAATTTCACTAACGGAATCACTGCTATCTGTTGGCTCACTAGAATTGTTTTCTTTTCGTGCAACTTTAACAAGGAACCTGTCCAATGACTGTTGCTTTTGCCTCTTTTTGAGGATTTCACGAAAATGTGACATTGCATTGTCATTGAACAGATTCATCGCTCGCATTCCTACAGCCTTATTCGGGTGGTGTTTTTCTATAAACTTTTGCACCGTTTCCCACATTTTGCACTTCTCCTGAATCTCATTTGAAGTGAGAGATTCCTCTGACTTTTCCTCCTCCTCTTCACCGGACGAGATCTCCTCCATAACCTCCTCCTGTTGTTCGCGATGCAGGTCCATCAGTTCGTTGATGGTCAGTTCCTGGCTATGTTCTTCCACCAGCTCTTGAATGTCGGTTTCATTCACCTCCAGCCCCATGGTCTTCCCTAAGGACACAATTTCATCGACAATCGGCGGCTCATTTTCACCAGCAATCCCCTCAAAGTCACGTCCAAGAACGCGGTCAGGCCACAGTTTTCCCCAAGCAGAAGTGAGAGTTCTCTTGGTGACCCCATCCCATGCTTTATCGATGATCTTCAAGCAGTTCACGATGTAGAAATGATTTATCCAAAACTCTCGGAGGGTAAGGTCTGTTCCTTCGGTCACTTCGAAGCATCGCTGAAATAGTGCTTTGGTGTATAGCTTCTTGAAGTTCGAAATGACTTGCTGATCCATAGGCTGGAGTAGTGTTGGGAGGAAGGAACTTAACCTTAATGAACTTGAATTCCTCCAGTAAGTCGTCCTCAAGGCCTGGAGGATGAGCAGGAGCATTGTCCATAACCAGCAAGACTTTGAGCGGCAGATTATTATCTAAAACGTATTTCTTCACTACAGGACCAAAGACCTCGTTCATCCATTCAACAAAGAACATACGAGTGACCCAAGCCTTAGTGTTGGACCTCCACATAACATTTAACTGGCTCTTCTGCACCTTGCATTTCTTGAAGGCTCGTGGATTCTCGGAATGATACACAAGTAGGGGCTTTACTTTTAAATCCCCGCTGGCATTAGCACACAATAACAGGGTTAAACGGTCTTTCATGGGCTTGTGACCGGGCATTGCATTCTCTTCTGCTGTAATGTAGGTCCTCTTCGGCAACTTTTTCCAAAAAAGTCCTGTTTTATCGCAGTTAAAAACTTGCTGCGGCAGGTAACACTTGGTAACAATGAGCTTCTGGAACTCAGCAGTGAATGCCTCAGCTGCCTTAGCATCCGAACTTGCAGCCTCCACGTGCCTCGCAACACTATGGATGCCACTTCTCCTCTTAAAGTTATCAAACCATCCCCTGCTTGCCTTGAAGCTTTCTTCGATTTCTGTTGACGTATGTGTACTACATGGCAGTTTACTTACGAGGTTGGCGTACAACGTCTTTGCCTTCTCGCAGATTAAATTCTCGGTCACAGTATCACCTGCTAGTTGCTCATCATTTATCCAAATGAGAAGCAACTTTTCTACATCTTCCAGAACACGTGGCCGTTGCTTTGATACTCTTGTGACTCCTTTTGCTGCATCTAGCCCTTTTATTTCTTCTTTCTTCTTTAATATTGTGCAAATCGTTGATGTAGACTTGTTATAAAATCTCGCGATATCAGCCACTCGCATACCTCATTCGTGCTTTTCGATCATTTCCTTTTTAACTTCCATCATAATCATCTCCTTCTTCCGACCGAATTCCTTTTCAACCTTCTTTTCCTTCACTGGGCCCAGGTACAGTTATAACACTAATGAAAGAAACAAAACATGTATACGCTCGTACGGTGTTGACTATGCGAGCGAGGCATGCCAACTGAAGTCCAGCACGGGAGAATATTATACACAATCGCCCAGGAAAGAGAGACAGAGGGGAGGGGAAAACGTAGCCACACGTGACGCTCGTATTGCGGAACCTCGCTCGCTTATCAAGTTACAATTTATTTAAAATTTTTGCTCGTCTTGCAAAACACTCGTAGACCACGTTACTCGCATTCCGAGGTTTCACTGTACCATAGTAACAAGTAAATAAACAAAAGCTATTTAGCGGCATCGGAACTGTACATTTATCCATTCCTGCAGTACATTTTCAATGTTTTATATAATATGCGATTGTATCGATATATTACGATGTGGAAAAGAAGAAGTGTACTAATTGTAAATTGTCCTATTACTTAATTCAAAGCGAAAATACGTGTTGTTTTCATTTGTGAGGACAACGGTTTTTGGTATTTAGTTTACTGCTGAAATAAATAAAAGCCATGGTTGAGGAAAACATAACGTGTAATGTGTTATAAAATGCTTCTAACACAGTAACACTCAAAGAATTTAGCGTTTTTGATTTAACAGGTACTTTATAAATATCTCCAAAGGTTTTATAAACAGGTACTTTCAAATCTCCAAAGGCTGTTGCACCAACATAATAATTTAGTACAAGTTAAAATAGTATAAGTGTTGAGAACAGCTTTGGAGAGAATTTGACTAATGAGTATAAAATTGTTATACGAGGGTCATTCAATAAGTAAACAAACAAACAGCTGTGGAGCAAAAACTTTTTATTCAATCAATACTTTTTTTTTTCAATGTAATCTCCAGCAATGTCTATGCACTTGCCCCATCTCTTTACAAGCTTTTTTATTCCCTCGGCAAAGAATTCTTTACCTGATGTCGAAGCCAGTTTTGGACTTTTTCCTTCACTTCTTCATTGCTGTTGAACTTGACACCACGCAAAGTCTCCTTGAGTGGGCCAAACAAGAAAAAGTCAGATGGGGCAAGGTCAGGTCTATAAGGGGGATGAGGCAGGATCTCCCAACCTACTTTTTTTGTTTCGAGCGTCAGTTTTGCCGTGTGTGGGCGGGTGTTAGCGTGAAGAAGAATCACACCTTTCCTCTGCCATCCCGGACATTTCTTCTTCAATGCAGGCTTAACATTGTGCACAATCATGTCAGAATAGTACTGACTATTGATGGCACGCTGGACTTGTAGGTAATCACAGAAAATTGGACCTTGGGAGCTCCAAAAGATGGTTAACATCACATTACCAGCCGATGGCTGGGTTTTGAATTTCTTTTTGGCGGGTGAACTGGGATGCTTCCACTCCATGCTTTGTCGCTTTGACTCAGGTTCAAAATAGTGAATCCAAGTTAGTGGTTATAGTGGTTTCAAATCCAAAAATCTTATAACAGAATGCTGTTCTTCGTAAGTACTGTCCTCAAGAGGACACGCCATCGTAAATAAAACTGTATAGGTTATGTTTATGCAATATATTATTGAACAGCTGATCAAAACTCACAACGACGTTGCCAGGTAACGCTCCTGAAAGTTTCAATCAGCTGCTACAATTAATTTCTTTTCTACAAGTGTTTGTCTGTTTACTTATTGAATGACCCTCGTACGAGCTGACAGAACACCATATAGACATAGACAATATAACGTTACAAAAGGTAGCCCACAAAAAGGAAATTACCATTTAATAAAAAAGTGAGTTGCAACACTAAAGGAATAAAGAAAGTCAAAGTATGAAGGAATTAATGAACAAAAATATTAAAATATAGCACAATAATAACTTAAAACCAAGACAAGGACTGAGACAATGACAAAACCCAAGTGATTGGCAAAGGGAAGGATAAAAATAAATAACTTTGTGACCATATCACAACCCCTTGTCAACCAATAGTAAATGTAATAATGAAAGTACAAAGCTATGTTATTAGTGTGAGTAGTCCCATGTAAGACTACCAAGACATAAATGTAAATTAACTAATGTTATATAATATTGTTATTAGAATATGAAGGGAACAAACCCCTTATATAATAAATAGCCAATGTTAATGATAAGGTGAGTGGTGTGGTTAGATCCAAGTGAAGAAAAGAAAGAAAAACAGTGAATAATATAATATTAAAGTGAATAACAGAACCAAGAAAAATATACCAACTGAAAGTCAGCAGTAGTAATAATGTGTAGAATGAATAATAATTAATGCTTGAGTAAAAAATGATGAATGCAAACTGTGAATATGGAATAGGTAGAATTAAAGTTCAATATGCAAATATCTCCAAAGGTTTTATAAACAGGTACTTTCAAATCTCCAAAGGCTGTTGCACCAACATAATAATTTAGTACAAGTTAAAATAGTATAAGTGTTGAGAACAGCTTTGGAGAGAATTTGACTAATGAGTATAAAATTGTTATACGAGGGTCATTCAATAAGTAAACAAACAAACAGCTGTGGAGCAAAAACTTTTTATTCAATCAATACTTTTTTTTTTCAATGTAATCTCCAGCAATGTCTATGCACTTGCCCCATCTCTTTACAAGCTTTTTTATTCCCTCGGCAAAGAATTCTTTACCTGATGTCGAAGCCAGTTTTGGACTTTTTCCTTCACTTCTTCATTGCTGTTGAACTTGACACCACGCAAAGTCTCCTTGAGTGGGCCAAACAAGAAAAAGTCAGATGGGGCAAGGTCAGGTCTATAAGGGGGATGAGGCAGGATCTCCCAACCTACTTTTTTTGTTTCGAGCGTCAGTTTTGCCGTGTGTGGGCGGGTGTTAGCGTGAAGAAGAATCACACCTTTCCTCTGCCATCCCGGACATTTCTTCTTCAATGCAGGCTTAACATTGTGCACAATCATGTCAGAATAGTACTGACTATTGATGGCACGCTGGACTTGTAGGTAATCACAGAAAATTGGACCTTGGGAGCTCCAAAAGATGGTTAACATCACATTACCAGCCGATGGCTGGGTTTTGAATTTCTTTTTGGCGGGTGAACTGGGATGCTTCCACTCCATGCTTTGTCGCTTTGACTCAGGTTCAAAATAGTGAATCCAAGTTAGTGGTTATAGTGGTTTCAAATCCAAAAATCTTATAACAGAATGCTGTTCTTCGTAAGTACTGTCCTCAAGAGGACACGCCATCGTAAATAAAACTGTATAGGTTATGTTTATGCAATATATTATTGAACAGCTGATCAAAACTCACAACGACGTTGCCAGGTAACGCTCCTGAAAGTTTCAATCAGCTGCTACAATTAATTTCTTTTCTACAAGTGTTTGTCTGTTTACTTATTGAATGACCCTCGTACGAGCTGACAGAACACCATATAGACATAGACAATATAACGTTACAAAAGGTAGCCCACAAATAAAAAGGAAATTACCATTTAATAAAAAAGTGAGTTGCAACACTAAAGGAATAAAGAAAGTCAAAGTATGAAGGAATTAATGAACAAAAATATTAAAATATAGCACAATAATAACTTAAAACCAAGACAAGGACTGAGACAATGACAAAACCCAAGTGATTGGCAAAGGGAAGGATAAAAATAAATAACTTTGTGACCATATCACAACCCCTTGTCAACCAATAGTAAATGTAATAATGAAAGTACAAAGCTATGTTATTAGTGTGAGTAGTCCCATGTAAGACTACCAAGACATAAATGTAAATTAACTAATGTTATATAATATTGTTATTAGAATATGAAGGGAACAAACCCCTTATATAATAAATAGCCAATGTTAATGATAAGGTGAGTGGTGTGGTTAGATCCAAGTGAAGAAAAGAAAGAAAAACAGTGAATAATATAATATTAAAGTGAATAACAGAACCAAGAAAAATATACCAACTGAAAGTCAGCAGTAGTAATAATGTGTAGAATGAATAATAATTAATGCTTGAGTAAAAAATGATGAATGCAAACTGTGAATATGGAATAGGTAGAATTAAAGTTCAATATGCAAATATCTCCAAAGGTTTTATAAACAGGTACTTTCAAATCTCCAAAGGCTGTTGCACCAACATAATAATTTAGTACAAGTTAAAATAGTATAAGTGTTGAGAACAGCTTTGGAGAGAATTTGACTAATGAGTATAAAATTGTTATACGAGGGTCATTCAATAAGTAAACAAACAAACAGCTGTGGAGCAAAAACTTTTTATTCAATCAATACTTTTTTTTTTCAATGTAATCTCCAGCAATGTCTATGCACTTGCCCCATCTCTTTACAAGCTTTTTTATTCCCTCGGCAAAGAATTCTTTACCTGATGTCGAAGCCAGTTTTGGACTTTTTCCTTCACTTCTTCATTGCTGTTGAACTTGACACCACGCAAAGTCTCCTTGAGTGGGCCAAACAAGAAAAAGTCAGATGGGGCAAGGTCAGGTCTATAAGGGGGATGAGGCAGGATCTCCCAACCTACTTTTTTTGTTTCGAGCGTCAGTTTTGCCGTGTGTGGGCGGGTGTTGGCGTGAAGAAGAATCACACCTTTCCTCTGCCATCCCGGACATTTCTTCTTCAATGCAGGCTTAACATTGTGCACAATCATGTCAGAATAGTACTGACTATTGATGGCACGCTGGACTTGTAGGTAATCACAGAAAATTGGACCTTGGGAGCTCCAAAAGATGGTTAACATCACATTACCAGCCGATGGCTGGGTTTTGAATTTCTTTTTGGCGGGTGAACTGGGATGCTTCCACTCCATGCTTTGTCGCTTTGACTCAGGTTCAAAATAGTGAATCCAAGTTAGTGGTTATAGTGGTTTCAAATCCAAAAATCTTATAACAGAATGCTGTTCTTCGTAAGTACTGTCCTCAAGAGGACACGCCATCGTAAATAAAACTGTATAGGTTATGTTTATGCAATATATTATTGAACAGCTGATCAAAACTCACAACGACGTTGCCAGGTAACGCTCCTGAAAGTTTCAATCAGCTGCTACAATTAATTTCTTTTCTACAAGTGTTTGTCTGTTTACTTATTGAATGACCCTCGTACGAGCTGACAGAACACCATATAGACATAGACAATATAACGTTACAAAAGGTAGCCCACAAATAAAAAGGAAATTACCATTTAATAAAAAAGTGAGTTGCAACACTAAAGGAATAAAGAAAGTCAAAGTATGAAGGAATTAATGAACAAAAATATTAAAATATAGCACAATAATAACTTAAAACCAAGACAAGGACTGAGACAATGACAAAACCCAAGTGATTGGCAAAGGGAAGGATAAAAATAAATAACTTTGTGACCATATCACAACCCCTTGTCAACCAATAGTAAATGTAATAATGAAAGTACAAAGCTATGTTATTAGTGTGAGTAGTCCCATGTAAGACTACCAAGACATAAATGTAAATTAACTAATGTTATATAATATTGTTATTAGAATATGAAGGGAACAAACCCCTTATATAATAAATAGCCAATGTTAATGATAAGGTGAGTGGTGTGGTTAGATCCAAGTGAAGAAAAGAAAGAAAAACAGTGAATAATATAATATTAAAGTGAATAACAGAACCAAGAAAAATATACCAACTGAAAGTCAGCAGTAGTAATAATGTGTAGAATGAATAATAATTAATGCTTGAGTAAAAAACGATGAATGCAAACTGTGAATATGGAATAGGTAGAATTAAAGTTCAATATGCAAATATCTCCAAAGGTTTTATAAACAGGTACTTTCAAATCTCCAAAGGCTGTTGCACCAACATAATAATTTAGTACAAGTTAAAATAGTATAAGTGTTGAGAACAGCTTTGGAGAGAATTTGACTAATGAGTATAAAATTGTTATACGAGGGTCATTCAATAAGTAAACAAACAAACAGCTGTGGAGCAAAAACTTTTTATTCAATCAATACTTTTTTTTTTCAATGTAATCTCCAGCAATGTCTATGCACTTGCCCCATCTCTTTACAAGCTTTTTTATTCCCTCGGCAAAGAATTCTTTACCTGATGTCGAAGCCAGTTTTGGACTTTTTCCTTCACTTCTTCATTGCTGTTGAACTTGACACCACGCAAAGTCTCCTTGAGTGGGCCAAACAAGAAAAAGTCAGATGGGGCAAGGTCAGGTCTATAAGGGGGATGAGGCAGGATCTCCCAACCTACTTTTTTTGTTTCGAGCGTCAGTTTTGCCGTGTGTGGGCGGGTGTTAGCGTGAAGAAGAATCACACCTTTCCTCTGCCATCCCGGACATTTCTTCTTCAATGCAGGCTTAACATTGTGCACAATCATGTCAGAATAGTACTGACTATTGATGGCACGCTGGACTTGTAGGTAATCACAGAAAATTGGACCTTGGGAGCTCCAAAAGATGGTTAACATCACATTACCAGCCGATGGCTGGGTTTTGAATTTCTTTTTGGCGGGTGAACTGGGATGCTTCCACTCCATGCTTTGTCGCTTTGACTCAGGTTCAAAATAGTGAATCCAAGTTAGTGGTTATAGTGGTTTCAAATCCAAAAATCTTATAACAGAATGCTGTTCTTCGTAAGTACTGTCCTCAAGAGGACACGCCATCGTAAATAAAACTGTATAGGTTATGTTTATGCAATATATTATTGAACAGCTGATCAAAACTCACAACGACGTTGCCAGGTAACGCTCCTGAAAGTTTCAATCAGCTGCTACAATTAATTTCTTTTCTACAAGTGTTTGTCTGTTTACTTATTGAATGACCCTCGTACGAGCTGACAGAACACCATATAGACATAGACAATATAACGTTACAAAAGGTAGCCCACAAATAAAAAGGAAATTACCATTTAATAAAAAAGTGAGTTGCAACACTAAAGGAATAAAGAAAGTCAAAGTATGAAGGAATTAATGAACAAAAATATTAAAATATAGCACAATAATAACTTAAAACCAAGACAAGGACTGAGACAATGACAAAACCCAAGTGATTGGCAAAGGGAAGGATAAAAATAAATAACTTTGTGACCATATCACAACCCCTTGTCAACCAATAGTAAATGTAATAATGAAAGTACAAAGCTATGTTATTAGTGTGAGTAGTCCCATGTAAGACTACCAAGACATAAATGTAAATTAACTAATGTTATATAATATTGTTATTAGAATATGAAGGGAACAAACCCCTTATATAATAAATAGCCAATGTTAATGATAAGGTGAGTGGTGTGGTTAGATCCAAGTGAAGAAAAGAAAGAAAAACAGTGAATAATATAATATTAAAGTGAATAACAGAACCAAGAAAAATATACCAACTGAAAGTCAGCAGTAGTAATAATGTGTAGAATGAATAATAATTAATGCTTGAGTAAAAAACGATGAATGCAAACTGTGAATATGGAATAGGTAGAATTAAAGTTCAATATGCAAATATCTCCAAAGGTTTTATAAACAGGTACTTTCAAATCTCCAAAGGCTGTTGCACCAACATAATAATTTAGTACAAGTTAAAATAGTATAAGTGTTGAGAACAGCTTTGGAGAGAATTTGACTAATGAGTATAAAATTGTTATACGAGGGTCATTCAATAAGTAAACAAACAAACAGCTGTGGAGCAAAAACTTTTTATTCAATCAATACTTTTTTTTTTCAATGTAATCTCCAGCAATGTCTATGCACTTGCCCCATCTCTTTACAAGCTTTTTTATTCCCTCGGCAAAGAATTCTTTACCTGATGTCGAAGCCAGTTTTGGACTTTTTCCTTCACTTCTTCATTGCTGTTGAACTTGACACCACGCAAAGTCTCCTTGAGTGGGCCAAACAAGAAAAAGTCAGATGGGGCAAGGTCAGGTCTATAAGGGGGATGAGGCAGGATCTCCCAACCTACTTTTTTTGTTTCGAGCGTCAGTTTTGCCGTGTGTGGGCGGGTGTTAGCGTGAAGAAGAATCACACCTTTCCTCTGCCATCCCGGACATTTCTTCTTCAATGCAGGCTTAACATTGTGCACAATCATGTCAGAATAGTACTGACTATTGATGGCACGCTGGACTTGTAGGTAATCACAGAAAATTGGACCTTGGGAGCTCCAAAAGATGGTTAACATCACATTACCAGCCGATGGCTGGGTTTTGAATTTCTTTTTGGCGGGTGAACTGGGATGCTTCCACTCCATGCTTTGTCGCTTTGACTCAGGTTCAAAATAGTGAATCCAAGTTAGTGGTTATAGTGGTTTCAAATCCAAAAATCTTATAACAGAATGCTGTTCTTCGTAAGTACTGTCCTCAAGAGGACACGCCATCGTAAATAAAACTGTATAGGTTATGTTTATGCAATATATTATTGAACAGCTGATCAAAACTCACAACGACGTTGCCAGGTAACGCTCCTGAAAGTTTCAATCAGCTGCTACAATTAATTTCTTTTCTACAAGTGTTTGTCTGTTTACTTATTGAATGACCCTCGTACGAGCTGACAGAACACCATATAGACATAGACAATATAACGTTACAAAAGGTAGCCCACAAATAAAAAGGAAATTACCATTTAATAAAAAAGTGAGTTGCAACACTAAAGGAATAAAGAAAGTCAAAGTATGAAGGAATTAATGAACAAAAATATTAAAATATAGCACAATAATAACTTAAAACCAAGACAAGGACTGAGACAATGACAAAACCCAAGTGATTGGCAAAGGGAAGGATAAAAATAAATAACTTTGTGACCATATCACAACCCCTTGTCAACCAATAGTAAATGTAATAATGAAAGTACAAAGCTATGTTATTAGTGTGAGTAGTCCCATGTAAGACTACCAAGACATAAATGTAAATTAACTAATGTTATATAATATTGTTATTAGAATATGAAGGGAACAAACCCCTTATATAATAAATAGCCAATGTTAATGATAAGGTGAGTGGTGTGGTTAGATCCAAGTGAAGAAAAGAAAGAAAAACAGTGAATAATATAATATTAAAGTGAATAACAGAACCAAGAAAAATATACCAACTGAAAGTCAGCAGTAGTAATAATGTGTAGAATGAATAATAATTAATGCTTGAGTAAAAAATGATGAATGCAAACTGTGAATATGGAATAGGTAGAATTAAAGTTCAATATGCAAATATCTCCAAAGGTTTTATAAACAGGTACTTTCAAATCTCCAAAGGCTGTTGCACCAACATAATAATTTAGTACAAGTTAAAATAGTATAAGTGTTGAGAACAGCTTTGGAGAGAATTTGACTAATGAGTATAAAATTGTTATACGAGGGTCATTCAATAAGTAAACAAACAAACAGCTGTGGAGCAAAAACTTTTTATTCAATCAATACTTTTTTTTTTCAATGTAATCTCCAGCAATGTCTATGCACTTGCCCCATCTCTTTACAAGCTTTTTTATTCCCTCGGCAAAGAATTCTTTACCTGATGTCGAAGCCAGTTTTGGACTTTTTCCTTCACTTCTTCATTGCTGTTGAACTTGACACCACGCAAAGTCTCCTTGAGTGGGCCAAACAAGAAAAAGTCAGATGGGGCAAGGTCAGGTCTATAAGGGGGATGAGGCAGGATCTCCCAACCTACTTTTTTTGTTTCGAGCGTCAGTTTTGCCGTGTGTGGGCGGGTGTTAGCGTGAAGAAGAATCACACCTTTCCTCTGCCATCCCGGACATTTCTTCTTCAATGCAGGCTTAACATTGTGCACAATCATGTCAGAATAGTACTGACTATTGATGGCACGCTGGACTTGTAGGTAATCACAGAAAATTGGACCTTGGGAGCTCCAAAAGATGGTTAACATCACATTACCAGCCGATGGCTGGGTTTTGAATTTCTTTTTGGCGGGTGAACTGGGATGCTTCCACTCCATGCTTTGTCGCTTTGACTCAGGTTCAAAATAGTGAATCCAAGTTAGTGGTTATAGTGGTTTCAAATCCAAAAATCTTATAACAGAATGCTGTTCTTCGTAAGTACTGTCCTCAAGAGGACACGCCATCGTAAATAAAACTGTATAGGTTATGTTTATGCAATATATTATTGAACAGCTGATCAAAACTCACAACGACGTTGCCAGGTAACGCTCCTGAAAGTTTCAATCAGCTGCTACAATTAATTTCTTTTCTACAAGTGTTTGTCTGTTTACTTATTGAATGACCCTCGTACGAGCTGACAGAACACCATATAGACATAGACAATATAACGTTACAAAAGGTAGCCCACAAATAAAAAGGAAATTACCATTTAATAAAAAAGTGAGTTGCAACACTAAAGGAATAAAGAAAGTCAAAGTATGAAGGAATTAATGAACAAAAATATTAAAATATAGCACAATAATAACTTAAAACCAAGACAAGGACTGAGACAATGACAAAACCCAAGTGATTGGCAAAGGGAAGGATAAAAATAAATAACTTTGTGACCATATCACAACCCCTTGTCAACCAATAGTAAATGTAATAATGAAAGTACAAAGCTATGTTATTAGTGTGAGTAGTCCCATGTAAGACTACCAAGACATAAATGTAAATTAACTAATGTTATATAATATTGTTATTAGAATATGAAGGGAACAAACCCCTTATATAATAAATAGCCAATGTTAATGATAAGGTGAGTGGTGTGGTTAGATCCAAGTGAAGAAAAGAAAGAAAAACAGTGAATAATATAATATTAAAGTGAATAACAGAACCAAGAAAAATATACCAACTGAAAGTCAGCAGTAGTAATAATGTGTAGAATGAATAATAATTAATGCTTGAGTAAAAAATGATGAATGCAAACTGTGAATATGGAATAGGTAGAATTAAAGTTCATGTGTTAAAACACGAAAATAATAGTTAAGTAATAGTTATAGTTATCTGTTTGTGTTAAAAAGAATATATAGAAGGGTAAAAAAAGCATGTTTAATAAATACTAGTTAATGAGCATAGGGAGATAGGAAATGTATTAAAAAATAGCATATGCATAGCATGTTAGAAAGAATAGTATAATGTTTTGAAAATGATTATAAATCATTAAATGTTCCATGTTAATTTATTGTAGTTATGGTTAAAATAGTTTTGTTTCATGAAATTCTACAAATATGTTATAATAACTGTATAAGGAAAGTTAGGTGATATAGGCCTAAGGAGCCTATAGGAAGGAGGCAGTAATTTGTAAAATTTGATATAATAGCAGTAATAAGTAAGGACAAAATGTAGGGAATACTATTATAATTGATAATATAAATTTAAGGACACCTAATGTATATCAAAAGAACCAGTTATAAAATAATTAATATAAAAAAAAACTGTTAAATTAGTAAATCAGTAAATACGGAACTGAAACCAGTCATGTTTGGTTTCTAATTAAATTATAAAAGAAATGCAATCCAATAATGTTATTATCAAAGAAATTCAACGTAGTATAAGAAAGTTATGCTAATTTAAAAATATTTATTAATTTTGTAAAAATTCAGGAGCAAGATCTAACAATGTAAACAATATTTTCCACCAATAGGAATCTGAGGCTTGCTGCCTTGACAACCAAACATTAACAGAAAAAACGGTTCATCCATTATAAGATTCAGAGAAGAGCAGATCATAAAATTCATGCAGCTCAATATAATCATATAATAGTAATAAATCAACTAGAAATGAAATGGCAAAACGATAACTGCCATAAATTCAAACAGAATCAAATACATTTATGCACACCTTCCTGAATTATAGAGTACTCAAGGCCTGTTGATTTTGGTGAAGATCGGTTAAGGGAAAGGGGTAGTTTACCTGCAACATTTTATGTTGTAACAAGAGAAATATTTTCATGATGAACGATAACTGCCATAAATTCAAACAGAATCAAATAATTTTTTACATATGTGCCTGAGTTGTAGAAGACTCAAGGCCTTTTGATTTTGGTGAAGATCGGTTACGGGGAAAGGGCACTTTACCTGAAACATTTTTTGTTGCAACAAGAGTAAAGTACTTAATTTTGATAAATAAAGTATCCTGATAAGAAGATCTTAATAATCCACTGTAGAAACCTAGATGAAATATCTATAAATGAAGAGGCTAGTTGAAGGGGGAGGGGATAATTTTTATATGTGTACTACGTTATCGGCAACAAAGTAGTAGTTTGTTGTTAAAATTCCTTCCCGGGCTGTTTGGCCGTAGTTCAATATTTTCTGCTAAACCAGACGTTTCTGCAGTGCCATTGACTGCCATCATCAGTGAAAATCGAGTGCGATAACGTGTGGTGGTATACGTTAGTGACCACAGTACTGTGGTTAAGGCTGAAGCAATAAGTGGAAAGAAGTAGTTTCTATGGAAACATTTCATTTCGTAAATGATTTTAAATTAAATCTTAGAACATGGAAGTCATGTATTGTTCTCCATACCGATATTATACTTACATACTACATTATTATTTACAATATTATAATAAAATATACAAAATCACTTCCCTAATCTATTGCCATTACAGATGTTATCTGTAACTATATTCTGGGTAGATTCCGACCAGTATTTGGCCTAGAATAGTGTTTTAAATTCCTGGTAATCATGAATGTCGTGTCTGGTTGTGGTCCACCAGTTATCAGTCATGTCCTTGAAGTGCTCATCTAACATGCTCCTAATAGATGTCCACCTTGTTTCTCGTCATGTATGGTTCTCCATACCAATATTTTTTTATTAATGATATTGCACGTAACATAATTGGCACCAACAACTTGGGGCTCTACAAAATACAGCTGACATTTGAAAATTAAGTATAATTTTTTTGATATTACATAATTGGCGCCCAATGTGGGGCTTAAGTAAGTAATTTTTATTAGTGATATTACATAATTGGCACCAACAACTTGGGGCTCTACAAAATACAACTGACATTTGAAAACTAATTATATTTTATTGAATATAACAAAATTGGCACACCAACTCGAGGGCTAGGAAAAGGAGAGTAAAATAAATAGAGAAATATTGAATAACACTATAATTTACATTCCTAGTTGGCGGTTGTACAAAAAAAAAAAAGAAAAAATGTCGAGGAGAGGAACTTCGTGCAGGAGAACCAAAAGAACTGACGCAGAAATGGACATGGAAGAAAAGGAGGCCCAACGAGCACCTGAAGTGGAGGTGATAGCAAGTGATCCACAACAAAACCAATCAGACAGACCAGCACAAACCGAGAATGTAAGCCTATAGGAAATGATGAGGGTTATGTTTGAACAATTAAGCCAGAAAATGGAAGACAACAATAAATCAATACAAACAATAAAAGAAAATAACAATAAAAAATGGAAACATTAAAAGAAGATAAGCGACAATTAAGAAAGGAGATAGAAGATAACCACAAGAGAACAGAAACTAATAATCAACAGTGGAAGGAAGAATTAAGTAAGAAGATGGAAATATTGAAAGAGGATAATAAGCAATTGCAAGAAACATTAAGTAAGAAAATAGAAGATAACAATGAAAAAATGAGTAAGAAGATAGCAGAATAAATAACATAAATCAGAAGGGAAATGAAAAATCAGATGGAGGAGAATAATAAGAACTTAAGACAACAAATTTCAGAGACTAATGAGAAGTGGAACCAGACAAATCAGGAACTACAGCAAGTTAAGGAAGACGTCCACATACGAATAAATAATGTAGAAGAAGATAATATAATTAGAATAGAATCAATGGAGAAGGAAACCGAAGAAGACATAGAAAGAGTATAAGCAAGGATAGGAGAAAGAACTGAAGACATTAATGCCAACATGAATAGTGTAAAAGGTCAAATAATTAATAATAAAGAGAAAATAGAAGAGATTCATCAACGAGAATTAGTAAACATAAGAGAAGAGCTAGAGATTATTAGTAGTAGGCCGTTTAGTATCTCTAATGTACAACCTACCGATAATAGAGAAGTAATTAACTTCAAGAACTATACGAAAAACCCGATGGAGTTCCTGGAAAGAATAGAAGAAAATATCGCCAGGCACCGAGAAACAAGGTGGACATCTATTAGGAGCATGTTAGATGAGCACTTCAAGGACATGACTGATAACTGGTGGACCGCAACCAGACACGACATTCATGATTACCAGGAATTTAAAACACTATTCAAGGCCAAATACTGGTCGGAATCTACCCAGAATATAGTTACAGATAACATCTGTAATGGCAAATATGATCCGCATAGAGGACAATCACTGACAGCATATTTCCTAGGTAAGGTATGTTTAGCCAGGAATTTGGAGCCTAAAATACCTGAAGAATGTTTGGTTACTAAATTATCTTACCACTACGAAGAAGGAATTGCAAGAGCAAGACTTTGTGGGCAAATCAAGACCATACAAGCCATGGCAGCCTTATTGGAAAACTATGAACATGAGATCTATTACCGCTGAAACCGGCAAAGAAATGATAACTATATGGGAAGTAGTAACAATAATATTAGTAATAATAATAATAAGCATAATAATCATAATAGTAATATTAATAACAATAACAACCGGCAGAACCATGGTGATAATAATAATAGTAATCGAACTTACCGACCTAGAGTAAACTATATACAAACCGATAATAGAGAAACTAACAGAGATCCTAGAAGACTGTACTATCAAAGACGCAGAAGCTTCGACAATAATTATGGACATCAAAATTACAACAGAGACAACAAAAATGAGATTAATTATTATCACAGAAACAGTATGAGAAGAAGCAGGAGTATCGAAGACAGTAGAAGGATGAATGACTATGAAGCATTAAATAATAATCAAGAAGAGAGACAGGAGTCACATGTCAATAAACAACCCAATCAGCAGGAACACAGAACCAATGAAGAAAGCCACAATTTAAATGAGAGGTGGCAGTGAAAACTCTTAATGGCCCGTCACTGAACCAATCTTTTAGGTACCGACTGAGACAAAACTATAATACATTAGACAAGACGATAACGATCATAAAAAACAAATATTTAAAAAATATCAGAGATGACTTACTAGAGGAGGAGTCTGCCAACATCACAAATCACAGTAATGAAATTACTTACATAACAGCTGAGATAAATGGAATTCCAACTAAGATAATGATTGATACTGGTGCAAATGTATCGCTGATAGATAGCACAGAATTAGACAGAATTCAGAAGGAATGTAGAAAAATCTTACCGACTTTATCTGTGAACAATGTCATATTGGTTGGAGCAACAGAACGCCAAAATAAGTCAGTGAGAAAACAAGGTTTGTTAGACCTAAGAAGCAATGGTGTAATCATCCACATGGTATTCTTGGTAGCACACGGTCCACCTTTCAATGTACTAATAGGATGTGATATGTTGAGACAATATTCAGCAATAATTGACCTGAGCAGAGAGAAGGTGTCTCTGACCTCAGATGGTATAGTATGGACGGCTGAGTTAATTGGAAGCCAATGTGCCCCTCAGAATTGAGCCAGCTATCATGTTAGGGAAGATGATTATTGCAGGGATTATACACCAGAAGAGGGAATCAAATATCAGGATGACAATAATAAATTATAGCGTTTTAAATTGGAAGAGATCAAAAAATTTCAACAAGAAAAGAGGGGAGTAAAGTTGAGTGAAGAACAGGTAGAAAAACTAATATCAATCTATAATAAATATCGGCATATTTTTTCAGGTGCACCCGGTAAAGTCAAAGGTTATCAATGTAAGTTAAAAAATAGAGAATTATCCAGTACCATGGAAGGAATTACAAAGAAACTGTTACTACTTTATACTGGACCATACATCATTATCAAAGATAGATCAACTAATACTTATGAGATAATGGATCCCATTACTAAGAAGACAAAAGGAACATATAACCAGGCTTCGTTGAAGAAATATTATGAAGAAACTAAGTCAATGTAAATGATCATTTCCTCAACCATATAAATTTGCTTTCAGAAATAATCAGTTTTGGCAGGGAGGCAATATGTAGCATCACGAGATAATACAAAAAAGGAAACTCAATTTAATCATCAAAACTTATAGTAAAACTAATCAAATACATAAATACTATGTAACTGAATGAGGAATGCAATAAAGAATGAGTAATCAAATGAGAATAACCAAAAATAATTATATAAGGAAGAATTATAATAACTAAAACAATAAACCATGAATAAAAAATAAGTATTTTACTGATGCATGAACAAATTAAAAATAGGAATTAGCTTTGTAAACAAACATAGTAAATAACTTTACAAACAGACATAATAAAATATTAGACTGGACTGTGTCTTTGACATACTAATTACCCAATAGATTAGGGAACTGATTTTGTATATTTTATTATAATATTGTAGTATGTAAGTAAAAAATGTATTTAGAGTTAAGCAAAATCATTTGTATAACACAAGCCTAAAACTCAAGCTAGGTCTTTAACCTAAGACTGGATTTGTAATTAGCTCATATATAGTGTTTATGGTAAAGACAAGGTAATTATTTTCATAATTGTGTTTATTTGAAAAACATACAAGGTGAGATAAGTGAATATAAAAGTGATAAATAATAATAATGAAACAGTGCAAATGACACAGTGTAAACAATGATAAAAATATAAAGTACAGTCATACCCCTTATGCGCGACCCCACATAACGCGAATTCGCTATAACGCGTTTTTTTATTTTTTTTCTAAGAAAATATTTATTATACATATTAACAATTACATATACAGTACTGTACCAATAATATTGTATATATACGTATCATCGTAAATGTAATGAATATGTAAATTTTGAATTTAACAACTAAAGTTTGCGTATTTTATTTTGAAAATGACAAATAAACACATAATTATTTTTTAAGGAGTATGAACACGTCAGCCTACCAACACATTTGGTGGAAACGTAAAAACAGACAGCTGATTTGTACAGATAAATAAGAGGTTGCATTAGGTCAGACGTAGATCTGTATATAAGTGTCAGCCAAAACAGTAGTACGTTTTGTAAACATACATGGCTGTGCCATTACACATTATAAATGTTATTTGACCTTGAATACTCTTGTTGGCGGGATTCTGACGAATGAGAAATCGTATCTCTTTGCTGGAGACCCGTGGTGACGCTGAATAGACAACACATTTTCACTACACACAGCAGTGGCTGACGTTTATTAACCATTTCTGAGTTCCCGATGCCACAACTTAGATTAAACTGTGCACAATGTTTGTAGAAAAGGCGGACGTGTGTGACGTAGGCGTTAGTTTGCAAAATGCATCTTCCATTCCCGCCAGAAATGTATTCACGTTTCTTGTTTATCTTGTCTCAGCCAAATAAACATTACTGTACTGTATACGTACACTAATTTACATTCTTGCAATGGTAGTTCGGGTTAATCCATCCTTTTTAGGGCTCCTTGTTGAACTTAAGTCTCGGCCAATTTCCTGGAAAACCATTCACTCTTCCCCCCGTTATTGTTTCTAAACATTGGGAATACGTTTTCCTTTCAGTTTAGTTCGAACATTCAATTAGAACGGATTAACAATGTGCGCTGATAAAATGTCAAAATTAGCAGTTAAACGTAAATCGTTGACTCTTGAAGTTAAAATGAAAATTTTAAATCTACGGAGTCGGGTGTTGGTGCCACAGAAGTCGGTCATGAGTTTGACATATCGGAGTCAACCGTACGTACAATTGTAAAAAGTAAAGAAAAAATTGTGCTATCCAGTGAGTCCGCAGGTACATCTATTGCTGTTACAAAAGTGAATCGGTCTAGATCCCCTATTATGGAAAAAATGGAACACCTACTGTCAGTTTGGGTTGAAGACATGAACCAGCGGCGAATGCCTTTAAGCCAGGCTGTTATCATGGCTAAAGCTAAGTCCCTGTTTGGCGACATTAAAAAAAAGGAGGAAGAATTTTCGACCATTGAATTTAAAGCAAGTCGAGGTTGGTTTGATCGATTCAAACGTCGCTCAAACCTTCACAGCTTTCGACTTCAAGGTGAATCAGCAAGTGCCGACATGGAAGCAGCTGATAAATATCCTTCCACATTTAAGGATTTGGTGAACAGTCGAAGCTATCCCCCTAACCTTGTTTTCAATGTGGATGAGACAGGGCTGTTTTGGAAAAAGTTACCTTCACGCACTTTCATTTCTAAAAGTGAGCGACAGGCCCCCGGCTTCAAAGCGGCCAAGGATCGGCTTACACTTCTATTGGGGGGAGATTTGAAATTAAAACCTCTTTTGGTGTACCACTCAGAAAATCCACGTGCGATGAAATTTTATAAAAAAGAAAATTTGCCCGTCAAATGGACATCAAAAAGAAGGCTTGGGTGACAACGGCTGTGTTTAATATTGGTATCTTAACCATTTCATCCCCAAAGTAAAAAAATATTGTGAGGACAACGACTTAGAACATAAAGCCCTGTTAGTTCTGGATAACGCGCCCGGTCATTCTGTTACCTTGGAAAGCCTCCAAACTGATTTCCCTGTTGATGTTGTGTTTCTTCCTCCCAATACAACTTCATTATTGCAGCCTATGGATCAGGGAGCAATTGCTGCTTTTAAAGCGTATTATTTGCGCCGCACATTCGGCCAATTAATTCATGAAACAGATTCAGCAGACAAGCAGTCAATGAAAGAATGGTGGAAATCGTTTAACATTATGAAAGCCATTGAAAATATTGATCTTTCATGGAAAGAAGTTACGCAACATTGCATGAACGATTGTTGGAAAAAACTGTAGCCGGACGTGGCCAAAAATGAAGAAAATAAAGTTTTTTTCAAATTTAGTGAATGACATCACACAGCTAGCCAACACAGGGAGGCTAAGTGAAGAATCCATAGAAAAACAAGACATTATGGAATTGATTGAATCCTACGCACAGCCTTTGACAAACGAAGAACTTCTGGATCTACAATCTCAAGATGAAGCGGAAAAAGAAGAGATCGTTCCTGAAGAAACACCGCGAATTTTGTCAACTAAAATTTTGCAGGAAGGTTTAATATTAATTCAAACAGGATTAAACATCATAGAGCAAAATGAAGTTTATTGGGAGAGAATCGCGAAAGTCAAAAAAGTTGTCAATGATGGAATAGATTGTTATCAACAACTATTAAATGAGAGGAAGCGAAAAGCATCACAACCAACTCTACACACATTTTTCAAAAAGGCTGCGACTGAGAAGCCACATGAGGAACCTCAACCCGGAACTTCTCAAGGATCTTCTTTGTGATCAATTGTAAGTGAATTAGGTAGATATTTGTATAAATTATTTTTGTACATATTCGTTTGTATGTACGTATGTATATCTTTTAAATTAAAATGCCTTTTTTGAGATTTCGTATTATAAATATTGTACTGTACTTTAATTACAGGTATTGTATTTAAGATCTGCTCCACGTTGGATTAGCCATTTTATGTACTGTTGTTTTGTTTCTGACATTAATATAATATTATACGTATGGTAATTAAGAAATGTACCTACTGTTATTATGTTTTTTTATTTACCAGTACATGTAAAGAAACTCTTTCTCTCAGGGTTAATGATTATTAAGTTATTTTATCGTATTTACGATTGTATATATTATTTTCTTTTCTTTAAACCAACCCAGATTCAGTTAATAGGTAGTATTTTGATAAGTAACCATGTAAAAAATAAATAACATACTAATGTAACTTAACCGTCTCTGAATTCTTCCAGCTGCCACGGGTTCACTTCTGGTTGTTGTTTACCTTTTTTCAACAGCAATATTAAGCTTGGCAATCTGTTTCTTCACACAAATCTCTTATTGCTCTCACCGCTGAATGCCGCTCTCCAGGACTACTGCAACACAGATGTCTTCTCGGAACACTTAATTATCCTTTATGGCCATTTAAACTCTTCTCCAGTCCAAGATGTTCCTCTTCTGTCGTCGTTCTATCAAGGATATTGTTATATGTCTCGTATTATTATTTATTTATTAAATATTATAATCAAACTGATATCACGATTCAAAATCCTTTACTTTATTTTCTTTTCCATGTTACATTAACTTTATGATGTACAACTGTTATTTAATATAATTTAAGATTCTTCATGTAGTTACTATTAGATATTTAATTTTAGACTAATAACGTTTCTTTTATCAGATATAATTGAAGACTAATGATGTTACTTGTATTAAATATAATTGAAGACTAATGATGTTACTTGTATTAAATATAATTGAAGACTCATTCATTTCCTTCATCACTATACAATACAATATTTTAACAATTTAACAATTTGCCACTATGATAATTCCCTAATTTATTTACATCTGTTTATCATATACCTATTAAAACATATATCATTTTTCTATTTCTTATTAAACATCTTTATTTTACCTCTAATATTCGTAATTCTATTGGTTATTTATTAAATTATAATTTTATTACTCTTTACTCTTCTTATAACATTCATTTAAATTTCATATATTATTTTCTGAACATATAACTAAATATGGTTTTACATCATATAGGAATCGACCTCTATGTTGATTGAGTAAGTCGATATTCCCAATGTTTTCTGTTTACATTCAATACAAAAATCTGCATCCTTTCTCTTTTAAAATTTATTATATCCCTATTATATACTGTGTGCATTTTAACACAAATACCTTCCCTTATTTCATAATTTCAGATATCATTTTAGATGAAATTTTGAAATAATTAATTTCTTATCACAAACATAGTCGAACATTAATATTGAAAACATCTGATTAATTCGCTAATTGTATATCACAAAATTCATTTCATAAATTGGTTTTTTCTTTTATTAACATAACAAGTATGGTTCATCACTATCACGCATCACCGTATCTTACACACTCATTTATGGCTTAAAATAACATTAATCAAACCAACTGGCTTTACATAAAAAATAATAAGTATAAAATAACAATTGTGCCTAGTTTCATGGCTAAAAAACTCAAAAACATGAATACAAACATTATCTTTTCTTTTAAATCTCACCTTCCCAATCCTGGTCATAAATTTCATGTGTTCTTAATTTCAGAATTATTTTTCTTTTAATTATTTTTACTATAATATGGGTATCAGCTTTAGTGATGTGATATAACTTTGTAAACCTAATAAAACTGTCCATGATAATCAGTACATATTTAATACGTCTGCTACCACTAGTTGGGAATGGTCCACAAATGTCAACAAAACTTGCTCTAACGCTCTCAATGCTTGATTATTTATCCACCTTCCCTCATATCTGACATTGGCTAACTTGACTTTTTGACAAATATCATATAGTAACTTAGCACATAAAAATTGATGTAGATTCTTCATACACTTTGGGTTATTCTATCATTTATTTGGTTACCTTTAATTATATTCCTGTTTTCATGTCGGAACACTTAATTTCTTCTCACTTTTCACACCTCGAGTCATGTTGTCATATTTATTTTTTATTTCTTTACCTCGTTGTTTGTATCATCCCTAAAATACCATAGTTCCCTAACATTAAATACTATACATGGGTTCGGATTCGGAGGGGCACTCTTGGCTTCCATTACTCCGCCGTTTTCCCTAAATATATCATCTGAGATCAGAGGAACTTCATCTCTGTCCAGGAAAAAATAAAAGTTTCACTATCACAACACAATACATATAATTATTATCTATAAGGTAGCTCCTTCGCTACAAACTTATATTCAAGGGATTGTTACATGATTTCTTTGAGGTCTCTTCACATTTTTATTCCATTACTGTTTCACTTCTGGTGTTTTATCACTTCAATTAATATTCTATCATTCACAGGTAACTGGTTAACATTATTCGACATACATGTTGTATTATTTCCATCTTGGTGCTGTCAATCAATGATATTTTAGATTCTATCTTCATCTTCATTTTTATTTATTTATTCCCCTTTAATTATGCAGTTAAGTACTGAATTTCATCATTATCATAAGTTGTACTTGTCTATTCTTTCTTCATCTAACTCATTTCTACCCTTCTTAAATAGCAACTAGTCTTAATTGTTCTTATCATTGTTATTATACTGATTAAAATGGTTATTCAAATAATTATTATGGTTATTAACTGTCTTTCTCTTCTTAATTGATTCAAAATAATTGCTCTTAACTATCCGGTAAGATGTTCTTACTTATTTTCGAATTTGGTGGGTTTTTTATTTATCTTAATTCGTAAAATAAATTTTTTTATTTGTAATAACCTTCATATTATGTCGTTTGTATTAATAAGTAATCCAATCTTTGTTCCATTGGTTTGCTTTGGTCCATACCCAGAAAATCAGTCCCTTCTTTCCATATTTCTCATATTTAGTTCATCCGTTGTCAAATACTTCATTTACCCTTGTTGTATTACTACAGTGTCCATAATGATTTCTGTTTTTATTAAATATCTCCCTGTCACCCGGTACTCCCATTCTTTTAATACTACATGTTCATCTGAACCTATACCTACATCAATCACTTTCCCATTTATTTTATTGAACAGGTATTTTAATGGTATTTGAATTATTGACGACAGTATTGACAGTTACACACTTCTACTTCTGTGATATTTAATTTACCTATAGACTTCCGGACGTTTTTTCTCACTATTTTATTGTAATTCCCTTTGAAAGTTTCTATTGAGTTCCTTTTATTATCCTTAAAATTACTTATTCTTCTGTAGTTAGTACTTAGGATGTTAAGTACATTAATCAGTCCATTATTCATCATCTTCAATTCTTCTCGTGTATTTTTCTGTTTCTTGGGACGTCTTTTACCTATTTTCTTTGTCTTCTTTTCCACATACTTATTATTCTCTTTGTTTCTGCTATGTTTCTTTTCAGATAACAATACACTTTTGTCTTTATTATTTTCTATTTCTTTACTACCTTTTATTTTCTGATTTACTGGTTCCCTGATTTGATCGTTTGGTATTTGTATCTTTGTATCGTATTTGTATTTGTATCGTTTGGTATTTCTATCTCCATTTTGATATCATTTATTACTTCTTCCGTTTTCTTATTCAATGTTTCCACACTTTGCTTATTATCTTCTATCGTTGTTTCTATTGACTGGTTTCTGTCATTGTTTAATCCTTCCCTCCACCGCTTGTTATCATTTATGATTTCTTCTACTATCTGTTTACGATCATTCAACATTTGTTTCCATGTTTCCTTATTTTCTTCTATCATTTGTTTATGACCACGGTCTATTTGTTCTATCAGTTCTTTACTGAATTCATTTGTTCCTTTAATTCCTCATTATTTTTGTTTAATTGTTCCGCCATAATTCTCATCATTTCCTGGAAATTGGTGTCCATTGGTTGATTTGGTTTCTTTGGTTGGTCCCGTTGGGCATCCTCTACTATTATTTCCATTTCAGTTTCTTCCTCTTCAACACTATTACTCCTTAATTCATATCGTTGCTCTAGTTTGTTAGCCTGTTGGATATATGCAATACATTTATATTGTATAATATATGTAATGCGCGTGAGCATGTATAAGTTTGTTAGTTTTCAGTTTGTAACAAGACGCCGTGAGTGAAGCACGTGTCGTAGTACTGTGTATTAAGTATGTATTGTGTATGGTTTAATAAACTTTATTATACTGTGAAAACTCTTATATTTCTTCAATCCACACTTTAACATGATAGCAGAGGTGCGTGGTTTAATAAACTTGTGGTCAAGAGTTTAAGTGAGTATAGTATCGTTTTTTTGTGCTGTCGCATGCTGTGATACGGAAAAATGGCGAAGTACAATGACATTACAATTCCAGTGTTTGATGGAGAGGACTATAGTATGTGGAGAAAACGTATTGTGTTGTTTTTGAAATTTAAAAAATGTGATGAAGTGATAACACGAGCAAAAACGGCGCAGGATAAAGACCCGTGGGATGATAATGATTTAAAGGTTATGAACTATATATACAGTAATATAACGAATAAGCAATTGGAATTTATTAGTGATAAAACAACGGCGTATGAAATAATTCAAAAGTTTGATGAAATGTATTTGAAAAAGTCTACGGCATTGCAAATTGTATATAGAAATAAATTGGAAAAATTAAGACTTAAAAATTATACTGATGCAGCGACATTCTTCAGTGATTTTGAAAAAACTGTGAACGAGCTTAAAAACGTGGGTGCTACTGTGTCAGAAAAAGAAAAATTAAATTATATGTTAAATACATTGCCGGATTCATACAGTTATATAGGCGATTTAATAGACGCATTAAAAGAAGAAGATCAAACTGTGGATTATGTGAAAAGTAAAATTCAAATGACTGAAATAAAGCATCAAAAAGATGAATATCCTGGACGAAAATCTAACGCATTCATGGCGGATAAAAGTCGACAACAGCGAACATGCTTTCAATGTGGCAAAACTGGTCATATCAAGAGAGACTGTAAATATGGTGGCCAAGCGGCAGGCAGCAGCAATACATGGCGGGCACCACGAGGCCGACAAGAAACCGAAAAAAGTAACTACGCCAGACGGCATGGCAATTTTCGAAGTCAGCGAGGTGCAAGAGCACATCAAGCAACTCAGTCGCAGCAGAAGAATCCAGATACGAGCGCATGGGTTATAAGAGTCGACTATCGCACGGCGCATAATAGTAAGGTAGATAAAGATAAGTTTAATAATTGCGAGATTAATTGGTTATTAGATAGCGGTTGTACTGACCATATAATAAATAATGATAAATATTTTGATAAATGTATGATACTTAAAGAACCTGTTAATGTTTATTTGGGAGATAATAGAGTTGTAAAAGCAACTAAAATTGGTAATGTGGTAAGTTACTTTGATCTTTTTGGTAAGAGAAATGAAGTAAACATGCAAAATGTATTTTATGCTAAAGATATGCATACAAATTTAATAAGTTATGGTAAAATAACGGAAAATAATACTATTATTTCTAAAGGTAAAATGACAAAAATTATTGATAAGTTTGGAAATACTACAGCTGTAGCTTGGAAAGAAAATGGTCTATATAAGATGAAAAGTAAATTAAAAAATGTAGAGTCATTGGTAAATGTTGCAAATAAAAATTGTGATAATATGAGTAAAAAAGAAAGGTGGCATCGTATGCTGGGCCATGTAAATTTTAATTATTTGAATATTTTGTGTAAACATAAATTGTTAAGTGGTATTCCAAATGAACTTGAATCAGAATTCATGAAGTGCAAAATATGTGTTGAAAATAAAATACATAATATTCCATTTGAAAATAATAGAAAAAGAGCAAAAGATATTTTAGAAATTGTTCATACTGATGTGTGTGGACCTTTTAAAACAGCTGGTCTAAATGGGGAAAAATACTTTATTTCCTTTATTGATGATTACAGTAAGATAGCTAAAGTTTATACCATGATGTCTAAAGTAGAAGTTTTCAATTGTCTTGTTCAATATGTAAATGAATGTGAAAACTTAACGGGTAAAAGAATTAAATTTTTGAGGTGTGATAATGGGAAAGAATACTTAAATGGTAATATTTATAATTTTGCCAAAGAAAAAGGTATTATAATTAATAATTGTCCTGCTTACATACATGAATTAAATGGAACCGCAGAACGGTTTAACAGAACGATAATGGATATGTCACGTTGTTTATTAGCTGAAGCACAAATCCATAAAAAATATTGGCCTGAAATAGTTTGTGCTGCTACTTATTTGAAAAATCGTACGTTATCAAATACTATAGAAAAGAAAACCCCTTATGAAATATTTTTTGGGACGAAACCGAATGTTTCAAATTTACATTTATATGGTAGTAAAGTTTTTGTAAGAAAACTGGAACAAAAAAGATTTTCTAAGTGGGATAAAAAGGCTGATATGGGAATTTTGATCGGTTATAGTGAAGTTGGTTATAGAGTGCTAATTAATGGAAAAGTAATAGTGGCTAGACATGTTGATATTGTTGAAGAAAATGTAAAATGTATTGGCTTGAATGAATGTGAGTCTGATGAAGAAGTATATGAATCTTCAGATAATGAATCTCTTGATGATAGCTTTAAAGGTACAGATGAAAATCTAGGGGATGAAAATTAAAATAAAATAAAAAAATCTGAGCGTATAAGAAACCCACCAAAAAGATATGAAGATTATTATGTCTATAATAGTAATATTTTTGCAAATTATTGTAGAGCAGATACTCCTAGTACATTTGAGGAGGCGCTTGAGAGCAATGAAAGTAAGTATTGGTCAAAAGCTATGGATAAAGAAATTGATTCGTTAAATAAAAATAAGACTTGGCAATTAGTTGAAAATGTAAATGGTAAAAAAATATTGGATGTAAAATGGATTTATACAAAAAAGTCTGACAATGCTTATAAGGCCAGGTTAGTTGTAAGAGGTTTTCAGCAAACCGATAAAATTGATGATGTTTATTCTCCTGTTGTGAGAATGCAAACTTTAAAGATTTTATTATCATACTGTTGTCAAATGGGTCTAATTATTGAACAAATGGATGTAGAAACTGCATTTCTAAATGGTAAAGTAAGTTCTGAGGTATATGTCCATCAACCAAAAGGTTATGAGGATGGTACAAATAGAGTGTGTAAGTTAATAAAAGCTTTGTATGGTTTAAAGGAAAGTCCCAGAGCTTGGTATGAATGTCTTGATAAATTTTTAATAAGTTTGGGTGTTAAGAAAAGTAATTTAGATTATTGTTTATATACTTTTGGAAATGGAAAAGATACTATTTATTTATTAATATTTGTGGATGATTTATTAATTTGTGGACGTAACAAAGAAAAAATGCAAAATATTAAGAAACTTTTATCAGAAAAATTTAAAATGAAAGATCTTGGTAAAATTAAAGAATATCTTGGTATTACCGTAGAGTATGAGTTCCGTAAATGTGAAATAAAATTAAGTCAAACAAAATATATTGAGTCATTAGTAAGAAAGTATAATTTAGAAAACAGTAAGATGTATAATACACCTATGGAGGTAAATTTAAAAGTTGAAAAGTCTGATATTTGTGGAAGGAATATTCAATATAGAAATTTAATTGGTGCATTATTATATATAAGCTCAGCTACAAGGCCTGATATAAGCTTTAGTGTAAATTATTTAAGTAGATATCAGAATTGTTATAATGAAACACACTTTAAATATGCTTTGCGAATATTAAAGTACTTGTATTTAACGAAAGATTTAAAATTGACTTATAAAAGAAATGATAATTCTGAAATTATAGATTGTTATGTTGATGCCGATTGGGCTGGTGACCATTTGGACAGAAAATCTACAACTGGTTATGTAATTCGATTATTTGGTAATGTAATTTATTGGAAGTCGAGAAAACAAAAGTGTGTAACAAAGGCTTCGACATATGCAGAGTATGTAGCGTTGTCGGAAGCTGTGAGTGAATTGAAAGTTGTGAAAGAATTGCTAAAATTGTTTAATGTAACTTTAGAAAAACCGATTAATATTTTTGAAGATAATTCGGGAGCGATAAGTTTAGCAAAGTATGGAAGTTTTACGAAAAATTCTAAACATATTGAAGTTCATTACCATTATGTACACGAATGTATAAAAGAAAATATGATTAAAGTTGTAAAGGTAAATTCTGATGATAATATTGCTGATATATTTACAAAGTCATTGTGTAAAGAAAAGTTTGAGAGATTTCGAACTATGCTGAACTTGGAAAGTTGAACTTGAAATGTGCATTTGTAAAAATTGAATTTGTAAATACAATATAAATGTAAGGAGGCGTGTTGGATATATGCAATATATTTATATTGTATAATATATGTAATGCGCGTGAGCATGTATAAGTTTGTTAGTTTTCAGTCTGTAACAAGACGCCGTGAGTGAAGCACGTGTCGTAGTACTGTGTATTAAGTATGTATTGTGTATGGTTTAATAAACTTTATTATACTGTGAAAACTCTTATATTTCTTCAATCCACACTTTAACATAGCCATTTTACAATATTGAACTTAATTTAATTACAAGGAGAATTTTATACTAATTAAATTTAACAAAATTGTGTTATTTGGTGCTGGTTTAAAGAAAATCTTTGCTTTCACGTATGGGCGCCATTTTTGTACTGTACTTTAATTACAGGTATTGTAATTAAGATCTGCTCCACGTTGGATTAGCCATTTTATGTACTGTTGTTTTGTTTCTGACATTAATATAATATTATACGTATAGTAATTAAGAAATGTACGTACTGTTATTATGTTTTTTTATTTACCAGTACATGTAAAGAAACTCTTTCTCTCAGGGTTAATGATTAAGTTATTTTATCGTATTTACGATTGTATCTATTATTTTCTTTTCTTTAAACCAACCCAGATTCAGTTAATAGGTAGTATTTTGATAATTAACCATGTAAAAAATAAATAACATACTAATGTAACTTAACCGTCTCTGAATTCTTCCAGCTGCCACGGGATCACTTCTGGTTGTTGTTTACCTTTTTTCAACAGCAATATTAAGCTTGGCAATCTGTTTCTTCACACAAATCTCTTATTGCTCTCACCGCTGAATCTCTCAAATCAAATCTCTCAAAAACAAATCTCTCCAGGACTACTGCAACACAGATGTCTTCTCGGAACACTTAATTATCCTTTATGGCCACTTAAACTCTTCTCCAGTCCAAGATGTTCCTCTTCTGTCGTCGTTCTATCAAGGATATTATTATATGTCTCGTATTATTATTTATTTCTTAAATATTATAATCAAACTCTGATATCACGATTCAAAATCCTTTACTTTATTTTCTTTTCCATGTTACATTAACTTTATGATGTATAACTGTTATTTAATGTAATTTAAGATTCTTCATGTAGTTACTATTAGATATTTAATTTTAGACTAATAACGTTTCTTTTATCAGATATAATTGAAGACTAATGATGTTACTTGTATTAAATATAATTGAAGACTAATGATGTTACTTGTATTAAATATAATTGAAGACTCATTCATTTCCTTCATCACTATACAATACAATATTTTAACAATTTAACAATTTGCCACTATGATAATTCCCTAATTTATTTACATCTGTTTATCATATACCTATTGAAACATATATCATTTTTCTATTTCTTATTAAACATCTTTATTTTACCTCTAATATTCGTAATTCTATTGGTTATTTATTAAATTATAATTTTATTACTCTTTACTCTTCTTATAACATTCATTTAAATTTCATATATTATTTTCTGAACATATAACTAAATATGGTTTTACATCATATAGGAATCGACCTCTATGTTGATTGAGTAAGTCGATATTCCCAATGTTTTCTGTTTACATTCAATACAAAAATCTGCATCCTTTCTCTTTTAAAATTTATTATATCCCTATTATGTACTGTGTGCATTTTAACAGCAGTACAATATTTATTTATCAAAACCTTTGTACGTACATACGTATTTTATTATATTTATAACACATTTTGACAAGGAAAATCATATAAAAGCAATAGAAACTAAAACAAGAGGTATTGGTCGCTAAAAAATAGGAAACCCCGCTTAGCACGATTTTCGTTTTACGCGAATCGCCGAGGAACGTATCACTCGCGTTAAGCGGGGTATGACTGTATTATGAACCTAGTATGGCCAAAAGGTGAGAATGGCATGCATATTATATAAAGTGACTATATAACAATAAAATCAACTTCATTAGTGTGAGTGACAATATAAAATAAGTGAAATAAAAACATAAATGGGATTATATAAAAATAATCAGGAAAGTAAGGTTATATTAAAAACTTATATTTACTGGAGGCGGATAAAACAGCCCTGAGACCGAAAAATACACCAAACAAACCAAAGCCTCTTATAGATGAATCTAAAGCTGGTTCTACAAGGAAGAAAGGTCTTTCTTGTCTAGTGTGGGCGTTGAATGCAGAAGGAACAGACCAAATCAGCTGCTAATCCAACCAATATTACAGAAGAAAATTATAGTAAAAGGACAAGTAAAGTTATAAGAGATATCAGTAAACTAACGAACAATATATATTTGACCAACCTGAAGAACGAAAGCTGAAAATAATATCCTCAAATGGAGTACTACATCTTGAATTTGGTGAGATCGTTTTAATACTAGAGCCATTTTGACAACTATCCACGTTTTACACAACACTTCAATACAAACTAAATAACAAACATTTAGTGCGACTACATTTATAAACTTAATCAATGATATATAAAGTGAGTGACACAAACTTATTTTTAACAAACAAAGGTGTAGAACTCATATAATTTTTATTAAACATTCAGTAGTGTGTATACAGCTCAAGGAATATGGTGTCTCGGGCTTTGTTTCCAGGTTGTTGAAGGGGGACAGTAGTGCGCCATGTTGAGAATACATGAACTATTTGCTATATAATAGACAATTAGTTTTTTATTTCTTTTATGAATTTGCTAACTGCTATAATTTTTTATTGTTCGACTAAGCTTTTCGTCATTACTGACATCTTCAGGTCTTAAACAACGTCTATCAACTGTACGTTGTAGGCTTTTATACTTTAGGCCCCTCCCCTTATGTCATCGCCCCTCCTATTGGTTCTAGCTGCTACCGCTCTTCACGGGAACTTTGTCTACCTTTTTCTGTTAGGCATTTTTCTAACGTCCGTCAAATTGTTTTAAGAATCTCCCGTTAATTTCTTCATTCTTGACTTATAATTTTTTGTAACCTTTTACATTTCGTCATTTTTTAGTGTGTTATTCTTATTATTTTAATTTATTTTTGTTTATTGTTTAATATATAATAAAATATTTCTTCATTTGTAAAATCCACTTTTATATTCATTAATTTATTTTTATCTTCTTTTTTAACTTTAAGTATTTCTAGTTCTATTAATTTTCTTTTTTGCGGATTGTTTTCTATTTTGATTATTTCCATATTTTCATTGGGATTTATGAATTTATGGCCTGATTCGTTGAAATGTCTTGCATATAGTGAGTTCGTTACTCTAACCCCTTCTCCTTTTGCGTGTTCATTCATTCTAATTTTAAATTTTCTTCCAGTTTCGCCCAGATATATCTTATTACATTCCCCACATTTTAATTTGTAGACGCCGCTTTTTTCTGTTAATGGAATTTCTTCTGTTTTATCATTTTTTATATATTCGAATACATTTTTCGTTTTCTTTATTCCTATCTGTATTTCATATTTTTTGAAACATTTTTGTTTGATATCCTATGTATGTTATTGCTCCTTTATATTTCTTTTCTTTTTTGTTATTTTCTATTTCTTTATTTTCCTCTATTTTCTTAACTATTCTATTAATTATTTTATGGTTGTAATTATTATTTTTTGCTATTTGTTGTATTTTCTTTAATTCTTTTTGTTTGAGTTCTTCATTTTCTAGATAATTTATAGCTCTATAGCAAAATGAATTTAATGCTGCCATTTTATAATTGACTGGATGATATGATTCTTGTGGAATTATTAAATCTGAGTATGTTTCTTTCCTATATATATCGAATTTGAGTTTGTTATCTTCAATTTTTATATTGATATCCAGGAAATTAATTTCTAATCCTCCAATTTCTTCTTGAAATTTTATTGTTTTTTCTATGTTATTTAGTTGTTCCGTAAATTTTTTAAATTCATTTACTTCACCTTCCCAAACTATTAGTATGTCATCTACATACCTGATCCATTTTTTAATTCTTCTTTCTTTATCTATATCTTTTAAAATTTTGATTTCAAAGCTATTCATGAATATCTCTGCCATTAATGGTGAAAGCGGTGATTCCATTGGTAATCCATTTTCTTGTATGTAAAATTTGTTATTAAGTCTGAAGTAGTTCTGGCTTAGGCATAATTCTAATCCTTCTATTATTTCGTTTTTTCATTCTACATTACTTAATTTGTTTTTCTTTATTAATACTACTGTTTTTGCTATTGGTATGTTGGTGTACATATCTTTTACATCTAATGACATTAATTTTGTCTTATTTGATATGGTAATTTCTTTTAATCTTTCTATTACCTTTTTACTGTTTTCTATGCTGTGGATTTCTTCTTTTTCTTATGCCATTTTGATTCTTTTACTTATTTCTTTTGATATTTTGTATGTTGGCGAATTTATAAATGATACTATAGGTCTTAATGGCATTTCTTTTTTATGTAACTTAATTTGACATCTAAATTTTGGAGCTTCAGGATTATGTTCTATTTTTTGTTTCTTTTGCCATTCTGTTAAATATGTTGTCTTTTTTATCAATTTCTTTGTTTGTGCTTGAAATTTACATGTGTAATCATATTTTATTTCTTTATATGGTCCTTTTTGTATAAATTGTTCTGCTTTTTCGATATAATCTCTTTTGTTCATTACCACTGCTGTGTTACCTTTATCGGCTTTTATAACTATCAAATTGTTCTCCGCGATTTTCTTTGTTAATTCTCTTATATTTCTTTTTATTTGTGTTTCGTTTCTATTTCTTACATTTTTGTTTTTCTTACATATTTTTTCTACTATTTCTTTTACTTCACTTCTTAATTGTTTTTTAGTTTCTTCATTTTTTATTTTATCGATTATTTCTTCACATTCTATTATTGTATTTTCTTTATCTGTTTGTTTTTGTTGCATATTTTAAACTTTTCCCTAATAATTTATGTTCATTTTCTGTAAACTTTGTTTCTGTTAAATTTAATACTTTTTCAGCAAATTTTATTTCTTTATCTTTTTCTTTATTTTTATTTCTTGTTCCTTCTATTAATTCCTTGAGTTTCTTATTTAATCTCTCTTCCATTTTTCTTATTTTCTTTTCTATGTATTATAGAAGAAATGAGAAAAGAGTTTGGTGAAAAATACATAGAAAAGAAAATAAGAAAAATGGAAGAGAGATTAAATAAGAAACTCAAGGAATTAATAGAAGGAACAAGAAATAAAAATAAAGAAAAAGATAAAGAAATAAAATTTGCTGAAAAAGTATTAAATTTAACAGAAACAAAGTTTACAGAAAATGAACATAAATTATTAGGGAAAAGTTTAAAATATGCAACAAAAACAAACATAGATAAAGAAAATACAATAATAGAATGTGAAGAAATAATCGATAAAATAAAAAATGAAGAAACTAAAAAACAATTAAGAAGTGAAGTAAAAGAAATAGTAGAAAAAATATGTAAGAAAAACAAAAATGTAAGAAATAAAAACGAAACACAAATAAAAAGAAATATAAGAGAATTAAAAAAGAAAATCACGGAGATATATAGAGCTATAAATTATCTAGAAAATGAAGAACTCAAACAAAAAGAATTAAAGAAAATACAACAAATAGCAAAAAATAATAATTACAACCCTAAAATAATTAATAGAATAGTTAAGAAAATAGAGGAAAATAAAGAAATAGAAAACAACAAAAAAGAAAAAACAAATGAAGAAAAGAATATAAAGGAGCAATAACATACATAGGATATCAAACAAAAATGTTACAAAAATGTTTCGAAAAATATGAAATACAGATAGGAATAAAGAAAACGAAAAATGTATTCGAATATATAAAAAATGATAAAACAGAAGAAATTCCATTAACAGAAAAAAGCGGCGTCTACAAATTAAAATGTGGGGAATGTAATAAGATATATCTGGGCGAAACTGGAAGAAAATTTAAAATTAGAATGAATGAACACGCAAAAGGAGAAGGGGTTAGAGTAACGAACTCACTATATGCAAGACATTTCAACGAATCAGGCCATAAATTCATAAATCCCAATGAAAATATGGAAATAATCAAAATAGAAAACAATCCGCAAAAAAGAAAATTAATAGAACTAGAAATACTTAAAGTTAAAAAAGAAGATAAAAATAAATTAATGAATATAAAAGTGGATTTTACAAATGAAGAAATATTTTATTATATATTAAACAATAAACAAAAATAAATTAAAATAATAAGAATAACACACTAAAAAATGACGAAATGTAAAAGGTTACAAAAAATTATAAGTCAAGAATGAAGAAATTAACGGGAGATTCTTAAAACAATTTGACGGACGTTAGAAAAATGCCTAACAGAAAAAGGTAGACAAAGTTCCCGTGAAGAGCGGTAGCAGCTAGAACCAATAGGAGGGGCGATGACATAAGGGGAGGGGCCTAAAGTATAAAAGCCTACAACGTACAGTTGATAGACGTTGTTTAAGACCTGAAGATGTCAGTAATGACGAAAAGCTTAGTCGAACAATAACAAATTATAGCAGTTAGCAAATTCATAAAAGAAATAGTAAGGATGGCTGCTAATTTAAACAATACGAAGAATTCGTTTTTAATTTTTTTCTCTTGTCAATTGTATTACTATGTCTAATTATTAATTATTTTAATTGTTTTATTAGTTTTATATTTGTAATATGTAATATTAAGTTTGTAAAATTATCTGAACTGATTTCTTTTGTATAATCACAAGAACTCACATCCAAACAATCATACACAAACAACAATTAAATACTACACATTAAAATTTTTTCTTCATGTATGTTATTAATATAAAACTTGTATGAATTTATAATTTTACTGAAGACGATTGTTAATTTAGTTATAACCCTGAGATAAACAATTTTTTTCATGCATCCGAGAGCTAGATGGAGCAGGAACCTTAAAAAAAGGAAAAGTTGTTATTAATTGATAGAAGAAAAGAAAATTATTATAATAAGAGAATTAAGGAATAAAAACTGAATGATTCAGAGCAGCAAAACAAGTGTGTTCTCATTTATAAATAAATATTATTAAACATAAAACTCAGAACATTGCTGAGACTAATTGAGCATTTATACTCATTAACAATTAACAATCAATAAACCCAAAGCTAATATATTTGGAGCCAAACGTGAGGCCTAAGTAAGTAATTTTTATTAGTGATATTGCACGTAACATAATTGGCACCAACAACTTGCGGCTCTACAAAATATAGCTGCATTTGAAAATTAATTATAATTTTTTTGATATTACATAATTGGCGTCCAATGTGGGGCTTAAGTAAGTAATTTTTATTAGTGATATTACATAATTGGCACCAACAACTTGGGGCTCTACAAAATACAACTGACATTTGAAAATTAATTATATTTTATTAAAAATAACAAAATATATATATTGCAACAACACAAATTACTAAACTATTGGCGCATAGGATATGGTAGTATGTGTATCCTAAATTAAAAGTCTATATTGGAGGGTTTAAGATTATTTATTGCACAAGACATAAGTAATTGTTTATATGGTATATCTGATAAGTATAATAATGGTAGTGTTTGATATATAGTCTTTTAAAATGTTAAATACTGTTCATACACGTGATGTGATACGTTACATAAGTGAAGATTCCCACGATGATGTTGCTGAAGAGAAGGGGGGGCTTTGCTGCGTTGTTGAGTCGTCAGGCGTGGCTTATAGATGATAGACGGTTCACCCTGGAAACGTTTTCAGCTGGGCTGGTGTCCTGTAATTCCCACGATGACTCTGACGCTTCGCACACCACAACGGTTCTATGGATCTTACTATTCGTTAAATTAATATAGAGTTTATAACTAACAAGTATCTCAGGTAACAGTGAGTTTTATATATAACAACGGTATATTGAACTTATACCACTCCGGACTCTTCAAGTGTTCACGCGAATCACAGGGTCTACCGCGATCAGCAGACCACCCTATGCGGAAATCTTCCACTAACGCGGAAACTTCTTGATGATACAACTTACTATTGCGTAATTATTAAATTTTACTGACACTGCAGAAAATCTCACACAGTGATACAGTTCATACTCACTTATTACACACATAATGCTTTAGTAATAATGCCATGTGTAAGGAGATAATATTCAACTGTTCTGAGTCTTCACACGCGTTACTATCGCCGAATAGTCTTTACAGATTCTTGCAAGCGGAAAATTCTTGAACAAGAACTGCGCGACCCGATCGTGATAGATGGTAGAGAAGAACTGCCGTAATTTACACACAATGCTGTAATAATAATACTGTGTGTAGTTGTAAAACACGAATAACTCTGAGTCTTCACACGCGTTACTATCGACGAATAGTCTTTACAAATTCTTGCAAGCAGCAGAATCTTGAACAAGAATTGCACGTCCCGTTCGCGATAGCTGGCTGAGAAGAACTGCCTGTGTAACAACAGGCTTAAGAAAATTTCCAACTACCTTCCAGCATTTAATTGGTGGAAGGAAGTCACATGGTTACATACAACATGACATGGAACTTTTCATGCTGTAAAGTGCATTAACTTTGTAAGAGCATGCATAGCGGTAATCAGAATACCCTTATCTCATGCATAACTGCATACTTTAATAAGATCATATATGAATGTCAAATAATAGCCAGAAATATACAGGGATTGTAGCGAATACATATGTCTATGTTCAGTTCAATGTCATAACACAACGATAATTTATTCACGCACAGCCATGGAAACGTTTACCACTCGCGCACGCGCGCACATTTCCACAAACACAGTACATGAATAAACAATAAATAAATAATACACAGTTTTATTAAACTTAAATCCTTATCCTTACTAAAATACAACTGAAATCATAACCAAATCTAACAAACTACCAATTTAAACATGAATGTTCATAGTCTGTGTATTATATGAGCTTGCCCCGCTTATCAGGATCCTGTGATTCATTGCAATATATTTATTTATTTATTAGAATTATACATTTATTTAACCATCAACTACAAGTCTACTTTGTGGCCTCAAGCACTAATGCCCACACCTAGACCAATGAACAACTGTCAAGTGAATGTTACTCATTCAAAGGTTCTGAGATTTGGCAAATGAAAACATTCTGCTGGATATTTAGTTCAATTTTTTTCACTACACATACAGAGACGCTTGCGTCATTACTATCTTGCATCTTCATAGCAATCAGTGAGTTATATGGCAAAATTGAGCAACCACCTAGACTTTCAATATGAAACCATATGACACAGGAGCGAGGAGTTAAGATATTTTCCCAATAACCGTACCTACACTCACTTTCGATATTTCAATTATTGGCATTGATATGTAGTGAATATCACACATAATTTTTGTTACATAACAGAAATCATAAAAATTAATTTTTATATGTTAGAAAATAGCTTTTTGACGATTGCAATTGTTTTTCTTCTCATATATTTACAAAAAATATTTCTAGTAATAATTTAGCTGTGATGTGCTCCTGTGATACCCAAAGTTAACGTTGTTCAGTTAACATGTAAACTAAAAGTACACATGGAAACCAATAAACAATACTCGTTTTTGTGAAAACCACATAAAAACCAGGCCCAAAGGCTGCCTATTCTGTCTTCCTTATTGTGGAACAACTCATTTTCCACTAATATTCTGTTTTTGTGCAGATTTTTGGAAAAACAACAAACTTGAAATAAGGTGAGGTGCTATACGTCTCCCTTTTTTGTTTTTTGCACAAAATTCACTTCCAGTTAGGGTTTCGATATTTCACTGAATAAAACAATGTTGGCAGCCTAATGGATAACAAATCTCGTTTTCATTTGTTAATACTTTTTTGTTCTTTTCTTTTTTTAAATTACTATTCAGAAATAATTAAATTGTGTACTTTACATTTTTCGTTGTTGTTTTGCTGAATAACATTGTTCTTTATTTTAAATGTAACTCTGTTATAAGCACTGTATTAGAAACTACACGTTAAACATTATATTTCTTGGTAATTATGACATTTCTAGCCAATGCTGGTATTGAAGTGAATATTTTTTTTCTATTCTTCTATGTTATATAGACACACGAAAAATAATTTTAAATGGCGGTCGAAGCTACTTACGAAGAAAAAAATAATAATTACTCCCATAAGCACGCATGGAAAGGTGAATGAGCGCCATATTAACTGTGGCAAATGACATTTAACTTATCTTGCTTACACAGTCGTTTATATCCGATCACGGCTTCACTGATATCAATGTGTACTATTTTTCGAATTGTTTCACTATAGTTATTGTTTCAATCCATGCCTTCTTCAGAGCCGCAGCCGAGTTGTATCCCCCGACACATTAAGGTAAGAGTTTCATTATTATATGCATGCATTTCATGTGCGCGTGCGTGTGTGTGTGTATGATATATATTTTTTTCTATTGTCCTATGCCATATAAACACGGGAAAAATAATTTTAAATGGCAGTCGAACCTATTTACGAAGAAACAAAATACAATAATTACTCCCCTAAGCACACATGAAAGGTGAATGAGCGCCATATTAACTGTTGCACATGACATTTAACCTCTCTCTCTCAAGCACAGGTATGCCTTCATTTGCTAGTGCGCAGAGATTAGATGTTAGACAACTTATATAAGTAACGTATGAATACACTGTAGATATATATACTACTTGGAGTTGTAGTTAGTAATGACTTGAGAATTGTGTAATAAGGTCTGAGGGACGAAGCCCCGAAGACAGGCGGTCTAGGCATTGTCTAGTTACGCGCGCGTGAATAGACTCTGTGAGGCCCGGCGACGGGCCGAGCGGCACCGGAGGTGCCGTTGGACATTAAATCATTGATTTCTGTTTCAAAAAGAGGGATGTATAATTTTGTTGCGGCATGTATGTATAAGCGTGTATTTCATAACTGTACATAAACGCATGTAATTTGGCGCGTAAACGTGATGAACTGCAGTGATAGGTAATCTGCGCATGACGTCATAACTCGTCATTCGCTGTGCATTAGTGCGCCGTCGCCCGACTGTGGTGATCCCACTAACTAGAGGTGGGCTAAACTGTTATTTTTAAATAATAGGTATCAAAATACTGTTCCAAAAAAATAACTGGTACAAATACCTGTTATTATATACTAATTATACATAACCTATATTATCCTTTGTAAGTAACTCGTTTTGAGTTGCCTGCAGGTCTCGGATGTAATATCTTCAAATAAATACACTGCAAGTAGGTTTATTTTCACCTAGATAAACCTATTAATATATATTAATAAACCTACTTGCTGTGTATTTATTTGAAGATATTATATAACCTATACTATCTATATAATTAGTTATAAGAAATAAATTGAAACTAAAAGTATTAAAAGTGTTACTTTACACTGTGACTTTATTAAACTATTACTGTTTAAAAGAAAATAAGAAACAAGAGCATTTATAGGCCTATCTACCTTTGGGAATATCAATTTAAGTTTTCACTAGGAGTAAACAAACTAACATTGGTTAGATAAATCAGTTGCGAAACTCAGGGCAATTAAATAATTTACAGTAGGCCTACACGTAATACCACAACAAATAATGTGAAAAAACATCAGAAACATATAATAAAAACATAACAGTAAGCCACAAGAGTGAAAGAGAATAAACAAAATTTTACAAATCAAAAAAACTGTAATAAAATAAATATAAATAAAAACATAAATATAAATAAATAAAAACTTATAAATAATAAGCAACAACAAAAGTAAATTAAATGCATTACATACCTGGATAATCTTCAGATTCATTCACTAATGTACACAGAATATACAAGTCATGAAATGTCACACCTATTTACATTACAATCTGCTTCACTACATTACAAATAAATAAAATTACATTATAAATAAAATTAAACAATTGAATTGTTTTTAAAATACTGGGATTTCAGTTATTTAAACACTATTTTAAATTCGCATTCAAAAATATTAGCTGTTGCACTTTCCTTGATGTTAATAGTGTTTTCGTTCAGATATTTAAGGCACAGGACTACATAAAGTGCATAAATGTCCATTACAACAATCTCATCATTTACGCGAGATGTGTAGTGAAGTTAAAATCCCATTAATAAAAAGTATAATATAGCCTTTCAACATCAGCCACTCTATAGGTTATAACACAATATAATTAAATACAACTATTTCACTAAGGACTCGGAACACAAAGTTTATAAAATAAGTTAATTACCTGCTGTCGCGTTTCTTTGAATCCTAATTACGGGATTACTCGAGTTTCGACACCAATGGTGTCATCATCAGATCCAATATGATTAAGGTTAAAACATCATTTATCAAATATATTCATATTCAATTAGGATTCAAAGAAACGCGACAGCAGGTAATTAACTTATTTTATAGTCTTAACTGTTTCTGGAGGCAAATAAATTGTTTAAAAAACACAAAAGTTTTTTATGAGTAAAAACATAAAGTTTTACCTTACAACCTGAACCGGTTTTAGTTACAAGTTGGTGACTAGTATAATATATAATTTATTAGCAAATAATCTGTATTAAATATCTGCATATCACACTAGAATAAATGTAACATCAGGATGAATTTTTTACAAACAGCTTCGTCTCTTTGCGCAGAATGAAGTATTCAGGACGAAAAAGTGGCTTCGTACTAGTTCCTACTCGAAATACGCTTGATACTACTTGTTCCTAAAATACTACTGTTCCTCTGATACGCTTAGTATTTGTAAATTTGTAATACGCGTTTACTTGTTGTTCCTTGTGTATCGGTGATGCCCCTAGTATTTGAAATACCCGTGTACTGGTTGTTCCTTGCGTACCAGCGATATTTTTGTATGCCTAGTATTTGGCCTTGGCGTATTCGTTTACTTGGTACTTGCGTACTTTGTGTGTGTGTGTGTACTCCGGGCCACCTTTTGAGCAGACTAAAGCGGAAATGAGGGAGTAGGCCAGGGGAAGGTGCGGGTGAAAGGGGCAGCGCCTACGGTGCTGTCAGATATTAGGAGAGGGGCGGGGGGCGCACGCCTGTCAGCACGAGTTATGGCAATGCTGTCGCTAAGGCGGAGCTGCCGCACTTACTTACTCTATGAATATCTTGACCACGTGGATTACAGCTGTGCTGTATTGTAGTGCTAGAGCACAACTTGGAATCGCGCGCCGGTTCATTTGGCAACCAAGGCGAGTGTGATTAGCGACGACATCACTTCCGCTTTAGTCTGTTCAAAAGGTGGCCCAGAGTATAGTAGCGTAGGGGGCGTGTCTCGACTCGGAACAGCATCGCCGCGAATAACAGGTATTTCAACTTTTCAGTCACTGTTACATACGTCCACAAAAATATTGTTCCAAAATACCTGTTATAGGTATATCGGCCCACCCGCACTAACTACTCAGTTAATATGGCGCTCATTCGCCTTTCCATGCGTGCTTATGGGAGTAATTATTTTTTTTTGTTTTCTTCGTGAATAGCTTCGACCGCCATTTAAAATTATTTTTCACGTGTTTATATAACATAGAAGAACAGATAAAAAATATTTCACTTCAATACCAGCATTGGCTAGAAATGTCATAATTACCTATTTCTCCAACCACGGTTTTTATTCTTTAAGCAGCAAAACTAAAAACTAAAACCCATGACCAAAAAAGTTATACATAAAACAAGGGAGGGGGCCACATTCATGTGAGAGTTAGGACATACTCTATGGTTAGGTTACGTTACTGCAAATAGCGTAACTCATAATAACCACTTCGTAATAATTTGGTCTTTCTGGCATTTGTTATCATATAATGTTCATTAACATACTTAAAGCGGACACGCATTTCAAGTAAAGCTAAACTAAACTGTTTATTACTTCCATATTCCTTAAGGAAATGGAAGTATGGTGATGGCAAAAAAAAATCGTGTTTGAGATTATTGCAGATTCTGATTGTACTACACTCAAAACATGAAAAAAGTCGGTTTTCGAAAAGTGTGTGTGTGTGTGTGTGTGTGTAGATTTTTTTCTATGGCAAACGATAGCAGCCGCAAATTCAAACAGAATCAAATAATTTTTTGCATACAACCCTGATTTGTAGAGTACTCACGACCTATTGTTTTTGGTGAAGATCGGTTGAAGGAAAGGGGTAGTTTACCTGCAACGGTTTTTTTTTATCAAGGGAAATTTTTTTTTTGCAAACGATAACAGCCGCAAATTCAAACAGAATCAAATAATGTTTCGCATACAGCCCGAAATTGTAGAGTTCTCAAGACCTATTGTTTTTGGTGAAGATCGGTTAAGGTAAAGGGGTAGTTTACCTGCAACATTTTATGTTTTAACAAGGGTAATTTTTTCTATGACGAACGATAACTGCCGCATATTCAAACAGAATCAAATAATTTTTTGCATACGTCACTGAATTGTAGAGAACTCAAGGCATTTTGATTTTGGTGAAGATCGGTTAAGGGGAAGGGGTAGTTTACCTGCAATGTTTTATGTTTTAACAAGGGTATTTTCTATGGCAAACGATAACAGCCGCAAATTCAAACAGAATCAAATAATTTTTTGCATACACCCCTAAATTGTAGAGTTCTCAAGACCTATTGTTTTTGGTGAAGATCGGTTAAGGGAAAGGGGTAGTTTACTCGCAACATTTTATGTTTTAACAAGGGTAATTTTTTCTATGACGAACGATAACTGCCGCATATTCAAACAGAATCAAATAATTTTTTGCATACATCACTGAATTGTAGAGAACTCAAGGCATTTTGATTTTGGTGAAGATCGGTTAAGGGGAAGGGGTAGTTTACCTGCAATCTTTTACATTTTAACAACAGTAAAGTACTTGAAAATTCATTTAAACTTTTTCAAACAATGGTAATTGTTAAAAATAAAATAATTTTGTTGCCAGGCAATAAAATTATAATTTTTTCATTTTAATGTAAATCATGTATGAAAGAAAATATATCGTTCGTGGCAGGCAAGCATATCTCAGTTATGTAATGTTTACGTTTCCATTTTATTATTATGACTACCGCAATAAAAAGGCAGGGAAGACACACACACACACACACACACACACACACACACAATTCGCGTTATTTCTGGCCTCATTCATGTTTATTTTCTTACATTTGCACGCTTTTTAAATGGAAAGTGCCGAAACCCATACCAACATAACGTGTGCAAGCCGAAATAGTGTCCAGCGTGGATAGCGATTTGCTTCCTGTGGATCGCTGGGCAGTGTAACTGCACGTGTTTACAGAGGAACGATTCATAGACAGACTTTTTGTCTTTAGGGAATGAACCCTCTGCAAGATGCTGAGGGTCCATGAGTGACTTCGGAGCGCTCCTTCTTTTCCGCGAGTTTGTTCTGTGAAACGTACACTGTAGATTCGCAGCTTTACTCTAAGCAACGCTCAATAGGAAATGTTGAAAATTTTTGTCCACGGTGTACCCTCATACACACTAAACCTGCTCTGATGTTTTAATTACGGACATCATAATATTAAAACTTTGGAAACTTGAGCACTACTTAATGGAGATCAATCATTAACTTATACAAGCCATTAATTTTATGCATATTTTTTATATATATGTGTACAACGTTATCGGCAACAAAGAAGTAGTTTTTGTTAAAATTCCTTCCCAGGATATTTGGCCGTAGTCCAAAGTTTTCTATAAAACCAGACGTTTCAGCAATGCCATCGACTTCCATCATCAGTGAAAATCGAGTGCGATAACGTGAGGTGGTATACGTTAGTGACCACAGTACTGTGGTTAAGGCTGAAGCAGTAAGTAGAAAGAAGTAGTTTCTATGGTAATATTTCATTTTTTTAAATATAAATCTTAGAATATGGAAGTCATGTATGGTTCTCCATACCGATATTTTTATTAATAGTTCAGTATTTTATATAGTGATAGTTCGGTATCGCTATAAGAACCTTGGCAACTACGAGCTTTTAAAACTCTTTTAGCATCTTTTTCTACAACATGCTATTTGCTAGGATTCTGTGATATAATTATTTTAAGGCCATAAAAAGCTTTAAATAATTTAAATCACCATAATTTTCACTTTCAACATGGTATTTCAGCATATTCCCATTAGTACCCCATGAAGGTACTTTCATAAGTGCACCACTTAAAAAAAAACCCTTTAAAAAGCATAGTCAAAATTTGTAATGTTGAACAGTAATGTTGGATCACCTGTACGCTTGAAATAATTTTTACCACAACTGTGTTAAGCAGAATGTTAAATAAAAGACCATTAAAAGAGCCTACAAGTGTTGGTAATTGTTTATTATTACACTGGGTAATTGTGAACTTTCTTAACTTTTCTGTGGTAGAAGTTATTTCAAGCGGTACAGTCTCACATAACCTAACATTAACGTACTTACGCCAAAAACTACAACTAATAAAACTGGCATACAAAGAATAACATCCCACAAGTCCTTAAGGAAACCTGAATCTATCCTATTTGTCACTAGTGATAACCATATTCCAAGCAAAACTGTGAAACCAAACAACCATTCCATTAATTTCGTCATACTTATATCAATTTTATTAGACCTACGCGGGGCGTGTGCCGATATATCTGTAACTGGTATTTTGGAACGATATTTTTGTTGAACGGATGTAACAGTGACTGAAAAGTTGAAATACCTGTTATTCGCGGCGGTGATTTGTTCCGAGTCGAGACTTGCCCCCCTCGCTTTTCATAGTCAAGGCACGCCCCCTACGTTACTATATATACACACACACACAAAGTACGCAAGTAACAAGTAAACCAATACGCCAAGGCCAAATACTAGGCGTACAAAAATATCGCTGGTACAAACAACCAGTATACGCGAGTATTTCAAATACTAGGGGTATCACCGATACACAAAATACTAAGCGTATCAGAGGAACAGTAGTAGGCCTATTCTTGGATTTCGTTGTCCATGACGTGTCCGTTACTTAACTAAATATCACTATAATATTGACGACTCGGAACACAATGTTTTTTATAAGTAAAAACGTAAAGTTTTACCTTACAGCCTAAACCGGCTTTCACCTATAGAAGGCTTCATCAGAGGCTGTCGTTAGTAGCGCTGCTCGTCTTGTTGTTGGCGACGAGAAAGTGTTTCGAAAGATTGAAGCTGTGTGTGTGTGGTGAGATGTGTTCGAATAATGCGTGCGATTTGAATTGTGTCTGTTCGTTTAGGATGTCGTTTTTATTTGTTTTTGTGTGTTTGTATATTTCTAATTGTTCTAGAGTGTCTAGTTTTCGGCCTTTTGTGTGTACGTGTAGTATGTTCATGTTATTGTCGATGTTTTTATATGTGTGGTTTGCTTCAATGAGGTGGTTTGCGAAGGTAGATTCTGTAGTGGTGTGGAGTGCTTTTGTGTGTTCAATGTATCTCTGTTTGAAGCTACGTCCTGTCTGGCCTATGTAGAATTTACTGCAATTTGAACAATTTAGTTTATATACACCGGGTAGATCGAATTTGTTTTGTGCTTTGGGCATGCGTTTTGATAGTGTGTGTTCTGTTTTGTTAGTAGTTTTGTAAGCGATTCTGTATCCTGCTTTTTTGAATTTGACATACATCAACAAACAAACAGAAAAAATTGCCCACAAATTCAAAAAAGCAGGATACAGAATCGCTTACAAAACTACTAACAAAACAGAACACACACTATCAAAACGCATGCCCAAAGCACAAAACAAATTCGATCTACCCGGTGTATATAAACTAAATTGTTCAAATTGCAGTAAATTCTACATAGGCCAGACAGGACGTAGCTTCAAACAGAGATACATTGAACACACAAAAGCACTCCACACCACTACAGAATCTACCTTCGCAAACCACCTCATTGAAGCAAACCACACATATAAAAACATCGACAATAACATGAACATACTACACGTACACACAAAAGGCCGAAAACTAGACACTCTAGAACAATTAGAAATATACAAACACACAAAAACAAATAAAAACGACATCCTAAACGAACAGACACAATTCAAATCGCACGCATTATTCGAACACATCTCACCACACACACACAGCTTCAATCTTTCGAAACACTTTCTCGTCGCCAACAACAAGACGAGCAGCGCTACTAACGACAGCCTCTGATGAAGCCTTCTATAGGTGAAAGCCGGTTTAGGCTGTAAGGTAAAACTTTACGTTTTTACTTATAAAAAACATTGTGTTCCGAGTCGTCAATATTATAGTGATATTTAGAACAGTAGTATTTTAGGAACAGGTAGTATCAAACGTATTTCGAGTAGGAACTAGTACGAAGCCACTTTTTCGTCCTGAATACTTCATTCTGCGCAAAGAGACGAAGCTGTTTTTAATAAAGGAAAAATTCATCCTGATGTTACATTTATTCTCGTGTGATATGCAGATATATAATACAGATTATATGCTAATAAATTATATATTATACTAGTCACCAACTTGTAACTAAAACCGGTTCAGGTTGTAAGGTAAAACTTTATCACATTATTTGTTGTGGTATTACCCGTGTACTCTAAATTATTTCATTGCCCCGAGTTTCGCAACTGATTTGTCTAAAGTCTAACCGATGTTAGTTTTACCAATACCCCGTTTTACTCCTAGTGAAAACTTAAATTGGTATTCCCAAAGGGAGATAGGCCTATAAGTTCTCTTGTTTCTTATTTTCTTTTAAACAGTAATAGTTTAATAAAGACACAGTGTAAAGTAACACTGTTAATACTTTTAGTTTCAATTTATTTCTTCTAACAAATTATATAGTATAGGCGGGTTATATAATATCTTCAAATAAATACACTGCAAGTAGGTTTATTAATATATTAATAGGTTTATCTAGGTGAAAATAAACCTACTTGCAGTTTATTAATTTTAAGATATACGTAGGAGACCTGCAGGAAACTCAAAACGAGTTACTTACAAAGGATAATATAGGTTATGTATATGTAGTACATAATAACAGGTATTTGTATCTGTTATTTTTTGGAATGGATTTTCATACCTATTATTTTAAAATAACGTTTAGCCCACCACTATCAGACAGTTGTAAACAATCAGTGTTGCACACGCTTATCAATAAAATTACTCATAAATCACGGAAATTCCCAAACCACAAAAAAAATTCGTATAGGCTTACTCAATGACACGTCACGTTATTAATTTAATAACACGTTTAGAAAAGAAACGTAATCCACCCATAATTTTCGACGAGTAACGAGCTGAATTTTTATCGCCTAACATGTACAATTATACAACTCGAATGAACTGAGTACTCACAAGTATAGTTCAACAGCATCTCTTATCTACTTCATGATATTAATAACACTGATATCATCAGAAAACAAGCAATGGCTTTTAATGATTGAAAAATTATGGATATTACGTACGTACGGTACTTTTAGAAATGGAGAAGAGAAGTTATAAAAAAAATTCAGGGAGTATTCTTGATACTCCCGTCGGATCTTTATTTCGTGAATGCGAAATTACATACGTTACTCTCGTTATTGGGAGATTCTTTTGTTTTGTTTGTCAGAGTGCGTACAACGTTTGGAGCAACCTAGCACTTCGTCATCGTGTCGAATGGATTTGGAAAGTGACCAATGATGCCATAACTGCCCTCGTGTCGAAGTCGGCGAATTTGCATGAAAGGCAGCGTAGGTGATATCAACCGTTCCTCTACCGGACTCAACACTGGCAAAGTTTTAGGCCGATCAGGATATTTGAAACCGTTAGACACACTCATGGATGGGATTTTATTAGTATCCAAGCATCGACGGCAATTGACACATGCTGCCATAGCCTCCACTACTTGGTCGGGGAACTCGCTGCGCAAAATGTTACAGTGTTTAACTTTAACGAGCTTAAGATCCTTCTCGAACCAAAGTCGATTACAAACATCACAACCAAGTCCAAATTCATTGTCAAAGAACATTTTCACAAAGTGGCGATCGCATGCAGCATACTTATTTGTCAAATCGAGCGAAAGGTCTGAACGCGCCATTGACGGACCGATGTTACCGTCCGTACGAGTCTCAGTATTGTCATCCTGCATATCAATGGAATCGTCGTTGCTTTCTACGTCTATTGGGCCACTTTCCAAATCCATTCGACACGATGACGAAGTGCTAGGTTGCTCCAAACGTTGTACGCACTCGCTACTTGTACTGGGCGCTCCACTTCCACCATCCAAATTCGAATTCTGGCGTCTTCTTTCCAATTCCTTTTGTTGCAATCGACGTAGCCGACAACGTTCTATGTTTGTAAGTCGTGGTGCACGCATTTTGTTCGGAGTTCCAGATTTTACAGCCTTCTTTCTCTTCTGAGGACGTGGCATTTTCACAATATCTCAATATTTTCTGCTTTCCAATGTTAATTTTATATTTCTTGTGTTATTAACGCCTAACTCACGTTCTCAGCTCTCCGTAGACACCTCGATCACTAAAATCGACCAACTCGTTCCGGAGATATAACTGAACTGAGCGCGCGCCGTGCCCACACAGCGCGACCTCCACGCGCAGCGCTGTGACGTCACCGCGCAACCCCCCCCTTCGCTCACGACTAGGGATGGGTCGTTCCACCTTTTGAAAGGAACGCGTTCCATCGTTCCGTTCCGACTGAAAAACCGTTCCATTTCTCGTTCCGTTCCATTCTCGTTCTTCTGATTCACTTTCAATGTTGCCGTTCACACCTCCTCCCCCTCTTCTTTTGTTTTTTAATGTTATCACAAGACACCACTCCTTTTATTTTTAGATAAATTACCTAATAGGTACATTAAACTATAGCATACAGCAGGTAATAAATAAAAAAATAGATTAATTATTGTTGCATTCATTTTTTATTCTCTGGAATACAAAAATGGAATTCTAAGTGTTACTTTTTCCTCAAACAAACTAAAATATGAAATTGAACAAACATGTTATTAAATTTTAAACATTGAGCTTCAGTCAAGGAAGATGAAAATAAATGTTTTTCTTTACTTATTTTTTTTTTACGGAACCTCAATAATTTTTAAATTTTATTACAAATAAACTGTCAATGTACTACACCTGGTCACCAGTGGTGGAACGAACGTGAAACCGGAACCCAATGATTGAAGTGAAATCTCGTTTGTTTTCGTTCCAGTAGGTGGAACGAGAAACTCAAGACTCTCGTTCCGTTCCGAACCGTTCCAAACAAAAAACCATTCCGAAAACCGTTCCACCTGGAACGTTCCATCCCTACTCGCGACAAACCATTTCCGGTAGTCGACGAAACGGGCTATCCAGTCATAGTTTTAGATATTCTGTAATCCTTATAGTTTTTGCACACGAGGCCCTCGAAAGTACACAAATATTGGTAGCGGCAAAACCTTACATGACACTGAGAACGAACCATAAGATGTTCATTCGCATTCACATCAAAAGTATAATTTTTATACAGGCGTAAGCAATTGTGTTGAGTAGGCAGGGAAGGGGCTACGTAAAGCCTCGTTCACACAGTGATACTAAAGCGTTACGGGCTAAACTGTTATTTTAAAATACTAGGTATGAAAATACCTTTCCAAAAAATAACAGGTACAAATACCTGTTATAATATACTATATATACATAACCTATATTATCCTTTGTAAGTAACTCGTTTTGAGTTTCCTGCAGGTCTCCTATGTAATATCTTCAAATAAATACACCAAGTAGGTTTATTTTCACCTAGATAAACCTATTAATATATTAATAAACCTAGTTGCAGTGTATTTTTTGAAGATATTATATAACCTATCGAGCTGCCAAGGGTCCCCAGAGTAACTGAGTGAGATCACTGGTCAGGAAGAGTGAGATTCAAGGAAAATGAGTGAGACAACAAATTTATTTTATATATCCACTTATTTCATAATTAATCATTATCAAACCACTTTATATTATAATGCAAATTATTTTTATGTAATATTCATCAGTTTTGTGGAAAACAACAGAACACAAGTTAATATATACCAAATGTTGCACTTAATTGCAAACAATACAAATCTCACTCTTTATTGCTATGTGTTTTATTATACTGATATGTTGCTTTCTTAGCATTAGCCACCACTTCTTTTGGTGGTTCGAATGTGTGGCATGGCTCAGGGATGGCCATTTTCATGGTCAAGACAGATGATAATGTGCCATCCACATTCATTGAAGGTCTAAAAGCTGTTTTATTTTCCGTATCAAAGAAAAAACACGTTCTTCGCCAGCATTAGAATGTGGAATTATCAAAACCAATTTTGCAACCTCAGATAGCCTCTTATACCTTAATTCTCCATTTGCTAGTTTCATCTGAGATAAATATGCCCAAATTACATCCATTCGGTAAATGTACCGACTTACTTGCTCCTCATCTTGGACTTTAGCACTTTCCCATACATCTTCAGGGATGCTGTCTTGTTTTAAAATTTTGTAATCCACAAATTCATCGTATAGTTGTTCTGTCTCAGTCACTGGGTGGATATGTGAAAGAATGTTACGGTACCTCAAGAGAAAAAATTCTACGTCACTAAACTGAACTGAACTTTTCTCAAAAAAGTCAACAAATCTGGCATGTTTCAGCAAGTTGTCGTTCAATGGTAACTTCTTGGTTGCCTCAGAAATTACTTCCTGGTAAAACTGCCTAACTGCAGTTAAAAATTCAGCATAGTCTTTAGGGCTAATGCTACCTTCATGAAACAGAGTAGTCAGTTTTTGTCGAGTTGCAATCCCAATAAATATTTCCTCACCATCCAGTTGATCTTCTCTTATATCAACTTTGAGATCTTTGAATCCAAAACCTTCAACCTCTTTAACTTTCTCAGGGGGGAGAATTTTACCTAGAACTTTTTTCACAAATTCATGCAAACATTGATAAGCAGCAAAGATACATGGATCCTCCCTCTGAAGATACTTGTTAATAATAGTGAACATTGGCAGAACTGCATTGTAAAAGAGCAAATACACTTCCAGAATTGGATTATTGAACAACGTTTTAAGTCTTTTAAAACGTGGCTCACTCTCAGAATTGGACAAAAAGTAACTCTTCAGTCCATCAAATAAGGAAAGGATTCTCTCCACTGCTCTCTCAAGACTCAACCATCTAGTGTTTACATGTTTTACTACTTTGTGATATTCAACATCACAAAATAAGCAAAATGTTTTAAGATTTGATTTGCGCTTAGTGCTCTTATCAAAATAATAGTAGAGATCAACACACATATCTTCTACATCAAACCCACTTCTCTCAAGAAATTTGTCCGCAGCTCTCCTTGCAATATTATGTATTAGGTGACAGGGGCACCCCATGAAGTAAGTATCCTTATTCTGAAGAAGGACTCGTGACATGATGGAGTTCCTAACACCTATATTTACATTCGTGTTGTCAACACCAAAAGCAACACAATTAATCCAGGGAATGCTGTTTTTCACTAGTACCTCTGAAATCTTGTCATAAATTGTGGCTGCTGTTGCTGCTCCAGTACCTGTGGTGGTGCACATGTCCAAAAAATGACTCATAACTTTCCGTGATCTTATATCAAAGATGCGTACAGTCAGTGGGTTTAATTTCTCAAGACCAGTGTCATTTGAACCATCTACAAGAACTGAATATGGATGAATCTGCATGTGTTGCACCAACTGAGAATGAAAGTATGGTGCAATAGCCCCATTCATAATGCATGTAGTTTTCCATCTGCAAGAAGGAATGATAAACGAATTAGGGTAAATCAGTGACAAGGTTCATGCTCTTCTATTGCTCACGTGTTTCCATAAATTTATTTTTATAACCACATTCTCTTACATACCTTCCTGAAGCATAATTCTGAGCTATTGAAGAATCTGGGAAAATGTCCTTGAAGAGTGGACTCAAATGAATAGCAGTGGTAATTGGGATGTTGTGGCATGCAAGAAGGGTTGCTATTTTCACTTCTGCTCTACCAACCTGAAAATAAGGTATAACTATTATAAAATGTGGTTGGCCTAAAATTAAATTTTTTAACGGTGCCTCTTTACCTATCGACCACACGTTTTAAAATTACCATATCACGAAACAACCTAACCTATCGTTAAATAACCTCATGAACATCAATCGATATATCGCAGTCGATCACTAATTTAACAGCTGAACATCGCCTAGCATCATCCACTTCAGAGGTTAAAGTGCAAAATGTAGTCGATCGGTAAAGAAATTAAGTTTTTGGTGCCTTTGATAGGTAAAGAAATACGTTTTTAACTAATGCCAGTAAATAATAATTTATAACTAAAATACATAAACATTAGGCTACTTACTTTTTCCATTGTTCGATCGTCCTTAGGTCTGCTGAATACGTCAGATATTTTAGGCTGATTTCTGCTAGATTTCATAAACTTCTTATGAGCATCGGAGTCAACGTGTCTTTTGATATCCGCCTCACCTTGATGTCCACAGGACAAAGTTTGTGCACACACATCACACCGATAGGCAGATCCAGATGGATCATCAGCAACTGCAGATACAGAATACTTTACTTGCCAGGGAACGTTGAAGCGGGTTTTATATTTAGCAGCTCCCGCAAAAGATCTGGGATTTGTATTTCTTTTTGGAGAAGTTCCTCCCGGAGAAGGATCATCCTCCTTTTCTGAATCTGAAGACAACACAGACTGCACACGCTTCGATCTTCCATGAAACAACTTATGAGTGACGCGTCAAATCGGCCGTATGCGTTTCCTTCGAAGCCGGTAGAGGCGCTCCCGCCATCTGTTAGTGACAATCGCAATCTTTTATGCGACTATGGACTTATCTTTCACATCAGTATTTAAATGACCAGTATTCAGAGACTGTGAAACACAATAAACAGGAGTTAAAATAAAGTTAATTTCAAAATAAAATTTTAATGTCTTTCATTGATAAAATGCGTGAGATTTCAGTTCGCGTGCGTGTGAGCGTGAGATCGGCCTTGAATGCGTGTGTCTCACGCTCAATGCGTGAGACTTGGCAGGTCTGCTTATACTATATAATTTGTTATAAGAAATAAATTGAAACTAAAAGTATTAACAGTGTTACTTTACACTGTGACTTTATTAAACTATTACTGTTTAAAAGAAAACAAGAAACAAGAGAATTTATAGGCCTATCTCCCTTTGGGAATAACAATTTAAGTTTTTACTAGGAGTGAACAAACTAACATTGGTTAGACAAATCAGTTGCGAAACTCAAGGCAATGAAATAATTTAGAGTACACGTAATACCACAACAAATAATGTGAAAAAAACATCAGAAACATATAATAAAAACATAACAGTAAGCCACAAGAGTGAATAAACAAAATTTTACAAATAAAAATAATAAAAACAACTGTAATAAAATAAATATAAATAAATAAATAAAAACTTATAAATAATAAGCAACAACAAAAGTAAATTAAATACATTACATACCTGGAAATCTTCAGATCCATTCACCAATGTACACAGAATATACAAGTCATGAACTAATCTTTGTCACACCTATTCACATTACAATTTGCTTCACTCAAATAACACATTATAGGTAAAATTAAACTACTGAATGGTTTTTAAAATACTAGAATTTCAGTTATTCAGACACTATTTTAAATTTGTATTTAAAAATATCAGCTGTTGCACTTTCCTCAAAGTTAATCGTGTTCTTCGTTCAGATAAAATTATTCCTGCCCTGGAAAATATCCTTTCAAAGGGAACGGATGTTGCAACCATGTTACATCTAGTTCTGACCAAATGTGCAAGATTAGGGTATACACGTTGGTGATCTTTCCACCACAGTAAGGGATTTTCGCTTCTCTCTATTGGTGTGTCTTGAAGATATTTATCTACTTCTTGTATAGCCATTGATAAAGGTGTCCCTATTTGTTTAACTTTGCTTATCTGGTTTTTATAATGGTCCCAAATTGAAACTGTTTCCTCCTCTGTTATGTGAGGTTGTAGATTTACTTTGGCTTCAATGCTTGTATTGGTTCTTGAATTTTTTGTAATTTGTGAAAATACTAGTTCAGCTGCATATTTTTTGTATTTTCTAGAGAAGTATTGTCTTCAAAAAAGTAGTGTTTGTACCTGGGGTCAAGCATCATGCAAAGTGAAATTGTTTTGCTTTTTTCCAAATTAGCAAACCTTACAGAAATTCCTTCTAGAAGTTTAAGTGCAATTTCTCTGACAAGTGGTTTAGTTACTTTCACACTTACCTTTTGTATTGATAATTTTAATCCTTGGGTTATAGGTATTATCTGGCTGGTGGTGATATATTTCTCTCCACTCATTTCTTTTGTTACCTCCCACAAGGTCGCAGAATAGCACACAGTTCTTTACAAATTCCCCATTCTTCAGCTGTTAATGTTTCCTTGTCTGTTGTTAGTAATGCCAGAGAGTGTTTTACAGCATCTTCCAGTTCAACAAATCGTTTAAGCATATAGTAAACAGAATTCCAGCATGTTACAACATCTTGCAGAAGTTTTTTAGGTTTCTGAACACCTATCTGTTCTTGATATTTTGTGATTTTTAAATGTGCAATATTACTTCTCTTAAAAAATGTTACAATTGTTTTTACTTTTTTGATTATGTCATTTACAATTAACATAATTGAACAATTAAATTTAACGTGTGAGCATAACATCCAAAATGCTTCCACTTAAGTATGCTTTGTATAGCACTAGTAATATTTATGGCATTATCAGTAATAACAATTGAAATTTTTCCAGACAAGTCCCATTCATTTATAATACGCAAAATTTCATCTGCTAAATTTTGAGATGTTTTATTTATTTTGATAACTGAACAGTCTAATAGTATATGTTTCATTTCAAAATCCTGATTAATGTAATGTGCAGTAATTGCATTAAAAGTTTCATTTGTTGAAGAAGACCATGTGTCAGTTGTTAAGCAAACATTTGGTGCATCTTTTTTAATAGATTCTTTCATTTCATTTACCTTTGTTTCATAATAAGCTGGTAACAGTGTGTTAGCAAAATACTTTCTAGAAGGAATTTGATAACTAGGGGCACAAGTATTCATCAAATTTCGGAAACCTCTGTCTTCAGCAACTGTAAATGGATGAAGATCCCAAATAAAAAGTTTCATTATGGCCTCATCAATTTTGTTTTTATCAGATACTGCTAATTTTTTGGGTATGTAAGTTGACATTGACATTTGTTTTTTACTTGTTGGAACAGGCGACTGAAATGAAGATGGTTGATTTTGGAAGGTGTCAGTAGCTCTTGAAGTGGTTGGTCTCTCTGGACTAAAAAAATGGGAGGAAGATTCTACTACTAAGTTTTCTTGCAAATCTGGTCCTATTTGCAATATATCACCTGAAGAAGTTTCTGTTCTTGGCAAAGATTGCACAGCAGTTTGGGTGGATATAGCAGGAAGAGCAACTGTTGGATGCCTTCTTTGTAAATGTTTTTTTAAATTACTAACTGAACTTTTATATGATAGACTTGTTTTGCAAATGTTGCACAATGCAACACAGTTACTGACTGATTCAAAAAAGCTCCACACATCACTTGTTTTTCTTCTTGGATCCATGTCACCAAGCAAAACCAACAACAGTCACAGTCAACACTTTCCACTGGACAGCAATACTTAAAAAGGCCTTCCCCCATAGTACAGGGGTTCCCAACCCTTTGAACTGTTTCATTATTTATCACCATTTATAAAAGACATATAACGCTATTCTCAACATTGTTATTTATTCACATAACACTTACCTTTTCTGGGTCCAGGATTCTTTTACATGAACTCACAGTCTGTAAGAGAAGTTAATGGGTTCGTTATGTAATAAACACGCTCTTTGACTATATTAATTAGGTCTGTTTATTATTCAATTTCAACATTTGGTTTACTTTTCTTCTAAATTTACATAGTGTTCATTTTTGTCTAAAAACTTATTCCTGTTGATTTGATTACTCTTTCTTTGAAAGTACAAAACATTATTTTAACATGATAAACCTCCTAATAACTAGTTCACACCTTAACGTAAAATTTATTAAATTATATGAAGACAACCCAGTAATTGCTCACACGCTTAATTCATACATATTTTAAATCCCCATAATTTAGAGCGCTCTTTTAATTGAAAATAATTATATCGGAAATTGGTCGTTGTCTACTTAACTTTCGGCTTTCCACATCGCCTCGTGCCGCACTGGGTGTATTTCTGAATGTTTTGTCAGTTCACCACATTTTAATTTCTTCTTTCTTCACTCTGAGATGTCATTTCACTTATCGATATCTGTTTATCACTTTCCGTTAAAAATTAAAAGATTTCTTGGGGCCCACGAGTCTTTTTGTTCACCCGGCCGGGTAAAAGTTGTTAGACGACTACTGCGGAGAGCACCAATCAACTCCCCACTACATCTGGTTGTTCAACCGGAAAACACTGCCTTCAGGCGACAAATTTTCGTAGCCGCAAACAGTGTATGGATTGTCTATGGGAGACACAGGCTAAGGTTGTTAAATGTTGACGATATAGGAGGCTTTGTGGGTGTGGCCTCTTACTGGATTTCCTTCGTCTTGAAAGCACATGGTCTGACAAACGTCCTACCTCGCCATTTCTCGTGGCATCGGTTTTAATGTTTAGGCATAGTAGCGGCGCGCCGTCAGGTGCGTGTGCATCTCTGTACGTGACAATATTGAATTCACAAGAGAGTCTGGCATTTTTCAACTACACTCCATTCAAAAAGTTACGTGGTTGTTCTTTGTTTGAATGCGACATTAATTTGCAGGGGACTTGCAATGCTGACAGAATAGATTTAAATAAATTTAATAGAAAAACAAAAACCCCCTTTTTTCCCCATTACAATACCCCCACAATGAGAGGTTTTATGCCCAAAAGCATAAAAACTCTCATTGCTAACCTAAGAGGATCGGTGAGAATATGGTGCCATCAACCCCCCGTTAATTTCTAAACACATCATGGGTAAACTACCCCCCTAGCTCAGTGACTATGGCTGCACCTGAACGAGATTACTGGACTTCTCTGTACGAGATCCCAACACCATAAAATCGGACAGATACTCACCATAGTACCCCTAACCTTCTATCATTCCACCCAAAAATCAAAACACTGGCCTTATACCATACCAGATCCTCAACCGATATGTTCCCCCTTACATGCATACTGGGTTGCCTTTAGCAAGTACTGGGTGCGTACACATACTCATTATTACTGATCATAACATCTACATTCCATTTCTTGCTCTCAAATTTCAAAATAATTTCTGTTTTATTTTCAATTTCTTTTCTCAAATTTCATCTACTTGACATTGTTTTTTTTTTCAAATCAAAATAAATCGAACAAATCAGATTAAATCATTTAAATTCTGTTCTAAATTTAATCTAAGTCCAATATCAAAATGTTATATTATCATTAATTTCATCAAAACCCCAAAATCTTTTACATGAATCTACAATTCTTCTTCACTAGCTACTCACAATCATAAAAAAAAAACAAATAAACAGAACATCTTATTAAATCATAAATTCACTTATCATTACATTTGTTTACAACACATATAATATGATTAATATAAATCAGTTAACACATTACCATATAATCAACAATATATCCTGGACACAAAAACACAATCTATACTTCAAGCAAAAAATAAAATTTTTTTTTCCAAAAAAATTTTGATTCCCAAAAAGAATCATTCTGTTAACAAAATTTATTCTTTAATCATTTCATTATGAATACACAAATAAAATCTACGAATCAATTGTAAAAAACACACTATATATCAAACATCAGTCGTCAGCTGATCTCTCTGGGTCAAGTGAATGACCTTGCCCTAGATACGAGTACATTTCAAAAATTATACAAAATAAAATACATCACATATTTATAATTTTTACATTCAAACATAATACAACATAATAAAACATAGAACACTCATAATTAACATTGTTGTTATTACCTTACAAAAAACAATTCACATTTAATTTTGATCAAAATTTACACACCTTACAGCTTTATTTTATTTTCAAATTCTATCAAATTTTTCACTTGTTTCATTTATTATTACATTTTAACTATGATTTTCTCTTTAACATTTTGATTATCAATTATTTTGGGTGACTCTTAGTTATTCATAATAATTCGATTTGCAAATGGGTGATTAAATATAACCTCAACCCCCTTCTGACTCTAACACTTACTAACAGATTTACCTAGTATGACACTACTCCCTCAAAATATTTATCTCCACTAACTTGCTACTCTAACTCACTTCGAATCATTGTACCCTTATAACAAAATACTCTCTACCCTCTTTGTACTTAGGATGTGTGTTCCCTCCCTATGCTCATTCCCTTATTGGTTCCTGGTCCCCCCAGGTAATCCCGCCAACGCACATACGGTTCACCTCCCGCCACAACGCTTTTCGTTGAGGACTCCTTATCACACCACCCCCTTACAAAATTTCACCATCAGCTAATTACTCTCCAATTACATCCCTCTCATTACTCTACATATACTCCCTATCGCTACTGTGTCACTATTAATACTCGGTTTTCTATACTACTTTTATTCCCAAAAATCTTATTCTGTTTAACACCCATTTAACCTTAACTCTGACTGATTCAAATGTCCTATTAAAACAGTTATCACCCAACTTCTAACCTTTATTACCCAATGAAAATTCATAACTATCTCAAATTAATTTCATCATTTAACTTAAAACATTTTAAACACATTGCAAATTTATTATTTAAACATTTAATTATATTGATAAAAATCTGCAAATCACTTATAAGTGACATACTACATATATAACCCCAGCAGTCAGCTGATGTCTCACTGTTATGTGAATGACCTTTCTCTCAACACACTTCATATAACTCACACATACACAAGATAATACAGTTATCATTATAAAATATTCTGGTGGATTTAGAATCCTTACCATTAAACCTAGCACTTAAAATCGTTTGCTCTCATAAGGGAAATACATCACTAATCATCGAGTCATAGTTACAGCAACTGTTACTGAACAGGAAATTGGGTCGTCAACCACCAACTCACTCTATAGAGGAAGTGAAATTGATCGCCCTCTGTTTACAGATGTCGTCACCCTCTCACTGATTTCTCAGTTTCTCCTACTACATCATTTTCTTAAATCCCCCCCTTATACCCAGTTACAATTAGGTAACCACCCGCCGGATAAACCGGATCGAGCGTTTGTCTTATGCACAGATGCGTTATCTGTGCCCCTGGCTTGTAACGGCCAGCTTCTTTTTCACACACACTATTGTTTCCTGCTGGTGGACTATGGCGCCCATTTGCATCCCCAAGAACTGAAGTTTATATAGGGTATAGACGCTGCCTATACCATTCTTGGTTCAACGTTATATAAAAATTCGGCATTACTGATGTCCGAGGACACCAGTAATCCTACTATAATGATTCACACACCCTTATTACGGCACTATCACCACCTTCGATGATAGCCACTGTTCCATAGTTATGTAGTTTCCCCTGAGTTACCCCCCGGTTAATTTCTATATTCACCAATTTAGAATATATTTCCATTATAAATCCACGGTCAGGGTTCGGTGAAGCCGTGACCGCCCGAAATGTAGGGGAAACTACCAAAAGACATATAAGGCTCACACTTACACCGTTACTACAATTCTCGGACGGTAAACTCTTATACTGTATGTTTGGTTATTTTATTATTTAAATTTTCATGGTTAACATCTCTGAGACTCATCTACACTTTACCATTCAAACATTAAACATTTTACTTTATTTAAACTGCTTTATAAACTTCATACTTACAGTACATTACTCATATACTGTCATAGACACAAAAATATAAACATTGATCACCACCAAATAATGTACATAACTGCATGTGTCTTCTGAAACATTATAACAATCATATGATTCCACAACTAAATACATTTTACATTTATTCATTTACTATTTATTATCAAGTTCCATCTCCTAAAATCATTTAAATTCATTAGAAAATCCAATTATACAACATTAATTAATTAATTAATCTCAAATTCTTTAATTCAATCAGTTATTGACATCACAATTTATTTTAATTACTTTACTTCAAAACAATTACAATTCAATTATTACCACCTTCCTAATTATTCTCATTATTTATTTAGTCTGCCAAAATGCTATTATTATTACTACATCAATTTCTACTACATACACACATTGTTTACATAAAATACCTTTTACAACACAAACATAATTAATTTCACTATAAATTTATTTACAATTTTTTGTCATTATTTTTCTGTTTACCACAACTCATTTCCTAATTTAGCCAGGTCATTACCATAAACTAAAATATTTAAAATGTCCATTCCCTTTTTATTTATTTAACCCCGGTCATCATATAATAGTCTTATTTTTATATAACAATTATCATCTTTACTCACACTCAATTCATTATTATTATTTATATAATAATTCTCTAATATTTCAAATTGTTCTATAAAACCCACATAATAATCTACTGGATTATCCCACATTATTATCAAATCCTTACGTCACTTACTTATAATTTTGAGATTGTAAAATTGAATGTTTATAAAGCATATAAATACACAATGTTATTGTGTGACTGACAGACAGCTACTGTCGCCAACCTGTTAGTAGTGTAGTGAGGGAAAGCACTAGCGTCTCCGTCTAGCAGACGCCAGTGTTGCCAGATATCGGGATACCGATATCTTACCATATTTTTGCTTTAAAACGATAAAATATTTTAAAGTCTAAATCCGGGACTTTTTAACGATATTCCGGGACATAGGGCCGAAATCCGGGACTGTCCCGGAAAAACCGGGACGTATGGTCACCGTAATGTATAGGTTATATAATATCTTCAAATAAATACACTGCAAGTATGTTTATTAATATATTAATAGGTTTATCTATGTGACAATAAACCTACTTGCAGTGTATTTATTTCAAGATATTACATACGAGACTGCAGGAAACTCAAAACGACTTACAAAGGATAATATAGGTTATATATAATTAGTATGTAATAACAGGTATTTGTACCTGTTATTTTTTTTTTTAACGGTATTTTCATACCTATTATTTTAAAATAACAGTTTAGCCCACCACTACCGCCGTCGCTAAATTTGTCCTGATAACTGTCAACACCCACTGCAAAATTTGGAACCTTCAAAAGGCCTGTAAGCTATGTCTGAAAAAAAAACTTACCGGTACACATTTTTGCAGTTAACAAAAAATAAATAAATAAAACGAAAAAAAATGAGAAACGACGTTTCTCGTATAATGTTAAGAATTAAACACGCCAGGAACCACACTCCAGCTTTAAAAATTAAAATTCATTAATTTGATTTTATCCAATAAATGTATATATATATATATATATATATTTTTTTTTTCAGAATAGTTAACGAATTCTGCAGCTCAGGGAGCTATTAGTTTATTATGCCGTCATTCAATTTGTTAACATTTTAAGAGAATTATTTACAATATCGCTGTTTGTGGACACGTTTTACATTCACGACTATACAACGATGGCAATGGTGAACCAGTTCAAAGTTAACAAATCGATGCTTTAACTTTAACTTTAAGCCTTGAGAGTTAAGTGTGATCAATTTGTGGCTCATTTTAAGCAGACTGAAGTGTTCAGTATTATAACACTACAGAACTGTGTGTGACCAACTACTGTTTAGGCTAGGCGCACACTTGCGATTATCTGTCGCAACGACAAAAAAATCGTGGTAGCGAAAAAATATTGAAGTTCGTACACTTGCGATAAATAAATCGCATCTTTACCTTAATTTTTTGTCATTATTTGTCAGTATAGAAAGGACGTCGTAGAAACAACTCGTCTTGTGGCTTTGATTTTGCGCTTAAAAGAAAAAACAGAAGCGATACAAAAAAGAATACTGGGTACAACCAATTATCAGAGGACGCTGAATGGACAGTTTTATAAAATTCATGCGGATTTACGATTACACCCCAAAGAATTTTTCAATCGAACGGACTTTCCTAACTGTATCGGTGCTGTGGATGATAAACACATAAGACTAAAGAAACCCGAAAACTCCTGTTCACAGTTTTATAATTATAAGAACTTTTTCTCCACGATATTTCTCGGCGTAGTTGATGTTGACTGCTGTTTCACAGCAATAGTAGGATCATGCGGTTCAATTGGCGATTCTAATGTATTCAAACATTCAAATTGTGGCCGAAGACTACAAACCAACAAATTAAACATTCCTAACGCACAAACTTTACCGTCCGATGAGCAAGGGAAACCTATGCCATTTGTTTTCGTAGATTAGGCATTTGCATTGTCACAACATATCCTTAAGCCTTATCCGAGGAGATACCTAATAGTTACGTAACGTGTTTATAACTACAGATTTATTCTCCTTCGCAGATAATTCACTCCAATTTCGTATTACATTTACGCACACTTCGCTCCACAGTTTTTCTTTTATATTACGGTCACTGTATTCTTTTAACCGCTTATCGAACAGAGCTGGTCGTTTTTCAACTTCAATGATAATTAGCTGTGGGTCTAGGACACAATTTACAGTATCATCAGATTCGTTGCCAGACATGGTGCTAGTCTACTCAGCAATACACTCCTCTCAAGACTAACAGCCAAGCAATCGTGGCTACAGAATCACAAGTGGGTGCAGGTCTCTACATACCTGTGTGATTCATTTGAGCCAGCGACAATCGCGTCGCTGATAAAATAGAACATGTTGCTGTTTTTTAATCGCTGCGATTTCTCAGTCGCAAGTGAGTGCACTGGCATTTAAAATATGTGTTCCATTTTTTACGATTAATCGTCGTGCGATAAAAATCGCAAGTGTACGCCTAGGCTTAGTGCCGTGACAGCGAATTCCGCGGCATCAGGTGTCGCGGATAACTTAGTTATTCTTTCGATAGGTGGCCACCATTTCAAATTTCCTACAATAATCCCACAAACAGTAAACCAAAAATTGAGAAATTATACTCAGCCTGGCAATCCTATTGATAATAATTTTATAATCTGCTTTTCGTGATAATGTACGTTATCTACATTTACAATCAAGAATACACATCAGACTTATTTGTATGGTTAACGTTCTGCACACAGTGCAAGTGTTAGGGTGTACGAGTACTGTAAACCATAGAGTACAAATATATATGTCTAAACGGTGTTCACTCAGCATCGTGAGACTAACTCAGTAGCTGCTGTGACGATTTCATTAATAAAAATATGGTAATTAATAAATAGGTAATGTGAAGGCTGAGAAATTTTAAATTTTTAATAAAATCGCACATTTAAACTAAATCTTATTCTTGGATTTCGTTGTCCATGACGTGTCCGTTACTTAACTAAATATCACTATAATATTGACGACTCGGAACACTAAGTTTTTTATAAGTAAAAACGTAAAGTTTTACCTTACAGCCTAAACCGGCTTTCACCTATAGAAGGCTTCATCAGAGGCTGTCGTAAGTAGCGCTGTTCGTCTTGTTGTTGGCGACGAGATAGTTTTTCGAAAGATCGAAGCTGTGTGTGTGTGGTGAGATGTGTTCAAATAATGCGTGCGATTTGAATTGTGTCTGTTCGTTTAGGATGTCGTTTTTATTTGTTTTTGTGTGTTTGTATATTTCTAATTGTTCTAGAGTGTCTAGTTTTCGGCCTTTTGTGTGTACGTGTAGTATGTTCATGTTATTGTCGATGTTTTTATATGTGTGGTTTGCTTCAATGAGGTGGTTTGCGAAGGTAGATTCTGTAGTGGTGTGGAGTGCTTTTGTGTGTTCAATGTATCTCTGTTTGAAGCTACGTCCTGTCTGGCCTATGTAGAATTTATTGCAATTTGAACAATTTAGCTTATATACACCGGGTAGATCGAATTTGTTTTGTGCTTTGGGCATGCGTTTTGATAGTGTGTGTTCTGTTTTGTTAGTAGTTTTGTAAGCGATTCTGTATCCTGCTTTTTTGAATTTGTGGGCAATTTTTTCTGTTTGTTTGTTGATGTATGTTAGTGTTATGAATTTGTTGTTTTCTGTCTTTGTCTGTTGTTTGTTTTGTGTTTTGTGTAGGAGTTTACTGACTATTGTTCTGTCATAAATCTTATTGCTATCATTAAATAATAATAATATTTAATAAAGAGTAATAATAATAAAATAAAAAGGAATACGAATGTACAGAAAGGGTAAACCTTGTTAATTAATCCTGCATAGACATGCGCTAACCGGAATTAACTTGAATTCCGACCCCTAAACAAACTAATAATACTTGTAAATTTTGACATTATTTAAATAATTAAACAAGACCACTGTAATGTACTTTAATAACGTCTGTAATTAAGAATATATCTGCTTAATTAAATAGTCAAACTTTAATCCTTTAAATAAAGAAGGAACATGGAACTACTTTTATGCTGAATAGTAAATGACATGAGATTACTACTCTCACCCCTTAACTATTAACCCACTTGCAATGGAGCACTCACGCCGTAAGCTGCGCACAGCGTTGGTTCGCGACGCAGAGATAAATATGTGAAAGTTCGCTAAAGAATATCTTAATAACTAAATTGTGCGCCGATGACATCTCTATCAAATCTTAAACAAGAAATTATGTAATTAATACAGTACTAGAACCATGAGGTGAAATTCAACTAATAAATAATCATGTGAAGTGAATACGAGTGAAACAAACTTTTGCTTTATTTCTTCTAACAACAAGAATTACTACAGTCATCTAAGAAGAGAGTACCACACCCAGAATGATTTAACATACGTCAGGAACTTCACCGTCACCGGATACTAAGGTAACAACAGACCTTCAGGAAACACACCGAGGACCGAAGAGCCAAATCTGCATCAACTACAGGAAACCACAGGTGACATGGAGGCTTGTCTTCCATGGTTATGAGATACTAAAATTATAACCAACAAAAGACAATTTAACTAACACTTTAAAAAAACAGACATTATATGTAAGATGTAGTCTGTAATCTAATAAAACTGTTTGTAGTAAAAGAGTAAAAGTTTAAACTGAAAGCATTATTGTTTTAAAAGGCTTAATAAAGTCCATTCTTCAAATGGCACAATTTTCAAGATTGTATATGGGGAGGTGACCATTATTAACATACTATATTCAGTCCCGGACCCGTGGAATAAATTGAATTGATGTACATCTTTATTTTAAGGGCCCTTGTGAAAGAATAAAATATATAATCATCTTGTAAACTTGTTGAACCATATATGTTGAGAACTTTAAGTAGAGCAATTAATCTCATTATGTAATAAAGAGATGTCATCTTTAGTACAGACTAAACTGAGTGCATAAATCAACAGTCTCCCCTTCCCAGTTTCCTTTTATATTAATTGTTTTGGTGTTGTGATTAATTTTCAGCTCGTCACAACGAAGGCAGCCTGTATAATTGGCAGAACCAATTAATGCGGGTTCCCTATGTTATAACACAAGTTAAGATGTTATACTGCCATATGCAACGCCTCCTACAAAGAAGGTTATAATCAGTGCCGTAACTACAAGGAGTTCCCACTGGCCAGAGCTATTAAACATTTTAGTGAAATTCCATAATCACTTAACGTAGGCCTATTTCTAAGCCTGTTGCGTGTGTTAAAATAAGGCTACTGTATAAAAAATTGTGTGGGAAGAATCTTGAATATTTTAGTTGTTTTGATTGTTCATCATCTTTTTTCACAGCACTAAACTATATAGAATATTGAAACTTTCAACTTGTGAAACCTACTTGTCTTTTCTTTTCGTACGCGTTTCGGCGTGGTGTTCACCTTCGTCAGCTTTGAGACAGACTGCCATTAACTTGTAAACACCTGTTTTGTTGTATTTGTCTTTGTCCATGTTTGTATCATTGATGTGTTTTTTGATGGTATTGTTTGTTCTGTATGCTATTTTGTACTTGTGTTTTCTGAATGTGTTGGCGAGTTTGTGTGTGTTGGAGTTATGGTATGTGAGTGTGATGTATTAGTTTGTTGTGTGTTGTTGGTATTTTGTGTTTTGTTGTTTTTGTTTATGATGTGTTTGTGTAGTTTGTTTATTAAATTAGGGTTGTATCCGTTTTTTATTGCTATGTATTTGATTGTGTTGAGTTCGTCATTATAGTCCTGTTTACTTAATGGTATTTTAGTTAGTCTATGGAGCATATGGTTGAAGGCCGCATGTTTATGTTGTGTTGGGTGGTTTGATGTGTTGTGTATAACCATGTCGGTTGTGTTTGGGTTTCTGTATATTTTATACGTGTGTGTATTGTTAGTTTTGTTAATTGTTAGGTCCAGAAAATTTATACTATTGTTTTGTTCAATTTCCAGTGTAAATTTTAGTTTGTGGTGTATTTTGTTTATGTATTTGTGGAAGTTTTCAACCTCTCTTGTGTTGCCATTTGAATAAAAGTAATATATCATCTACATACCTGTGCCAATAAATGATTTTGTGGGTGTATTTGTTGTTGTTTATTATGTGGTTCTGTTCTATGTTGTGTATATATATTTCAGCCAGTATTCCTGATATCGCCAACACATTCAGAAAACACAAGTACAAAATAGCATACAGAACAAACAATACCATCAAAAAACACATCACTGATACAAACACGGACAAAGACAAATACAACAAAACAGGTGTTTACAAATTAAATTGTAATGATTGCAATAGTTTCTATATAGGCCAGACGGGAAGATCTTTTTCATCTCGTTACTCTGAACACCTAAAAGCTTTATCCAACAACAATATACATTCCGCGTTTGCCACACACATACACACAAAAAACCACAGCTACACCAACATAGATACTAATCTTGAGATATTACACTACTTACCCAAAGGTCGAAAACTTAACACAGCAGAACAATATGAAATATACAAACACCACACAACACAACCAAACAACATACTTAACGACCAATTACAGTATAAATCACACACACTTTTTGACACAATTATACATAAAACTAACAATAATTTGGATCCCCGCGCCAATCCCCTTCCTCCACACACCACCCCCACTATACCTTTCAAAACAAAAACCATTACAAGTTAATGGCAGTCTGTCTCAAAGCTGATGAAGGTGAACACCATGCCGAAATGCGTACGAGAAGAAAAGACAAGTAAGTTTCACAAGTTGAAAGTTTCAATATTCCATATACTTGAATATTTCATTTGTTCTGTGGAAAATGGCGTGTCAAACATTCAAGCTAATCTTAACTCCATTCCTGAAACAGCTCCTAGTTATGCCATTCATTATAATGAATAGTTCGTAACAAGTATAGACCTGACGAATGATTTTGAACAGTCGGTTAGGATGCACAGTGGGCAAACACCTCGTTGTGAGGCTAACAAAAAATGTTTTAGTCATTTTGCGCACATGCACAACAGTCTTATACTGTACAACATCGGCTGCAACAAGGCTGATGAGAACATTAAAGCATGTATCTGACAGAGACAGAGGTAGTGCATGACTCAGACGGTGAACTGTTATCGCTTTGTTTCCCTTCTCTCCTCTCTAGATATTTTACACTAGACTTGTACTGTCGCAGCAGCACTTTTGCTGCCGAGGAAGCAATGTGGTGACGTATCCACTCCACGCATCCCTGTAATACTACATATTTAAAATACGGTGTGACTTGACTGTCTCTCACACGTTATTTCTTGTAGCGCATAAGAAAACACACTTTTAACAAAATATTCAATAAATTACACTGACATATAATGTACGAACGCTCAATCTAATACACAAACAAAATTACAACTAAATACGTCTTCTGAACGTCTAAACAATGTTTTCAGAACCATTAATACCCCACCAACACAAGCACGCACTATAATTCAGTAGACCCCTGCTCCTCAGGCGTCTCGGCAGCAAAACTGATGCGCGAACAGTAGGTGGGGGTATTCTTTGACAAGTCTGGTGCAGATCATCGTTCTAAAAAGGCTGTCAGGCTTCGAGAAAACTTGCCCCCCCCCTTCAAACAGATGAGAAGTCTAAGACCACAACGGGCCATCGCGCTGAATGTAGATTAGTATTTGGACGTATTCAGTTCTGGCCCTAATGGGCAGAAAATAATTTTACATGTTTTTTCATTCTCTTCCCCTAACTATCTACGTTCAGGTGTACTTCTCAAAGATTAGTTCGCACGGTGACACTAAACAGTGACGTTAAATGTCACAATAATATCACTGCCTGAACATTATTCAGTGAATGCCTCACTGTCATGTTGACATTACACTAGCGTCCCATATCAAAACTTTAGCCTCGTTCACACACTGACACTAAACCGTGACCCTTAGTGTCGTGACATTAAATGTTGCTTTATGTCACTGTCTGAATGGTCCAATGCCACACTGAAATGACACGATTGTCGTAATGTTCGTATCAAAACGTTTTGAAACACGACATCGTGATATTAGCACCGTCAAGACACTGACATAACCGCCATGGCCAATTTCACTGTCTGAGTAGATAACTTGATAACAGTGGAAGTGTGACACTATACCGGCATAATGCTTCCACTAAACCATTACAGTGATGGTTATGTAATGTCTACTTCGAATATTGTTTAATTTTAGGAGCATCAAGGGCCAAAAATATGAATCCAAATTTTTTTTAACTATAAAAGTATATGAGTTATATCAACGTATGATGAATTTAATTGAAAATATGAATTCTTAGATTTTGTTGCCCATGAAGTGCCTGATTATCACTATATAAAGATATATTTATAGTTGTAAAGATATATATACATATATATACATATATTTATACTATAGATATATATAAAGAAGTTGTAAGGACTGCGTTGACGCGGAACACTAGTATTTTAGGTACAAATTTTTAAAAACGTTTACCATATTGCCTAAACTAGCTTTAGCTCATTGTGAGTTTCATCTGTGTCTGCTGCTAGGAACGCTATCCATTCTGTTTTTGGATATGGTTCTGTTAGTGGCGCACCGACACGGTGTGCAAAGTGTGTGGCGCACACAGGCTTCAGGATAGTAAAGGCACCAACAATTTCAGTGGAGGAGGAATATTTGAAAACAAAATTATTATTCATTAAGTTAATTGTATTAACCTTTTCAGTGCTCTGGACGGTATTCCCACCAATCAAAATTATTTTTGATGTTTTTGTTTTTGTACCTTTCTTGTGTGTTTAATGTTTTTATACATTTTTTGCAATTAATGGTTTTTGTCCAATAAACTTATAATTAACATATTTCGTATTTCTATTGTGCTCACTGATACGTTTTTCTAAAGTGATTTTTAATTTGGGGGGGCAACTAAAGTTCTGCACACAGACGCGGAACACTACTGGCGCGCCTCTGGATACCGTTGTTTGTAATATGTTCAAATAGTATGCGTATGTGTGATTTAAATTGTGTCTGTTTGTTTAAGATGTTGTTTCCATGCCTTTGCATATTTCCAATTGTTCGAGTGTGTCTAGTTTTCACCCTTCCGTGTGTGCTTGTAGGATTTCTATGTTGTCGATTTGTGCACATGTGGTCTGATTGCACATTGGTTTGCAAATTGGTCTGATTGCACATGTGTACATTGGTTTGCAAAAGTCAATTCGGTGGTAGGGTGTAATGCTTTTATGTGTTCAATGTAGGCCTACCAGTGTTTGAAGCTGCGTCCTGTCTGTCCTATATAGAATTTGTTACATCCTGAGCAGTAAGTGCCAAGTAGGCCTAAATCAAATTTGTGTTGCTGATTGTGCATGTTTTTCGACAGTGCGTTCTGTATTGTTTGTGATTCTGTATGCAATGCTGTACCCTGATTTTTTAGATTTGCGGCTATTTTTTCAGTGTGGTCATTGATATGCGAGTGTTATGAATTTGTTGTTTTCTGTCTTTGTCTGTTTGCTTTGGTTTTTGCTTAGGAGTTTGTTAATAATTATTCTATGGTATCTGTTGGCTTCAGCTAAATAATTAGAATAATAGATTGGCTTAATGGATAATATAATAATAACAATAAAATAAAAATAAAAAAAAATATGAGAAATGACGTATGGTCACCACCGTCTCATAACGTTACCATCTCGGATAAAGTTAGGAATCAAACATGCAAAGAACATTACTCCAGTTAAAAAAATTAAAATATAATTTTAATTTTAATTATAATTTTAAAATATAAAATATAATTTGATTTTATTTAATAATAAATGTATTTCTTTAAAGTAGTGAACGACCTCTGCAGTTCAGGGATCTTAAACTAGTTTATTATGTCGCCAATCGATGTGTTAACGTTTATAGAGAACTATTAACAGTATCACTGTTTGTGGACTTCTTGTTTTGTATTCCTGTAAATAAAACAGGCAGTAAAGGAGCAATGCTAGAGCACCGTTTTTAAAAAATTACTGAACTTGAAAATCTTAATTTCTTGAGAGCTTAGTTTCTTAAGAGCGTGGCTCATTTTCAGCAGGCCTGAGCGTCCATTATCACGACAGTACAGAATGGTGTGTGAACTAGTCAGCGATTGTCATGTCATCAGGTGTCATGACATAAGTGCCATTGTGTGAATGAGGCTTTGGATATGAGACATGGGTGACACTTTTTGTGTAACGTAGGGGACCTTGGTTTTGTTACGTTACTATATATATATATATATATATATATTTATTGTAACGTTACATAACCCAGTCCCAATAAATGATAACTTAATTATACTACCATAAAGGTCAGAAATGGGTAAACTATAACTAGCTATAAATTAAGTTATAGTCACTAAACATTATAAACTATATTGAAGTGATATACAGTGACAAGTGAGTTATAGTGTACCCAGTGCGTAAATAAGTGAATGTGAAGGGAACTTCTTACAGACTTGTGCTGTAGATGTGGGAATTATGGATTATAATAGTAGACTGTGATGCTACTAACTAATTATGTATTTTGTTTAGTTATAGTATGATTTATATTGTGTAGGCAACTAAAATTTAGTACCTATGTTTAATTTTATATTTAATAAAATAATTATGTTATTATATAAGATAACCCATGGTTAAAAAATAAAAGAGTTAAATATAAGATGATAATAAAAAATAAAATAATACTGTATGAGGAAAATGGCAGAAGAAAATAGTGCAGTGTAAGAATACTATAAGAGACTAATAAATAATATATAAATTCATTTAAAGTTAATAATAATATTAAAGACTTATATCTAAAGTTATAAGAAAATAAACGAAAAACTGTTATATAAATCAAATTGGGAAATAAACCAAAATTAAAAAGAATTATTTTTCTATAAATCAAAAATAAATTTATAATAATTAAAAACAGCCTATATACTCAAAAGTAAATAGCAGCACCAATAAAAAATGATATAGAAATTATGTGTTACTAACAGTAACAGAATAACAACATATTGTTTAATCGAAAAGGAGATTGAAAACTGTTAGGTTGAAAAACGTAATGAGACCAAAATTGTATTAAAAAACCTATGAAAACATTTGGAAACAGTACAAAATTATAACAAAAATTAACTCACAGTGTACACATTATGTACCACTCCTTTAAATATCAAATATAACTTGCTTTACCCATAACGAAGTGTTAAAAACCATTTTCAAGATCAGGCCTAGCTAAGCCGCGCTTCGAGTTTTTAACGAGATTGTATCTGATAAACATTCATGAAATTACATAACAACTAGGACGACCACACGAGAAACCGCTTCACGCAAGTAAGAACTTTGAGGAAAGAGGTAATATAAACATTTCTTTTAATATTTAACAAAGAAACCCTCAAATGAAATTGTTGTGCAGTAAAGAAATTTCTAAAATGTTGTCATGTGTTTAATAAAAACATAATCTGCACTCTCGCGGACAAATCCAGAACTACGTACTACGAAAATAAACAAAAATTCGAAATTGATTATTTTTATCTTGTAAAGCGTAGTATATAATTATCCATTTCTGACCATCTCATAACACAAAGAACTTACCCTTAACCCTGGGGAAATAAATAAAACGAATTATATGTTGATTGATGTTTAATTAAAGATAAAATTTTAAAATCATTAAAAACCAGATTTTATGATAATTTCATGTTTACCCAGTTAAATCGATATAATGAATTAGTGACTGAAAGGATCGATTGTAATATTTGTATATTGGCAGAAGAGGAAATCAACATTATACAAATAAATACTATTAATATTTTATGTTGAATAATAAAATGTGTCTTTTTTATTGTAGAGGGTAGTTGTGGTAGATTTCAGTAAACTAAGAAGAAGACTATCCATCAGGTAGTATTACGGAACAGTGTCGTTTGGTTAACCTAACATTTGTAGGTTAATGTCAAAATCAGCTGATCTTATGAACGGCGAATATTTGAAAAAATAAGAAATTGTCTACTCCGGGTGTAAACAAATGGTACTCGCTCTCTCTTCCAAATAAGACTAAACAACTTCCTTAATCTCGACCAAATCACACACACTCGATTTCTGTTTCGTTTGGGTAACATTACAATCAAATTTATTTAAACATTAATACTTATAATTCATAAGTGGCGATCGCTAAGAGGTACTCTGACCGCTCCGAGACTGTCAAAAGACGGACGTCACACCTTATTAAAGATAACGTTACAAATGACGCATACAATGTGGGGCATATAATATAACTCTACTGTATCTCATAGATTACGTTACAAATGGTGCTCAACGTAAAAGGGCTGTAATTAGAAAAGAATTTTGGAGATATTCAATAAATTAATATACCAAAAAACCTAATTATCATCGGCAGTTATGAGAAAACAAGAGATGCATAATACCAGAGGCAGATCGAAGAAGAGGGCAGAAGACAAGGAGAAGGAAGAAGATGGACAGGAACAAGAGATAGAAATAGTTAAGGACAGTGAAATGGAACAACCGATGGGTGATAAAGAAGAAACTGAAGCAAATATGAACACGGAAAAGGAAATAGTGGAAGAGGATGCCCAAGGGGACCAACCAGACAAAGCGGAAGCCAGGAGAGAACCAAATTGGCAAGACATGATGAGATTTATAGCCGAGAAATTTGACAAAATAGATGAAAACTCAAGGAAACAAAATGAAACCTTGAGCGAGAAATTTGACAAAATAGATGAGAATTTTAAGAAACAGGAAGAGAACTCAAGGAAGCAAAATGAAACCTTGAGGGACAGCTTAAAACAAATTGAGAAAATAAACAAAGAAAATTTAAAACAATTTGAGGGTAAAATGGAGAATTTAAATAAGGAGATATGGGAAACTTTTGGGGAGAAGTTTGAAAAGGTTAATACACTTAGCCAAAAAGCAGATACATACAAGGAGGAGACAAATAAGAAAATGGACAGTGGTTTCAAGAATTTGGATGAAACACTAAACAGCACTTCCGAAGGTACTAAAGAAGACCAAAGTGCATTGTTATCTGAAGATAAACCTAACAGAGAGAAAGAAAAGATAATGCCCATAGAAATTAACATTAAGGGAGTAAAGAAACAAATAATTAAGAAAACGAAAGAAAGGAGAATAATACGTCTTAACAAAAGGAAAAATACACGGGAAGAAGTAGATATGATTAAGAGTGGGCTGGTTAATGTACTTAATCTCCCAATCGTTAATTACAGAGAATTGACTGTTTTGAAAAGTTATAGAAAAAACTTAACTAAATCTATATTTAAATTAAATATACCAGTAAATAAAAGGTCAGTGACATCACCAGTAAATGATATATCATCAACATATTTGTGTAATAGACTACATATAAATATGATAGAAATAAGTGTATTTAGAAAAATTACAAGACATGGTAGTAGAAGAATATGTTACAAAGAAAGAAAGAGTTCGGAAAACGATGGTAACCATTGAATTTAATGAAAATTCAATATCAGCAGAGTTACAATATCAGATGATAGAGAGCTATTTAAAAAGGACAAAAATCATTATGGACACCACAGTAATCCGAGAACATGGAGTACCTGAGTTAATGGACCATGGTTAACCTAAATAATAACAAACCAGAAAAAAGGGGACTGAATTTTTGAAAACCGACCAAGCAACCCATTGAATAGCGGAAGAAAACCCCAAAATTCCAAAAGTATGTAAGTACAACTTACTTAAGATATTTTGAAACCATTTAATTTAACAAAAAATAAGAACAGATTATTCAATAATATTTATAAAGAATGGATTTAAAATGAAATAATAGGAAAAAGTAATATTTTGTGGTAACAAACAGAAGAATAAATAAATAAATAAAAACAATTGATGGTAATGTGCTCAGTTAAGAAAGTCAAATAAGAAGAATAAAGAATAATTTAATGACTCCAATGAAACTGATGGAGGATAATAATTAATACAACAATAATTAGAATTTATCGGAATTGAAGATTATATAAGAAGAAATGATACGGAGAAATATGTCACAAGAAGGAAAGTCAAAAGGATTTGAAAATAATGCCTATCAATAATGTTATATGCTATTAGTTAATGATAAAGAAGAAGGAATCAAGAAGAAGAAGAAGAAGAAGAAGAAGAAGAAATATATAAATAAATGCAAACAGCTACAGTATGAAGAATCCCAAAGGTGTTTAGTATTAGTCGCTAATTGACTACTTATAATCTTTTTATTTTTATGTATTGACCGTAGAAATGTTCCGGCAATAATTTTCCTGAGCAGGGATGATGTTCCCCTGGTCTCAGAAGGTGTAAGGATGGACAGCGGAGTTATGGACCCAAAGGTGGCCACCCGACTGGTACCACCGCACAGTATAGGGAAAAATGTTAGGGAAATTGAATATTTAAGGGATAATAATGATAAAATAGCTGAAAAGAGTGATATTAGATTCCAGAAGTATAGATGAAGAAAATAGAAGGAAGATAGCAGACCGATGCTTAATTGATAAAGCGAGTTTATAGAAGTAAATAGAAATGAGTGTTAAAACAAGTTTAATATGATTAGTGTGACCAGTCCTTATCAAGTAAAATGTGGAAGTACCACTACCCAGAGAAATAAATCATTAATGAATTTGCCTCCAAGAGAGAGAGAGTTGAGTAAGAAAACAGCAATTACCACCAATCTGAAATACCAGTCCGTATATAAACAGTTTGAAATGAAGGAAGATATTCTGAAGATATAAAACCAGGAATATTATGAAAGTTGAAGCAATCAACAATTTATTTTGGTAAACAAGTAAAACAAAAATAAATTTGTTCTAGTGGGGGGGCTTTATGTAACGTTACATAACCCAGTCCCAATAAATGATAACTTAATTATACTACCATAAAGGTCAGAAATGGGTAAACTATAACTAGCTATAAATTAAGTTATATCACTAAACATTATAAACTATATTGAAGTGATATACAGTGACAAGTGAGTTATAGTGTACCCAGTGCGTAAATAAGTGAATGTGAAGGGAACTTCTTACAGACTTGTGCTGTAGATGTGGGAATTATGGATTATAATAGTAGACTGTGATGCTACTAACTAATTATGTATTTTGTTTAGTTATAGTATGATTTATATTGTGTAGGCAACTAAAATTTAGTACATGTGTATAATTTTATATTTAATAAAATAATTATGTTATTATATAAGATAACCCAGGGTTAAAAAATAAAAGAGTTAAATATAAGATGATAATAAAAAATAAAATAATACTGTATGAGGAAAATGGCAGAAGAAAATAGTGCAGTGTAAGAATACTATAAGAAATTAATAAATAATATATAAATTCATTTAAAGTTAATAATAATATTAAAGACTTATATCTAAAGTTATAAGAAAATAAACGAAAAACTGTTATATAAATCAAATTGGGAAATAAACCAAAATTAAAAAGAATTATTTTTCTATAAATCAAAAATAAATTTATAATAATTAAAAACAGCCTATATACTCAAAAGTAAATAGCAGCACCAATAAAAAATGATATAGAAATTATGTGTTACTAACAGTAACAGAATAACAACATATTGTTTAATCGAAAAGGAGATTGAAAACTGTTCGGTTGAAAAACGTAATGAGACCAAAATTGTATTAAAAAACCTATGAAAACATTGGAAACAGTACAAAATTATAACAAAAATTAACTCACAGTATACACATTATGTACCACTCCTTTAAATATCAAATATAACTGGCTTTACCCATAACGAAGTGTTAAAAACCATTTTCAAGATCAGGCCTAGCTAAGCCGCGCTTTGAGTTTTTAACGAGATTGTATCTGATAAACATTCATGAAATTACAAAACAACTAGGACGACCACACGAGAAACCGCTTCACGCAAGTAAGAACTTTGAGGAAAGAGGTAATATAAACATTTCTTTTAATATTTAACCAAGAAACCCTCAAATGAAATTGTTGTGCAGTACAGAAATTTCTAAAATGTTGTCATGTGTTTAATAAAAACATAATCTGCACTCTCGTGGACAAATCCAGAACTACGTACTACGAAAATAAACAAAAATTCGAAATTGATTATTTTTATCTTGTAAAGCGTAGTATATAATTATCCATTTCTGACCATCTCATAACACAAAGAACTTACCCTTAACCCTGGGGAAATAAATAAAACGAATTATATGTTGATTGATGTTTAATTAAAGATAAAATTGTAAAATCATTAAAAACCAGATTTTATGATAATTTCATGTTTACCCAGTTAAATCGATATAATGAATTAGTGACTGAAAGGATCGATTGTAATATTTGTATATTGGCAGAAGAGGAAATCAAAATTATACAAATAAATACTATTAATATTTTATGTTGAATAATAAAATGTGTCTTTTTTATTGTAGAGGGTAGTTGTGGTAGATTTCAGTAAACTAAGAAGAAGACTATCCATCAGGTAGTATTACGGAACAGTGTCGTTTGGGTAACCTAACATTTGTAGATTAATGTCAAAATCAGCTGATCTTATGAACGGCGAATATTTGAAAAAATAAGAAATTGTCTACTCCGGGTGTAAACAAATGGTACTCGCTCTCTCTTCCAAATAAGACTAAACAACTTCCTTAATCTCGACCAAATCACATACACTCGATTTCTGTTTCGTTTGGGTAACATTAAAATCAAATTTATTTAAACATTAATACTTATAATTCATAAGTGGCGATCGCTAAGAGGTACTCTGACCGCTCCGAGACTGTCAAAAGACGGACGTCACACCTTATTAAAGATAACGTTACAAATGACGCATAAAACGTGGGGCATATAATATAACTCTACTATATCTCATAGATTACGTTACAAATGGCGCTCAATGTAAAAGGGCTGTAATTAGAAAAGAATTTTGGAGATATTCAATAAATTAATATACCAAAAAACCTAATTATCATCGGCAGTTATGAAAAAACAAGAGATGCATAATACCAGAGGCAGATCGAAGAAGAGGGCAGAAGACAAGGAGAAGGAAGAAGATGGACAGGAACAAGAGATAGAATTAGTTAAGGACAGTGAAATGGAACAACCGATGGGTGATAAAGAAGAAACTGAAGCAAATATGAACACGGAAAAGGAAATAGTGGAAGAGGATGCCCAAGGGGACCAACCAGACAAAGCGGAAGCCAGGAGAGAACCAAATTGGCAAGACATGATGAGATTTATAGCTGAGAAATTTGACAAAATAGATGAAAACTCAAGGAAACAAAATGAAACCTTGAGCGAGAAATTTGACAAAATAGATGAGAATTTTAAGAAACAGGAAGAGAACTCAAGGAAGCAAAATGAAACCTTGAGGGACAGCTTAAAACAAATTGAGAAAATAAACAAAGAAAATTTAAAAAAATTTGAGGGTAAAATGGAGAATTTAAATAAGGAGATATGGGAAACTTTTGGGGAGAAGTTTGAAAAGGTTAATACACTTAGCCAAAAAGCAGATACATACAAGGAGGAGACAAATAAGAAAATGGACAGTGGTTTCAAGAATTTGGATGAAACACTAAACAGCACTTCCGAAGGTACTAAAGAAGACCAAAGTGCATTGTTATCTGAAGATAAACCTAACAGAGAGAAAGAAAAGATAATGCCCATAGAAATTAACATTAAGGGAGTAAAGAAACAAATAATTAAGAAAACGAAAGAAAGGAGAATAATACGTCTTAACAAAAGGAAAAATACACGGGAAGATGTAGATATGATTAAGAGTGGGCTGGTTAATGTACTTAATCTCCCAATCGTTAATTACAGAGAATTGACTGTTTTGAAAAGTTATAGAAAAAACTTAACTAAATCTATATTTAAATTAAATATACCAGTAAATAAAAGGCCAGTGACATCACCAGTAAATGATATATCATCAACATATTTGTGTAATAGACTACATATAAATATGATAGAAATAAGTTTTTTAGAAAAATTACAAGACATGGTAGTAGAAGAATATGTTACAAAGAAAGAAAGAGTTCGGAAAACGATGGTAACCATTGAATTTAATGAAAATTCAATATCAGCAGAGTTACAATATCAGATGATAGAGAGCTATTTAAAAAGGACAAAAATCATTATGGACACCACAGTAATCCGAGAACATGGAGTACCTGAGTTAATGGACCATGGTTAACCTAAATAATAACAAACCAGAAAAAAGGGGATTGAATTTTTGAAAACGACCAAGCAACCCATTGAATAGAGGAAGAAAACCCCAAAATTCCAAAAGTATGTAAGTACAACTTACTTAAGATATTTTGAAACCATTTAATTTAACAAAAAATAAGAACAGATTATTCAATAATATTTATAAAGAATGGATTTAAAATGAAATAATAGGAAAAAGTAATATTTTGTGGTAACAAACAGAAGAATAAATAAATAAATAAAAACAATTGATGGTAATGTGCTCAGTTAAGAAAGTCAAATAAGAAGAATAAAGAATAATTTAATGACTCCAATGAAACTGAAGGAGGATAATAATTAATACAACAATAATTAGAATTTCTCGGAATTGAAGATTATATAAGAAGAAATGATACGGAGAAATATGTCACAAGAAGGAAAGTCAAAAGGATTTGAAAATAATGCCTATCAATAATGTTATATGCTATTAGTTAATGATAAAGAAGAAGAAGAAGAAGAAGAAGAAGAAGAAGAAGAAGAAGAAGAAGAAGAAGAAGAAGAAGAAGAAGAAGAAGAAGAAGAAATATATAAATAAATGCAAACAGCTACAGTATGAAGAATCCCAAAGGTGTTTAGTATTAGTCGCTAATTGACTACTTATAATCTTTTTATTTTTATGTATTGACCGTAGAAATGTTCCGGCAATAATTTTCCTGAGCAGGGATGATGTTCCCCTGATCTCAGAAGGTGTAAGGATGGACAGCGGAGTTATGGACCCAAAGGTGGCCACCCGACTGGTACCACCGCACAGTATAGGGAAAAATGTTAGGGAAATTGAATATTTAAGGGATAATAATTATAAAATAGCTGAAAAGAGTGATATTAGATTCCAGAAGTATAGATGAAGAAAATAGAAGGAAGATAGCAGACCGATGCTTAATTGATAAAGCGAGTTTATAGAAGTAAATAGAAATGAGTGTTAAAACAAGTTTAATATGATTAGTGTGACCAGTCCTTATCAAGTAAAATGTGGAAGTACCACTACCCAGAGAAATAAATCATTAATGAATTTGCCTCCAAGAGAGAGAGAGAGTTGAGTAAGAAAACAGCAATTACCACCAACCTGAAATACCAGTCCGTATATAAACAGTTTGAAATGAAGGAAGATATTCTGAAGATATAAAACCAGGAATATTATGAAAGTTGAAGCAATCAACAATTTATTTTGGTAAACAAGTAAAACAAAAATAAATTTGTTCTAGTGGGGGGGCTTTATGTAACGTTACATAACCCAGTCCCAATAAATGATAACTTAATTATACTACCATAAAGGTCAGAAATGGGTAAACTATATCTAGCTATAAATTAAGTTATATCACTAAACATTATAAACTATATTGAAGTGATATACAGTGACAAGTGAGTTATAGTGTACCCAGTGCGTAAATAAGTGAATGTGAAGGGAACTTCTTACAGACTTGTGCTGTAGATGTGGGAATTATGGATTATAATAGTAGACTGTGATGCTACTAACTAATTATGTATTTTGTTTAGTTATAGTATGATTTATATTGTGTAGGCAACTAAAATTTAGTACCTGTGTTTAATTTTATATTTAATAAAATAATTATGTTATTATATAAGATAACCCAGGGTTAAAAAATAAAAGAGTTAAATATAAGATGATAATAAAAAATAAAATAATACTGTATGAGGAAAATGGCAGAAGAAAATAGTGCAGTGTAAGAATACTATAAGAGATTAATAAATAATATATAAATTCATTTAAAGTTAATAATAATATTAAAGACTTATATCTAAAGTTATAAGAAAATAAACGAAAAACTGTTATATAAATCAAATTGGGAAATAAACCAAAATTAAAAAGAATTATTTTTCTATAAATCAAAAATAAATTTATAATAATTAAAAACAGCCTATATACTCAAAAGTAAATAGCAGCACCAATAAAAAATGATATAGAAATTATGTGTTACTAACAGTAACAGAATAACAACATATTGTTTAATCGAAAAGGAGATTGAAAACTGTTCGGTTGAAAAACGTAATGAGACCAAAATTGTATTAAAAAACCTATGAAAACATTGGAAACAGTACAAAATTATAACAAAAATTAACTCACAGTATACACATTATGTACCACTCCTTTAAATATCAAATATAACTTGCTTTACCCATAACGAAGTGTTAAAAACCATTTTCAAGATCAGGCCTAGCTAAGCCGCGCTTTGAGTTTTTAACGAGATTGTATATGATAAAATTTCATGAAATTACAAAACAACTAGGACGACCACACGAGAAACCGCTTCACGCAAGTAAGAACTTTGAGGAAAGAGGTAATATAAACATTTCTTTTAATATTTAACCAAGAAACCCTCAAATGAAATTGTTGTGCAGTACAGAAATTTCTAAAATGTTGTCATGTGTTTAATAAAAACATAATCTGCACTCTCGTGGACAAATCCAGAACTACGTACTACGAAAATAAACAAAAATTCGAAATTGATTATTTTTATCTTGTAAAGCGTAGTATATAATTATCCATTTCTGACCATCTCATAACACAAAGAACTTACCCTTAACCCTGGGGAAATAAATAAAACGAATTATATGTTGATTGATGTTTAATTAAAGATAAAATTGTAAAATCATTAAAAACCAGATTTTATGATAATTTCATGTTTACCCAGTTAAATCGATATAATGAATTAGTGACTGAAAGGATCGATTGTAATATTTGTATATTGGCAGAAGAGGAAATCAAAATTATACAAATAAATACTATTAATATTTTATGTTGAATAATAAAATGTGTCTTTTTTATTGTAGAGGGTAGTTGTGGTAGATTTCAGTAAACTAAGAAGAAGACTATCCATCAGGTAGTATTACGGAACAGTGTCGTTTGGGTAACCTAACATTTGTAGATTAATGTCAAAATCAGCTGATCTTATGAACGGCGAATATTTGAAAAAATAAGCAATTGTCTACTCCGGGTGTAAACAAATGGTACTCGCTCTCTCTTCCAAATAAGACTAAACAACTTCCTTAATCTCGACCAAATCACACACACTCGATTTCTGTTTCGTTTGGGTAACATTACAATCAAATTTATTTAAACATTAATACTTATAATTCATAAGTGGCGATCGCTAAGAGGTACTCTGACCGCTCCGAGACTGTCAAAAGACGGACGTCACACCTTATTAAAGATAACGTTACAAATGACGCATACAACGTGGGGCATATAATATAACTCTACTATATCTCATAGATTACGTTACAAATGGCCCTCAACGTAAAAGGGCTGTAATTAGAAAAGAATTTTGGAGATATTCAATAAATTAATATACCAAAAAACCTAATTATCGTCGGCAGTTATGAGAAAACAAGAGATGCATAATACCTGAGGCAGATCGAAGAAGAGGGCAGAAGACAAGGAGAAGGAAGAAGATGGACAGGAACAAGAGATAGAAATAGTTAAGGACAGTGAAATGGAACAACCGATGGGTGATAAAGAAGAAACTGAAGCAAATATGAACACGGAAAAGGAAATAGTGGAAGAGGATGCCCAAGGGGACCAACCAGAGAAAGCGGAAGCCAGGAGAGAACCAAATTGGCAAGACATGATGAGATTTATAGCCGAGAAATTTGACAAAATAGATGAAAACTCAAGGAAACAAAATGAAACCTTGAGCGAGAAATTTGACAAAATAGATGAGAATTTTAAGAAACAGGAAGAGAACTCAAGGAAGCAAAATGAAACCTTGAGGGACAGCTTAAAACAAATTGAGAAAATAAACAAAGAAAATTTAAAACAATTTGAGGGTAAAATGGAGAATTTAAATAAGGAGATATGGGAAACTTTCGGGGAGAAGTTTGAAAAGGTTAATACACTTAGCCAAAAAGCAGATACATACAAGGAGGAGACAAATAAGAAAATGGACAGTGGTTTCAAGAATTTGGATGAAACACTAAACAGCACTTCCGAAGGTACTAAAGAAGACCAAAGTGCATTGTTATCTGAAGATAAACCTAACAGAGAGAAAGAAAGGATAATGCCCATAGAAATTAACATTAAGGGAGTAAAGAAACAAATAATTAAGAAAACGAAAGAAAGGAGAATAATACGTCTTAACAAAAGGAAAAATACACGGGAAGAAGTAGATATGATTAAGAGTGGGCTGGTTAATGTACTTAATCTCCCAATCGTTAATTACAGAGAATTGACTGTTTTGAAAAGTTATAGAAAAAACTTAACTAAATCTATATTTAAATTAAATATACCAGTAAATAAAAGGTCAGTGACATCACCAGTAAATGATATATCATCAACATATTTGTGTAATAGACTACATATAAATATGATAGAAATAAGTGTATTTAGAAAAATTACAAGACATGGTAGTAGAAGAATATGTTACAAAGAAAGAAAGAGTTCGGAAAACGATGGTAACCATTTAATTTAATGAAAATTCAATATCAGCAGAGTTACAATATCAGATGATAGAGAGCTATTTAAAAAAGACAAAAATCATTATGGACACCACAGTAATCCGAGAACATGGAGTACCTGAGTTAATGGACCATGGTTAACCTAAATAATAACAAACCAGAAAAAAGGGGACTGAATTTTTGAAAACCGACCAAGCAACCCATTGAATAGCGGAAGAAAACCCCAAAATTCCAAAAGTATGTAAGTACAACTTACTTAAGATATTTTGAAACCATTTAATTTAACAAAAAATAAGAACAGATTATTCAATAATATTTATAAAGAATGGATTTAAAATGAAATAATAGGAAAAAGTAATATTTTGTGGTAACAAACAGAAGAATAAATAAATAAATAAAAACAATTGATGGTAATGTGCTCAGTTAAGAAAGTCAAATAAGAAGAATAAAGAATAATTTAATGACTCCAATGAAACTGAAGGAGGATAATAATTAATACAACAATAATTAGAATTTCTCGGAATTGAAGATTATATAAGAAGAAATGATACGGAGAAATATGTCACAAGAAGGAAAGTCAAAAGGATTTGAAAATAATGCCTATCAATAATGTTATATGCTATTAGTTAATGATAAAGAAGAAGGAATCAAGAAGAAGAAGAAGAAGAAGAAGAAGAAGAAGAAGAAATATATAAATAAATGCAAACAGCTACAGTATGAAGAATCCCAAAGGTGTTTAGTATTAGTCGCTAATTGACTACTTATAATCTTTTTATTTTTATGTATTGACCGTAGAAATGTTCCGGCAATAATTTTCCTGAGCAGGGATGATGTTCCCCTGGTCTCAGAAGGTGTAAGGATGGACAGCGGAGTTATGGACCCAAAGGTGGCCACCCGACTGGTACCACCGCACAGTATAGGGAAAAATGTTAGGGAAATTGAATATTTAAGGGATAATAATGATAAAATAGCTGAAAAGAGTGATATTAGATTCCAGAAGTATAGATGAAGAAAATAGAAGGAAGATAGCAGACCGATGCTTAATTGATAAAGCGAGTTTATAGAAGTAAATAGAAATGAGTGTTAAAACAAGTTTAATATGATTAGTGTGACCAGTCCTTATCAAGTAAAATGTGGAAGTACCACTACCCAGAGAAATAAATCATTAATGAATTTGCCTCCAAGAGAGAGAGAGTTGAGTAAGAAAACAGCAATTACCACCAATCTGAAATACCAGTCCGTATATAAACAGTTTGAAATGAAGGAAGATATTCTGAAGATATAAAACCAGGAATATTATGAAAGTTGAAGCAATCAACAATTTATTTTGGTAAACAAGTAAAACAAAAATAAATTTGTTCTAGTGGGGGGGCTTTATGTAACGTTACATAACCCAGTCCCAATAAATGATAACTTAATTATACTACCATAAAGGTCAGAAATGGGTAAACTATAACTAGCTATAAATTAAGTTATATCACTAAACATTATAAACTATATTGAAGTGATATACAGTGACAAGTGAGTTATAGTGTACCCAGTGCGTAAATAAGTGAATGTGAAGGGAACTTCTTACAGACTTGTGCTGTAGATGTGGGAATTATGGATTATAATAGTAGACTGTGATGCTACTAACTAATTATGTATTTTGTTTAGTTATAGTATGATTTATATTGTGTAGGCAACTAAAATTTAGTACATGTGTATAATTTTATATTTAATAAAATAATTATGTTATTATATAAGATAACCCAGGGTTAAAAAATAAAAGAGTTAAATATAAGATGATAATAAAAAATAAAATAATACTGTATGAGGAAAATGGCAGAAGAAAATAGTGCAGTGTAAGAATACTATAAGAAATTAATAAATAATATATAAATTCATTTAAAGTTAATAATAATATTAAAGACTTATATCTAAAGTTATAAGAAAATAAACGAAAAACTGTTATATAAATCAAATTGGGAAATAAACCAAAATTAAAAAGAATTATTTTTCTATAAATCAAAAATAAATTTATAATAATTAAAAACAGCCTATATACTCAAAAGTAAATAGCAGCACCAATAAAAAATGATATAGAAATTATGTGTTACTAACAGTAACAGAATAACAACATATTGTTTAATCGAAAAGGAGATTGAAAACTGTTCGGTTGAAAAACGTAATGAGACCAAAATTGTATTAAAAAACCTATGAAAACATTGGAAACAGTACAAAATTATAACAAAAATTAACTCACAGTATACACATTATGTACCACTCCTTTAAATATCAAATATAACTGGCTTTACCCATAACGAAGTGTTAAAAACCATTTTCAAGATCAGGCCTAGCTAAGCCGCGCTTTGAGTTTTTAACGAGATTGTATCTGATAAACATTCATGAAATTACAAAACAACTAGGACGACCACACGAGAAACCGCTTCACGCAAGTAAGAACTTTGAGGAAAGAGGTAATATAAACATTTCTTTTAATATTTAACCAAGAAACCCTCAAATGAAATTGTTGTGCAGTACAGAAATTTCTAAAATGTTGTCATGTGTTTAATAAAAACATAATCTGCACTCTCGTGGACAAATCCAGAACTACGTACTACGAAAATAAACAAAAATTCGAAATTGATTATTTTTATCTTGTAAAGCGTAGTATATAATTATCCATTTCTGACCATCTCATAACACAAAGAACTTACCCTTAACCCTGGGGAAATAAATAAAACGAATTATATGTTGATTGATGTTTAATTAAAGATAAAATTGTAAAATCATTAAAAACCAGATTTTATGATAATTTCATGTTTACCCAGTTAAATCGATATAATGAATTAGTGACTGAAAGGATCGATTGTAATATTTGTATATTGGCAGAAGAGGAAATCAAAATTATACAAATAAATACTATTAATATTTTATGTTGAATAATAAAATGTGTCTTTTTTATTGTAGAGGGTAGTTGTGGTAGATTTCAGTAAACTAAGAAGAAGACTATCCATCAGGTAGTATTACGGAACAGTGTCGTTTGGGTAACCTAACATTTGTAGATTAATGTCAAAATCAGCTGATCTTATGAACGGCGAATATTTGAAAAAATAAGCAATTGTCTACTCCGGGTGTAAACAAATGGTACTCGCTCTCTCTTCCAAATAAGACTAAACAACTTCCTTAATCTCGACCAAATCACACACACTCGATTTCTGTTTCGTTTGGGTAACATTACAATCAAATTTATTTAAACATTAATACTTATAATTCATAAGTGGCGATCGCTAAGAGGTACTCTGACCGCTCCGAGACTGTCAAAAGACGGACGTCACACCTTATTAAAGATAACGTTACAAATGACGCATACAACGTGGGGCATATAATATAACTCTACTATATCTCATAGATTACGTTACAAATGGCCCTCAACGTAAAAGGGCTGTAATTAGAAAAGAATTTTGGAGATATTCAATAAATTAATATACCAAAAAACCTAATTATCGTCGGCAGTTATGAGAAAACAAGAGATGCATAATACCAGAGGCAGATCGAAGAAGAGGGCAGAAGACAAGGAGAAGGAAGAAGATGGACAGGAACAAGAGATAGAAATAGTTAAGGACAGTGAAATGGAACAACCGATGGGTGATAAAGAAGAAACTGAAGCAAATATGAACACGGAAAAGGAAATAGTGGAAGAGGATGCCCAAGGGGACCAACCAGAGAAAGCGGAAGCCAGGAGAGAACCAAATTGGCAAGACATGATGAGATTTATAGCCGAGAAATTTGACAAAATAGATGAAAACTCAAGGAAACAAAATGAAACCTTGAGCGAGAAATTTGACAAAATAGATGAGAATTTTAAGAAACAGGAAGAGAACTCAAGGAAGCAAAATGAAACCTTGAGGGACAGCTTAAAACAAATTGAGAAAATAAACAAAGAAAATTTAAAACAATTTGAGGGTAAAATGGAGAATTTAAATAAGGAGATATGGGAAACTTTCGGGGAGAAGTTTGAAAAGGTTAATACACTTAGCCAAAAAGCAGATACATACAAGGAGGAGACAAATAAGAAAATGGACAGTGGTTTCAAGAATTTGGATGAAACACTAAACAGCACTTCCGAAGGTACTAAAGAAGACCAAAGTGCATTGTTATCTGAAGATAAACCTAACAGAGAGAAAGAAAGGATAATGCCCATAGAAATTAACATTAAGGGAGTAAAGAAACAAATAATTAAGAAAACGAAAGAAAGGAGAATAATACGTCTTAACAAAAGGAAAAATACACGGGAAGAAGTAGATATGATTAAGAGTGGGCTGGTTAATGTACTTAATCTCCCAATCGTTAATTACAGAGAATTGACTGTTTTGAAAAGTTATAGAAAAAACTTAACTAAATCTATATTTAAATTAAATATACCAGTAAATAAAAGGTCAGTGACATCACCAGTAAATGATATATCATCAACATATTTGTGTAATAGACTACATATAAATATGATAGAAATAAGTGTATTTAGAAAAATTACAAGACATGGTAGTAGAAGAATATGTTACAAAGAAAGAAAGAGTTCGGAAAACGATGGTAACCATTTAATTTAATGAAAATTCAATATCAGCAGAGTTACAATATCAGATGATAGAGAGCTATTTAAAAAAGACAAAAATCATTATGGACACCACAGTAATCCGAGAACATGGAGTACCTGAGTTAATGGACCATGGTTAACCTAAATAATAACAAACCAGAAAAAAGGGGACTGAATTTTTGAAAACCGACCAAGCAACCCATTGAATAGCGGAAGAAAACCCCAAAATTCCAAAAGTATGTAAGTACAACTTACTTAAGATATTTTGAAACCATTTAATTTAACAAAAAATAAGAACAGATTATTCAATAATATTTATAAAGAATGGATTTAAAATGAAATAATAGGAAAAAGTAATATTTTGTGGTAACAAACAGAAGAATAAATAAATAAATAAAAACAATTGATGGTAATGTGCTCAGTTAAGAAAGTCAAATAAGAAGAATAAAGAATAATTTAATGACTCCAATGAAACTGAAGGAGGATAATAATTAATACAACAATAATTAGAATTTCTCGGAATTGAAGATTATATAAGAAGAAATGATACGGAGAAATATGTCACAAGAAGGAAAGTCAAAAGGATTTGAAAATAATGCCTATCAATAATGTTATATGCTATTAGTTAATGATAAAGAAGAAGGAATCAAGAAGAAGAAGAAGAAGAAGAAGAAGAAGAAGAAGAAGAAGAAGAAGAAGAAGAAGAAGAAATATATAAATAAATGCAAACAGCTACAGTATGAAGAATCCCAAAGGTGTTTAGTATTAGTCGCTAATTGACTACTTATAATCTTTTTATTTTTATGTATTGACCGTAGAAATGTTCCGGCAATAATTTTCCTGAGCAGGGATGATGTTCCCCTGATCTCAGAAGGTGTAAGGATGGACAGCGGAGTTATGGACCCAAAGGTGGCCACCCGACTGGTACCACCGCACAGTATAGGGAAAAATGTTAGGGAAATTGAATATTTAAGGGATAATAATTATAAAATAGCTGAAAAGAGTGATATTAGATTCCAGAAGTATAGATGAAGAAAAAAAAGGAAGGAAGATAGCAGACCGATGCTTAATTGATAAAGCGAGTTTATAGAAGTAAATAGAAATGAGTGTTAAAACAAGTTTAATATGATTAGTGTGACCAGTCCTTATCAAGTAAAATGTGGAAGTACCACTACCCAGAGAAATAAATCATTAATGAATTTGCCTCCAAGAGAGAGAGAGTTGAGTAAGAAAACAGCAATTACCACCAATCTGAAATACCAGTCCGTATATAAACAGTTTGAAATGAAGGAAGATATTCTGAAGATATAAAACCAGGAATATTATGAAAGTTGAAGCAATCAACAATTTATTTTGGTAAACAAGTAAAACAAAAATAAATTTGTTCTAGTGGGGGGGCTTTATGTAACGTTACATAACCCAGTCCCAATAAATGATAACTTAATTATACTACCATAAAGGTCAGAAATGGGTAAACTATATCTAGCTATAAATTAAGTTATATCACTAAACATTATAAACTATATTGAAGTGATATACAGTGACAAGTGAGTTATAGTGTACCCAGTGCGTAAATAAGTGAATGTGAAGGGAACTTCTTACAGACTTGTGCTGTAGATGTGGGAATTATGGATTATAATAGTAGACTGTGATGCTACTAACTAATTATGTATTTTGTTTAGTTATAGTATGATTTATATTGTGTAGGCAACTAAAATTTAGTACCTGTGTTTAATTTTATATTTAATAAAATAATTATGTTATTATATAAGATAACCCAGGGTTAAAAAATAAAAGAGTTAAATATAAGATGATAATAAAAAATAAAATAATACTGTATGAGGAAAATGGCAGAAGAAAATAGTGCAGTGTAAGAATACTATAAGAGATTAATAAATAATATATAAATTCATTTAAAGTTAATAATAATATTAAAGACTTATATCTAAAGTTATAAGAAAATAAACGAAAAACTGTTATATAAATCAAATTGGGAAATAAACCAAAATTAAAAAGAATTATTTTTCTATAAATCAAAAATAAATTTATAATAATTAAAAACAGCCTATATACTCAAAAGTAAATAGCAGCACCAATAAAAAATGATATAGAAATTATGTGTTACTAACAGTAACAGAATAACAACATATTGTTTAATCGAAAAGGAGATTGAAAACTGTTCGGTTGAAAAACGTAATGAGACCAAAATTGTATTAAAAAACCTATGAAAACATTGGAAACAGTACAAAATTATAACAAAAATTAACTCACAGTATACACATTATGTACCACTCCTTTAAATATCAAATATAACTTGCTTTACCCATAACGAAGTGTTAAAAACCATTTTCAAGATCAGGCCTAGCTAAGCCGCGCTTTGAGTTTTTAACGAGATTGTATCTGATAAAATTTCATGAAATTACAAAACAACTAGGACGACCACACGAGAAACCGCTTCACGCAAGTAAGAACTTTGAGGAAAGAGGTAATATAAACATTTCTTTTAATATTTAACCAAGAAACCCTCAAATGAAATTGTTGTGCAGTACAGAAATTTCTAAAATGTTGTCATGTGTTTAATAAAAACATAATCTGCACTCTCGTGGACAAATCCAGAACTACGTACTACGAAAATAAACAAAAATTCGAAATTGATTATTTTTATCTTGTAAAGCGTAGTATATAATTATCCATTTCTGACCATCTCATAACACAAAGAACTTACCCTTAACCCTGGGGAAATAAATAAAACGAATTATATGTTGATTGATGTTTAATTAAAGATAAAATTGTAAAATCATTAAAAACCAGATTTTATGATAATTTCATGTTTACCCAGTTAAATCGATATAATGAATTAGTGACTGAAAGGATCGATTGTAATATTTGTATATTGGCAGAAGAGGAAATCAAAATTATACAAATAAATACTATTAATATTTTATGTTGAATAATAAAATGTGTCTTTTTTATTGTAGAGGGTAGTTGTGGTAGATTTCAGTAAACTAAGAAGAAGACTATCCATCAGGTAGTATTACGGAACAGTGTCGTTTGGGTAACCTAACATTTGTAGATTAATGTCAAAATCAGCTGATCTTATGAACGGCGAATATTTGAAAAAATAAGCAATTGTCTACTCCGGGTGTAAACAAATGGTACTCGCTCTCTCTTCCAAATAAGACTAAACAACTTCCTTAATCTCGACCAAATCACACACACTCGATTTCTGTTTCGTTTGGGTAACATTACAATCAAATTTATTTAAACATTAATACTTATAATTCATAAGTGGCGATCGCTAAGAGGTACTCTGACCGCTCCGAGACTGTCAAAAGACGGACGTCACACCTTATTAAAGATAACGTTACAAATGACGCATACAACGTGGGGCATATAATATAACTCTACTATATCTCATAGATTACGTTACAAATGGCCCTCAACGTAAAAGGGCTGTAATTAGAAAAGAATTTTGGAGATATTCAATAAATTAATATACCAAAAAACCTAATTATCGTCGGCAGTTATGAGAAAACAAGAGATGCATAATACCTGAGGCAGATCGAAGAAGAGGGCAGAAGACAAGGAGAAGGAAGAAGATGGACAGGAACAAGAGATAGAAATAGTTAAGGACAGTGAAATGGAACAACCGATGGGTGATAAAGAAGAAACTGAAGCAAATATGAACACGGAAAAGGAAATAGTGGAAGAGGATGCCCAAGGGGACCAACCAGAGAAAGCGGAAGCCAGGAGAGAACCAAATTGGCAAGACATGATGAGATTTATAGCCGAGAAATTTGACAAAATAGATGAAAACTCAAGGAAACAAAATGAAACCTTGAGCGAGAAATTTGACAAAATAGATGAGAATTTTAAGAAACAGGAAGAGAACTCAAGGAAGCAAAATGAAACCTTGAGGGACAGCTTAAAACAAATTGAGAAAATAAACAAAGAAAATTTAAAACAATTTGAGGGTAAAATGGAGAATTTAAATAAGGAGATATGGGAAACTTTCGGGGAGAAGTTTGAAAAGGTTAATACACTTAGCCAAAAAGCAGATACATACAAGGAGGAGACAAATAAGAAAATGGACAGTGGTTTCAAGAATTTGGATGAAACACTAAACAGCACTTCCGAAGGTACTAAAGAAGACCAAAGTGCATTGTTATCTGAAGATAAACCTAACAGAGAGAAAGAAAAGATAATGCCCATAGAAATTAACATTAAGGGAGTAAAGAAACAAATAATTAAGAAAACGAAAGAAAGGAGAATAATACGTCTTAACAAAAGGAAAAATACACGGGAAGAAGTAGATATGATTAAGAGTGGGCTGGTTAATGTACTTAATCTCCCAATCGTTAATTACAGAGAATTGACTGTTTTGAAAAGTTATAGAAAAAACTTAACTAAATCTATATTTAAATTAAATATACCAGTAAATAAAAGGTCAGTGACATCACCAGTAAATGATATATCATCAACATATTTGTGTAATAGACTACATATAAATATGATAGAAATAAGTGTATTTAGAAAAATTACAAGACATGGTAGTAGAAGAATATGTTACAAAGAAAGAAAGAGTTCGGAAAACGATGGTAACCATTTAATTTAATGAAAATTCAATATCAGCAGAGTTACAATATCAGATGATAGAGAGCTATTTAAAAAAGACAAAAATCATTATGGACACCACAGTAATCCGAGAACATGGAGTACCTGAGTTAATGGACCATGGTTAACCTAAATAATAACAAACCAGAAAAAAGGGGACTGAATTTTTGAAAACCGACCAAGCAACCCATTGAATAGCGGAAGAAAACCCCAAAATTCCAAAAGTATGTAAGTACAACTTACTTAAGATATTTTGAAACCATTTAATTTAACAAAAAATAAGAACAGATTATTCAATAATATTTATAAAGAATGGATTTAAAATGAAATAATAGGAAAAAGTAATATTTTGTGGTAACAAACAGAAGAATAAATAAATAAATAAAAACAATTGATGGTAATGTGCTCAGTTAAGAAAGTCAAATAAGATGAATAAAGAATAATTTAATGACTCCAATGAAACTGAAGGAGGATAATAATTAATACAACAATAATTAGAATTTCTCGGAATTGAAGATTATATAAGAAGAAATGATACGGAGAAATATGTCACAAGAAGGAAAGTCAAAAGGATTTGAAAATAATGCCTATCAATAATGTTATATGCTATTAGTTAATGATAAAGAAGAAGGAATCAAGAAGAAGAAGAAGAAGAAGAAGAAGAAGAAGAAGAAGAAGAAGAAGAAGAAGAAGAAGAAGAAGAAGAAGAAGAAGAAGAAATATATAAATAAATGCAAACAGCTACAGTATGAAGAATCCCAAAGGTGTTTAGTATTAGACGCTAATTGACTACTTATAATCTTTTTATTTTTATGTATTGACCGTAGAAATGTTCCGGCAATAATTTTCCTGAGCAGGGATGATGTTCCCCTGATCTCAGAAGGTGTAAGGATGGACAGCGGAGTTATGGACCCAAAGGTGGCCACCCGACTGGTACCACCGCACAGTATAGGGAAAAATGTTAGGGAAATTGAATATTTAAGGGATAATAATTATAAAATAGCTGAAAAGAGTGATATTAGATTCCAGAAGTATAGATGAAGAAAATAGAAGGAAGATAGCAGACCGATGCTTAATTGATAAAGCGAGTTTATAGAAGTAAATAGAAATGAGTGTTAAAACAAGTTTAATATGATTAGTGTGACCAGTCCTTATCAAGTAAAATGTGGAAGTACCACTACCCAGAGAAATAAATCATTAATGAATTTGCCTCCAAGAGAGAGAGAGTTGAGTAAGAAAACAGCAATTACCACCAATCTGAAATACCAGTCCGTATATAAACAGTTTGAAATGAAGGAAGATATTCTGAAGATATAAAACTGGAATATTATGAAAGTTGAAGCAATCAACAATTTATTTTGGTAAACAAGTAAAACAAAAATAAATTTGTTCTAGTGGGGGGGCTTTATGTAACGTTACATAACCCAGTCCCAATAAATGATAACTTAATTATACTACCATAAAGGTCAGAAATGGGTAAACTATATCTAGCTATAAATTAAGTTATATCACTAAACATTATAAACTATATTGAAGTGATATACAGTGACAAGTGAGTTATAGTGTACCCAGTGCGTAAATAAGTGAATGTGAAGGGAACTTCTTACAGACTTGTGCTGTAGATGTGGGAATTATGGATTATAATAGTAGACTGTGATGCTACTAACTAATTATGTATTTTGTTTAGTTATAGTATGATTTATATTGTGTAGGCAACTAAAATTTAGTACCTGTGTTTAATTTTATATTTAATAAAATAATTATGTTATTATATAAGATAACCCAGGGTTAAAAAATAAAAGAGTTAAATATAAGATGATAATAAAAAATAAAATAATACTGTATGAGGAAAATGGCAGAAGAAAATAGTGCAGTGTAAGAATACTATAAGAGATTAATAAATAATATATAAATTCATTTAAAGTTAATAATAATATTAAAGACATATATCTAAAGTTATAAGAAAATAAACGAAAAACTGTTATATAAATCAAATTGGGAAATAAACCTAAATTAAAAAGAATTATTTTTCTAATATCAAAAATAAATTTATAATAATTAAAAACAGCCTATATACTCAAAAGTAAATAGCAGCACCAATAAAAAATGATATAGAAATTATGTGTTACTAACAGTAACAGAATAACAACATATTGTTTAATCGAAAAGGAGATTGAAAACTGTTCGGTTGAAAAACGTAATGAGACCAAAATTGTATTAAAAAACCTATGAAAACATTGGAAACAGTACAAAATTATAACAAAAATTAACTCACAGTATACACATTATGTACCACTCCTTTAAATATCAAATATAACTTGCTTTACCCATAACGAAGTGTTAAAAACCATTTTCAAGATCAGGCCTAGCTAAGCCGCGCTTCGAGTTTTTAACGAGATTGTATCTGATAAACATTCATGAAATTACAAAACAACTAGGACGACCACACAAGAAACCGCTTCACGCAAGTAAGAACTTTGAGGAAAGAGGTAATATAAACATTTCTTTTAATATTTAACCAAGAAACCCTCAAATGAAATTGTTGTGCAGTACAGAAATTTCTAAAATGTTGTCATGTGTTTAATAAAAACATAATCTGCACTCTCGCGGACAAATCCAGAACCACGTACTACGAAAATAAACAAAAATTTGAAATTGATTATTTTTATCTTGTAAAGCGTAGTATATAATTATCCATTTCTGACCATCTCATAACACAAAGAACTTACCCTTAACCCTGGGGAAATAAATAAAACGAATTATATGTTGATTGATGTTTAATTAAAGATAAAATTGTAAAATCATTAAAAACCAGATTTTATGATAATTTCATGTTTACCCAGTTAAATCGATATAATGAATTAGTGACTGAAAGGATCGATTGTAATATTTGTATATTGGCAGAAGAGGAAATCAAAATTATACAAATAAATACTATTAATATTTTATGTTGAATAATAAAATGTGTCTTTTTTATTGTAGAGGGTAGTTGTGGTAGATTTCAGTAAACTAAGAAGAAGACTATCCATCAGGTAGTATTACGGAACAGTGTCGTTTGGTTAACCTAACATTTGTAGATTAATGTCAAAATCAGCTGATCTTATGAACGGCGAATATTTGAAAAAATAAGAAATTGTCTACTCCGGGTGTAAACAAATGGTACTCGCTCTCTCTTCCAAATAAGACTAAACAACTTCCTTAATCTCGACCAAATCACACACACTCGATTTCTGTTTCGTTTGGGTAACATTACAATCAAAATTATTTATACTTTAATACTTATAATTCATAAGTGGCGATCGCTAAGAGGTACTCTGACCGCTCCGAGACTGTCAAAAGACAGACGTCACACCTTATTAAAGATAACGTTACAAATGACGCATACAACGTGGGGCATATAATATAACTCTACTATATCTCATAGATTACGTTACAAATGGCCCTCAACATAAAAGGGCTGTAATTAGAAAAGAATTTTGGAGATATTCAATAAATTAATATACCAAAAAACCTAATTATCGTCGGCAGTTATGAGAAAACAAGAGGTGCATAATACCTGAGGCAGATCGAAGAAGAGGGCAGAAGACAAGGAGAAGGAAGAAGATGGACAGGAACAAGAGATAGAAATAGTTAAGGACAGTGAAATGGAACAACCAATGGGTGATAAAGAAGAAACTGAAGCAAATATGAACACGGAAAAGGAAATAGTGGAAGAGGATGCCCAAGGGGACCAACCAGACAAAGCGGAAGCCAGGAGAGAACAAAATTGGCAAGACATGATGACATTTATAGCCGAGAAATTTGACAAAATAGATGAAAACTCAAGGAAACAAAATGAAACCTTGAGCGAGAAATTTGACAAAATAGATGAGAATTTTAAGAAACAGGAAGAGAACTCAAGGAAGCAAAATGAAACCTTGAGGGACAGCTTAAAACAAATTGAGAAAATAAACAAAGAAAATTTAAAACAATTTGAGGGTAAAATGGAGAATTTAAATAAGGAGATATGGGAAACTTTCGGGGAGAAGTTTGAAAAGGTTAATACACTTAGCCAAAAAGCAGATACATACAAGGAGGAGACAAATAAGAAAATGGACAGTGGTTTCAAGAATTTGGATGAAACACTAAACAGCACTTCCGAAGGTACTAAAGAAGACCAAAGTGCATTGTTATCTGAAGATAAACCTAACAGAGAGAAAGAAAAGATAATGCCCATAGAAATTAACATTAAGGGAGTAAAGAAACAAATAATTAAGAAAACGAAAGAAAGGAGAATAATACGTCTTAACAAAAGGAAAAATACACGGGAAGAAGTAGATATGATTAAGAGTGGGCTGGTTAATGTACTTAATCTCCCAATCGTTAATTACAGAGAATTGACTGTTTTGAAAAGTTATAGAAAAAACTTAACTAAATCTATATTTAAATTAAATATACCAGTAAATAAAAGGTCAGTGACATCACCAGTAAATGATATATCATCAACATATTTGTGTAATAGACTACATATAAATATGATAGAAATAAGTGTATTTAGAAAAATTACAAGACATGGTAGTAGAAGAATATGTTACAAAGAAAGAAAGAGTTCGGAAAACGATGGTAACCATTGAATTTAATGAAAATTCAATATCAGCAGAGTTACAATATCAGATGATAGAGAGCTATTTAAAAAAGACAAAAATCATTATGGACACCACAGTAATCCGAGAACATGGAGTACCTGAGTTAATGGACCATGGTTAACCTAAATAATAACAAACCAGAAAAAAGGGGACTGAATTTTTGAAAACCGACCAAGCAACCCATTGAATAGCGGAAGAAAACCCCAAAATTCCAAAAGTATGTAAGTACAACTTACTTAAGATATTTTGAAACCATTTAATTTAACAAAAAATAAGAACAGATTATTCAATAATATTTATAAAGAATGGATTTAAAATGAAATAATAGGAAAAAGTAATATTTTGTGGTAACAAACAGAAGAATAAATAAATAAATAAAAACAATTGATGGTAATGTGCTCAGTTAAGAAAGTCAAATAAGAAGAATAAAGAATAATTTAATGACTCCAATGAAACTGAAGGAGGATAATAATTAATACAACAATAATTAGAATTTCTCGGAATTGAAGATTATATAAGAAGAAATGATACGGAGAAATATGTCACAAGAAGGAAAGTCAAAAGGATTTGAAAATAATGCCTATCAATAATGTTATATGCTATTAGTTAATGATAAAGAAGAAGGAATCAGAAGAAGAAGAGGAAGAAGAAGAAGAAGAAGAAGAAGAAATATATAAATAAATGCAAACAGCTACAGTATGAAGAATCCCAAAGGTGTTTAGTATTAGTCGCTAATTGACTACTTATAATCTTTTTATTTTTATGTATTGACCGAAGAAATGTTCCGGCAATAATTTTCCTGAGCAGGGATGATGTTCCCCTGGTCTCAGAAGGTGTAAGGATGGACAGCGGAGTTATGGACCCAAAGGTGGCCACCCGACTGGTACCACCGTACAGTATAGGGAAAAATGTTAGGGAAATTGAATATTTAAGGGATAATAATTATAAAATAGCTGAAAAGAGTGATATTAGTTTCCAGAAGTATAGATGAAGAAAATAGAAGGAAGATAGCAGACCGATGCTTAATTGATAAAGCGAGTTTATAGAAGTAAATAGAAATGAGTGTTAAAACAAGTTTAATATGATTAGTGTGACCAGTCCTTATCAAGTAAAATGTGGAAGTACCACTACCCAGAGAAATAAATCATTAATGAATTTGCCTCCAAGAGAGAGAGAGTTGAGTAAGAAAACAGCAATTACCACCAATCTGAAATACCAGTCCGTATATAAACAGTTTGAAATGAAGGAAGATATTCTGAAGATATAAAACTGGAATATTATGAAAGTTGAAGCAATCAACAATTTATTTTGGTAAACAAGTAAAACAAAAATAAATTTGTTCTAGTGGGGGGGCTTTATGTAACGTTACATAACCCAGTCCCAATAAATGATAACTTAATTATAATACCATAAAGGTCAGAAATGGGTAAACTATAACTAGCTATAAATTAAGTTATATCACTAAACATTATAAACTATATTGAAGTGATATACAGTGACAAGTGAGTTATAGTGTACCCAGTGCGTAAATAAGTGAATGTGAAGGGAACTTCTTACAGACTTGTGCTGTAGATGTGGGAATTATGGATTATAATAGTAGACTGTGATGCTACTAACTAATTATGTATTTTGTTTAGTTATAGTATGATTTATATTGTGTAGGCAACTAAAATTTAGTACCTGTGTTTAATTTTATATTTAATAAAATAATTATGTTATTATATAAGATAACCCAGGGTTAAAAAATAAAAGAGTTAAATATAAGATGATAATATATAATAAAATAATACTGTATGAGGAAAATGGCAGAAGAAAATAGTGCAGTGTAAGAATACTATAAGAGATTAATAAATAATATATAAATTCATTTAAAGTTAATAATAATATTAAAGACTTATATCTAAAGTTATAAGAAAATAAACGAAAAACTGTTATATAAATCAAATTGGGAAATAAACCAAAATTAAAAAGAATTATTTTTCTATAAATCAAAAATAAATTTATAATAATTAAAAACAGCCTATATACTCAAAAGTAAATAGCAGCACCAATAAAAAATGATATAGAAATTATGTGTTACTAACAGTAACAGAATAACAACATTTTGTTTAATCGAAAAGGAGATTGAAAACTGTTCGGTTGAAAAACGTAATGAGACCAAAATTGTATTAAAAAACCTATGAAAACATTTGGAAACAGTACAAAATTATAACAAAAATTAACTCACAGTATACACATTATGTACCACTCCTTTAAATATCAAATATAACTTGCTTTACCCCATAACGAAGTGTTAAAAACCATTTTCAAGATCAGGCCTAGCCAAGCCGCGCTTCGAGTTTTTAACGAGATTGTATCTGATAAACATTCATGAAATTATCAAACAACTAGGACGACCACACGAGAAACCGCTTCACGCAAGTAAGAACTTCGAGGAAAGAGGTAATATAAACATTTCTTTTAATATTTAACCAAGAAACCCTCAAATGAAATTGTTGTGCAGTACAGAAATTTCTAAAATGTTGTCATGTGTTTAATAAAAACATAATCTGCACTCTCGCGGACAAATCCAGAACTACGTACTACGAAAATAAACAAAAATTCGAAATTGATTATTTTTATCTTGTAAAGCGTAGTATATAATTATCCATTTCTGTCCATCTCATAACACAAAGAACTTACCCTTAACCCTGGGGAAAGAAATAAAACGAATTATATGTTGATTGATGTTTAATTAAAGATAAAATTGTAAAATCATTAAAAACCAGATTTTATGATAATTTCATGTTTACCCAGTTAAATCGATATAATGAATTAGTGATTGAAAGGATCGATTGTAATATTTGTATATTGGCAGAAGAGGAAATCAAAATTATACAAATAAATACTATTAATATTTTATGTTGAATAATAAAATGTGTCTTTTTTATTGTAGAGGGTAGTTGTGGTAGATTTCAGTAAACTAAGAAGAAGACTATCCATCAGGTAGTATTACGGAACAGTGTCGTTTGGTTAACCTAACATTTGTAGAAAATGTCAAAATCAGCTGATCTTATGAACGGCGAATATTTGAAAAAAATAAGAAATTGTCTACTCCGGGTGTAAACAAATGGTACTCGCTCTCTCTTCCAAATAAGACTAAACAACTTCCTTAATCTCGACCAAATCACACACACTCGATTTCTGTTTCGTTTGGGTAACATTACAATCAAATTTATTTAAACATTAATACTTATAATTCATAAGTGGCAATCGCTAAGAGGTACTCTGACCGCTCCGAGACTGTCAAAAGACGGACGTCACACCTTATTAAAGATAACGTTACAAATGACGCATACAATGTGGGGCATATAATATAACTCTACTATATCTCATAGATTACGTTACAAATGGTGCTCAACGTAAAAGGGCTGTAATTAGAAAAGAATTTTGGAGATATTCAATAAATTAATATACCAAAAAACCTAATTATCGTCGGCAGTTATGAGAAAACAAGAGATGCATAATACCAGAGGCAGATCGAAGAAGAGGGCAGAAGACAAGGAGAAGGAAGAAGATGGACAGGAACAAGAGATAGAAATAGTTAAGGACAGTGAAATGGAACAACCGATGGGTGATAAAGAAGAAACTGAAGCAAATATGAACACGGAAAAGGAAATAGTGGAAGAGGATGCCCAAGGGGACCAACCAGACAAAGTGGAAGCCAGGAGAGAACCAAATTGGCAAGACATGATGAGATTTATAGCCGAGAAATTTGACAAAATAGATGAAAACTCAAGGAAACAAAATGAAACCTTGAGCGAGAAATTTGACAAAATAGATGAAAACTCAAGGAAACAAAATGAAACCTTGAGCGAGAAATTTGACAAAATAGATGAGAATTTTAAGAAACAGGAAGAGAACTCAAGGAAGCAAAATGAAACCTTGAGGGACAGCTTAAAACAAATTGAGAAAATTAACAAAGAAAATTTAAAACAATTTGAGGGTAAAATGGAGAATTTAAATAAGGAGATATGGGAAACTTTCGGGGAGAAGTTTGAAAAGGTTAATACACTTAGCCAAAAAGCAGATACATACAAGGAGGAGACAAATAAGAAAATGGACAGTGGTTTCAAGAATTTGGATGAAACACTAAACAGCACTTCCGAAGGTACTAAAGAAGACCAAAGTGCATTGTTATCTGAAGATAAACCTAACAGAGAGAAAGAAAAGATAATGCCCATAGAAATTAACATTAAGGGAGTAAAGAAACAAATAATTAAGAAAACGAAAGAAAGGAGAATAATACGTCTTAAAAAAAGGAAAAATACACGGGAAGAAGTAGATATGATTAAGAGTGGGCTGGTTAATGTACTTAATCTCCCAATCGTTAATTACAGAGAATTGACTGTTTTGAAAAGTTATAGAAAAAACTTAACTAAATCTATATTTAAATTAAATATACCAGTAAATAAAAGGTCAGTGACATCACCAGTAAATGATATATCATCAACATATTTGTGTAATAGACTACATATAAATATGATAGAAATAAGTGTATTTAGAAAAATTACAAGACATGGTAGTAGAAGAATATGTTACAAAGAAAGAAAGAGTTCGGAAAACGATGGTAACCATTGAATTTAATGAAAATTCAATATCAGCAGAGTTACAATATCAGATGATAGAGAGCTATTTAAAAAGGACAAAAATCATTATGGACACCACAGTAATCCGAGAACATGGAGTACCTGAGTTAATGGACCATGGTTAACCTAAATAATAACAAACCAGAAAAAAGGGGACTGAATTTTTGAAAACCGACCAAGCAACCAATTGAATACTGGAAGAAAACCCAAAAATTCCAAAAGTATGTAAGTACAACTTACTTAAGATATTTTGAAACCATTTAATTTAACAAAAAATAAGAACAGATTATTCAATAATATTTATAAAGAATGGATTTAAAATGAAATAATAGGAAAAAGTAATATTTTGTGGTAACAAACAGAAGAATAAATAAATAAATAAAAACAATTGATGGTAATGTGCTCAGTTAAGAAAGTCAAATAAGAAGAATAAAGAATAATTTAATGACTCCAATGAAACTGAAGGAGGATAATAATTAATACAACAATAATTAGAATTTCTCGGAATTGAAGATTATATAAGAAGAAATGATACGGAGAAATATGTCACAAGAAGGAAAGTCAAAAGGATTTGAAAATAATGCCTATCAATAATGTTATATGCTATTAGTTAATGATAAAGAAGAAGGAATCAAGAAGAAGAAGAGGAAGAAGAAGAAGAAGAAGAAGAAGAAGAAATATATAAATAAATGCAAACAGCTACAGTATGAAGAATCCCAAAGGTGTTTAGTATTAGTCGCTAATTGACTACTTATAATCTTTTTATTTTTATGTATTGACCGTAGAAATGTTCCGGCAATAATTTTCCTGAGCAGGGATGATGTTCCCCTGGTCTCAGAAGGTGTAAGGATGGACAGCGGAGTTATGGACCCAAAGGTGGCCACCCGACTGGTACCACCGCACAGTATAGGGAAAAATGTTAGGGAAATTGAATATTTAAGGGATAATAATTATAAAATAGCTGAAAAGAGTGATATTAGTTTCCAGAAGTATAGATGAAGAAAATAGAAGGAAGATAGCAGACCGATGCTTAATTGATAAAGCGAGTTTATAGAAGTAAATAGAAATGAGTGTTAAAACAAGTTTAATATGATTAGTGTGACCAGTCCTTATCAAGTAAAATTTGGAAGTATCACTACCCAGAGAAATAAATCATTAATGAATTTGCCTCCAAGAGAGAGAGAGTTGAGTAAGAAAACAGCAATTACCACCAATCTGAAATACCAGTCCGTATATAAACAGTTTGAAATGAAGGAAGATATTCTGAAGATATAAAACCAGGAATATTATGAAAGTTGAAGCAATCAACAATTTATTTTGGTAAACAAGTAAAACAAAAATAAATTTGTTCTAGGGGGGGGGGCTTTATGTAACGTTACATAACCCAGTCCCAATAAATGATAACTTAATTATACTACCATAAAGGTCAGAAATGGGTAAACTATAACTAGCTATAAATTAAGTTATATCACTAAACATTATAAACTAAATTGAAGTGATATACAGTGACAAGTGAGTTATAGTGTACCCAGTGCGTAAATAAGTGAATGTGAAGGGAACTTCTTACAGACTTGTGCTGTAGATGTGGGAATTATGGATTATAATAGTAGACTGTGATGCTACTAACTAATTATGTATTTTGTTTAGTTATAGTATGATTTATATTGTGTAGGCAACTAAAATTTAGTACCTGTGTTTAATTTTATATTTAATAAAATAATTATGTTATTATATAAGATAACCCAGGGTTAAAAAATAAAAGAGTTAAATATAAGATGATAATAAAAAATAAAATAATACTGTATGAGGAAAATGGCAGAAGAAAATAGTGCAGTGTAAGAATACTATAAGAGATTAATAAATAATATATAAATTCATTTAAAGTTAATAATAATATTAAAGACTTATATCTAAAGTTATAAGAAAATAAACGAAAAACTGTTATATAAATCAAATTGGGAAATAAACCAAAATTAAAAAGAATTATTTTTCTATAAATCAAAAATAAATTCTTCGTATTGTTTAAATTACCAGCCATCCTTACTATTTCTTTTATGAATTTGCTAACTGCTATAATTTTTTATTGTTCGACTAAGCTTTTCGTCATTACTGACATCTTCAGGTCTTAAACAACCATTAAGACTGTTGTTTTAAGACCTGAAGATTAAACATTAACGTTGTTTAAGACCTGAAGATGTCAGTAATGACGAAAAGCTTAGTCGAACAATAAAAAATTATAGCAGTTAGCAAATTCATAAAAGAAATAGCAAAAATAAATTTATAATAATTATAAACAGCCTATATACTCAAAAGTAAATAGCAGCACCAATAAAAAATGATATAGAAATTATGTGTTACTAACAGTAACAGAATAACAACATATTGTTTAATCGAAAAGGAGATTGAAAACTGTTCGGTTGAAAAACGTAATGAGACCAAAATTGTATTAAAAAACCTATGAAAACATTTGGAAACAGTACAAAATTATAACAAAAATTAACTCACAGTATACACATTATGTACCACTCCTTTAAATATCAAATATAACTTGCTTTACCCCATAACGAAGTGTTAAAACCCATTTTCAAGATCAGGCCTAGCCAAGTCGCGCTTTGAGTTTTTAACGAGATTGTATCTGATAAACATTCATGAAATTACCAAACAACTAGGATGACCACACGAGAAACCGCTTCACGCAAGTAAGAACTTCGAGGAAAGAGGTAATATAAACATTTCTTTTAATATTTAACCAAGAAACCCTCAAATGAAATTGTTGTGCAGTACAGAAATTTCTAAAATGTTGTCATGTGTTTAATAAAAACATAATCTGCACTCTCGCGGACAAATCCAGAACTACGTACTACGAAAATAAACAAAAATTCGAAATTGATTATTTTTATCTTGTAAAGCGTAGTATATAATTATCCATTTCTGACCATCTCATAACACAAAGAACTTACCCTTAACCCTGGGGAAATAAATAAAACAAATTATATGTTGATTGATGTTTAATTAAAGATAAAATTGTAAAATCATTAAAAACCAGATTTTATGATAATTTCATGTTTACCCAGTTAAATCGATATAATGAATTAGTGATTGAAAGGATCGATTGTAATATTTGTATATTGGCAGAAGAGGAAATCAATATTATACAAATAAATACTATTAATATTTTATGTTGAATAATAAAATGTGTCTTTTTTATTGTAGAGGGTAGTTGTGGTAGATTTCAGTAAACTAAGAAGAAGACTATCCATCAGGTAGTATTACGGAACAGTGTCGTTTGGTTAACCTAACATTTGTAGATTAATGTCAAAATCAGCTGATCTTATGAACGGCGAATATTTGAAAAAAAATAAGAAATTGTCTACTCCGGGTGTAAACAAATGGTACTCGCTCTCTCTTCCAAATAAGACTAAACAACTTCCTTAATCTCGACCAAATCACACACACTCGATTTCTGTTTCGTTTGGGTAACATTAAAATCAAATTTATTTAAACATTAATACTTATAATTCATAAGTGGCGATCGCTAAGAGGTACTCTGACCGCTCCGAGACTGTCAAAAGACGGACGTCACACCTTATTAAAGATAACGTTACAAATGACGCATACAACGTGGGGCATATAATATAACTCTACTATATCTCATAGATTACGTTACAAATGGCGCTCAACGTAAAAGGGCTGTAATTAGAAAAGAATTTTGGAGATATTCAATAAATTAATATACCAAAAAACCTAATTATCGTCGGCAGTTATGAGAAAACAAGAGATGCATAATACCAGAGGCAGATCGAAGAAGAGGGCAGAAGACAAGGAGAAGGAAGAAGATGGACAGGAACAAGAGATAGAAATAGTTAAGGACAGTGAAATGGAACAACCGATGGGTGATAAAGAAGAAACTGAAGCAAATATGAACACGGAAAAGGAAATAGTGGAAGAGGATGCCCAAGGGGACCAACCAGACAAAGTGGAAGCCAGGAGAGAACCAAATTGGCAAGACATGATGAGATTTATAGCCGAGAAATTTGACAAAATAGATGAAAACTCAAGGAAACAAAATGAAACCTTGAGCGAGAAATTTGACAAAATAGATGAAAACTCAAGGAAACAAAATGAAACCTTGAGCGAGAAATTTGACAAAATAGATGAGAATTTTAAGAAACAGGAAGAGAACTCAAGGAAGCAAAATGAAACCTTGAGGGACAGCTTAAAACAAATTGAGAAAATTAACAAAGAAAATTTAAAACAATTTGAGGGTAAAATGGAGAATTTAAATAAGGAGATATGGGAAACTTTCGGGGAGAAGTTTGAAAAGGTTAATACACTTAGCCAAAAAGCAGATACATACAAGGAGGAGACAAATAAGAAAATGGACAGTGGTTTCAAGAATTTGGATGAAACACTAAACAGCACTTCCGAAGGTACTAAAGAAGACCAAAGTGCATTGTTATCTGAAGATAAACCTAACAGAGAGAAAGAAAAGATAATGCCCATAGAAATTAACATTAAGGGAGTAAAGAAACAAATAATTAAGAAAACGAAAGAAAGGAGAATAATACGTCTTAACAAAAGGAAAAATACACGGGAAGAAGTAGATATGATTAAGAGTGGGCTGGTTAATGTACTTAATCTCCCAATCGTTAATTACAGAGAATTGACTGTTTTGAAAAGTTATAGAAAAAACTTAACTAAATCTATATTTAAATTAAATATACCAGTAAATAAAAGGTCAGTGACATCACCAGTAAATGATATATCATCAACATATTTGTGTAATAGACTACATATAAATATGATAGAAATAAGTGTATTTAGAAAAATTACAAGACATGGTAGTAGAAGAATATGTTACAAAGAAAGAAAGAGTTCGGAAAACGATGGTAACCATTGAATTTAATGAAAATTCAATATCAGCAGAGTTACAATATCAGATGATAGAGAGCTATTTAAAAAGGACAAAAATCATTATGGACACCACAGTAATCCGAGAACATGGAGTACCTGAGTTAATGGACCATGGTTAACCTAAATAATAACAAACCAGAAAAAAGGGGACTGAATTTTTGAAAACCGACCAAGCAACCAATTGAATAGCGGAAGAAAACCCCAAAATTCCAAAAGTATGTAAGTACAACGTACTTAAGATATTTTGAAACCATTTAATTTAACAAAAAATAAGAACAGATTATTCAATAATATTTATAAAGAATGGATTTAAAATGAAATAATAGGAAAAAGTAATATTTTGTGGTAACAAACAGAAGAATAAATAAATAAATAAAAACAATTGATGGTAATGTGCTCAGTTAAGAAAGTCAAATAAGAAGAATAAAGAATAATTTAATGACTCCAATGAAACTGAAGGAGGATAATAATTAATACAACAATAATTAGAATTTCTCGGAATTGAAGATTATATAAGAAGAAATGATACGGAGAAATATGTCACAAGAAGGAAAGTCAAAAGGATTTGAAAATAATGCCTATCAATAATGTTATATGCTATTAGTTAATGATAAAGAAGAAGGAATCAAGAAGAAGAAGAAGAAGAAGAAGAAGAAGAAGAAGAAGAAGAAGAAGAAGAAGAAGAAGAAGAAATATATAAATAAATGCAAACAGCTACAGTATGAAGAATCCCAAAGGTGTTTAGTATTAGTCGCTAATTGACTACTTATAATCTTTTTATTTTTATGTATTGACCGTAGAAATGTTCCGGCAATAATTTTCCTGGGCAGGGATGATGTTCCCCTGGTCTCAGAAGGTGTAAGGATGGACAGCGGAGTTATGGACCCAAAGGTGGCCACCCGACTGGTACCACCGCACAGTATAGGGAAAAATGTTAGGGAAATTGAATATTTAAGGGATAATAATTATAAAATAGCTGAAAAGAGTGATATTAGATTCCAGAAGTATAGATGAAGAAAATAGAAGGAAGATAGCAGACCGATGCTTAATTGATAAAGCGAGTTTATAGAAGTAAATAGAAATGAGTGTTAAAACAAGTTTAATATGATTAGTGTGACCAGTCCTTATCAAGTAAAATGTGGAAGTACCACTACCCAGAGAAATAAATCATTAATGAATTTGCCTCCAAGAGAGAGAGAGTTGAGTAAGAAAACAGCAATTACCACCAATCTGAAATACCAGTCCGTATATAAACAGTTTGAAATGAAGGAAGATATTCTGAAGATATAAAACCAGGAATATTATGAAAGTTGAAGCAATCAACAATTTATTTTGGTAAACAAGTAAAACAAAAATAAATTTGTTCCAGTGGGGGGGGGGGCTTTATGTAACGTTACATAACCCAGTCCCAATAAATGATAACTTAATTATACTACCATAAAGGTCAGAAATGGGTAAACTATAACTAGCTATAAATTAAGTTATATAACTAAACATTATAAACTATATTGAAGTGATATACAGTGACAAGTGAGTTATAGTGTACCCAGTGCGTAAATAAGTGAATGTTGTAATAAAACTAAACTATTCCTGTTTATATTTAAAATATTAAAGGTTGTAGTTGTTGAAAATTGAAATTTACTAATTTTATAAAGTAATTAAAATGTAGCATTAGATGTTATTAAAAGTGTGTTTACAATTGCAAAGTTATAATTGTCTGAAAAGAATTCCTTTAGATAAAGAAAAAATAAAATAATTGCGTTAATATTATTGGAACACTAACGTTGCTTAAATTTAAAAATAAAGTGTACTAGCTGGTTGCTTGATGGTGGTGACCGTCTTGCTGATATTAGCAGCGAAACTCCTCCTCCAGGTTGATAGTCGTTTAAGTACGTAAAGTCTAGTAACGTCTGGACAATAGAATTAATAAAATACACTTCCACGTACCTGTTCGTGTTTTCTGGAAGTTCAGAAGTTCAATAAATCAATAAGCTGCCAAGACGGTTTACAAAACCAACTCACTTTATCTACAAGGTTAGGTTACCTTGTTTAATAATGGGCGCCACACAGGTTTATTTCGGGAAAATCCCGTGGAAAACCCATTAATAGAATCAAACAATAATTGAAAATCAACAACTTCATACAATACTGTTGTCCTTAGCAACACCTTATTTTTCTTCCTTCTCAATGTTTTGTATATAGTTATTATTTCATATATTTTTCGTCCATTCCTTATTAATTTTCTATCATATCGAAATATAACTTTACCAATAGTTTGTTTACTATTTTCTACATATATTCTGCTGGTTTTTAGATCTTAGTCTGTTTCTTTTATATTTCTTGGATTTCTTGTCCATGACGTGTCCGTTACTTAACTAAATATCACTATAATATTGACGACTCGGAACACAAAGTTTTTTATAAGTAAAAACGTAAAGTTTTACCTTACAGCCTAAACCGACTTTCACCTATAGAAGGCTTCATCAGAGGCTGTCGTTAGTAGCGCTGCTCGTCTTGTTGTTGGCGACGAGAAAGTGTTTCGAAAGATTGAAGCTGTGTGTGTGTGTGGTGAGATGTGTTCGAATAATGCGTGCGATTTGAATTGTGTCTGTTCGTTTAGGATGTCATTTTTTTTGTTTTTGTGTGTTTGTATATTTCTAATTGTTCTAGAGTGTCTAGTTTTCGGCCTTTTGTGTGTACGTGTAGTATGTTCATGTTATTGTCGATGTTTTTATATGTGTGGTTTGCTTCAATGAGGTGGTTTGCGAAGGTAGATTCTGTAGTGGTGTGGAGTGCTTTTGTGTGTTCAATGTATCTCTGTTTGAAGCTACGTCCTGTCTGGCCTATGTAGAATTTACTGCAATTTGAACAATTTAGTTTATATACACCGGGTAGATCGAATTTGTTTTGTGCTTTGGGCATGCGTTTTGATAGTGTGTGTTCTGTTTTGTTAGTAGTTTTGTAAGCGATTCTGTATCCTGCTTTTTTGAATTTGTGGGCAATTTTTTCTGTTTGTTTGTTGATGTATGTTAGTGTTATGAATTTGTTGTTTTCTGTCTTTGTCTGTTGTTTGTTTTGTGTTTTGTGTAGGAGTTTACTGACTATTGTTCTGTCATAACCGTTAGATTCTGCTAGATATTTTATCGTGTTTAGTTCGTCTTTGTAGTCTATTTCATCTAAGGGGATGTTGTTAAGTCTATGTATCATGGTTCTAAAAGCAGCTAGTTTGTGTTGTATTGGGTGATTGGAGGTGTTGTGTATTAGTGTGTCAGTTGTAGTTGGTTTTCTGTATATACTGAATTTGTGCCTGTGTTCTAGTTTTGTGATGGAGAGGTCTAATAGATTGTTCAAATTGCAGTAAATTCTACATAGGCCAGACAGGACGTAGCTTCAAACAGAGATACATTGAACACACAAAAGCACTCCACACCACTACAGAATCTACCTTCGCAAACCACCTCACTGAAGCAAACCACACATATAAAAACATCGACAATAACATGAACATACTACACGTACACACAAAAGGCCGAAAACTAGACACTCTAGAACAATTAGAAATATACAAACACACAAAAACAAATAAAAACGACATCCTAAACGAACAGACACAATTCAAATCGCACGCATTATTCGAACACATCTCACCACACACACACAGCTTCAATCTTTCGAAACACTTTCTCGTCGCCAACAACAAGACGAGCAGCGCTACTAACGACAGCCTCTGATGAAGCCTTCTATAGGTGAAAGCCGGTTTAGGCTGTAAGGTAAAACTTTACGTTTTTACTTATAAAAAACTTTTATATTTATTACTTTTCCGATATCAAACGTTATCAATCGATATCATGGCATTGTGGCATTATCATAATTTGTTTAAATTGAGGTGGTTTATTATATATCATTACTTATCAAATGTTTTTTCCTAGCTCTTTTAATCGTATTCATTAATTATTATTAAATTCCGTACCTAACCTTTATGTTATGAGTGGTTATATAGTGTTATTGGCTGTTAGGCCTTTTATTGTATATGGACCTACCTTTGTTTTAACTGGTGAACAACTATAGCCCTTTTACATAAGTTCATACATATAATCAAATCTTAACTATTAACATTTACATAAACAATTATTCTTTTCATAACTAATAACAATTTTATCTTGATCTATGGATCACATATAAGAAAATTGTGATCTATTAACATTACCTAACTGTTTCCCACATCCTTCTATAACAGTAATTGAATAATACATTTTGCTTCATTACTTTCCTTTAATTCAACAAGTAATTTGTATAACATAACATAAACTTTAACATAACATTCATCGTTACAAAATAATATCATTTAATTCATAATCCTTACTTACTATTGCTATAAGGTAAATTATTGTCTCATTTTTGTTTAATTTCATTGTAATTTACTTTGACATTTTCTGTACTAGTTTCTTTCTTACAATTCTCATCAGTATAAGATTTATTTACTTTTCACTGAACATGGATCTCTAACTATTGTCTAATTTACAGGTTTGTTTATTATTGTTATTTCTACCTTGCATCCTTATTCATTTTTATATATAATTATAAATGTATTTATTAGACCTTTGTTTTATCATGGGAGTTAAATATTGATTTACTTATTATTTTGTTAATATACTATTTATGTAACATGGATGACTGCATTTCTGTTGCGTTACAATATATATATATATATATATATATATATATATTGTTATGACTGTTATGACGGTCTCAGTGATCGTCCTATGGTACAGTGGAAAACAAAATACAAGACACCAATGAAATCACTAATAACCAGCTTTAATTATCACAATTATCAATTTGTAATCAATTCATGTAAAAATTGCCCAAACACAATAATAATGTCAACAATAAAGAATTTCGCACTAATTATAACACAAAACTTCGCAACAATAACTTCTACAAACACTGGATCCAAGCTAAAGAAATTGCTCAACACTACTGAACTGACAAGCCGGCTGCTATGGCTTTTTATAGTTAGTGCACACCTTCGAGAAATCTTCCATCCTCAATGTGCACGCCACTTATTGCTGACGCACAAATGCGTATTTCAAGTGGCCTCTTGAAGAATCTGGAACAAACTTGGATGCGGTCCTTGACTGAGGTACACCCACGGTTAAAAGACTAAATAAGTGATCTGTATGCCTTTGCTGAGATCGATAATTGATGTTTTACAAAACCAATTTGACATTTTTTGTTGCGGCCTTATTTTTTACTAATTAAAAAACACTATAGGGAATTTTTATTTTCGTTATGCAGCAGTGACTAAATAAATACATTTATGTCGTAGCTATTAATAATGCAAATGTTTCAGACACATGAAACGAAACATATACTATGCATACAACAATGCTTGTTACAACTCATGGCATTACGTATAATTGCTGAATAAATTTAAAACTCAATATTATAATGTTGTGTCCAGCTGCAGTTTAATAACTAATTGTCTTAATCAAAAATTAAAAATAAATTAGTAATTGGACGCTATGGGTATTCTTAAATAACAACAGAGCTGATGATAATGGGACTAGTGCAGGCGATCATTGTAATGTGAGAGTTGGTGTCCGTGGTTCCCAGCTTACGTCATCACTCATAGCAGACCTGCGCGCGACCCCTACCGTCTAGTCTAGTAACCGTGGGTACACCTGTACGACTAGCCGCCAGAAGGGGGGAACGGGTGGAAGACGCTCTCGGCTGATATAGGGGGTTCAATACGGTTCTTGTTACTATATATATATATATATATAAGGATTTGTAAAAGTAAATGTTTATCAGTCCCGATGAATCAGAAGGGGGTGAGAGAATAAACCGTTTGAAAAAGTTTTTTATTGTCTGATTTTTGTTATTTTGACAAAGTTTGGCATAAATATGGCAAAAATAAAATAGCAGAGAATATCGAATGCTAGGATTTGAGAAAGTTGCTTTTAAAGATACACATTAAATAATTGATAAGAATAAATTATTTATATTATTTATTACAACTCTTAAATGGGAGACCCGACAAGTTTAGCGATTCTGGCTGAAGGAGACAAAATACAATTATTTTCATAATTTTTTTATTTCAATTATATTTTATTGCGTCTGTTTTGTTGAAATGCGCCAAAATGGTGTTGGTTATCTTTCAGCTAATCTTCATGTGGCTTGATGTTATCTCACGTGCATAAGGAGGCTGGTCATCGCTGGCCAATAACCTAAGATAAACAGAAATAGGAAGATGTTAATTTTTGTTCTTTTAATATCTATAAAAATGTTAGGTCTTTTTTGACATAACCCCGCATTCGTTATCTTTGGCAATTTGTTCATCTTTCATTGTCTATCTATACTCTATACTCTGTTAAAGTCGGAAGTCATTATTTTTCTATAAATAATAAGTAACCTACCTCCAATACATAAAACGTCTGTTGATGATACACATAATACAATTAGTTCAACATTACCAACTACGGTACATTAAAATCCTTTTTTCAACATATGCAATAAAAAGCAATGTGCAGTTTCTGTTAACACGCAAATGATGTAACATGACATAAGATAGTGAAAATACATTGATAATTAATAATAAAACAAAGAAGCTGAAGACAAGAAGAAAGGTCAAGAAACTTATAACTCAGAGATTAATAACCAAATTACAAAATGACAAATGACTAATAAACTGACGATGACTTGACCCAATAGATTGGATAAACACAAGGAAAATAAAATGGAACAAGGAAGAAGGAGCCAGAAACCAGATGTAATCAAGAAAATAATAACGAACATGGTAAACCCCAAATTATGACTACAAAATGTATGTAAACAAATGCACTAAAATAGTTAGGGCATAAATGAGATGTACCTATGTTAGTAATAACAAATAAGATAGTAATATTATGCATATTATATGAATGAAGAAAATGTACATATAAATATAAGGTAGGGAGTTAAAAATAAACATACCCAATTGAATAGTGATAAACATAGTCAAAACCAGTAAACCATACTCTGAGGCAAATAAAGGCCATAGTTAATAATCAAAAGTGATCAAAGTGAATGGAAAATAAATTAATTACTCATAACCAATAACCACACGATGATGTTAAAATAATTAGGCACCATAGTGAATAATATCAAGTGAGTGAAATAAAGGGTGTACCAATATAAATAAGTGGTGACATGCCAGGTATAGCATGTTATAAAAAAAAGTGAAATGAATAAATAAAAAAACCTTCTATGAAGGAAAAAGTGTAGTGGGTGAACAGGAAAAGGTATTTTAAATGTAGACTGTAATAAAATATCTAAACAACCTGTGATAAACTTTATGTTAGCAAGTAAGATGAACTAATTGTACTGTGATTAATTTAAGTAATAGTTAGTAAGAATTATAAAATAAGATAAAAATTAAATCATTAGAATGAATGGTAAATAAGAAAGATAGACACTGTATTCTAGTGAAGGAATTAGTGAGTAAAGTATATTGTGTAAGGTACAGTTTAACAGTAGTATTATAAGAGTTTTGTTATTGTTTAAAAAAAAAACCATATAATGTAATAAATTATAAGTTAAACCAGATAGTGGTAAGAAACAGAAAATTAGTTAGAAGTTTAATTTCAGGCTTGAACCTGGCAAGAAAATGTTTATTCTTATGATAAGTGATGTGGCTAGTGTCACCAATGTTTTATTATTTGTTTCTATTAAAAAATTGTTTTAATGTACCAGATATAATGTTAATAAGTTACAAAGAATGTTAAATAGTAGTATGGGGAAATCTAGGCTCTAGGCCTAACATTTAAGGAAGGAACTTTGTAAATTTAAAAGCAAAACAATAACCCAGTATTAATCAGAATATACCAAATGTTTAAACAGTTAAGTAGGTATACCTAACACAAAACTGTATAAATAACATCCAGTTTTAGATTAAATATATATGAAATATAAATAAGAAAATAACGAAAATGTGATGAACTATTCAAAAGTAACCATGAGGGGTATCAAAATAATCCTTAACAAAAAATAAGAACAATGGTATTCATGTAATTAACATAACTACTAATATAAGAAAGAAATCTTAATTTGAAGATATTTTATAGATTTAAACCAAAATAAAACGTTAGAATATAACAATGCCATAAATTAACGACCAATGAGAATTAGCATAATTTAATAGGTAACCATAGCAACTGAAATTTATTACCAAAAAACTGTTGGAATTCTAATTAATCCATTATTGACTGACGCGGAGGGCGGATGTATGCAGCCCTCAATCCGAATTTAACTATAAAAACGTAAATTTTAATAAAACCAAGAAGGAAGAAGTATTGTAAAAGCATTCTATAGAACACCTGATGAATTAACCAGTATTAAAATATTCACAACATAAAAATAACAGTAAAAATAAGAAGACTTTGAAGGAACGTAACAGACGACTCATCCCGAAGGAAGAAGGGGATCGACCTACTTCAACCTGAGAATACGAACGACTACGGAACAAGAGGGAAGCCGAACTTTATTGAAAACCATCTGAATGGGAATTGATGAACATCCGAGGAAGAGAAGACGACTAGACTTATCCGGAAGAAGTAGACGAACATCGAAGAAGCCACAACGAGAACCCGATGAGTATAAACTAATAATTTCACTTAAAAATGAATTCCCCTTTATCCATAATAACGAGTTGAAATTTTCACTTCACTGATCACAATTTTGAACAAGAACTGAAGGTAATTAAAATATCACTATTAATAAAACTTAATCAATTAACAACGTTTGAAACTGATTTATAATAAATTATTAATGAACATAACTTGCTGTCAAAATTCTAACCAAACACTATTCTAATTCTCATTGTCGATAACTTACTTGTATGTATTAGTGTATTAAATATTGTGTACCTAGTTTTAAGAAATATTATAAGTTTGTGCATTTTAACCGATAATCCAACTCCTGTAGTCAAAAGGACTTTAACACGCCTTGTGACAAAATAATCATTGTAAACATAAACAATATCAGCCATACTGGCATCTCTACAAACGACTGAGCATACCAACTGAGCAATTGTAAAAGCCGGCATTAATATAAATTTATGTACTATTGAATAACTGGAAATTGAAAGGGTTTAATAAATCTTATTGTTCTTCAACGCTGTATGTTTGATTCGTATAAAATAAAGTAATATAGAAAATTATTAAACCGAAAACACCCAAAGCACCACAGTTAGCGAAGTCGGCACTGCAAGACGGCATGAGCCAATCAGGTGACAAGGCGGTAAGATTCAAATTGAACGCCGAGAGATACGGTTTGCCCGTAAGTATTAAGAGAAAGTACAACCCGACTCGCTATATACGAATAACATTCACAGAAGTAATTTAACTGATTAATACCCACGATTACACACTTATACTATATTACGAATGCAACGAGCTAAATAAAAACACTCATCACACATATTTACAATACGAGTACAAGAATGGGTGACAGACACAATTTAAAAACACCCACATAAACGTTTTTATAAAAAGTGGCGCCCAACGTGGGGCTAGAATAATTAAGAAATTATACCATTAAACCTTACAGATTCTAGCGGCGACTGCAGAAAATGGAGTCGGGATAAATCGACACAAGACTGACTAAGCTACGCAAGAAGGAGGCGGAAGAGGAAGCAAAGAGATTAGAAAAGGAGATCGAGAAAGGTGCCAGAATGGAAGAAAAGGAAATAACTTCGGTGGAAGATGTAGAAGAATTACTAACTCCTATGGAAATAGATAAACCCACACAGCAGGAGGAAACCAGAGGAGGCATGGACTTACAACAATTATGGGAATTAATCAATAACAATTTCAAGAAACAGGATGAGAAATTGGACAGCATTAAGAAAGAAATGAAGGAGTACAACAAAACATTATTAAAACAAATTAACGAGGAAGTAAGACAACAAAGGGAAGAGGATTCCAAGAAATTGCATGAAACACTGGACGGTACTTCTGAAAGTATTAAAGAAACATTGAATGAGAACGGGAAACCGGGAAATAAGAAAATAGAAGATGGTAGGGAGGAAACAGAATTAAAAGAAGACAAAAGCATACTGTTATCTGCAAATAAAAATAACAAAAACAAAGAGAATATCCTAACCATGGAGGTGAAGACTAAGAAGAGGCATCCAAGGAGACTCATAAATACAAGAGAAGAGTTGGAGATGATGAAGAATGGACTACTTGAGATGTTTAATATACCAATTAACGACCAGAATGAAATAATGAATTTTAAAAATAACAGAAGGAACTTACTAGGAACTTTAGAAAGGAATCACTACAAAACAGTATGTAACAGAGTAAGAAGGAGAAGACACTTAATAGACATGCATAATCCAATATCAACGATAGCATCTACGATGGAAATAGCATTGACCTATTCGTTGTATAAACAAAATAATGAAATGATTGAGATAGGAATGGAAACAAGTGAAAATTTTATGACAGAAATATTTAAATACAAGATAGTAGCAAGAAAGTGGACAAGAACAGAAGTCATTCTGAAAACGACAGCAATCCGAACAACAGGGGTAACTCATATAATCATAGACCATGGCTAAACCAAGTGCGGAGGAACACTGAGAAATGGGACTGATTTTAAGTAGACCGACCATGCGAACCAATTAATGTATAAATGAGAAGAAAAGGAATTTGGAGAGTAAACATTATCTAAATTCAAAAATTAAAGTAAGAACAACTTACAAAGAAATATTTGATTGAAATTAATATATGAATGAAAAAGAATTTAGAAGAAAGATTAGCTAAATTCAAAACAAAGTAAGTACAACTTACAACCAAGTTGTATATATACTATTATATACATATTATAAATATATACTATTTGATGCAAATAATTAAAATATCGGTGTGGAGAACCATACATGACTTCCATGTTTTAAGATTTATATTTAAAATCATTTTAGAAATGAAATATTTCTACAGAAACTACTTCTATCTTCAGCCTCAACCACAGAACACACACACACACACACACACACACACACACACACACACACACACACACACACACACACACACACACACACACACACACACACACACACACACACACACACACACACACACACACACACACACACACACACACACACACACACACACACACACACACACACACACACACACACACACACACACACACACACACACACACACACACACACACACACACACACACACACACACACACACACACACACACACACACACACACACACACACACACACACACACACACACACACACACACACACACACACACACACACACACACACACACACACACACACACACACACACACACACACACACACACACACACACACACACACACACACACACACACACACACACACACACACACACACACACACACACACACACAATTCCTTTTTTTCTTTATTTAATTTAAATTCTGTATTAGAACAAATGTTTTCAGAGTTTACAAGTTTTTTTTTTTAATTTCTTGGATTAATATTTTTAATTTTATTCAATGTGGACACATACAGAGGAGTGTTAGTTTTTTATGTTTTTTCAATAAATAAAAATGAGAGGAGTGAGAGAGAGCGAGAGAGAGAGAGACCAAAAATAACACATACAGAAATTTCATCAGAACTTTTCCTTTCTAATAGTAAAAAAATAACTAAATAATGAATGGGAAAGAACATTAACAAAATTAATGGAAATTATAGTTATTATTTGTTGTCTAATAAACAGGTACCAGTAATGGCTTCATATACTTCACATCTTAAATTATAAACCTATTACAAACATATTTGGTATAGGCTACTCAGCTTGAAACAAATGTTCAGACCAATAAAAATGGTTTAAATTTTGCCATGCTGCATTATTAGTACTGTTGAAACAGCAGTTTGATTATAATTTTTTAGAACAGACTTCTGGAATGATGTGTGCAAAATGATTAAAGCATACCTCCTTACAGTGTATAATAAAATAAGTTTTACTTTGAAATAATCCTAGAAACAAACTGTGACATCCAGTAACTGTTGCTGAGAAACCTTACTAAGGGGCTTATAAAAAAAATTACAATCTTGCTCTTTTGAACATCTGATGAAAAGGTTTTGTAAAGTGTACCTAACATAAAAACGTACAATGTTCGATTTGTCCTTGTATTGCATACTTCCATAAACCTTAGTTAATGCGTGTATTTATTTTATGGATAAAAGGCTGTATATAACATTAAAGGCTGTATTTATTCGAAGTACCAGAATTTACTTCCAATTTATAACCTAGTACAATCTGACGTATAACCAAACAAGTACATTAAAATCCTTTTTTCAATTTCAAGAGTAGTGTCAGTTTTTTAGTTTCAAAGGATAAAGAAAACACTTGTTTACAATTACCTCTAAGATGTCAAGGGTAATTGTAAATTGAATTTTAGAGCTGTATTTATTATTTATATTTAAACAATTTTTTGTATGCAACATAATAACAAAAGGTTGAAATATTTGCAGTTATTTCAATTTTAAAACGTATACACAGTTTTTAATCAATCAAAATGTTTCAATCCATTTTCCGTTTACAATTACCCCACCTAACCGCAAATGTATGGTGTGTCGCTATCTTCAGTTAGCACTATTAATTTTAATTGCTATGAAAATAAATTGAAATAACATGTATGAAAAAGAAACGTTAATTTTAGTAGACTTTAAAAGACTTAATACAGGAAGTCTTTAAATTTGTTTTAAAGTTTTTTCCTAAAGCTCTTGAATTTTGCTTAGAATATCCAAAGACCCAATGCCATTTGTACACCACGTGGTAAAATTGTGTTGTTACAATGGGGTACACGCGAATAGATGTGAGGCTTGTTCGCATGTTTCATTACATTTTTAATCAGTGTTGTGTTGTGAGTTTGACATTCATTTAATTAAAGAATGATTAGCTATGATGAACTGTTGAGTGTTATTAGTACAGAAGAGGATGCAATTTCTTTTCTTCAAGAAAAAAGTTTGGTTCACAATCCTCGTCAATGTGAACAAGGACACGACATGGTATTAGCCCTTGGGCAGCAACAGCGTTGGTGTTGCAATAAGACAACTTGCCGTGAGTATAAGGTAGTTCGCAAGGGCACATTTTTACAGGGGTCCAAATTATCACTGGGAAAAATAATAAAATTTATTTATTTCTGGTGTGAAGAACGTAGTAGTGTGAAAAACAGTAAAAATCAACTGGAAATCGGTGTCAACACACACACAGAGTGGACGGCTTACTTAAGATATATCTGTGCCGTAGACGTCACGAGAAGCCCATGGAATATTGGAGGACCGAATTTAACAGTTGAAATTGACAAGAGTGTGTTTGCCAAGAGAAAAAATAATGTTGGCCGGGTGTATCCACAACAATGGGTATTTGGTGGATACTGCCAAGAAACGAAGGAATGCTTTTTGTGTAATGTGCAAGATAGATCAGCAGCTACCCTCCTACCCCTCATAGTGGCAAATATTGAACCAGGGTCTACTATAATGTCAGATGAGTGGCGTTCGTACCGTCAAATTGTTAATTTGCCACAACAGTACAGTCATTTGACTGTAAACCATAGTTATAACTTTGTGGATCCTGAAACGGGAGCGCATACACAAGGCGTAGAAATCATGTGGTGGTCCTGTAAACGCCAAATTCCAAGGGGTAGGGGGAAGTTGAAGGGGGAGGGGATAATTTTCTATAAATAAAAATGATAGGTGAAGGGGAGGGGATAATTTTTTATATGTGTACTACGTTATCAGCAACAATGAAGTAGTTTGTTGATAAAATTCCTTCCCAGGCTGTTTGGCCGTGGTCCAATGTTTTCTGCAAAACCAGACGTTTCGGAAGTGCCATCGACTGCCATCATCAGTGAAAATCAAGTGCGCTAATGTGAGGTGGTATATGTTAATGACCACAATTCTGTGGTTGAGGCTGAAGATAGAAGTAGTTTCTGTAGAAATATTTCATTCTAAAATGATTTTAAATATAAATCTTAAAACATGGAAGTCATGTATGGTTCTCCACACTGATATTTTAATTATTTGCATCAAATAGTATTATTGTTTAATAAATTTTCTATCCAAATCAAATTATGTGTATACAGTTCTGGAAAAATTAGACAGGCATAAAATTTTTTTTGTTTATTGTAAACTGTATTATGTTTGGAAGTATCCCAAAGTAAATTTAACATTAATCATGGCAATCAATGAGGCCAGTCCAGTTTTTTAAGGCTAGGAGAATCCTTGAAATGTTTGGAGCATCACTAGGTCATGATGGATCTAATCATCAAACTTCAGTTTCTGTGAAAAACTGGCAGATTTGAGTAGTCACTTGATAAAGGATGGTAACGTAAAAGCAACAATTCTTTCAGAATTATTTTATAACCCTTTCAGTCTGCAAATAACTATCACTCCTTTAGATCATCAGCAGATTTAAACTTTTCTTATTCGTGCTAGGAATGTATCATGTAAAACTGCTGGAAGTATGGAATACAAGAACAAATCAAACATTGTACATTGTTTGATCCAAGAAATTAAAAAAAAAAAAAAAAAAAAAACTTGTAAACTCTGAAAACATTTGATCTAATATAGAATTCAAATTAAATAAAGAAGAAAAGGAATTGTGTGCATGCTAGTGTGTGTGTTTTAATGGAGACATCTTCCCCCTTGCTCCTCAACCACTTTCAGAAAGTGAACAGGCGGAACAATACCTGACCTGCAAATGGTCTTGAAACATACTTGTGATCTTGCAAACGAAGATTAGTCCTCTATGTGTTTTAATGATAATTAGTTAATCAATGGACATGTCATGGACAACAAAATCCAAGAATTTACAAATGAATAATGAAAACACAAAGATTAAAAGCTAATAAGAAATCATTAAATAGACATAAAGAAACAAATTAGTAAAATTTATTAATGAATCAAAGGAATTCAGAAATTATTCAATTGATAATCACACATTAGTACATAGTGTTACTAATTTCACAAGTCCACAAAATTTGTAATTATTGGATAGTGAACATTGGATTTCAGTATAGTAAGTGTAGACATATTAATGTAAAGCATGTTTCTTAAACTGAAAACAATAAATTCTTTTGAGTTAGTGTAACGTGTTGTGTTACTGTAAGACAGAGCAGTGCTGTTAATGTAGCCTATTAATTATGATGCATTAAATGTATAAATAAAGCTAAATGGCCTAATGAGTTATTCTTAGATGACATCATTAATCTTCTTGGTAATGGTGTAAAAGCCTTCCCACAGTGGTTGCAGGTTCAGGCTGATTTCTTTCTTCCTTATCACGTTATAGAACTAAGCCTGGCAGCATGTGTGAGCCCTGAAGAAATTGCAACCAGTCTTCATCTTTGTATTTGCCAAAATAAAGTTGTTCTGAGCCAGGTCATGTAAATTCAGGTTAGGCCAAATTGCTCATTAGACTTTGTCTAAATTTTAAAGATATAAAGTGTTGATAAAGATTTTAGGACCGTAATTTAAAAACATTGTTTGCACATATGAGTAGGAAGCAGATGTATTAATATAATATGTTACCCAACAAGATACAGGAACAATTATGTATATTTAATTAAGTAGTTAGTGGACTTAAAACCTGCAGTAGAAACTCCAGTTTTTATAAAACAAATAGGGAGAGAATTGAAGATTTCATGTTTGTAAATGTTAGATGTATTTTCTTCCCAAGTAACTAATGGCTGGTTATGATTTGTAATCACATTTTCTCATAATGTATGTTGTTAATGACCTTTTTTTAAGAGTATGAAAAAAAATAATAGATATCGGTATCTGAAAAAAAGTGAATTTTATTGGTACATATTAAAGTATACAGTCCCATTTGTTTCTATTCATTAACAAAGGTCCGTACAGTAATAATTTTGTGTGTAAATACAAGCATTCTTTAATATGTTTACAAGATTCTCCAATTTTATTTGCATTAATTCAGACCATAGTAACATTAAATTCCACTCTAACCCATTATTAATACTTAATCATTTGCGTGTTAACAGAAACTGCACATTGCTTTTTATTGCATTATGTTGAAAAAAGGATTTTAATGTACTTGTTTGGTTATACGTTAGATTGTACTGGGTTCTAAATTGGAAGTAGAATTCTTGAAAAGAACGAATCCATAATATTTTTACCATGTGGGGCGCATTCCTTGAAACATGTGGGTGTTAATGCTGCAAAACTCAATGCAGATGTGATGACATTTTTCGGGCATGTTGCAAGTCTGTACTCATTTTTCTCTAGCAGCCCTGCATGTTGGGAAGTTTTGAATAAGCACATTCCTTTATCACTGCAGAGCTTCCCTGAAATAAGATGAAGTGAGAGGATCCAAGCTGTAAAACCGATAGTTAAGCACTACCCAGGAGTACTTAAATTGTTGGATATATTTTAGAAGAGATGTCTTCTAGTCTAACTCCATCTGCCTACATCATATTAGGGCTTAAGAAATATTTCAATTCCACAAAGAGCTTAATGTTGGCATCTTTTTGGTTCAAAGTACTTTCATATATTGACTAAAAAAAATGTTGTTATTCAAAGCAAAGGAATCACACTCAATGTTGAAATAACTCTAGTGGAAGATTTGCTGACAGAATTGAAATTGTTGCGTGATAATCCAGACAGCATAATTGAAGAACCAAACTTAATTGCAAAAGAACTAATGAAAGTTCCTCCTGAATCTCCCAAAAGGTGGAAAAAAAGTACAGATCAATCCAATAGTGATTTTTCAGTAAACAAAGATGAAGAAAATAAATTTAAAACCTCAGTCATGTACCCAGTATTAGAGTTTGTAATGGGCAAAATAAAAACACAATTCACTGCAATTAGTTCAATTCGTGACTTGTTTCCACCAGTATTGAACTTTACGGACATGGAAAATGATGAATTAGAATTGAAAGTAAAAGTTCTCATTAGCAAGTTTAAAAAGGAATTGGCAATGGATCTATTTGAAGAAATATTACACTTGAAGAACATTTATAAAACAGAGTTTGAATCAGAAAAGAATCCACTAAGCCTACTCCAAAAACCTTATGACAAAAACGTTCAAGCTGTATTTGTGAACTTCTGTCTTGCCTATAGGCTTTTCTGTACTATTCCAGTTACAGTTTTGTCTCCTGAAAAATCTTTCAGCAGGTTAGCGAATTCACTGAAAACTTGGCAGAGAAGCACTACCTACCAAGAAAGGCTTAATAATTTGGCAATTTTAGCTATTAAAAATGAATTGGCTAACAGTATTAATTTATCAGTCAGATGTTATTGACCAGTTTGCTCAAATGAAAGCAAGAAGAAAAAAACTTTGCACTAACATATTTTTGTTTATCTTTGTAACAATTGACATATGTATCACTTATGTGTTGATAAACACAGATTGTTTATTTTTTGTCTTAAATTTAGACCATAGTAACATTAAATTCCACTCTAACCCATTATTAATACTTAATCATTTGCGTGTTAACAGAAACTGCACATTGCTTTTTATTGCATTATGTTGAAAAAAGGATTTTAATGTACTTGTTTGGTTATAGGCCTACGTTAGATTGTATTTTTATATATATAAACTTTCACAATATGAACTTACTTTCTTTGCACTTTCCCAAACGTTTCGAGGTGCTGTGCCTCTTCCTCAGTGGGAGTAAATACTGATTGTCAGTTAACAGAATAACGGTTATGGACTTAGGTGTGTGTGGTGGGGGTTGATGGTGGGAGGGAATTGGCGCTGAGGCAAAACTCAATGCAGATGTGATGACATTTTTCGGGCATGTTGCAAGCCTGTACTCATTTTTCTCTAGCAGCCCTGCATGTTGGGAAGTTTTGAAAAAGCACATTCCTTTATCACTGCAGAGCTTCCCTGAAACAAGATGTAGTGAGAGGATCCAAGCTGTCAAACCGATAGTTAAGCACTACCCAGGAGTACTTAAATTGTTGGATATATTTTAGAAGAGATGTCTTCTAGTCTAACTCCCTCTGCCTACAACATTATGATCTTATAAACTATCTACCACATTTAAATTGTATTAATAAGTATCGCTTACCTGGATTAGTCCAGAGTTCTTCACACGAACCTGTGAATTATAAGCGCGACTTAGGGTTTACCTCAGTAATGTATTCGACTCTCATTTTTTGTTAACTAACTCAGCTTTTATTAAACATTTTTTATCAGGCATTTTTAAACAATAATATAACTTCGGTTGATTATCATCTTTAGAATTCCAATTCAAACTACTTCAGATTTGAGGTCGAGACCCCAATTAATACAAACACATAGACTTCACCATTTTTACTATTCAAATTCTTATTATTACTCACTTGCTGACTATTGGTTAAAATTTACTTATATTAAATAAAGGCAGCCCAGTAATTGCTTGTACACACATTCATTCATTTTACCCCATTATACTTTATTTCGAGCTCTCGTTAATTTATAGTTTCAGAGTTAATTGAAGATTGATTGATATACAGTTACGTACCATCAACCGGGGCTACTTTGGGCCACTTTTTCATGTTTTCACTAACATTTCCGTTATTAAAAAATATAATATATGGATTTTCAACGTCCAAATTGAGTTTTAACCAATTAACATGGTATAAAAAAGTAAACTGTATTGTTTTAAAAAAAGTTTTCCTTTTTTTTAATTTTTGATATTTTTAATGTTTTGGACCAAAGTAGCCCCTGCTTGGGGCTCCTTTGGTCCATTCAGTTGATTTCATACAAATTGAATAGATTTCATATATTGGACTATTGTAACCCCTTGCATAAGGATCTGGTAATAAATTGAGACTGCATATTAGCAAAAAAATGTTTTTATTATCATATTGAAACACAATAAACCAATTCTAGATATGAAAAACATGATAAACAATGTCTCAAAACTTGTCCTTTGTTCTTATCACTTTTGTCAATGCTAAACTTTTCATTCTAACTCATAATCAGCCATCTCAGCAACATTGAAGTGTCCTCGTTTCATTAGCTTGGGAGGGTTGATTTTTTTCTTGATGTCAGCCCATTCGTAAACAAGAAGATCCTTTTTATCGGGCCATTTCCAGGACTTTTTGGTCTTGGTCATGCAGTCTATTGTAGAGCCTGACTCTTCTCCACTGGGCAGTTTTGTTATCAAACCAGGATAGTGCTTTCCTGCATATTTGACTATGACAAAGTCACCTTCTTCTAAATTACTTTTTAGATATTCTGGTTCCGGTAGATCTTCTTTGCTAGGCCCACTGGTACCAGCGTCTTCTCCAAAATCTTCAGATTCACTTTCATAAAAGTTGGAGCCGTCATCAGAACGACTGCAGTCATGGAGACTGTAAGAACTGGCGTGTTCAGATTCAGTTTCTGGTGTTCGATTTCTACGTGGGCGTCCTCTTTTCGGCTTAGGCGTAGACGTTGGTACTCCTTCCAAGCCCATGTCATCTGCGCTCGATTCATCAAACAATTTTGTAGAGACACTTTTGCCAGCTGGCACATCCAATTTCTTTCGTTTCTTACTAGACCCTTTTTTGGTCATATCCTGCATTTTTCTGCAAGGTTTTGCAAGAAACTGTCTCCTATCGGTTTTTTTAGAGGGCTGCTTACATCCTTTTGAGGCAAGCGCTCCAGAACTTTGGTTCTGTCAAAGGGTATGATACCTGTTTTTTTGAACCCAGAAATCATGTTTTTCTTCTTGTCTGCATACAAATAATCAACCAGCTGTTTTAGGAGTTTAGGAAACTTATCCTTGGGCAAGTTTGTCATTGACTTGTTTTTTTCTTTCCACAAAGTCAATATTTTACGCCACTCTCTTTTCATCAGACCATAGTAGGCAACATCCAATGGCTGGGTGAGGTGAGTAGAGTTTGGGGGTAGGCACACAAACCTTATATTGTTTTCCTCACACGCTTTTAAAACTTCTAGGTTGATATGGGAGGTTAAATTATCTCCTATCACAACCTTGACTCCGGGCAGCTTTTTCAATCGAGGAAGCAGGGTTGAGATAAACAAATCTTCGAACGTCCCCATATCAAACCAACCACTTTTTGTTCTATTATACCAACATCCCGCAGGTCCACCCTCTGTCCATGTAGACCACAAGTGTTCAGACTTGTACACCACATATGGTGGTAACATGTCTCCAGTTCCATTTCCACAAAATATTAGTGAGGTACAAGATTTCGTAGACTCCATAATGCGTTCTACATACTTTAGTCCTCTTTTACAAATAACCTTACTTGACCCTGGGTCATCTCGTAGATTTGTCTCGTCATAATTCCAGATATTTTCATCTGGCACCTCACTGAGGACAGTTTCTAAGTTGTCAAAATAATCATTGACTATTTTTTCATCAATAGCAGCTCTTACTCGTTTTATGTTGCTTGCTGTGCACACCGTTAAGTTTGGGTGGCGTTTCCTAAACAGTGCTGCCCAATCAGGTCCTGGGAAATTGTTTTTAAAGTTATTTACTGTACGCCCCTGTTTGTCAAGAAAGCATTTCATGGAGTATCTCAAATCAAGATCAGTAATTGGAAATCCAAATTCAGCAACTTGTTGATATGAGCCTCAAATGAACGTTCTTCTTCTTGAGAAAACACTGTGGGATGGCCATGTTTTTTTACCTCATTTGTTTTAAGCTTATTTATTATTGTGCTTCTAGGTATATTATAATACTGACTTGCATCTCTTTGTGTTCTTACTCCACTTCTTATGTCCATCAAACAAGCTTGCAAAGTCTCAGCATTGTAATCGGCATAGTTTCTCGAATCTGCCTTTCTTTTGTAATTTCTCATCATAATGTCCTCAACAACTGGAACAAAAACAACTAAAATAACATTTTACAACTGTAACATTTGAAAAAAATGTTATTAAAAACATTTTTAAAAAGATTTGTTGGTAAAAAAGGTATTTGTAAGTAGCTGGGGCTACTTTGGTCCTGGCACAAAGTAGCCCCGAAAAACTAGTTTTTAGGTTATGTTTATGAAAACTTTAAAACTTACTGTCAAAACAAAAAATTTAAGGAAAAACTATGATCACACATTGGTAACAGGTTACTAAAGGTAATTTTTTGACACTTACCTTATTTTTAACTCTTTTCCAGATTGCTTCACAGGAGAAAGTTTGGAGAGTAAAAATCTTCACATGTAAACAAATGTTTGCAAAAACTCCAGTGTTGCCACTAACAAAAAATTAAATTTACCTCAAACTATTAAATTACCCTCAAATAGGGTACAAACTATTTTTAAGCCCAAAAACTCCCATTTATCTTGTATTGTTTGTTCGGTACAAAAATTAATAACTTCTTTTTCGTGTTGGACCAAAGTAACCCCGCTAGGACCAAAGTAGCCCCGGTTGACGGTATTCACGGCGTCCCTGTTGACACGTGCTGCACTCCGTATTTGTATCACTATTTGTCCGAAAATATTACTGTTTTAATTCCGAAAAGTGGCTGTTGCTTATATTTATTCACTGTATCGAAAGGTTACAATTTTCACTGTTTCTTTTCGAGTTCACATTTTTGCTACTTCGGCCGGTCCGTCTACATTGTTAAATGTAGTTCGGATGGACAGCGCGATAATGCAACTACTCGCGTCCGTCGTCTTCAGATGTTATTTGCCGCCTGCCCTGATGCCGATGTTTTTTCAAGATGGCCAAAACGCCTTCATCCTGACCATCCTGCCTTCTCATTGGCCAAAGGGCACCACATCATACGCTAATTAGTTAACATTCGTATTCCTTCCGTTATGAAGTTTGGGTTCAAGATTACATACCTTCTCATGACCTTTTGTGTCCTCTGAGAACACGTCGCAAAAGGCGGCACACACGCGCGCTCTTACACATTCCTCGACGCTTAATTGTTCTCGTACCTGACTCTGCCTCATACGGTTTCAACCATAGGGTGTTCAACAAATCAAACTTTTGTGATATTAAATGTTGCCCAGCCAAATTGGCCCCAGATTATTACAATTATTATAAAAAATAGAAAATAAACCCTCAGCTTTATTTGCCCCGTTACAACATCATATTAGGACTTAAGAAATATTTCAATTCCACAAAGAGCTTAATGTTGGCATCTTTTTGGTTCAAAGTGCTTTCATATATTGACTAAAAAAATGTTGTTATTCAAAGCAAAGGAATCACACTCAATGTTGAAATAACTCTAGTGGAAGATTTGCTGACAGAATTGAAATTGTTGCATGATAATCCAGTGAAGAACCAAACTTAATTGCAAAAGAACTAATAAAAGTCCCTCCTGAATCTCCCAAAAGGTGGAAAAAAGTACAGATCAATCCAATAGTGATTCTTCAGTAAACAAAGATCAAGAAAATAAATTTAAAACCTCAGTCATGCACCCAGTATTAGAGTTTGTAATGGGCAACATTAAAACACAATTCACTGCAATTACTTCAATTCGTTACTTGTTTCCACCAATATTGAACTTTACGGACAAGGAAAATGATGAATTAGAATTGAAAGTAAAAGTTCTCATCAGCAAGTTTAAAAAGGAATTGGCAATGGATCTGTTTGAAGAAATATTATACTTGAAGAACATTTATAAAACAGAGTTTGAATCAGAAAAGAATCCACTAAGCCTACTCCAAAAACCTTATGACAAAAACGTTCAAGCTGTATTTGTGAACTTCTGTCTTGCCTATAGGCTTTTCTGTACTATTCCAGTTACAGTTTCGTCTCCTGAAAAATCTTTTAGCAGGTTAGCGAATTCACTGAAAACTTGGCAGAGAAGCACTACCAACCAAGAAAGGCTTAATAATTTGGCAATTTTAGCTATTAAAAATGAATTGGCTAACAGTATTAATTTATCAGTCAGATGTTATTGACCAGTTTGCTCAAATGAAAGCAAGAAGAAAAAACTTTGCACTAACATATTTTTGTTTATCTTTGTAACAATTGACTTATGTATCACTTATGTGTTGATAAACACAGATTGTTTATTTTTTGTCTTAAATTTAGACCATAGTAACATTAAATTCCACTCTAACCCATTATTAATACTTAATCATTTGCGTGTTAACAGAAACTGCACATTGCTTTTTATTGCATTATGTTGAAAAAAGGATTTTAATGTACTTGTTTGGTTATAGGCCTATGTTAGATTGTATTATTATATATATAAACTTTCACAATATGAACTTACTTTCTTTGCACTTTCCCAAACTTTTCGAGGTGATGTGCCTCTTCCTCAGTGGGAGTAAATACTGATTGTCAGTTAACAGAATAACGGTTATGGACTTAGGTGTGTGTGGTGGGGGTTGATGGTGGGAGGGAATTGGCGCTGAGGCAAAACTCAATGCAGATGTGATGACATTTTTCGGGCATGTTGCAAGCCTGTACTCATTTTTCTCTAGCAGCCCTGCATGCTGGGAAGTTTTGAAAAAGCACATTCCTTTATCACTGCAGAGCTTCCCTGAAACAAGATGTAGTGAGAGGATCCAAGCTGTCAAACCGATAGTTAAGCACTACCCAGGAGTACTTAAATTGTTGGATATATTTTAGAAGAGATGTCTTCTAGTCTAAGCCCCTCTGCCTACAACATTATGATCTTATAAACTATCTACCACATTTAAATTGTATTAATAAGTATCGCTTACCTGGATTAGTCCAGAGTTCTTCACACGAACCTGTGAATTATAAGCGCGACTTAGGGTTTACCTCAGTAATGTATTCGACTCTCATTTTTTGTTAACTAACTCAGCTTTTATTAAACATTTTTTATCAGGCATTTTTAAACAATAATATAACTTTGCTTGATTATGATCTTTAGAATTCCAATTCAAACTACTTCAGCTTTGAGGTCGAGACCCCAATTAATATAAACACATAGACTTCAGCATTTTTACTATTCAAATTCTTATTATTACTCACTTGCTGACTATTGGTTAAAATTTACTTATATTAAATAAAGGCAGCCCAGTAATTTGTCGTACACACATTCATTCATTATACCCCATTATACTTTATTTCGAGCTCTCGTTAATTTATAGTTTCAGAGTTAATTGAAGATTGATTGATATACAGTTACGTACCATCAACCGGGGCTACTTTGGGCCACTTTTTCATGTTTTCACCTAACATTTCTGTTATTAAAAAATATAATATATGGATTTTCAATGTCCAAATTGAGTTTTAACCAATTAACATGGTATAAAAAAGTAAACTGTATTGTTTTAAAAAAAAGTTTTCCTTTTTTTTAATTTTTTACTATTTTTAATGTTTTGGACCAAAGTAGCCCCTGCTTGGGGCTTCTTTGGTCCATTCAGTTGATTTCATACAAATTGAATAGATTTCATATATTGGACTATTGTAACCCCTTGCATAAGGATCTACTAATAAATTGACACTGCATATTGTAACATCACAAGATGTCACCTAACCTAAGTGTATGTTATCAGATTTTATAAAAACGAAACAGCCATGTAAATAGGTATATAATAGTAGAAATAACCAAGAAAGAAGAAACCAAGAAAGAAGAATGAAGCAGAAGTGCCACATGAAACAGTAACCCAAGGGCTGTTTGACACTACAACTAGACTGAGACTAAAACGAACTGATGGACTGAATAAATTTACATTCAGCTGTCAATTCAGTAAATAGTTGATGTAAACCGAATGTCATATGTAAACAAAAAATGAACTAATGGGCAGTTAAATACTGTGAAAGCAGAATTAGCATTTTGCTGATAATAGATATGACAATGACCAGTAGATTATGAATGCCAAAACTAATGTTAACTATGGCTACATAGTGAGAACTAAGATGTATTTCATCATCAAATATACTTGTTAGAAAAGAGAACTATTTATAAGAGAGAATCTTATACAAATAAGATGTCTCCACAATTTACCGAATTGAGAACCAATAGGCATTATTAAGGCCAAATTTCAATGTAGGCGATATGTCTTAGCAAGCTTAGACCAAACATTAGTCAGTAAAATGGCTATTGAAGATTAGCACAAGTGTAGACTAAAATCCACAGAACTATGGTTATGCCTTGACATAACAAAAAATGTTATTAAAACAATAGGTTTAATCTTAATTTTCATTGTTAAGTAGTAGTTTAAAATGAATTAGCATAAAACGAAATGTCATAGTCAGTAGGATCATTTATTACAATGTATAGAGTTTAGGTGTACAAGTAATGTTCAGCAAAAAACGTCAGTACAGCATTAATGGTGTTCGCACATAAACATTTGATTAATAAAATGTTATGTGAATACAAGCAATGTTAACCAAAAGTGTAAAATCGGCGACTCATAAATAGCAGACGACAGTAAGAGTAATGTACCCGAACGTTGGTTTTATAACAATGTCGGTCAAAGTGAAAGTAATTCGAGAACGAGTGATATCAAATTAAAGGAAAAAGAACAATCTTTAATTTGATAGTAATATCAACCCAATCGCAACTGTATTTAGTGCGGGAGAGATGTTAGCATCATTCTAAAAATGTACATCGGAAAACTGTTTATGAATAATAACAAGAACGACAACTAGCTGTCACCGCAACATTTGACGGTTAGAAAAAGCCGTTATCAACTGTCAAAAACTGACACGTCACACCGACACACCTACCAAAGCCAATCAGAAAATTAGTTAGTAATCAACATTTTTACCTAAAGCCGATCAAAGAAGAGGGTATATAAAGACGAAACAGCGAATTTTGAGACAGACCTTTACTGACTAGCGTGCAGCACAGACGTGTGCCCGCCATCTTTACATTTTTTAATAACACTTAGCGTCATTCACATAGTACATTGGAACCAATAGATCAACAACAAGAAACGACTACTTCGAGTTCACCCACAACAAACAACAGTGATTAAGTGCAGTTTCATTTTAATTTTGTGCGGGAATAACGAACAGAAAATAATTTATTGTTATTATTCACGATCCATTTTAAGCAGAAGAGGATCGCATTATTCTGTTCTTGTGCGAATTTAGTGCCGAAACCCAGTAATCCGATTACTTAAGTGATTAATAAGTTTTAATTAAATAATTAAAACTCAGAAGGTAAAAGTGCAATCATTACTAATCTTGATCTGAGCGCCATAACCTATATTTTTTTAACAATAACCTGTACTGACGCAAAACACAAAAACATTTTTAAGATTACACCACGTCTCAAATTATTATACAAATTTGTTATTAGTAATTAAGCTATATGTTAGTTGTAAGGGTTCTCACTTGATAAATATTGTCACTAAAAAAGCAAGCGTTGATGAAACGCGCGATCTTTCAACAGATCGGGTTTTTTTTTAATTACTTTGCAAAAGTAACCTAAAACTTTGTTGATCAATTTTATATCAAAAGGATTATTGGATATTGTGTAGGCATAATTGTTTTCTTTCGTGTCTCAAAGAATTCACAACTGAGATAATCATAATCTTAATGTTAAAAATAAATAGCATCTGGACTTAACCAGATTTATAATTCATGTTCTGAGCAAGCCGTATAAGGCATATAATAACTGACTTTTAATTGTACAACTTTGTACAACTGAGATAATCATAATTTTAATATTAAAAAATAAATAGCATCTGGACTTAACCAGATTTATAATTCATGTTCTGAGCAAGCCGTGTAAGGCATATAATAACTGACTTTTAATTGTACAATTTGTATGTTTACATTATATTTGTTTTTTTTTTGAATTCACTACAAGGGTGTAAATAAACCCATTGTTAACAGCATCACCTGATTTTGATTTATTTCTATAGGATAATTGAATATTTTCTTTTAATAAGCTTAAACAACCTTCCGTTGTGTTTAACATATTGGAATAGCATTGCCAAAAGGTGGTACTCAACTATTTTAAATTTTCTAATCATCCAGTAATTTTTATGCGTGGGTTTTACACGGGATTTTCCCTGAATAAATCCGTGTGGCGCCCACTAATTAATAAACAATGTAACCTAACCTTGCAACCAAAGGGAGTTGGTGATTGTAAGCTGAGTTGACAATTTAGTGAACTTCTAGTAAACACAATCAGGTATGTGAAAGCATATGTTTGTTTATGATATTGTCCAGACTTTACGAGACGTGACATACTCAGACTACCTGCAACCTGGAGAAGAAGTTTTTACTACCAGTTTCAACCAGACGAGAACTATTATCAAGCAACCAACTGCTATACTTCATGTTTTAACTTAAGTTAATCTAGCACTTAAGTATAATCAACTTCACTATTTTATTTATTTAATACAAGGGAATTTTTTTTAAAAACAAGTATAATTAAGCCATTGTAAACACTGTGAGTAACTTTGAATGTTTTATTTTAAATTACTTTACTACATTAGTAACCTTCAATTAGAAACAACCATTCTCAACATTGAGTTATCTCAAAAGAACACTTCACACATAGTTGAACTTTGTTTTAACGAGACTTTTAATATTTTAACCACGAATTTAAGTTTAAATAACCACTCTTTTATTTTACTTCAAGTTAATTGTAAACACACACGTTTTCATTTTATTACAAATAGGTTAGACCAACCGTGTGGCCTTTAAACGGAATTTAAACATTATTTTCATATAATTACTATAAATAAATAAACATAATAATTTTAAAAAATAACCCCGAATCGCGTTTTCCTATAATATTAGCAAAAAAATGTTTTTATTATCATATTGGAATATTGGAATTATTTTATTATCAGCATTTTTACTATTCAAATTCTTATTATTACTCACTTGCTGACTATTGGTTAAAATTTACTTATATTAAATAAAGGCAGCCCAGTAATTGCTCGTACACACATTCATTCATTTTACCCCATTATACTTTATTTCGAGCTCTCGTTAATTTATAGTTTCAGAGTTAATTGAAGATTGATTGATATACAGTTACGTACCATCAACCGGGGCTACTTTGGGCCACTTTTTCATGTTTTCACTAACATTTCCGTTATTAAAAAATATAATATATGGATTATCAACGTCCAAATTGAGTTTTAACCAATTAACGTGGTATAAAAAAGTAAACTGTATTGTTTTAAAAAAAAGTTTTCCTTTTTTTTAATTTTGTACTATTTTTAATGTTTTGGACCAAAGTAGCCCCTGCTTGGGGCTTCTTTGGTCCATTCAGTTGATTTCATACAAATTGAATAGATTTCATATATTGGACTATTGTAACCCCTTGCATAAGGATCTGGTAATAAATTGACACTGCATATTAGCAAAAAAATGTTTTTATTATCATATTGAAACACAATAAACCAATTCTAGATATGAAAAACATGAGAAACAATGTCTCAAACTTATCCTTTGTTCTTATCACTTTTGTCAATGCTAAACTTTTCATTCTAACTCATAATCAGCCATCTCAGCAACATTGAAGTGTCCTCGTTTCATTAGCTTGGGAGGGTTGATTTTTTTCTTGATGTCAGCCCATTCGTAAACAAGAAGATCCTTTTTATCGGGCCATTTCCAGGACTTTTTGGTCTTGGTCATGCAGTCTATTGTAGAGCCTGTCTCTTTTCCACTGGGCAGTTTTGTTATCAAACCAGGATAGTGCTTTCCTTCATATTTGACTATGACAAAGTCACCTTCTTCTAAATTACTTTTTAGATATTCTGGTTCCGGTAGATCTTCTTTGCTGACCCACTGGTACCAGCGTCTTCTCCAAAATCTTCAGATTCACTTTCATAAAAGTTGGAGCCGTCATCAGAACGACTGCAGTCATGGAGACTGTAAGAACTGGCGTGTTCAGATTCAGTTTCTGGTGTTCGATTTCTACGTGGGCGCCCTCTTTTTGGCTTAGGCGTAGACGTTGGTACTCCTTCCAAGTCCATGTCATCTGCGCTCCATTCATCAAACAATTTTGTAGAGACACTTTTGCCAGCTGGCACATCCAATTTCTTTCGTTTCTTACTAGGCCCTTTTTTGGTCATATCCTGCATTTTTCTGCAAGGTTTTGCAAGAAACTGTCTCCTATCGGTTTTTTTAGAGGGCTGCTTACATCCTTTTGAGGCAAGCGCTCCAGAACTTTGGTTCTGTCAAGGGGTATGATACCTGTTTTTTTGAACCCAGAAATCATGTTTTTCTTCTTGTCTGCATACAAATAATCAAGCAGCTGTTTTAGGAGTTTAGGAAACTGATCCTTGGGCAAGTTTGTCATTGACTTGTTTTTTTCTTTCCACAAAGTCAATATTTTACGCCACTCTCTTTTCATCAGACCATAGTAGGCAACATCCAATGGCTGGGTGAGGTGAGTAGAGTTTGGGGGTAGGCACACAAACCTTATATTGTTTTCCTCACACGCTTTTAAAACTTCTAGGTTGATATGGGAGGTTAAATTATCTCCTATCACAACCTTGACTCCGGGCAGCTTTTTCAATCGAGGAAGCAGGGTTGAGATAAACCAATCTTCGAACGTCCCCATATCAAACCAACCACTTTTTGTTCTATTATACCTACATCCCGCAGGTCCACCCTCTGTCCATGTAGACCACAAGTGTTCAGACTTGTACACCACATATGGTGGTAACATGTCTCCAGTTCCATTTCCACAAAACATTAGTGAGGTACAAGATTTCGTAGACTCCATAATGCGTTCTACATACTTTAGTTCTCTTTTACAAATAACCTTACTTGACCCTGGGTCATCTCGTAGATTTGTCTCATCATAATTCCAGATATTTTCATCTGGCACATCACTGAGGACAGTTTCTAAGTTGTCAAAATAATCATTGACTATTTTTTCATCAATAGCAGCTCTTACTCTTTTTATGTTGCTTGCTGTGCACACCGTTAAGTTTGGGTGGCGTTTCCTAAACAATGCTGCCCAATCAGGTCCTGGGAAATTGTTTTTAAAGTTATTTACTGTACGCCCCTGTTTGTCAAGAAAGCATTTCATGGAGTATCTCAAATCAAGATCAGTAATTGGAAATCCAAATTGAGCAACTTGTTGATATGAGCCTCAAATGAACGTTTTCTTCTTGAGAAAACACTGTGGGATGGCCATGTTTTTTTACCTCATTTGTTTTAAGCTTATTTATTATTGTGCTTCTAGGTATATTATAATACTGACTTGCATCTCCTTGTGTTCTTACTCCACTTCTTATGTCCATCAAACAAGCTTGCAAAGTCTCAGCATTGTAATCGGCATAGTTTCTCGAACCTGCCTTTCTTTTGTAATTTCTCGTTATAATGTCCTCAGCAACTGGAACAAAAACAACTAAAATAACATTTTACAACTGTAACATTTGAAAAAAATGTTATTAAAAACAATTTTTTAAAAGATTTGGTGGTAAAAAAGGTATTTGTAAGTAGCTGGGGCTACTTTGGTCCTGGCACAAAGTAGCCCCGAAGAACTAGTTTTTAGGTTATGTTTATGAAAACTTTAAAACTTACTGTCAAAACAAAAAAAAAAGGAAAAACTATGATCACACATTGGTAACAGGTTACTAAAGGTAATATTTTGACACTTACCTTATTTTTAACTCTTTTCCAGATTGCTTCACAGGAGAAAGTTTGGAGAGTAAAAATCTTCACATGTAAACAAATGTTTGCAATAACTCCAGTGTTGCCACTAACAAAAAATTAAATTTACCTCAAACTATTAAATTACCCTCAAATAGGGTACAAACTATTTTTCAAGCCCAAAAACTCCCATTTATCTTGTATTGTTTGTTCGGTACAAAAATTAATAACTTCTTTTTCGTGTTGGACCAAAGTAACCCCGCTAGGACCAAAGTAGCCCCGGTTGACGGTATTCACGGCGTCCCTGTTGACACGTGCTGCACTCCGTATTTGTATCACTATTTGTCCGAAAATATTACTGTTTTAATTCCGAAAAGTGGCTGTTGCTTATATTTATTCACTGTATCAAAAGGTTACAATTTTCACTGTTTCTTTTCGAGTTCACATTTTTGCTACTTCGGCCGGTCCGTCTACATTGTTAAATGTAGTTCGGACGGACAGCGCGATAATGCAACTGCTCGCGTCCGTCGTCTTCAGATGTTATTTGCCACATGCCCTGACGCCGATGTTTTTTCAAGATTTCCAAAACGCCTTCATCCTGACCTGCCTGCCCTCTCATTGTCCAAAGGGCACCACGTCACACGCTAATTAGTTAAAATTCGTATTCCTTCCGTTATGAAGTTTGGGTTCAAGATTGCATACCTTCTCATGACCTTTTGTGTCCTCTGAGAACACGTCGCAAAAGGCGGCACACACGCGCGCTCTTACACATTCCTCGACGCTTAATTTTTCTCGTACCTGACTCTGCCTCGTATGGTTTCAACCATAGGGTGTTCAACAAATCAAACTTTTGTGATATTAAATGTTGCCCAGCCAAATTGGCCCCAGATTATTACAATTGTTATAAAAAATAGAAAATAAACCCTCAGCTTTATTTGCCCCGTTACAACATCATATTAGGGCTTAAGAAATATTTCAATTCCACAAAGAGCTTAATGTTGGCATCTTTTTGGTTCAAAGTGCTTTCATATATTGACTAAATAAATGTTGTTATTCAAAGCAAAGGAATCACACTCAATGTTGAAATAACTCTAGTGGAAGATTTGCTGACAGAATTGAAATTGTTGCGTGATAATCCAGGGAAGAACCAAACTTAATTGCAAAAGAACTAATAAAAGTTCCTCCTGAATCTCCCAAAAGGTGGAAAAAAGTACAGATCAATCCAATAGTGATTCTTCAGTAAACAAAGATCAAAAAAATAAATTTAAAACCTCAGTCATGCACCCAGTATTAGAGTTTGTAATGGGCAACATGAAAACACGATTCACTGCAATTACTTCAATTCGTGACTTGTTTCCACCAGTATTGAACTTTACGGACAAGGAAAATGATGAATTAGAATTGAAAGTAAAAGTTCTCATTAGCAAGTTTAAAAAGGAATTGGCAATGGATCTATTTGAAGAAATATTACACTTGAAGAACATTTATAAAACAGAGTTTGAATCAGAAAAGAATCCACTAAGCCTACTCCAAAAACCTTATGACAAAAACGTTCAAGCTGTATTTGTGAACTTCTGTCTTGCCTATAGGCTTTTCTGTACTATTCCAGTTACAGTTTCGTCTCCTGAAAAATCTTTCAGCAGGTTAGCGAATTCACTGAAAACTTGGCAGAGAAGCACTACCTACCAAGAAAGGCTTAATAATTTGGCAATTTTAGCTATCAAAAATGAATTGGCTAACAGTATTAATTTATCAGTCAGATGTTATTGAGACCAGTTTTCTCAAATGAAAGCAAGAAGAAAAAAACTTTGCACTAACATATTTTTGTTTATCTTTGTAACAATTGACTTATGTATCACTTATGTGTTGATAAACACAGATTGTTTATTTTTTGTCTTAAATTTAGACCATAGTAACATTAAATTCCACTCTAACCCATTATTAATACTTAATCATTTGCGTGTTAACAGAAACTGCACATTGCTTTTTATTGCATTATGTTGAAAAAAGGATTTTAATGTACTTGTTTGGTTATAGGCCTACGTTAGATTGTATTAATATATTATAAATTTCACAATATGAACTTACTTTCTTTGCACTTTCCCAAACGTTTCGAGGTGATGTGCCTCTTCCTCATGGGGAGTAAATACTGATTGTCAGTTAACAGAATAACGGTTATGGACTTAGGTGTGTGTGGTGGGGGTTGATGGTGGGAGGGAATTGGCGCTGAGGCAAAACTCAATGCAGATGTGATGACATTTTTCGGGCATGTTGCAAGCCTCTACTCATTTTTCTCTAGCAGCCCTGCATGTTGGGAAGTTTTGAAAAAGCACATTCCTTTATCACTGCAGAGCTTCCCTGAAACAAGATGAAGTGAGAGGATCCAAGCTGTCAAACCGATAGTTAAGCACTACCCAGGAGTACTTAAATTGTTGGATATATTTTAGAAGAGATGTCTTCTAGTCTAACTCCCACTGCCTACAACATTATAATCTTATAAACTATCTACCACATTTAAATTGTATTAATAAGTATCGCTTACCTGGATTAGTCCAGAGTTCTTCACACGAACCTGTGAATTATAAGCGCGACTTAGGGTTTACCTCAGTAATGTATTCGACTCTCATTTTTTGTTAACTAACTCAGCTTTTATTAAACATTTTTTATCAGGCATTTTTAAACAATAATATAACTTTGTTTGATTATGATCTTTAGAATTCCAATTCAAACTACTTCAGCTTTGAGGTCGAGACCCCAATTAATATAAACACATAGACTTCAGCATTTTTACTATTCAAATTCTTATTATTACTCACTTGCTGACTATTGGTTAAAATTTACTTATATTAAATAAAGGCACCCCAGTAATTGCTCGTACACACATTCATTCATTTTACCCCATTATACTTTATTCCGAGGTCTCGTTAATTTATAGTTTCAGAGTTAATTGAAGATTGATTGATATACAGTTACGTACCATCAACTGGGGCTACTTTGGGCCACTTTTTCATGTTTTCACTAATATTTCCTTTATTAAAAAATATAATATATGGATTTTCAACGTCCAAATTGAGTTTTAACCAATTAACATGGTATAAAAAAGTAAACTGTATTGTTTTAAAAAAAAGTTTTCCTTTTTTTTAATTTTTTACTATTTTTAATGTTTTGGACCAAAGTAGCCCCTGCTTGGGGCTTCTTTGGTCCATTCAGTTGATTTCATACAAATTGAATAGATTTCATATATTGGACTATTGTAACCCCTTGCATAAGGATCTGGTAATAAATTGACACTGCATATTAGCAAAAAAATGTTTTTATTATCATATTGAAACACAATAAACCAATTCTAGATATGAAAAACATGAGAAACAATGTCTCAAAACTTGTCCTTTGTTCTTATCACTTTTGTCGATGCTAAACTTTTCATTCTAACTCATAATCAGCCATCCCAGCAACATTGAAGTGTCCTCGTTTCATTAGCTTGGGAGGGTTGATTTTTTTCTTGATGTCAGCCCATTCGTAAACAAGAAGATCCTTTTTATCGGGCCATTTCCAGGACTTTTGGTCTTGGTCATGCAGTCTATTGTAGAGCCTGACTCTTTTCCACTGGGCAGTTTTGTTATCAAACCAGGATAGTGCTTTCCTGCATATTTGACTATGACAAAGTCACCTTCTTCTAAATTACTTTTTAGATATTCTGGTTCCGGTAGATCTTCTTTGCTAGGCCCACTGGTACCAGCGTCTTCTCCAAAATCTTCAGATTCACTTTCATAAAAGTTGGAGCCGTCATCAGAACGACTGCAGTCATGGAGACTGTAAGAACTGGCGTGTTCAGATTCAGTTTCTGGTGTTCGATTTCTACGTGGGCGCACTCTTTTCGGCTTAGGCGTAGACGTTGGTACTCCTTCCAAGTCCATGTCATCTGCGCTCGATTCATCAAACAATTTTGTAGAGACACTTTTGCCAGTTGGCACATCCAATTTCTTTCGTTTCTTACTAGACCCTTTTTTGGTCATATCCTGCATTTTTCTGCAAGGTTTTGCAAGAAACTGTCTCCTATCGGTTTTTTTAGAAGGCTGCTTACATCCTTTTGAGGCAAGCGCTCCAGAACTTTGGTTCTGTCAAAGGGTATGATACCTGTTTTTTTGAACCCAGAAATCATGTTTTTCTTCTTGTCTGCATACAAATAATCAACCAGCTGTTTTAGGAGTTTAGGAAACTGATCCTTGGGCAAGTTTGTCATTGACTTGTTTTTTCTTTCCACAAAGTCAATATTTTACGACACTCTCTTTTCATCAGACCATAGTAGGCAACATCCAATGGCTGGGTGAGGTGAGTAGAGTTTGGGGGTAGGCACACAAACCTTATATTGTTTTCCTCACACGCTTTTAAAACTTCTAGGTTGATATGGGAGGTTAAATTATCTCCTATCACAACCTTGACTCCGGGCAGCTTTTTCAATCGAGGAAGCAGGGTTGAGATAAACCAATCTTCGAACGTCCCCATATCAAACCAACCACTTTTTGTTCTATTATACCTACATCCCGCAGGTCCACCCTCTGTCCATGTAGACCACAAGTGTTCAGACTTGTACACCACATATGGTGGTAACATGTCTCCAGTTCCATTTCCACAAAACATTAGTGAGGTACAAGATTTCGTAGACTCCATAATGCGTTCTATATACTTTAGTCCTCTTTTACAAATAACCTTATTTGACCCTGGGTCATCTCGTAGATTTGTCTCGTCATAATTCCAGATATTTTCATCTGGCACATCACTGAGGACAGTTTCTAAGTTGTCAAAATAATCATTGACTATTTTTTCATCAATAGCAGCTCTTACTCGTTTTATGTTGCTTGTTGTGCACACCGTTAAGTTTGGGTGGCGTTTCCTAAACAGTGCTGCCCAATCAGGTCCTGGGAAATTGTTTTTAAAGTTATTTACTGTACGCCCCTGTTTGTCAAGAAAGCATTTCATGGAGTATCTCAAATCAAGATCAGTAATTGGAAATCAAAATTCAGCAACTTGTTGATATGAGCCTCAAATGAACGTTCTTCTTGTTGAGAAAACACTGTGGGATGGCCATGTTTTTTTGCCTCATTTGTTTTAAGCTTATTTATTATTGTGCTTCTAGGTATATTATAATACTGACTTGCATCTCTTTGTGTTCTTACTCCACTTCTTATGTCCATCAAACAAGCTTGCAAAGTCTCAGCATTGTAATCGGCATAGTTTCTCGAACCTGCCTTTCTTTTGTAATTTCTCGTCATAATGTCCTCAGCAACTGGAACAAAAACAACTAAAATAACATTTTACAACTGTAACATTTGAAAAAAATGTTATTAAAAACATTTTTTAAAAGATTTGGTGGTAAAAAAGGTATTTGTAAGTAGCTGGGGCTACTTTGGTCCTGGCATAAAGTATCCCCGAAAAACTAGTTTTTAGGTTATGCTTATGAAAACTTTAAAACTTACTGTCAAGACAAAAAAATTAAGGAAAAACTATGATCACACATTGGTAACAGGTTATTAAAGGTAATGTTTTGACACTTGCTTTATTTTTAACTCTTTTCCAGATTGCTTCACAGGAGAAAGTTTGGAGAGTAAAAATCTTCACATGTAAGCAAATGTTTGCAAAAACTCCAGTGTTGCCACTAACAAAAAATTAAATTTACCTCAAACTATTAAATTACCCTCAAATAGGGTACAAACTATTTTTCAAGCCCAAAAACTCCCATTTATCTTGTATTGTTTGTTCGGTACAAAAATTAATAACTTCTTTTTCGTGTTGGACCAAAGTAACCCCGCTAGGACCAAAGTAGCCCCGGTTGACGGTATTCACGGCGTCCCTGTTGACACGTGCTGCACTCCGTATTTGTATCACTATTTGTCCGAAAATATTACTGTTTTAATTCCGAAAAGTGGCTGTTGCTTATATTTATTCACTGTATCAAAAGGTTACAATTTTCACTGTTTCTTTTCGAGTTCACATTTTTGCTACTTCGGCCGGTCCGTCTACATTGTTAAATGTAGTTCGGACGGACAGCGCGATAATGCAACTGCTCGCGTCCGTCGTCTTCAGATGTTATTTGCCACATGCCCTGACGCCGATGTTTTTTCAAGATTTCCAAAACGCCTTCATCCTGACCTGCCTGCCCTCTCATTGTCCAAAGGGCACCACGTCACACGCTAATTAGTTAAAATTCGTATTCCTTCCGTTATGAAGTTTGGGTTCAAGATTGCATACCTTCTCATGACCTTTTGTGTCCTCTGAGAACACGTCGCAAAAGGCGGCACACACGCGCGCTCTTACACATTCCTCGACGCTTAATTTTTCTCGTACCTGACTCTGCCTCGTATGGTTTCAACCATAGGGTGTTCAACAAATCAAACTTTTGTGATATTAAATGTTGCCCAGCCAAATTGGCCCCAGATTATTACAATTTGTATAAAAAATAGAAAATAAACCCTCAGCTTTATTTGCCCCGTTACAACATCATATTAGGGCTTAAGAAATATTTCAATTGCACAAAGAGCTTAATGTTGGCATCTTTTTGGTTCAAAGTGCTTTCATAGTAAATACTGATTGTCAGTTAACAGAATAACGGTTATGGACTTAGGTGTGTGTGGTGGGGGTTGATGGTGGGAGGGAATTGGCGCTGAGGCAAAACTCAATGCAGATGTGATGACATTTTTCGGGCATGTTGCAAGCCTCTACTCATTTTTCTCTAGCAGCCCTGCATGTTGGGAAGTTTTGAAAAAGCACATTCCTTTATCACTGCAGAGCTTCCCTGAAACAAGATGAAGTGAGAGGATCCAAGCTGTCAAACCGATAGTTAAGCACTACCCAGGAGTACTTAAATTGTTGGATATATTTTAGAAGAGATGTCTTCTAGTCTAACTCCCACTGCCTACAACATTATAATCTTATAAACTATCTACCACATTTAAATTGTATTAATAAGTATCGCTTACCTGGATTAGTCCAGAGTTCTTCACACGAACCTGTGAATTATAAGCGTGACTTAGGGTTTACCTCAGTAATGTATTCGACTCTCATTTTTTGTTAACTAACTCAGCTTTTATTAAACATTTTTTATCAGGCATTTTTAAACAATAATATAACTTTGTTTGATTATGATCTTTAGAATTCCAATTCAAACTACTTCAGCTTTGAGGTCGAGACCCCAATTAATATAAACACATACACTTCAGCATCTTTACTATTCAAATTCTTATTATTACTCACTTGCTGACTATTGGTTAAAATTTACTTATATTAAATAAAGGCAGCCCAGTAATTGCTCGTACACACATTCATTCATTTTACCCCATTATACTTTATTTCGAGCTCTCGTTAATTTATAGTTTCAGAGTTAATTGAAGATTGATTGATATACAGTTACGTACCATCAACCGGGGCTACTTTGGGCCACTTTTTCATGTTTTCACTAATATTTCCTTTATTAAAAAATATAATATATGGATTTTCAACGTCCAAATTGAGTTTTAACCAATTAACATGGTATAAAAAAGTAAACTGTATTGTTTAAAAAAAAAGTTTTCCTTTTTTTTAATTTTTTACTATTTTTAATGTTTTGGACCAAAGTAGCCCCTGCTTGGGGCTTCTTTGGTCCATTCAGTTGATTTCATACAAATTGAATAGATTTCATATATTGGACTATTGTAACCCCTTGCATAAGGATCTGGTAATAAATTGACACTGCATATTAGCAAAAAAATGTTTTTATTATCATATTGAAACACAATAAACCAATTCTAGATATGAAAAACATGAGAAACAATGTCTCAAAACTTGTCCTTTGTTCTTATCACTTTTGTCGATGCTAAACTTTTCATTCTAACTCATAATCAGCCATCCCAGCAACATTGAAGTGTCCTCGTTTCATTAGCTTGGGAGGGTTGATTTTTTTCTTGATGTCAGCCCATTCGTAAACAAGAAGATCCTTTTTATCGGGCCATTTCCAGGACTTTTGGTCTTGGTCATGCAGTCTATTGTAGAGCCTGACTCTTTTCCACTGGGCAGTTTTGTTATCAAACCAGGATAGTGCTTTCCTGCATATTTGACTATGACAAAGTCACCTTCTTCTAAATTACTTTTTAGATATTCTGGTTCCGGTAGATCTTCTTTGCTAGGCCCACTGGTACCAGCGTCTTCTCCAAAATCTTCAGATTCACTTTCATAAAAGTTGGAGCCGTCATCAGAACGACTGCAGTCATGGAGACTGTAAGAACTGGCGTGTTCAGATTCAGTTTCTGGTGTTCGATTTCTACGTGGGCGCCCTCTTTTCGGCTTAGGCGTAGACGTTGGTACTCCTTCCAAGTCCATGTCATCTGCGCTCGATTCATCAAACAATTTTGTAGAGACACTTTTGCCAGTTGGCACATCCAATTTCTTTCGTTTCTTACTAGACCCTTTTTTGGTCATATCCTGCATTTTTCTGCAAGGTTTTGCAAGAAACTGTCTCCTATCGTTTTTTTTAGAGGGCTGCTTACATCCTTTTGAGGCAAGCGCTCCAGAACTTTGGTTCTGTCAAAGGGTATGATACCTGTTTTTTGAACCCAGAAATCATGTTTTTCTTCTTGTCTGCATACAAATAATCAACCAGCTGTTTTAGGAGTTTAGGAAACTGATCCTTGGGCAAGTTTGTCATTGACTTGTTTTTTCTTTCCACAAAGTCAATATTTTACGACACTCTCTTTTCATCAGACCATAGTAGGCAACATCCAATGGCTGGGTGAGGTGAGTAGAGTTTGGGGGTAGGCTCACAAACCTTATATTGTTTTCCTCACACGCTTTTAAAACTTCTAGGTTGATATGGGAGGTTAAATTATCTCCTATCACAACCTTGACTACGGGCAGCTTTTTCAATCGAGGAAGCAGGGTTGAGATAAACCAATCTTCGAACGTCCCCTTATCAAACCAACCACTTTTTGTTCTATTATACCTACATCCCGCAGGTCCACCCTCTGTCCATGTAGACCACAAGTGTTCAGACTTGTACACCACAAGTGTTCAGACTTGTACACCACATATGGTGGTAACATGACTCCAGTTCCATTTCCACAAAACATTAGTGAGGTACAAGATTTCGTAGACTCCATAATGCGTTCTATATACTTTAGTCCTCTTTTACAAATAACCTTATTTGACCCTGGGTCATCTCGTAGATTTGTCTCGTCATAATTCCAGATATTTTCATCTGGCACATCACTGAGGACAGTTTCTAAGTTGTCAAAATAATCATTGACTATTTTTTCATCAATAGCAGCTCTTACTCGTTTTATGTTGCTTGTTGTGCACACCGTTAAGTTTGGGTGGCGTTTCCTAAACAGTGCTGCCCAATCAGGTCCTGGGAAATTGTTTTTAAAGTTATTTACTGTACGCCCCTGTTTGTCAAGAAAGCATTTCATGGAGTATCTCAAATCAAGATCAGTAATTGGAAATCAAAATTCAGCAACTTGTTGATATGAGCCTCAAATGAACGTTCTTCTTCTTGAGAAAACACTGAGGGATGGCCATGTTTTTTTACCTCATTTGTTTTAAGCTTATTTATTATTGTGCTTCTAGGTATATTATAATACTGACTTGCATCTCTTTGTGTTCTTACTCCACTTCTTATGTCCATCAAACAAGCTTGCAAAGTCTCAGCATTGTAATCGGCATAGTTTCTCGAACCTGCCTTTCTTTTGTAATTTCTCGTCATAATGTCCTCAGCCACTGGAACAAAAACAACTAAAATAACATTTTACAACTGTAACATTTGAAAAAAATATTATTAAAAACATTTTTTAAAAGATTTGGTGGTAAAAAAGGTATTTGTAAGTAGCTGTGGCTACTTTGGTCCTGGCACAAAGTATCCCCGAAAAACTAGTTTTTAGGTTATGTTTATGAAAACTTTAAAACTTACTGTCAAGACAAAAAAATTAAGGAAAAACTATGATCACACATTGGTAACAGGTTATTAAAGGTAATATTTTGACACTTACTTTATTTTTAACTCTTTTCCAGATTGCTTCACAGGAGAAAGTTTGGAGAGTAAAAATCTTCACATGTAAACAAATGTTTGCAAAAACTCCAGTGTTGCCACTAACAAAAAATTAAATTTACCTCAAACTATTAAATTACCCTCAAATAGGGTACAAACTATTTTTAAGCCCAAAAACTCCCATTTATCTTGTATTGTTTGTTCGGTACAAAAATTAATAACTTCTTTTTCGTGTTGGACCAAAGTAACCCCGCTAGGACCAAAGTAGCCCCGGTTGACGGTATTCACGGCGTCCCTGTTGACACGTGCTGCACTCCGTATTTGTATCACTATTTGTCCGAAAATATTACTGTTTTAATTCCGAAAAGTGGCTGTTGCTTATATTTATTCACTGTATCAAAAGGTTACAATTTTCACTGTTTCTTTTCGAGTTCACATTTTTGCTACTTCGGCCGGTCCGTCTACATTGTTAAATGTAGTTCGGACGGACAGCGCGATAATGCAACTGCTCGCGTCCGTCGTCTTCAGATGTTATTTGCCACATGCCCTGACGCCGATGTTTTTTCAAGATTTCCAAAACGCCTTCATCCTGACCTGCCTGCCCTCTCATTGTCCAAAGGGCACCACGTCACACGCTAATTAGTTAAAATTCGTATTCCTTCCGTTATGAAGTTTGGGTTCAAGATTGCATACCTTCTCATGACCTTTTGTGTCCTCTGAGAACACGTCGCAAAAGGCGGCACACACGCGCGCTCTTACACATACCTCGACGCTTAATTTTTCTCGTACCTGACTCTGCCTCGTATGGTTTCAACCATAGGGTGTTCAACAAATCAAACTTTTGTGATATTAAATGTTGCCCAGCCAAATTGGCCCCAGATTATTACAATTGTTATAAAAAATAGAAAATAAACCCTCAGCTTTATTTGCCCCGTTACAACATCATATTAGGGCTTAAGAAATATTTCAATTCCACAAAGAGCTTAATGTTGGCATCTTTTTGGTTCAAAGTGCTTTCATATATTGACTAAAAAAATGTTGTTATTCAAAGCAAAGGAATCACACTCAATGTTGAAATAACTCTAGTGGAAGATTTGCTGACAGAATTGAAATTGTTGCGTGATAATCCAGTGAAGAACCAAACTTAATTGCAAAAGAACTAATAAAAGTTCCTCCTGAATCTCCCAAAAGGTGGAAAAAAGTACAGATCAATCCAATAGTGATTCTTCAGTAAACAAGGATCAAAAAAATAAATTTAAAACCTCAGTCATGCACCCAGTATTAGAGTTTGTAATGGGCAATATGAAAACACGATTCACTGCAATGACTTCAATTCGTGACTTGTTTCCACCAGTATTGAACTTTACGGACAAGGAAAATGATGAATTAGAATTGAAAGTAAAAGTTCTCATTAGCAAGTTTAAAAAGGAATTGGCAATGGATCTATTTGAAGAAATATTACACTTGAAGAACATTTATAAAACAGAGTTTGAATCAGAAAAGAATCCACTAAGCCTACTCCAAAAACCTTATGACAAAAACGTTCAAGCTGTATTTGTGAACTTCTGTCTTGCCTATAGGCTTTTCTGTACTATTCCAGTTACAGTTTCGTCTCCTGAAAAATCTTTCAGCAGGTTAGCGAATTCACTGAAAACTTGGCAGAGAAGCACTACCTACCAAGAAAGGCTTAATAATTTGGCAATTTTAGCTATCAAAAATGAATTGGCTAACAGTATTAATTTATCAGTCAGATGTTATTGAGACCAGTTTGCTCAAATGAAAGCAAGAAGAAAAAAACTTTGCACTAACATATTTTTGTTTATCTTTGTAACAATTGACTTATGTATCACTTATGTGTTGATAAACACAGATTGTTTATTTCTTGTCTTAAATTTAGACCATAGTAACATTAAATTCCACTCTAACCCATTATTAATACTTAATCATTTGCGTGTTAACAGAAACTGCACATTGCTTTTTATTGCATTATGTTGAAAAAAGGATTTTAATGTACTTGTTTGGTTATAGGCCTACGTTAGATTGTATTATTATATTATAAATTTCACAATATGAACTTACTTTCTTTGCACTTTCCCAAACGTTTCGAGGTGATGTGCCTCTTCCTCATTGGGAGTAAATACTGATTGTCAGTTAACAGAATAACGGTTATGGACTTAGGTGTGTGTGGTGGGGGTTGATGGTGGGAGGGAATTGGCGCTGAGGCAAAACTCAATGCAGATGTGATGACATTTTTCGGGCATGTTGCAAGCCTCTACTCATTTTTCTCTAGCAGCCCTGCATGTTGGGAAGTTTTGAAAAAGCACATTCCTTTATCACTGCAGAGCTTCCCTGAAACAAGATGAAGTGAGAGGATCCAAGCTGTCAAACCGATAGTTAAGCACTACCCAGGAGTACTTAAATTGTTGGATATATTTTAGAAGAGATGTCTTCTAGTCTAACTCCCACTGCCTACAACATTATAATCTTATAAACTATCTACCACATTTAAATTGTATTAATAAGTATCGCTTACCTGGATTAGTCCAGAGTTCTTCACACGAACCTGTGAATTATAAGCGCGACTTAGGGTTTACCTCAGTAATGTATTCGACTCTCATTTTTTGTTAACTAACTCAGCTTTTATTAAACATTTTTTATCAGGCATTTTTAAACAATAATATAACTTTGTTTGATTATGATCTTTAGAATTCCAATTCAAACTACTTCAGCTTTGAGGTCGAGACCCCAATTAATATAAACACATAGACTTCAGCATTTTTACTATTCAAATTCTTATTATTACTCACTTGCTGACTATTGGTTAAAATTTACTTATATTAAATAAAGGCACCCCAGTAATTGCTCGTACACACATTCATTCATTTTACCCCATTATACTTTATTCCGAGGTCTCGTTAATTTATAGTTTCAGAGTTAATTGAAGATTGATTGATATACAGTTACGTACCATCAACTGGGGCTACTTTGGGCCACTTTTTCATGTTTTCACTAATATTTCCTTTATTAAAAAATATAATATATGGATTTTCAACGTCCAAATTGAGTTTTAACCAATTAACATGGTATAAAAAAGTAAACTGTATTGTTTTAAAAAAAAGTTTTCCTTTTTTTTAATTTTTTACTATTTTTAATGTTTTGGACCAAAGTAGCCCCTGCTTGGGGCTTCTTTGGTCCATTCAGTTGATTTCATACAAATTGAATAGATTTCATATATTGGACTATTGTAACCCCTTGCATAAGGATCTGGTAATAAATTGACACTGCATATTAGCAAAAAAATGTTTTTATTATCATATTGAAACACAATAAACCAATTCTAGATATGAAAAACATGAGAAACAATGTCTCAAAACTTGTCCTTTGTTCTTATCACTTTTGTCGATGCTAAACTTTTCATTCTAACTCATAATCAGCCATCCCAGCAACATTGAAGTGTCCTCGTTTCATTAGCTTGGGAGGGTTGATTTTTTTCTTGATGTCAGCCCATTCGTAAACAAGAAGATCCTTTTTATCGGGCCATTTCCAGGACTTTTGGTCTTGGTCATGCAGTCTATTGTAGAGCCTGACTCTTTTCCACTGGGCAGTTTTGTTATCAAACCAGGATAGTGCTTTCCTGCATATTTGACTATGACAAAGTCACCTTCTTCTAAATTACTTTTTAGATATTCTGGTTCCGGTAGATCTTCTTTGCTAGGCCCACTGGTACCAGCGTCTTCTCCAAAATCTTCAGATTCACTTTCATAAAAGTTGGAGCCGTCATCAGAACGACTGCAGTCATGGAGACTGTAAGAACTGGCGTGTTCAGATTCAGTTTCTGGTGTTCGATTTCTACGTGGGCGCACTCTTTTCGGCTTAGGCGTAGACGTTGGTACTCCTTCCAAGTCCATGTCATCTGCGCTCGATTCATCAAACAATTTTGTAGAGACACTTTTGCCAGTTGGCACATCCAATTTCTTTCGTTTCTTACTAGACCCTTTTTTGGTCATATCCTGCATTTTTCTGCAAGGTTTTGCAAGAAACTGTCTCCTATCGGTTTTTTTAGAAGGCTGCTTACATCCTTTTGAGGCAAGCGCTCCAGAACTTTGGTTCTGTCAAAGGGTATGATACCTGTTTTTTTGAACCCAGAAATCATGTTTTTCTTCTTGTCTGCATACAAATAATCAACCAGCTGTTTTAGGAGTTTAGGAAACTGATCCTTGGGCAAGTTTGTCATTGACTTGTTTTTTCTTTCCACAAAGTCAATATTTTACGACACTCTCTTTTCATCAGACCATAGTAGGCAACATCCAATGGCTGGGTGAGGTGAGTAGAGTTTGGGGGTAGGCACACAAACCTTATATTGTTTTCCTCACACGCTTTTAAAACTTCTAGGTTGATATGGGAGGTTAAATTATCTCCTATCACAACCTTGACTCCGGGCAGCTTTTTCAATCGAGGAAGCAGGGTTGAGATAAACCAATCTTCGAACGTCCCCATATCAAACCAACCACTTTTTGTTCTATTATACCTACATCCCGCAGGTCCACCCTCTGTCCATGTAGACCACAAGTGTTCAGACTTGTACACCACATATGGTGGTAACATGTCTCCAGTTCCATTTCCACAAAACATTAGTGAGGTACAAGATTTCGTAGACTCCATAATGCGTTCTATATACTTTAGTCCTCTTTTACAAATAACCTTATTTGACCCTGGGTCATCTCGTAGATTTGTCTCGTCATAATTCCAGATATTTTCATCTGGCACATCACTGAGGACAGTTTCTAAGTTGTCAAAATAATCATTGACTATTTTTTCATCAATAGCAGCTCTTACTCGTTTTATGTTGCTTGTTGTGCACACCGTTAAGTTTGGGTGGCGTTTCCTAAACAGTGCTGCCCAATCAGGTCCTGGGAAATTGTTTTTAAAGTTATTTACTGTACGCCCCTGTTTGTCAAGAAAGCATTTCATGGAGTATCTCAAATCAAGATCAGTAATTGGAAATCAAAATTCAGCAACTTGTTGATATGAGCCTCAAATGAACGTTCTTCTTGTTGAGAAAACACTGTGGGATGGCCATGTTTTTTTGCCTCATTTGTTTTAAGCTTATTTATTATTGTGCTTCTAGGTATATTATAATACTGACTTGCATCTCTTTGTGTTCTTACTCCACTTCTTATGTCCATCAAACAAGCTTGCAAAGTCTCAGCATTGTAATCGGCATAGTTTCTCGAACCTGCCTTTCTTTTGTAATTTCTCGTCATAATGTCCTCAGCAACTGGAACAAAAACAACTAAAATAACATTTTACAACTGTAACATTTGAAAAAAATGTTATTAAAAACATTTTTTAAAAGATTTGGTGGTAAAAAAGGTATTTGTAAGTAGCTGGGGCTACTTTGGTCCTGGCATAAAGTATCCCCGAAAAACTAGTTTTTAGGTTATGCTTATGAAAACTTTAAAACTTACTGTCAAGACAAAAAAATTAAGGAAAAACTATGATCACACATTGGTAACAGGTTATTAAAGGTAATGTTTTGACACTTGCTTTATTTTTAACTCTTTTCCAGATTGCTTCACAGGAGAAAGTTTGGAGAGTAAAAATCTTCACATGTAAGCAAATGTTTGCAAAAACTCCAGTGTTGCCACTAACAAAAAATTAAATTTACCTCAAACTATTAAATTACCCTCAAATAGGGTACAAACTATTTTTCAAGCCCAAAAACTCCCATTTATCTTGTATTGTTTGTTCGGTACAAAAATTAATAACTTCTTTTTCGTGTTGGACCAAAGTAACCCCGCTAGGACCAAAGTAGCCCCGGTTGACGGTATTCACGGCGTCCCTGTTGACACGTGCTGCACTCCGTATTTGTATCACTATTTGTCCGAAAATATTACTGTTTTAATTCCGAAAAGTGGCTGTTGCTTATATTTATTCACTGTATCAAAAGGTTACAATTTTCACTGTTTCTTTTCGAGTTCACATTTTTGCTACTTCGGCCGGTCCGTCTACATTGTTAAATGTAGTTCGGACGGACAGCGCGATAATGCAACTGCTCGCGTCCGTCGTCTTCAGATGTTATTTGCCACATGCCCTGACGCCGATGTTTTTTCAAGATTTCCAAAACGCCTTCATCCTGACCTGCCTGCCCTCTCATTGTCCAAAGGGCACCACGTCACACGCTAATTAGTTAAAATTCGTATTCCTTCCGTTATGAAGTTTGGGTTCAAGATTGCATACCTTCTCATGACCTTTTGTGTCCTCTGAGAACACGTCGCAAAAGGCGGCACACACGCGCGCTCTTACACATTCCTCGACGCTTAATTTTTCTCGTACCTGACTCTGCCTCGTATGGTTTCAACCATAGGGTGTTCAACAAATCAAACTTTTGTGATATTAAATGTTGCCCAGCCAAATTGGCCCCAGATTATTACAATTTGTATAAAAAATAGAAAATAAACCCTCAGCTTTATTTGCCCCGTTACAACATCATATTAGGGCTTAAGAAATATTTCAATTGCACAAAGAGCTTAATGTTGGCATCTTTTTGGTTCAAAGTGCTTTCATAGTAAATACTGATTGTCAGTTAACAGAATAACGGTTATGGACTTAGGTGTGTGTGGTGGGGGTTGATGGTGGGAGGGAATTGGCGCTGAGGCAAAACTCAATGCAGATGTGATGACATTTTTCGGGCATGTTGCAAGCCTCTACTCATTTTTCTCTAGCAGCCCTGCATGTTGGGAAGTTTTGAAAAAGCACATTCCTTTATCACTGCAGAGCTTCCCTGAAACAAGATGAAGTGAGAGGATCCAAGCTGTCAAACCGATAGTTAAGCACTACCCAGGAGTACTTAAATTGTTGGATATATTTTAGAAGAGATGTCTTCTAGTCTAACTCCCACTGCCTACAACATTATAATCTTATAAACTATCTACCACATTTAAATTGTATTAATAAGTATCGCTTACCTGGATTAGTCCAGAGTTCTTCACACGAACCTGTGAATTATAAGCGCGACTTAGGGTTTACCTCAGTAATGTATTCGACTCTCATTTTTTGTTAACTAACTCAGCTTTTATTAAACATTTTTTATCAGGCATTTTTAAACAATAATATAACTTTGTTTGATTATGATCTTTAGAATTCCAATTCAAACTACTTCAGCTTTGAGGTCGAGACCCCAATTAATATAAACACATACACTTCAGCATCTTTACTATTCAAATTCTTATTATTACTCACTTGCTGACTATTGGTTAAAATTTACTTATATTAAATAAAGGCAGCCCAGTAATTGCTCGTACACACATTCATTCATTTTACCCCATTATACTTTATTTCGAGCTCTCGTTAATTTATAGTTTCAGAGTTAATTGAAGATTGATTGATATACAGTTACGTACCATCAACCGGGGCTACTTTGGGCCACTTTTTCATGTTTTCACTAATATTTCCTTTATTAAAAAATATAATATATGGATTTTCAACGTCCAAATTGAGTTTTAACCAATTAACATGGTATAAAAAAGTAAACTGTATTGTTTAAAAAAAAAGTTTTCCTTTTTTTTAATTTTTTACTATTTTTAATGTTTTGGACCAAAGTAGCCCCTGCTTGGGGCTTCTTTGGTCCATTCAGTTGATTTCATACAAATTGAATAGATTTCATATATTGGACTATTGTAACCCCTTGCATAAGGATCTGGTAATAAATTGACACTGCATATTAGCAAAAAAATGTTTTTATTATCATATTGAAACACAATAAACCAATTCTAGATATGAAAAACATGAGAAACAATGTCTCAAAACTTGTCCTTTGTTCTTATCACTTTTGTCGATGCTAAACTTTTCATTCTAACTCATAATCAGCCATCCCAGCAACATTGAAGTGTCCTCGTTTCATTAGCTTGGGAGGGTTGATTTTTTTCTTGATGTCAGCCCATTCGTAAACAAGAAGATCCTTTTTATCGGGCCATTTCCAGGACTTTTGGTCTTGGTCATGCAGTCTATTGTAGAGCCTGACTCTTTTCCACTGGGCAGTTTTGTTATCAAACCAGGATTGTGCTTTCCTGCATATTTGACTATGACAAAGTCACCTTCTTCTAAATTACTTTTTAGATATTCTGGTTCCGGTAGATCTTCTTTGCTAGGCCCACTGGTACCAGCGTCTTCTCCAAAATCTTCAGATTCACTTTCATAAAAGTTGGAGCCGTCATCAGAACGACTGCAGTCATGGAGACTGTAAGAACTGGCGTGTTCAGATTCAGTTTCTGGTGTTCGATTTCTACGTGGGCGCCCTCTTTTCGGCTTAGGCGTAGACGTTGGTACTCCTTCCAAGTCCATGTCATCTGCGCTCGATTCATCAAACAATTTTGTAGAGACACTTTTGCCAGTTGGCACATCCAATTTCTTTCGTTTCTTACTAGACCCTTTTTTGGTCATATCCTGCATTTTTCTGCAAGGTTTTGCAAGAAACTGTCTCCTATCGTTTTTTTTAGAGGGCTGCTTACATCCTTTTGAGGCAAGCGCTCCAGAACTTTGGTTCTGTCAAAGGGTATGATACCTGTTTTTTGAACCCAGAAATCATGTTTTTCTTCTTGTCTGCATACAAATAATCAACCAGCTGTTTTAGGAGTTTAGGAAACTGATCCTTGGGCAAGTTTGTCATTGACTTGTTTTTTCTTTCCACAAAGTCAATATTTTACGACACTCTCTTTTCATCAGACCATAGTAGGCAACATCCAATGGCTGGGTGAGGTGAGTAGAGTTTGGGGGTAGGCTCACAAACCTTATATTGTTTTCCTCACACGCTTTTAAAACTTCTAGGTTGATATGGGAGGTTAAATTATCTCCTATCACAACCTTGACTACGGGCAGCTTTTTCAATCGAGGAAGCAGGGTTGAGATAAACCAATCTTCGAACGTCCCCTTATCAAACCAACCACTTTTTGTTCTATTATACCTACATCCCGCAGGTCCACCCTCTGTCCATGTAGACCACAAGTGTTCAGACTTGTACACCACAAGTGTTCAGACTTGTACACCACATATGGTGGTAACATGACTCCAGTTCCATTTCCACAAAACATTAGTGAGGTACAAGATTTCGTAGACTCCATAATGCGTTCTATATACTTTAGTCCTCTTTTACAAATAACCTTATTTGACCCTGGGTCATCTCGTAGATTTGTCTCGTCATAATTCCAGATATTTTCATCTGGCACATCACTGAGGACAGTTTCTAAGTTGTCAAAATAATCATTGACTATTTTTTCATCAATAGCAGCTCTTACTCGTTTTATGTTGCTTGTTGTGCACACCGTTAAGTTTGGGTGGCGTTTCCTAAACAGTGCTGCCCAATCAGGTCCTGGGAAATTGTTTTTAAAGTTATTTACTGTACGCCCCTGTTTGTCAAGAAAGCATTTCATGGAGTATCTCAAATCAAGATCAGTAATTGGAAATCAAAATTCAGCAACTTGTTGATATGAGCCTCAAATGAACGTTCTTCTTCTTGAGAAAACACTGAGGGATGGCCATGTTTTTTTACCTCATTTGTTTTAAGCTTATTTATTATTGTGCTTCTAGGTATATTATAATACTGACTTGCATCTCTTTGTGTTCTTACTCCACTTCTTATGTCCATCAAACAAGCTTGCAAAGTCTCAGCATTGTAATCGGCATAGTTTCTCGAACCTGCCTTTCTTTTGTAATTTCTCGTCATAATGTCCTCAGCCACTGGAACAAAAACAACTAAAATAACATTTTACAACTGTAACATTTGAAAAAAATATTATTAAAAACATTTTTTAAAAGATTTGGTGGTAAAAAAGGTATTTGTAAGTAGCTGTGGCTACTTTGGTCCTGGCACAAAGTATCCCCGAAAAACTAGTTTTTAGGTTATGTTTATGAAAACTTTAAAACTTACTGTCAAGACAAAAAAATTAAGGAAAAACTATGATCACACATTGGTAACAGGTTATTAAAGGTAATATTTTGACACTTACTTTATTTTTAACTCTTTTCCAGATTGCTTCACAGGAGAAAGTTTGGAGAGTAAAAATCTTCACATGTAAACAAATGTTTGCAAAAACTCCAGTGTTGCCACTAACAAAAAATTAAATTTACCTCAAACTATTAAATTACCCTCAAATAGGGTACAAACTATTTTTAAGCCCAAAAACTCCCATTTATCTTGTATTGTTTGTTCGGTACAAAAATTAATAACTTCTTTTTCGTGTTGGACCAAAGTAACCCCGCTAGGACCAAAGTAGCCCCGGTTGACGGTATTCACGGCGTCCCTGTTGACACGTGCTGCACTCCGTATTTGTATCACTATTTGTCCGAAAATATTACTGTTTTAATTCCGAAAAGTGGCTGTTGCTTATATTTATTCACTGTATCAAAAGGTTACAATTTTCACTGTTTCTTTTCGAGTTCACATTTTTGCTACTTCGGCCGGTCCGTCTACATTGTTAAATGTAGTTCGGACGGACAGCGCGATAATGCAACTGCTCGCGTCCGTCGTCTTCAGATGTTATTTGCCACATGCCCTGACGCCGATGTTTTTTCAAGATTTCCAAAACGCCTTCATCCTGACCTGCCTGCCCTCTCATTGTCCAAAGGGCACCACGTCACACGCTAATTAGTTAAAATTCGTATTCCTTCCGTTATGAAGTTTGGGTTCAAGATTGCATACCTTCTCATGACCTTTTGTGTCCTCTGAGAACACGTCGCAAAAGGCGGCACACACGCGCGCTCTTACACATACCTCGACGCTTAATTTTTCTCGTACCTGACTCTGCCTCGTATGGTTTCAACCATAGGGTGTTCAACAAATCAAACTTTTGTGATATTAAATGTTGCCCAGCCAAATTGGCCCCAGATTATTACAATTGTTATAAAAAATAGAAAATAAACCCTCAGCTTTATTTGCCCCGTTACAACATCATATTAGGGCTTAAGAAATATTTCAATTCCACAAAGAGCTTAATGTTGGCATCTTTTTGGTTCAAAGTGCTTTCATATATTGACTAAAAAAATGTTGTTATTCAAAGCAAAGGAATCACACTCAATGTTGAAATAACTCTAGTGGAAGATTTGCTGACAGAATTGAAATTGTTGCGTGATAATCCAGTGAAGAACCAAACTTAATTGCAAAAGAACTAATAAAAGTTCCTCCTGAATCTCCCAAAAGGTGGAAAAAAGTACAGATCAATCCAATAGTGATTCTTCAGTAAACAAGGATCAAAAAAATAAATTTAAAACCTCAGTCATGCACCCAGTATTAGAGTTTGTAATGGGCAATATGAAAACACGATTCACTGCAATGACTTCAATTCGTGACTTGTTTCCACCAGTATTGAACTTTACGGACAAGGAAAATGATGAATTAGAATTGAAAGTAAAAGTTCTCATTAGCAAGTTTAAAAAGGAATTGGCAATGGATCTATTTGAAGAAATATTACACTTGAAGAACATTTATAAAACAGAGTTTGAATCAGAAAAGAATCCACTAAGCCTACTCCAAAAACCTTATGACAAAAACGTTCAAGCTGTATTTGTGAACTTCTGTCTTGCCTATAGGCTTTTCTGTACTATTCCAGTTACAGTTTCGTCTCCTGAAAAATCTTTCAGCAGGTTAGCGAATTCACTGAAAATTTGGCAGAGAAGCACTACCTAGCAAGAAAGGCTTAATAATTTGGCAATTTTAGCTATTAAAAATGATTGGCTAACAGTATTAATTTATCAGTCAGATGTTATTGACCAGTTTGCTGAAATGAAAGCAAGAAGAAAAAAACTTTGCACTAACATATTTTTGTTTATCTTTGTAACAATTGACTTATGTATCACTTATGTGTTGATAAACACAGATTGTTTATTTTTTGTCTTAAATTTAGACCATAGTAACATTAAATTCCACTCTAACCCATTATTAATTCTTAATCATTTGCGTGTTAACAGAAACTGCACATTGCTTTTTATTGCATTATGTTGAAAAAAGGATTTTAATGTACTTGTTTGGTTATAGGCATACGTTAGTTTGTATTATTATATATATAAACTTTCACAATATGAACTTACTTTCTTTGCACTTTCCCAAACGTTTCGAGGTGATGTGCCTCTTCCTCAGTGGGAGTAAATACTGATTGTCAGTTAACAGAATAACGGTTATGGACTTAGGTGTGTGTGGTGGGGGTTGATGGTGGGAGGGAATTGGCGCTGAGGCAAAAGTCAATGCAGATGTGATGACATTTTTCGGGGATGTTGCAAGCCTGTACTCATTTTTCTCTAGCAGCCCTGCATGTTGGGAAGTTTTGAAAAAGCACATTCCTTTATCACTGCAGAGCTTCCCTGAAACAAGATGAAGTGAGAGGATCCAAGCTGTCAAACCGATAGTTAAGCACTACCCAGGAGTACTTAAATTGTTGGATATATTTTAGAAGAGATGTCTTCTAGTCTAACTCCCACTGCCTACAACATTATAATCTTATAAACTATCTACCACATTTAAATTGTATTAATAAGTATCGCTTACCTGGATTAGTCCAGAGTTCTTCACACGAACCTGTGAATTATAAGCGCGACTTAGGGTTTACCTCAGTAATGTATTCGACTCTCATTTTTTGTTAACTAACTCAGCTTTTATTAAACATTTTTTATCAGGCATTTTTAAACAATAATATAACTTTGTTTGATTATGATCTTTAGAATTCCAATTCAAACTACTTCAGCTTTGAGGTCGAGTCCCCAATTAATATAAACACATAGACTTCAGCATTTTTACTATTCAAATTCTTATTATTACTCACTTGCTGACTATTGGTTAAAATTTACTTATATTAAATAAAGGCAGCCCAGTAATTGCTCGTACACACATTCATTCATTTTACCCCATTATACTTTATTCCGAGGTCTCGTTAATTTATAGTTTCAGAGTTAATTGAAGATTGATTGATATACAGTTACGTACCATCAACCGGGGCTACTTTGGGCCACTTTTTCATGTTTTCACTAATATTTCCTTTATTAAAAAATATAATATATGGATTTTCAACGTCCAAATTGAGTTTTAACCAATTAACATGGTATAAAAAAGTAAACTGTATTGTTTAAAAAAAAAGTTTTCCTTTTTTTTAATTTTTTACTATTTTTAATATTTTGGACCAAAGTAGCCCCTGCTTGGGGCTTCTTTGGTCCATTCAGTTGATTTCATACAAATTGAATAGATTTCATATATTGGACTATTGTAACCCCTTGCATAAGGATCTGGTAATAAATTGACACTGCATATTAGCAAAAAAATGTTTTTATTATCATATTGAAACACAATAAACCAATTCTAGATATGAAAAACATGAGAAACAATGTCTCAAAACTTGTCCTTTGTTCTTATCACTTTTGTCAATGCTAAACTTTTCATTCTAACTCATAATCAGCCATCTCAGCAACATTGAAGTGTCCTCGTTTCATTAGCTTGGGAGGGTTGATTTTTTTCTTGATGTCAACCCATTCGTAAACAAGAAGATCCTTTTTATCGGGCCATTTCCAGGACTTTTTGGTCTTGGTCATGCAGTCTATTGTAGAGCCTGACTCTTCTCCACTGGGCAGTTTAGTTATCAAACCAGGATAGTGCTTTCCTGCATATTTGACTATGACAAAGCCACCTTCTTCTAAATTACTTTTTAGATATTCTGGTTCCGGTAGATCTTCTTTGCTAGGCCCACTGGTACCAGCGTCTTCTCCAAAATCTTCAGATTCACTTTCATAAAAGTTGGAGCCGTCATCAGAACGACTGCAGTCATGGAGACTGTAAGAACTGGCGTGTTCAGATTCAGTTTCTGGTGTTCGATTTCTACGTGGGCGCCCTCTTTTCGGCTTAGGCGTAGACGTTGGTACTCCTTCCAAGTCCATGTCATCTGCGCTCGATTCATCAAACAATTTTGTAGAGACACTTTTGCCAGCTGGCACATCAAATTTCTTTTGTTTCTTACTAGACCCTTTTTTGGTCATATCCTGCATTTTTCTGCAAGGTTTTGCAAGAAACTGTCTCCTATCAGTTTTTTTAGAGGGCTGCTTACATCCTTTTGAGGCAAGCGCTCCAGAACTTTGGTTCTGTCAAGGGGTATGATACCTGTTTTTTTGAACCCAGAAATCATGTTTTTCTTCTTGTCTGCATACAAATAATCAACCAGCTGTTTTAGGAGTTTAGGAAACTGATCCTTGGGCAAGTTTGTCATTGACTTGTTTTTTTCTTTCCACAAAGTCAATATTTTACGCCACTCTCTTTTCATCAGACCACAGTAGGCAACATCCAATGGCTGGGTGAGGTGAGTAGAGTTTGGGGGTAGGCACACAAACCTTATATTGTTTTCCTCACACGCTTTTAAAACTTCTAGGTTGATATGGGAGGTTAAATTATCTCCTATCACAACCTTGACTACGGGCAGCTTTTTCAATCGAGGAAGCAGGGTTGAGATAAACCAATCTTCGAACGTCCCCATATCAAACCAACCACTTTTTGTTCTATTATACCTACATCCCGCAGGTCCACCCTCTGTCCATGTAGACCACAAGTGTTCAGACTTGTACACCACATATGGTGGTAACATGTCTCCAGTTCCATTTCCACAAAACATTAGTGAGGTACAAGATTTCGTAGACTCCATAATGCGTTCTACATACTTTAGTCCTCTTTTACAAATAACCTTACTTGACCCTGGGTCATCTCGTAAATTTGTCTCGTCATAATTCCAGATATTTTCATCTGGCACATCACTGAGGACAGTTTCTAAGTTGTCAAAATAATCATTGACTATTTTTTCATCAATAGCAGCTCTTACTCATTTTATGTTGCTTGCTGTGCACACCGTTAAGTTTGGGTGGCGTTTCCTAAACAGTGCTGCCCAATCAGGTCCTGGGAAATTGTTTTTAAAGTTATATACTGTACGCCCCTGTTTGTCAAGAAAGCATTTCATGGAGTATCTCAAATCAAGATCAGTAATTGGAAATCAAAATTCAGCAACTTGTTGATATGAGCCTCAAATGAACGTTCTTCTTCTTGAGAAAACACTGTGGGATGGCCATGTTTTTTTACCTCATTTGTTTTAAGCTTATTTATTATTGTGCTTCTAGGTATATTATAATACTGACTTGCATCTCTTTGTGTTCTTACTCCACTTCTTATGTCCATCAAACAAGCTTGCAAAGTCTCAGCATTGTAATCGGCATAGTTTCTCGAACCTGCCTTTCTTTTGTAATTTCTCATCATAATGTCCTCAGCAACTGGAACAAAAACAACTAAAATAACATTTTACAACTGTAACATTTAAAAAAAAATGTTATTAAAAACATTTTTTAAAAGATTTGGTGGTAAAAAAGGTATTTGTAAGTAGCTGGGGCTACTTTGGTCCTGGCACAAAGTATCCCCGAAAAACTAGTTTTTAGGTTATGTTTATGAAAACTTTAAAACTTACTGTCAAGACAAAAAAATTAAGGAAAAACTATGATCACACATTGGTAACAGGTTATTAAAGGTAATATTTTGACACTTACTTTATTTTTAACTCTTTTCCAGATTGCTTCACAGGAGAAAGTTTGGAGAGTAAAAATCTTCACATGTAAACAAATGTTTGCAAAAACTCCAGTGTTGCCACTAACAAAAAATTAAATTTACCTCAAACTATTAAATTACCCTCAAATAGGGTACAAACTATTTTTCAAGCCCAAAAACTCCCATTTATCTTGTATTGTTTGTTCGGTACAAAAATTAATAACTTCTTTTTCGTGTTGGACCAAAGTAACCCCGCTAGGACCAAAGTAGCCCCGGTTGACGGTATTCACGGTGTCCCTGTTGACACGTGCTGCACTCCGTATTTGTATCACTATTTGTCCGAAAATATTACTGTTTTAATTCCGAAAAGTGGCTGTTGCTTATATTTATTCACTGTATCAAAAGGTTACAATTTTCACTGTTTCTTTTCGAGTTCACATTTTTGCTACTTCGGCCGGTCCGTCTACATTGTTAAATGTAGTTCGGACGGACAGTGCGATAATGCAACTGCTCGCGTCCGTCGTCTTCAGATGTTATTTGCCGCCTGCCCTGATGCCGATGTTTTTTCAAGATGGCCAAAACGCCTTCATCCTGACCAGCCTGCCCTCTCATTGGCCAAAGGGCACCACGTCACACGCTAATTAGTTAAAATTCGTATTCCTTCCGTTATGAAGTTTGGGTTCAAGATCACATACCTTCTCATGACCTTTTGTGTCCTCTGAGAACACGTCGCAAAAGGCGGCACACACGCGCGCTCTTACACATTCCTCGACGCTTAATTGTTCTCGTACCTGACTCTGCCTCGTACGGTTTCAACCATAGGGTGTTCAACAAATCAAACTTTTGTGATATTAAATGTTGCCCAGCCAAATTGGCCCCAGATTCTTACAATTATTATAAAAAATAGAAAATAAACCCTCAGCTTTATTTGCCCCGTTACAACATCATATTAGGGCTTAAGAAATATTTCAATTCCACAAAGAGCTTAATGTTGGCATCTTTTTGGTTCAAAGTGCTTTCATATATTGACTAAAAAAATGTTGTTATTCAAAGCAAAGGAATCACACTCAATGTTGAAATAACTCTAGTGGAAGATTTGCTGACAGAATTGAAATTGTTGCGTGATAATCCAGTGAAGAACCAAACTTAATTGCAAAAGAACTAATAAAAGTTCCTCCTGAATCTCCCAAAAGGTGGAAAAAAGTACAGATCAATCCAATAGTGATTCTTCAGTAAACAAGGATCAAAAAAATAAATTTAAAACCTCAGTCATGCACCCAGTATTAGAGTTTGTAATGGGCAACATGAAAACACGATTCACTGCAATTACTTCAATTCGTGACTTGTTTCCACCAGTATTGAACTTTACGGACAAGGAAAATGATGAATTAGAATTGAAAGTAAAAGTTCTCATTAGCAAGTTTAAAAAGGAATTGGCAATGGATCTATTTGAAGAAATATTACACTTGAAGAACATTTATAAAACAGAGTTTGAATCAGAAAAGAATCCACTAAGCCTACTCCAAAAACCTTATGACAAAAACGTTCAAGCTGTATTTGTGAACTTCTGTCTTGCCTATAGGCTTTTCTGTACTATTCCAGTTACAGTTTCGTCTCCTGAAAAATCTTTCAGCAGGTTAGCGAATTCACTGAAAACTTGGCAGAGAAGCACTACCTACCAAGAAAGGCTTAATAATTTGGCAATTTTAGCTATCAAAAATGAATTGGCTAACAGTATTAATTTATCAGTCAGATGTTATTGAGACCAGTTTGCTCAAATGAAAGCAAGAAGAAAAAAACTTTGCACTAACATATTTTTGTTTATCTTTGTAACAATTGACTTATGTATCACTTATGTGTTGATAAACACAGATTGTTTATTTCTTGTCTTAAATTTAGACCATAGTAACATTAAATTCCACTCTAACCCATTATTAATACTTAATCATTTGCGTGTTAACAGAAACTGCACATTGCTTTTTATTGCATTATGTTGAAAAAAGGATTTTAATGTACTTGTTTGGTTATAGGCCTACGTTAGATTGTATTATTATATTATAAATTTCACAATATGAACTTACTTTCTTTGCACTTTCCCAAACGTTTCGAGGTGATGTGCCTCTTCCTCATTGGGAGTAAATACTGATTGTCAGTTAACAGAATAACGGTTATGGACTTAGGTGTGTGTGGTGGGGGTTGATGGTGGGAGGGAATTGGCGCTGAGGCAAAACTCAATGCAGATGTGATGACATTTTTCGGGCATGTTGCAAGCCTCTACTCATTTTTCTCTAGCAGCCCTGCATGTTGGGAAGTTTTGAAAAAGCACATTCCTTTATCACTGCAGAGCTTCCCTGAAACAAGATGAAGTGAGAGGATCCAAGCTGTCAAACCGATAGTTAAGCACTACCCAGGAGTACTTAAATTGTTGGATATATTTTAGAAGAGATGTCTTCTAGTCTAACTCCCACTGCCTACAACATTATAATCTTATAAACTATCTACCACATTTAAATTGTATTAATAAGTATCGCTTACCTGGATTAGTCCAGAGTTCTTCACACGAACCTGTGAATTATAAGCGCGACTTAGGGTTTACCTCAGTAATGTATTCGACTCTCATTTTTTGTTAACTAACTCAGCTTTTATTAAACATTTTTTATCAGGCATTTTTAAACAATAATATAACTTTGTTTGATTATGATCTTTAGAATTCCAATTCAAACTACTTCAGCTTTGAGGTCGAGTCCCCAATTAATATAAACACATAGACTTCAGCATTTTTACTATTCAAATTCTTATTATTACTCATTTGCTGACTATTGGTTAAAATTTACTTATATTAAATAAAGGCAGCCCAGTAATTGCTCATACACACATTCATTCATTTTACCCCATTATACTTTATTCCGAGGTCTCGTTAATTTATAGTTTCAGAGTTAATTGAAGATTGATTGATATACAGTTACGTACCATCAACCGGGGCTACTTTGGGCCACTTTTTCATGTTTTCACTAATATTTCCTTTATTAAAAAATATAATATATGGATTTTCAACGTCCAAATTGAGTTTTAACCAATTAACATGGTATAAAAAAGTAAACTGTATTGTTTTAAAAAAAGTTTTCCTTTTTTTTAATTTTTTACTATTTTTAATGTTTAGGACCAAAGTAGCCCCTGCTTGGGGCTTCTTTGGTCCATTCAGTTGATTTCATACAAATTGAATAGATTTCATATATTGGACTATTGTAACCCCTTGCATAAGGATCTGGTAATAAATTGACACTGCATATTAGCAAAAAAATGTTTTTATTATCATATTGAAACACAATAAACCAATTCTAGATATGAAAAACATGAGAAACAATGTCTCAAAACTTGTCCTTTGTTCTTATCACTTTTGTCAATGCTAAACTTTTCATTCTAACTCATAATCAGCCATCTCAGCAACATTGAAGTGTCCTCGTTTCATTAGCTTGGGAGGGTTGATTTTTTTCTTGATGTCAGCCCATTCGTAAACAAGAAGATCCTTTTTATCGGGCCATTTCCAGGACTTTTTGGTCTTGGTCATGCAGTCTATTGTAGAGCCTGACTCTTCTCCACTGGGCAGTTTAGTTATCAAACCAGGATAGTGCTTTCCTGCATATTTGACTATGACAAAGCCACCTTCTTCTAAATTACTTTTTAGATATTCTGGTTCCGGTAGATCTTCTTTGCTAGGCCCACTGGTACCAGCGTCTTCTCCAAAATCTTCAGATTCACTTTCATAAAAGTTGGAGCCGTCATCAGAACGACTGCAGTCATGGAGACTGTAAGAACTGGCGTGTTCAGATTCAGTTTCTGGTGTTCGATTTCTACGTGGGCGCCCTCTTTTCGGCTTAGGCGTAGACGTTGGTACTCCTTCCAAGTCCATGTCATCTGCGCTCGATTCATCAAACAATTTTGTAGAGACACTTTTGCCAGCTGGCACATCAAATTTCTTTTGTTTCTTACTAGACCCTTTTTTGGTCATATCCTGCATTTTTCTGCAAGGTTTTGCAAGAAACTGTCTCCTATCAGTTTTTTTAGAGGGCTGCTTACATCCTTTTGAGGCAAGCGCTCCAGAACTTTGGTTCTGTCAAGGGGTATGATACCTGTTTTTTTGAACCCAGAAATCATGTTTTTCTTCTTGTCTGCATACAAATAATCAACCAGCTGTTTTAGGAGTTTAGGAAACTGATCCTTGGGCAAGTTTGTCATTGACTTGTTTTTTTCTTTCCACAAAGTCAATATTTTACGCCACTCTCTTTTCATCAGACCACAGTAGGCAACATCCAATGGCTGGGTGAGGTGAGTAGAGTTTGGGGGTAGGCACACAAACCTTATATTGTTTTCCTCACACGCTTTTAAAACTTCTAGGTTGATATGGGAGGTTAAATTATCTCCTATCACAACCTTGACTACGGGCAGCTTTTTCAATCGAGGAAGCAGGGTTGAGATAAACCAATCTTCGAACGTCCCCATATCAAACCAACCACTTTTTGTTCTATTATACCTACATCCCGCAGGTCCACCCTCTGTCCATGTAGACCACAAGTGTTCAGACTTGTACACCACATATGGTGGTAACATGTCTCCAGTTCCATTTCCACAAAACATTAGTGAGGTACAAGATTTCGTAGACTCCATAATGCGTTCTACATACTTTAGTCCTCTTTTACAAATAACCTTACTTGACCCTGGGTCATCTCGTAAATTTGTCTCGTCATAATTCCAGATATTTTCATCTGGCACATCACTGAGGACAGTTTCTAAGTTGTCAAAATAATCATTGACTATTTTTTCATCAATAGCAGCTCTTACTCGTTTTATGTTGCTTGCTGTGCACACCGTTAAGTTTGGGTGGCGTTTCCTAAACAGTGCTGCCCAATCAGGTCCTGGGAAATTGTTTTTAAAGTTATATACTGTACGCCCCTGTTTGTCAAGAAAGCATTTCATGGAGTATCTCAAATCAAGATCAGTAATTGGAAATCAAAATTCAGCAACTTGTTGATATGAGCCTCAAATGAACGTTCTTCTTCTTGAGAAAACACTGTGGGATGGCCATGTTTTTTTACCTCATTTGTTTTAAGCTTATTTATTATTGTGCTTCTAGGTATATTATAATACTGACTTGCATCTCTTTGTGTTCTTACTCCACTTCTTATGTCCATCAAACAAGCTTGCAAAGTCTCAGCATTGTAATCGGCATAGTTTCTCGAACCTGCCTTTCTTTTGTAATTTCTCATCATAATGTCCTCAGCAACTGGAACAAAAACAACTAAAATAACATTTTACAACTGTAACATTTAAAAAAAAATGTTATTAAAAACATTTTTTAAAAGATTTGGTGGTAAAAAAGGTATTTGTAAGTAGCTGGGGCTACTTTGGTCCTGGCACAAAGTATCCCCGAAAAACTAGTTTTTAGGTTATGTTTATGAAAACTTTAAAACTTACTGTCAAGACAAAAAAATTAAGGAAAAACTATGATCACACATTGGTAACAGGTTATTAAAGGTAATATTTTGACACTTACTTTATTTTTAACTCTTTTCCAGATTGCTTCACAGGAGAAAGTTTGGAGAGTAAAAATCTTCACATGTAAACAAATGTTTGCAAAAACTCCAGTGTTGCCACTAACAAAAAATTAAATTTACCTCAAACTATTAAATTACCCTCAAATAGGGTACAAACTATTTTTCAAGCCCAAAAACTCCCATTTATCTTGTATTGTTTGTTCGGTACAAAAATTAATAACTTCTTTTTCGTGTTGGACCAAAGTAACCCCGCTAGGACCAAAGTAGCCCCGGTTGACGGTATTCACGGTGTCCCTGTTGACACGTGCTGCACTCCGTATTTGTATCACTATTTGTCCGAAAATATTACTGTTTTAATTCCGAAAAGTGGCTGTTGCTTATATTTATTCACTGTATCAAAAGGTTACAATTTTCACTGTTTCTTTTCGAGTTCACATTTTTGCTACTTCGGCCGGTCCGTCTACATTGTTAAATGTAGTTCGGACGGACAGTGCGATAATGCAACTGCTCGCGTCCGTCGTCTTCAGATGTTATTTGCCGCCTGCCCTGATGCCGATGTTTTTTCAAGATGGCCAAAACGCCTTCATCCTGACCAGCCTGCCCTCTCATTGGCCAAAGGGCACCACGTCACACGCTAATTAGTTAAAATTCGTATTCCTTCCGTTATGAAGTTTGGGTTCAAGATCACATACCTTCTCATGACCTTTTGTGTCCTCTGAGAACACGTCGCAAAAGGCGGCACACACGCGCGCTCTTACACATTCCTCGACGCTTAATTGTTCTCGTACCTGACTCTGCCTCGTACGGTTTCAACCATAGGGTGTTCAACAAATCAAACTTTTGTGATATTAAATGTTGCCCAGCCAAATTGGCCCCAGGTTCTTACAATTATTATAAAAAATAGAAAATAAACCCTCAGCTTTATTTGCCCCGTTACAACATCATATTTGGGCTTAAGAAATATTTCAATTCCACAAAGAGCTTAATGTTGGCATCTTTTTGGTTCAAAGTGCTTTCATATATTGACTAAAAAAATGTTGTTATTCAAAGCAAAGGAATCACACTCAATGTTGAAATAACTCTAGTGGAAGATTTGCTGACAGAATTGAAATTGTTGCGTGATAATCCAGTGAAGAACCAAACTTAATTGCAAAAGAACTAATAAAAGTTCCTCCTGAATCTCCCAAAAGGCGGAAAAAAGTACAGATCAATCCAATAGTGATTCTTCAGTAAACAAAGATCAAGAAAATAAATTTAAAACCTCAGTCATGCACCCAGTATTAGAGTTTGTAATGGGCAACATGAAAACACGATTCACTGCAATTACTTCAATTCGTGACTTGTTTCCACCAGTATTGAACTTTACGGACAAGGAAAATGATGAATTAGAATTGAAAGTAAAAGTTCTCATTAGCAAGTTTAAAAAGGAATTGGCAATGGATCTATTTGAAGAAATATTACACTTGAAGAACATTTATAAAACAGAGTTTGAATCAGAAAAGAATCCACTAAGCCTACTCCAAAAACCTTATGACAAAAACGTTCAAGCTGTATTTGTGAACTTCTGTCTTGCCTATAGGCTTTTCTGTACTATTCCAGTTACAGTTTCGTCTCCTGAAAAATCTTTCAGCAGGTTAGCGAATTCACTGAAAACTTGGCAGAGAAGCACTACCTACCAAGAAAGGCTTAATAATTTGGCAATTTTAGCTATCAAAAATGAATTGGCTAACAGTATTAATTTATCAGTCAGATGTTATTGAGACCAGTTTGCTCAAATGAAAGCAAGAAGAAAAAAACTTTGCACTAACATATTTTTGTTTATCTTTGTAACAATTGACTTATGTATCACTTATGTGTTGATAAACACAGATTGTTTATTTCTTGTCTTAAATTTAGACCATAGTAACATTAAATTCCACTCTAACCCATTATTAATACTTAATCATTTGCGTGTTAACAGAAACTGCACATTGCTTTTTATTGCATTATGTTGAAAAAAGGATTTTAATGTACTTGTTTGGTTATAGGCCTACGTTAGATTGTATTATTATATTATAAATTTCACAATATGAACTTACTTTCTTTGCACTTTCCCAAACGTTTCGAGGTAATGTGCCTCTTCCTCATTGGGAGTAAATACTGATTGTCAGTTAACAGAATAACGGTTATGGACTTAGGTGTGTGTGGTGGGGGTTGATGGTGGGAGGGAATTGGCGCTGAGGCAAAACTCAATGCAGATGTGATGACATTTTTCGGGCATGTTGCAAGCCTCTACTCATTTTTCTCTAGCAGCCCTGCATGTTGGGAAGTTTTGAAAAAGCACATTCCTTTATCACTGCAGAGCTTCCCTGAAACAAGATGAAGTGAGAGGATCCAAGCTGTCAAACCGATAGTTAAGCACTACCCAGGAGTACTTAAATTGTTGGATATATTTTAGAAGAGATGTCTTCTAGTCTAACTCCCACTGCCTACAACATTATAATCTTATAAACTATCTACCACATTTAAATTGTATTAATAAGTATCGCTTACCTGGATTAGTCCAGAGTTCTTCACACGAACCTGTGAATTATAAGCGCGACTTAGGGTTTACCTCAGTAATGTATTCGACTCTCATTTTTTGTTAACTAACTCAGCTTTTATTAAACATTTTTTATCAGGCATTTTTAAACAATAATATAACTTTGTTTGATTATGATCTTTAGAATTCCAATTCAAACTACTTCAGCTTTGAGGTCGAGTCCCCAATTAATATAAACACATAGACTTCAGCATTTTTACTATTCAAATTCTTATTATTACTCATTTGCTGACTATTGGTTAAAATTTACTTATATTAAATAAAGGCAGCCCAGTAATTGCTCGTACACACATTCATTCATTTTACCCCATTATACTTTATTCCGAGGTCTCGTTAATTTATAGTTTCAGAGTTAATTGAAGATTGATTGATATACAGTTACGTACCATCAACCGGGGCTACTTTGGGCCACTTTTTCATGTTTTCACTAATATTTCCTTTATTAAAAAATATAATATATGGATTTTCAACGTCCAAATTGAGTTTTAACCAATTAACATGGTATAAAAAAGTAAACTGTATTGTTTTAAAAAAAAGTTTTCCTTTTTTTTAATTTTTTACTATTTTTAATGTTTTGGACCAAAGTAGCCCCTGCTTGGGACTTCTTTGGTCCATTCAGTTGATTTCATACAAATTGAATAGATTTCATATATTGGACTATTGTAACCCCTTGCATAAGGATCTGGTAATAAATTGACACTGCATATTAGCAAAAAAATGTTTTTATTATCATATTGAAACACAATAAACCAATTCTAGATATGAAAAACATGAGAAACAATGTCTCAAAACTTGTCCTTTGTTCTTATCACTTTTGTCAATGCTAAACTTTTCATTCTAACTCATAATCAGCCATCTCAGCAACATTGAAGTGTCCTCGTTTCATTAGCTTGGGAGGGTTGATTTTTTTCTTGATGTCAGCCCATTCGTAAACAAGAAGATCCTTTTTATCGGGCCATTTCCAGGACTTTTTGGTCTTGGTCATGCAGTCTATTGTAGAGCCTGACTCTTCTCCACTGGGCAGTTTTGTTATCAAACCAGGATAGTGCTTTCCTGCATATTTGACTATGACAAAGCCACCTTCTTCTAAATTACTTTTTAGATATTCTGGTTCCGGTAGATCTTCTTTGCTAGGCCCACTGGTACCAGCGTCTTCTCCAAAATCTTCAGATTCACTTTCATAAAAGTTGGAGCCGTCATCAGAACGACTGCAGTCATGGAGACTGTAAGAACTGGCGTGTTCAGATTCAGTTTCTGGTGTTCGATTTCTACGTGGGCGCCCTCTTTTCGGCTTAGGCGTAGACGTTGGTACTCCTTCCAAGTCCATGTCATCTGCGCTCGATTCATCAAACAATTTTGTAGAGACACTTTTGCCAGCTGGCACATCAAATTTCTTTTGTTTCTTACTAGACCCTTTTTTGGTCATATCCTGCATTTTTCTGCAAGGTTTTGCAAGAAACTGTCTCCTATCAGTTTTTTTAGAGGGCTGCTTACATCCTTTTGAGGCAAGCGCTCCAGAACTTTGGTTCTGTCAAGGGGTATGATACCTGTTTTTTTTGAACCCAGAAATCATGTTTTTCTTCTTGTCTGCATACAAATAATCAACCAGCTGTTTTAGGAGTTTAGGAAACTGATCCTTGGGCAAGTTTGTCATTGACTTGTTTTTTTCTTTCCACAAAGTCAATATTTTACGCCACTCTCTTTTCATCAGACCACAGTAGGCAACATCCAATGGCTGGGTGAGGTGAGTAGAGTTTGGGGGTAGGCACACAAACCTTATATTGTTTTCCTCACACGCTTTTAAAACTTCTAGGTTGATATGGGAGGTTAAATTATCTCCTATCACAACCTTGACTATGGGCAGCTTTTTCAATCGAGGAAGCAGGGTTGAGATAAACCAATCTTCGAACGTCCCCATATCAAACCAACCACTTTTTGTTCTATTATACCTACATCCCGCAGGTCCACCCTCTGTCCATGTAGACCACAAGTGTTCAGACTTGTACACCACATATGGTGGTAACATGTCTCCAGTTCCATTTCCACAAAACATTAGTGAGGTACAAGATTTCGTAGACTCCATAATGCGTTCTACATACTTTAGTCCTCTTTTACAAATAACCTTACTTGACCCTGGGTCATCTCGTAAATTTGTCTCGTCATAATTCCAGATATTTTCATCTGGCACATCACTGAGGACAGTTTCTAAGTTGTCAAAATAATCATTGACTATTTTTTCATCAATAGCAGCTCTTACTCGTTTTATGTTGCTTGCTGTGCACACCGTTAAGTTTGGGTGGCGTTTCCTAAACAGTGCTGCCCAATCAGGTCCTGGGAAATTGTTTTTAAAGTTATATACTGTACGCCCCTGTTTGTCAAGAAAGCATTTCATGGAGTATCTCAAATCAAGATCAGTAATTGGAAATCAAAATTCAGCAACTTGTTGATATGAGCCTCAAGTGTTTTTCTTCTTGAGAAAACACTGTGGGATGGCCATGTTTTTTTACCTCATTTGTTTTAAGCTTATTTATTATTGTGCTTCTAGGTATATTATAATACTGACTTGCATCTCTTTGTGTTCTTACTCCACTTCTTATGTCCATCAAACAAGCTTGCAAAGTCTCAGCATTGTAATCGGCATAGTTTCTCGAACCTGCCTTTCTTTTGTAATTTCTCATCATAATGTCCTCAGCAACTGGAACAAAAACAACTAAAATAACATTTTACAACTGTAACATTAAAAAAAAAATGTTATTAAAAACATTTTTTAAAAGATTTGGTGGTAAAAAAGGTATTTGTAAGTAGCTGGGGCTACTTTGGTCCTGGCACAAAGTAGCCCCGAAAAACTAGTTTTTAGGTTATGTTTATGTAAACTTTAAAACTTACTGTCAAAACAAAAAATTTAAGGAAAAACTATGATCACACATTGGTAACAGGTTATTAAAGGTAATATTTTGACACTTACCTTATTTTTAACTCTTTTCCAGATTGCTTCACAGGAGAAAGTTTGGAGAGTAAAAATCTTCACATGTAAACAAATGTTTGCAAAAACTCCAGTGTTGCCACTAACAAAAAATTAAATTTACCTCAAACTATTAAATTACCCTCAAATAGGGTACAAACTATTTTTCAAGCCCAAAAACTCCCATTTATCTTGTATTGTTTGTTCGGTACAAAAATTAATAACTTCTTTTTCGTGTTGGACCAAAGTAACCCCGCTAGGACCAAAGTAGCCCCGGTTGACGGTATTCACGGTGTCCCTGTTGACACGTGCTGCACTCCGTATTTGTATCACTATTTGTCCGAAAATATTACTGTTTTAATTCCGAAAAGTGGCTGTTGCTTATATTTATTCACTGTATCAAAAGGTTACAATTTTCACTGTTTCTTTTCGAGTTCACATTTTTGCTACTTCGGCCGGTCCGTCTACATTGTTAAATGTAGTTCGGACGGACAGTGCGATAATGCAACTGCTCGCGTCCGTCGTCTTCAGATGTTATTTGCCGCCTGCCCTGATGCCGATGTTTTTTCAAGATGGCCAAAACGCCTTCATCCTGACCAGCCTGCCCTCTCATTGGCCAAAGGGCACCACGTCACACGCTAATTAGTTAAAATTCGTATTCCTTCCGTTATGAAGTTTGGGTTCAAGATCACATACCTTCTCATGACCTTTTGTGTCCTCTGAGAGCACGTCGCAAAAGGCGGCACACACGCGCGCTCTTACACATTCCTCGACGCTTAATTGTTCTCGTACCTGACTCTGCCTCGTACGGTTTCAACCATAGGGTGTTCAACAAATCAAACTTTTGTGATATTAAATGTTGCCCAGCCAAATTGGCCCCAGATTCTTACAATTATTATAAAAAATAGAAAATAAACCCTCAGCTTTATTTGCCCCGTTACAACATCATATTAGGGCTTAAGAAATATTTCAATTCCACAAAGAGCTTAATGTTGGCATCTTTTTGGTTCAAAGTGCTTTCATATATTGACTAAAAAAATGTTGTTATTCAAAGCAAAGGAATCACACTCAATGTTGAAATAACTCTAGTGGAAGATTTGCTGACAGAATTGAAATTGTTGCGTGATAATCCAGTGAAGAACCAAACTTAATTGCAAAAGAACTAATAAAAGTTCCTCCTGAATCTCCCAAAAGGTGGAAAAAAGTACAGATCAATCCAATAGTGATTCTTCAGTAAACAAAGATCAAGAAAATAAATTTAAAACCTCAGTCATGCACCCAGTATTAGAGTTTGTAATGGGCAACATGAAAACACGATTCACTGCAATTACTTCAATTCGTGACTTGTTTCCACCAGTATTGAACTTTACGGACAAGGAAAATGATGAATTAGAATTGAAAGTAAAAGTTCTCATTAGCAAGTTTAAAAAGGAATTGGCAATGGATCTATTTGAAGAAATATTACACTTGAAGAACATTTATAAAACAGAGTTTGAATCAGAAAAGAATCCACTAAGCCTACTCCAAAAACCTTATGACAAAAACGTTCAAGCTGTATTTGTGAACTTCTGTCTTGCCTATAGGCTTTTCTGTACTATTCCAGTTACAGTTTCGTCTCCTGAAAAATCTTTCAGCAGGTTAGCGAATTCACTGAAAACTTGGCAGAGAAGCACTACCTACCAAGAAAGGCTTAATAATTTGGCAATTTTCGCTATTAAAAATGAATTGGCTAACAGTATTAATTTATCAGTCAGATGTTATTGACCAGTTTGCTCAAATGAAAGCAAGAAGACAAAAATTTTGCACTAACATATTTTTGTTTATCTTTGTAACAATTGACTTATGTATCACTTATGTGTTGATAACACAGATTGTTTATTTTTTGTCTTAAATTTAGACCATAGTAACATTAAATTCCACTCTAACCCATTATTAATACTTAATCATTTGCATGTTAACAGAAACTGCACATTGCTTTTTATGGCATTATGTTGAAAGAAGGATTTTAATGTACTTGTTTGGTTACAGGCCTACGTTAGATTGTATTATTATATATATAAACTTTCACAATATGAAATTACTTTCTTTGCATTTTCCCAAACGTTTCGAGGTAATGTGCCTCTTCCTCAGTGGGAGTAAATACTGATTGTCAGTTAACAGAATAACGGTTATGGACTTAGGTGTGTGTGGTGGGGGTTGATGGTGGGAGGGAATTGGCGCTGAGGCAAAACTCAATGCAGATGTGATGACATTTTTCGGGCATGTTGCAAGCCTCTACTCATTTTTCTCTAGCAGCCCTGCATGTTGGGAAGTTTTGAAAAAGCACATTCCTTTATCACTGCAGAGCTTCCCTGAAACAAGATGAAGTGAGAGGATCCAAGCTGTCAAACCGATAGTTAAGCACTACCCAGGAGTACTTAAATTGTTGGATATATTTTAGAAGAGATGTCTTCTAGTCTAACTCCCACTGCCTACAACATTATGATCTTATAAACTATCTACCACATTTAAATTGTATTAATAAGTATCGCTTACCTGGATTAGTCCAGAATTCTTCACACGAACATGTGAATTATAAGCGCGACTTAGGGTTTACCTCAGTAATGTATTCGACTCTCATTTTTTGTTAACTAACTCAGCTTTTATTAAACATTTTTTATCAGGCATTTTTAAACAATAATATAACTTTGGTTGATTATGATCTTTAGAATTCCAATTCAAACTACTTCAGCTTTGAGGTCGAGTCCCCAATTAATATAAACACATAGACTTCAGCATTTTTACTATTCAAATTCTTATTATTACTCATTTGCTGACTATTGGTTAAAATTTACTTATATTAAATAAAGGCAGCCCAGTAATTGCTCGTACACACATTCATTCATTTTACCCCATTATACTTTATTTCGAGCTCTCGTTAATTTATAGTTTCAGAGTTAATTGAAGATTGATTGATATACAGTTACGTACCATCAACCAGGACTACTTTGGGCCACTTTTCATGTTTCACTAACATTTCCGTTATTAAAAAATATAATATATGGATTTTCAACGTCCAAGTTGAGTTTTAACCAATTAACATGGTATAAAAAAGTAAACTGTATTGTTTAAAAAAAAAGTTTTCCTTTTTTTTAATTTTTTACTATTTTTAATGTTTTGGACCAAAGTAGCCCCTACTTGGGGCTTCTTTGGTCCATTCAGTTGATTTCATACAAATTGAATAGATTTCATATATTGGACTATTGTAACCCCTCCTTGCATAAGGATCTGCTAATAAATTGACACTGCATATTAGCAAAAAAATGTTTTTATTATCATATTGAAACACAATAAACCAATTCTAGATATGAAAAACATGAGAAACAATGTCTCAAAACTTGTCCTTTGTTCTTATCACTTTTGTCAATGCTAAACTTTTCATTCTAACTCATAATCAGCCATCTCAGCAACATTGAAGTGTCCTCGTTTCATTAGCTTGGGAGGGTTGATTTTTTTCTTGATGTCAGCCCATTCGTAAACAAGAAGATCCTTTTTATCGGGCCATTTCCAGGACTTTTTGGTCTTGGTCATGCAGTCTATTGTAGAGCCTGACTCTTCTCCACTGGGCAGTTTTGTTATCAAACCAGGATAGTGCTTTCCTGCATATTTGACTATGACAAAGTCACCTTCTTCTAAATTACTTTTTAGATATTCTGGTTCCGGTAGATCTTCTTTGCTAGGCCCACTGGTACCAGCGTCTTCTCCAAAATCTTCAGATTCACTTTCATAAAAGTTGGAGCCGTCATCAGAACGACTGCAGTCATGGAGACTGTAAGAACTGGCGTGTTCAGATTCAGTTTCTGGTGTTCGATTTCTACGTGGGCGCCCTCTTTTCGGCTTAGGCGTAGACGTTGGTACTCCTTCCAAGTCCATGTCATCTGCGCTCGATTCATCAAACAATTTTGTAGAGACACTTTTGCCAGCTGGCACATCAAATTTCTTTCGTTTCTTACTAGACCCTTTTTTGGTCATATCCTGCATTTTTCTGCAAGGTTTTGCAAGAAACTGTCTCCTATCAGTTTTTTTAGAGGGCTGCTTACATCCTTTTGAGGCAAGCGCTCCAGAACTTTGGTTCTGTCAAGGGGTATGATACCTGTTTTTTTGAACCCAGAAATCATGTTTTTCTTCTTGTCTGCATACAAATAATCAACCAGCTGTTTTAGGAGTTTAGGAAACTGATCCTTGGGCAAGTTTGTCATTGACTTGTTTTTTCTTTCCACAAAGTCAATATTTTACGCCACTCTCTTTTCATCAGACCACAGTAGGCAACATCCAATGGCTGGGTGAGGTGAGTAGAGTTTGGGGGTAGGCACACAAACCTTATATTGTTTTCCTCATACGCTTTTAAAACTTCTAGGTTGATATGGGAGGTTAAATTATCTCCTATCACAACCTTGACTACGGGCAGCTTTTTCAATCGAGGAAGCAGGGTTGAGATAAACCAATCTTCGAACGTCCCCATATCAAACCAACCACTTTTTGTTCTATTATACCTACATCCCGCAGGTCCACCCTCTGTCCATGTAGACCACAAGTGTTCAGACTTGTACACCACATATGGTGGTAACATGTCTCCAGTTCCATTTCCACAAAACATTAGTGAGGTACAAGATTTCGTAGACTCCATAATGCGTTCTACATACTTTAGTCCTCTTTTACAAATAACCTTACTTGACCCTGGGTCATCTCGTAAATTTGTCTCGTCATAATTCCAGATATTTTCATCTGGCACATCACTGAGGACAGTTTCTAAGTTGTCAAAATAATCATTGACTATTTTTTCATCCATAGCAGCTCTTACTCGTTTTATGTTGCTTGCTGTGCACACCGTTAAGTTTGGGTGGCGTTTCCTAAACAGTGCTGCCCAATCAGGTCCTGGGAAATTGTTTTTAAAGTTATATACTGTACGCCCCTGTTTGTCAAGAAAGCATTTCATGGAGTATCTCAAATCAAGATCAGTAATTGGAAATCAAAATTCAGCAACTTGTTGATATGAGCCTCAAGTGTTTTTCTTCTTGAGAAAACACTGTGGGATGGCCATGTTTTTTTACCTCATTTGTTTTAAGCTTATTTATTATTGTGCTTCTAGGTATATTATAATACTGACTTGCATCTCTTTGTGTTCTTACTCCACTTCTTATGTCCATCAAACAAGCTTGCAAAGTCTCAGCATTGTAATCGGCATAGTTTCTCGAACCTGCCTTTCTTTTGTAATTTCTCATCATAATGTCCTCAGCAACTGGAACAAAAACAACTAAAATAACATTTTACAACTGTAACATTTAAAAAAAATGTTATTAAAAACATTTTTTAAAAGATTTGGTGGTAAAAAAGGTATTTGTAAGTAGCTGGGGCTACTTTGGTCCTGGCACAAAGTAGCCCCGAAAAACTAGTTTTTAGGTTATGTTTATGTAAACTTTAAAACTTACTGTCAAAACAAAAAATTTAAGGAAAAACTATGATCACACATTGGTAACAGGTTATTAAAGGTAATATTTTGACACTTACCTTATTTTTAACTCTTTTCCAGATTGCTTCACAGGAGAAAGTTTGGAGAGTAAAAATCTTCACATGTAAACAAATGTTTGCAAAAACTCCAGTGTTGCCACTAACAAAAAATTAAATTTACCTCAAACTATTAAATTACCCTCAAATAGGGTACAAACTATTTTTCAAGCCCAAAAACTCCCATTTATCTTGTATTGTTTGTTCGGTACAAAAATTAATAACTTCTTTTTCGTGTTGGACCAAAGTAACCCCGCTAGGACCAAAGTAGCCCCGGTTGACGGTATTCACGGTGTCCCTGTTGACACGTGCTGCACTCCGTATTTGTATCACTATTTGTCCGAAAATATTACTGTTTTAATTCCGAAAAGTGGCTGTTGCTTATATTTATTCACTGTATCAAAAGGTTACAATTTTCACTGTTTCTTTTCGAGTTCACATTTTTGCTACTTCGGCCGGTCCGTCTACATTGTTAAATGTAGTTCGGACGGACAGTGCGATAATGCAACTGCTCGCGTCCGTCGTCTTCAGATGTTATTTGCCGCCTGCCCTGATGCCGATGTTTTTTCAAGATGGCCAAAACGCCTTCATCCTGACCAGCCTGCCCTCTCATTGGCCAAAGGGCACCACGTCACACGCTAATTAGTTAAAATTCGTATTCCTTCCGTTATGAAGTTTGGGTTCAAGATCACATACCTTCTCATGACCTTTTGTGTCCTCTGAGAGCACGTCGCAAAAGGCGGCACACACGCGCGCTCTTACACATTCCTCGACGCTTAATTGTTCTCGTACCTGACTCTGCCTCGTACGGTTTCAACCATAGGGTGTTCAACAAATCAAACTTTTGTGATATTAAATGTTGCCCAGCCAAATTGGCCCCAGATTCTTACAATTATTATAAAAAATAGAAAATAAACCCTCAGCTTTATTTGCCCCGTTACAACATCATATTAGGGCTTAAGAAATATTTCAATTCCACAAAGAGCTTAATGTTGGCATCTTTTTGGTTCAAAGTGCTTTCATATATTGACTAAAAAAATGTTGTTATTCAAAGCAAAGGAATCACACTCAATGTTGAAATAACTCTAGTGGAAGATTTGCTGACAGAATTGAAATTGTTGCGTGATAATCCAGTGAAGAACCAAACTTAATTGCAAAAGAACTAATAAAAGTTCCTCCTGAATCTCCCAAAAGGTGGAAAAAAGTACAGATCAATCCAATAGTGATTCTTCAGTAAACAAAGATCAAGAAAATAAATTTAAAACCTCAGTCATGCACCCAGTATTAGAGTTTGTAATGGGCAACATGAAAACACGATTCACTGCAATTACTTCAATTCGTGACTTGTTTCCACCAGTATTGAACTTTACGGACAAGGAAAATGATGAATTAGAATTGAAAGTAAAAGTTCTCATTAGCAAGTTTAAAAAGGAATTGGCAATGGATCTATTTGAAGAAATATTACACTTGAAGAACATTTATAAAACAGAGTTTGAATCAGAAAAGAATCCACTAAGCCTACTCCAAAAACCTTATGACAAAAACGTTCAAGCTGTATTTGTGAACTTCTGTCTTGCCTATAGGCTTTTCTGTACTATTCCAGTTACAGTTTCGTCTCCTGAAAAATCTTTCAGCAGGTTAGCGAATTCACTGAAAACTTGGCAGAGAAGCACTACCTACCAAGAAAGGCTTAATAATTTGGCAATTTTCGCTATTAAAAATGAATTGGCTAACAGTATTAATTTATCAGTCAGATGTTATTGACCAGTTTGCTCAAATGAAAGCAAGAAGACAAAAATTTTGCACTAACATATTTTTGTTTATCTTTGTAACAATTGACTTATGTATCACTTATGTGTTGATAACACAGATTGTTTATTTTTTGTCTTAAATTTAGACCATAGTAACATTAAATTCCACTCTAACCCATTATTAATACTTAATCATTTGCATGTTAACAGAAACTGCACATTGCTTTTTATGGCATTATGTTGAAAGAAGGATTTTAATGTACTTGTTTGGTTACAGGCCTACGTTAGATTGTATTATTATATATATAAACTTTCACAATATGAAATTACTTTCTTTGCATTTTCCCAAACGTTTCGAGGTAATGTGCCTCTTCCTCAGTGGGAGTAAATACTGATTGTCAGTTAACAGAATAACGGTTATGGACTTAGGTGTGTGTGGTGGGGGTTGATGGTGGGAGGGAATTGGCGCTGAGGCAAAACTCAATGCAGATGTGATGACATTTTTCGGGCATGTTGCAAGCCTCTACTCATTTTTCTCTAGCAGCCCTGCATGTTGGGAAGTTTTGAAAAAGCACATTCCTTTATCACTGCAGAGCTTCCCTGAAACAAGATGAAGTGAGAGGATCCAAGCTGTCAAACCGATAGTTAAGCACTACCCAGGAGTACTTAAATTGTTGGATATATTTTAGAAGAGATGTCTTCTAGTCTAACTCCCACTGCCTACAACATTATGATCTTATAAACTATCTACCACATTTAAATTGTATTAATAAGTATCGCTTACCTGGATTAGTCCAGAATTCTTCACACGAACATGTGAATTATAAGCGCGACTTAGGGTTTACCTCAGTAATGTATTCGACTCTCATTTTTTGTTAACTAACTCAGCTTTTATTAAACATTTTTTATCAGGCATTTTTAAACAATAATATAACTTTGGTTGATTATGATCTTTAGAATTCCAATTCAAACTACTTCAGCTTTGAGGTCGAGTCCCCAATTAATATAAACACATAGACTTCAGCATTTTTACTATTCAAATTCTTATTATTACTCATTTGCTGACTATTGGTTAAAATTTACTTATATTAAATAAAGGCAGCCCAGTAATTGCTCGTACACACATTCATTCATTTTACCCCATTATACTTTATTTCGAGCTCTCGTTAATTTATAGTTTCAGAGTTAATTGAAGATTGATTGATATACAGTTACGTACCATCAACCAGGACTACTTTGGGCCACTTTTCATGTTTCACTAACATTTCCGTTATTAAAAAATATAATATATGGATTTTCAACGTCCAAGTTGAGTTTTAACCAATTAACATGGTATAAAAAAGTAAACTGTATTGTTTAAAAAAAAAGTTTTCCTTTTTTTTAATTTTTTACTATTTTTAATGTTTTGGACCAAAGTAGCCCCTACTTGGGGCTTCTTTGGTCCATTCAGTTGATTTCATACAAATTGAATAGATTTCATATATTGGACTATTGTAACCCCTCCTTGCATAAGGATCTGCTAATAAATTGACACTGCATATTAGCAAAAAAATGTTTTTATTATCATATTGAAACACAATAAACCAATTCTAGATATGAAAAACATGAGAAACAATGTCTCAAAACTTGTCCTTTGTTCTTATCACTTTTGTCAATGCTAAACTTTTCATTCTAACTCATAATCAGCCATCTCAGCAACATTGAAGTGTCCTCGTTTCATTAGCTTGGGAGGGTTGATTTTTTTCTTGATGTCAGCCCATTCGTAAACAAGAAGATCCTTTTTATCGGGCCATTTCCAGGACTTTTTGGTCTTGGTCATGCAGTCTATTGTAGAGCCTGACTCTTCTCCACTGGGCAGTTTTGTTATCAAACCAGGATAGTGCTTTCCTGCATATTTGACTATGACAAAGTCACCTTCTTCTAAATTACTTTTTAGATATTCTGGTTCCGGTAGATCTTCTTTGCTAGGCCCACTGGTACCAGCGTCTTCTCCAAAATCTTCAGATTCACTTTCATAAAAGTTGGAGCCGTCATCAGAACGACTGCAGTCATGGAGACTGTAAGAACTGGCGTGTTCAGATTCAGTTTCTGGTGTTCGATTTCTACGTGGGCGCCCTCTTTTCGGCTTAGGCGTAGACGTTGGTACTCCTTCCAAGTCCATGTCATCTGCGCTCGATTCATCAAACAATTTTGTAGAGACACTTTTGCCAGCTGGCACATCAAATTTCTTTCGTTTCTTACTAGACCCTTTTTTGGTCATATCCTGCATTTTTCTGCAAGGTTTTGCAAGAAACTGTCTCCTATCAGTTTTTTTAGAGGGCTGCTTACATCCTTTTGAGGCAAGCGCTCCAGAACTTTGGTTCTGTCAAGGGGTATGATACCTGTTTTTTTGAACCCAGAAATCATGTTTTTCTTCTTGTCTGCATACAAATAATCAACCAGCTGTTTTAGGAGTTTAGGAAACTGATCCTTGGGCAAGTTTGTCATTGACTTGTTTTTTCTTTCCACAAAGTCAATATTTTACGCCACTCTCTTTTCATCAGACCACAGTAGGCAACATCCAATGGCTGGGTGAGGTGAGTAGAGTTTGGGGGTAGGCACACAAACCTTATATTGTTTTCCTCATACGCTTTTAAAACTTCTAGGTTGATATGGGAGGTTAAATTATCTCCTATCACAACCTTGACTACGGGCAGCTTTTTCAATCGAGGAAGCAGGGTTGAGATAAACCAATCTTCGAACGTCCCCATATCAAACCAACCACTTTTTGTTCTATTATACCTACATCCCGCAGGTCCACCCTCTGTCCATGTAGACCACAAGTGTTCAGACTTGTACACCACATATGGTGGTAACATGTCTCCAGTTCCATTTCCACAAAACATTAGTGAGGTACAAGATTTCGTAGACTCCATAATGCGTTCTACATACTTTAGTCCTCTTTTACAAATAACCTTACTTGACCCTGGGTCATCTCGTAAATTTGTCTCGTCATAATTCCAGATATTTTCATCTGGCACATCACTGAGGACAGTTTCTAAGTTGTCAAAATAATCATTGACTATTTTTTCATCCATAGCAGCTCTTACTCGTTTTATGTTGCTTGCTGTGCACACCGTTAAGTTTGGGTGGCGTTTCCTAAACAGTGCTGCCCAATCAGGTCCTGGGAAATTGTTTTTAAAGTTATATACTGTACGCCCCTGTTTGTCAAGAAAGCATTTCATGGAGTATCTCAAATCAAGATCAGTAATTGGAAATCAAAATTCAGCAACTTGTTGATATGAGCCTCAAGTGTTTTTCTTCTTGAGAAAACACTGTGGGATGGCCATGTTTTTTTACCTCATTTGTTTTAAGCTTATTTATTATTGTGCTTCTAGGTATATTATAATACTGACTTGCATCTCTTTGTGTTCTTACTCCACTTCTTATGTCCATCAAACAAGCTTGCAAAGTCTCAGCATTGTAATCGGCATAGTTTCTCGAACCTGCCTTTCTTTTGTAATTTCTCATCATAATGTCCTCAGCAACTGGAACAAAAACAACTAAAATAACATTTTACAACTGTAACATTTAAAAAAAATGTTATTAAAAACATTTTTTAAAAGATTTGGTGGTAAAAAAGGTATTTGTAAGTAGCTGGGGCTACTTTGGTCCTGGCACAAAGTAGCCCCGAAAAACTAGTTTTTAGGTTATGTTTATGTAAACTTTAAAACTTACTGTCAAAACAAAAAATTTAAGGAAAAACTATGATCACACATTGGTAACAGGTTATTAAAGGTAATATTTTGACACTTACCTTATTTTTAACTCTTTTCCAGATTGCTTCACAGGAGAAAGTTTGGAGAGTAAAAATCTTCACATGTAAACAAATGTTTGCAAAAACTCCAGTGTTGCCACTAACAAAAAATTAAATTTACCTCAAACTATTAAATTACCCTCAAATAGGGTACAAACTATTTTTCAAGCCCAAAAACTCCCATTTATCTTGTATTGTTTGTTCGGTACAAAAATTAATAACTTCTTTTTCGTGTTGGACCAAAGTAACCCCGCTAGGACCAAAGTAGCCCCGGTTGACGGTATTCACGGTGTCCCTGTTGACACGTGCTGCACTCCGTATTTGTATCACTATTTGTCCGAAAATATTACTGTTTTAATTCCGAAAAGTGGCTGTTGCTTATATTTATTCACTGTATCAAAAGGTTACAATTTTCACTGTTTCTTTTCGAGTTCACATTTTTGCTACTTCGGCCGGTCCGTCTACATTGTTAAATGTAGTTCGGACGGACAGTGCGATAATGCAACTGCTCGCGTCCGTCGTCTTCAGATGTTATTTGCCGCCTGCCCTGATGCCGATGTTTTTTCAAGATGGCCAAAACGCCTTCATCCTGACCAGCCTGCCCTCTCATTGGCCAAAGGGCACCACGTCACACGCTAATTAGTTAAAATTCGTATTCCTTCCGTTATGAAGTTTGGGTTCAAGATCACATACCTTCTCATGACCTTTTGTGTCCTCTGAGAGCACGTCGCAAAAGGCGGCACACACGCGCGCTCTTACACATTCCTCGACGCTTAATTGTTCTCGTACCTGACTCTGCCTCGTACGGTTTCAACCATAGGGTGTTCAACAAATCAAACTTTTGTGATATTAAATGTTGCCCAGCCAAATTGGCCCCAGATTCTTACAATTATTATAAAAAATAGAAAATAAACCCTCAGCTTTATTTGCCCCGTTACAACATCATATTAGGGCTTAAGAAATATTTCAATTCCACAAAGAGCTTAATGTTGGCATCTTTTTGGTTCAAAGTGCTTTCATATATTGACTAAAAAAATGTTGTTATTCAAAGCAAAGGAATCACACTCAATGTTGAAATAACTCTAGTGGAAGATTTGCTGACAGAATTGAAATTGTTGCGTGATAATCCAGTGAAGAACCAAACTTAATTGCAAAAGAACTAATAAAAGTTCCTCCTGAATCTCCCAAAAGGTGGAAAAAAGTACAGATCAATCCAATAGTGATTCTTCAGTAAACAAAGATCAAGAAAATAAATTTAAAACCTCAGTCATGCACCCAGTATTAGAGTTTGTAATGGGCAACATGAAAACACGATTCACTGCAATTACTTCAATTCGTGACTTGTTTCCACCAGTATTGAACTTTACGGACAAGGAAAATGATGAATTAGAATTGAAAGTAAAAGTTCTCATTAGCAAGTTTAAAAAGGAATTGGCAATGGATCTATTTGAAGAAATATTACACTTGAAGAACATTTATAAAACAGAGTTTGAATCAGAAAAGAATCCACTAAGCCTACTCCAAAAACCTTATGACAAAAACGTTCAAGCTGTATTTGTGAACTTCTGTCTTGCCTATAGGCTTTTCTGTACTATTCCAGTTACAGTTTCGTCTCCTGAAAAATCTTTCAGCAGGTTAGCGAATTCACTGAAAACTTGGCAGAGAAGCACTACCTACCAAGAAAGGCTTAATAATTTGGCAATTTTCGCTATTAAAAATGAATTGGCTAACAGTATTAATTTATCAGTCAGATGTTATTGACCAGTTTGCTCAAATGAAAGCAAGAAGACAAAAATTTTGCACTAACATATTTTTGTTTATCTTTGTAACAATTGACTTATGTATCACTTATGTGTTGATAACACAGATTGTTTATTTTTTGTCTTAAATTTAGACCATAGTAACATTAAATTCCACTCTAACCCATTATTAATACTTAATCATTTGCATGTTAACAGAAACTGCACATTGCTTTTTATGGCATTATGTTGAAAGAAGGATTTTAATGTACTTGTTTGGTTACAGGCCTACGTTAGATTGTATTATTATATATATAAACTTTCACAATATGAAATTACTTTCTTTGCATTTTCCCAAACGTTTCGAGGTAATGTGCCTCTTCCTCAGTGGGAGTAAATACTGATTGTCAGTTAACAGAATAACGGTTATGGACTTAGGTGTGTGTGGTGGGGGTTGATGGTGGGAGGGAATTGGCGCTGAGGCAAAACTCAATGCAGATGTGATGACATTTTTCGGGCATGTTGCAAGCCTCTACTCATTTTTCTCTAGCAGCCCTGCATGTTGGGAAGTTTTGAAAAAGCACATTCCTTTATCACTGCAGAGCTTCCCTGAAACAAGATGAAGTGAGAGGATCCAAGCTGTCAAACCGATAGTTAAGCACTACCCAGGAGTACTTAAATTGTTGGATATATTTTAGAAGAGATGTCTTCTAGTCTAACTCCCACTGCCTACAACATTATGATCTTATAAACTATCTACCACATTTAAATTGTATTAATAAGTATCGCTTACCTGGATTAGTCCAGAATTCTTCACACGAACATGTGAATTATAAGCGCGACTTAGGGTTTACCTCAGTAATGTATTCGACTCTCATTTTTTGTTAACTAACTCAGCTTTTATTAAACATTTTTTATCAGGCATTTTTAAACAATAATATAACTTTGGTTGATTATGATCTTTAGAATTCCAATTCAAACTACTTCAGCTTTGAGGTCGAGTCCCCAATTAATATAAACACATAGACTTCAGCATTTTTACTATTCAAATTCTTATTATTACTCATTTGCTGACTATTGGTTAAAATTTACTTATATTAAATAAAGGCAGCCCAGTAATTGCTCGTACACACATTCATTCATTTTACCCCATTATACTTTATTTCGAGCTCTCGTTAATTTATAGTTTCAGAGTTAATTGAAGATTGATTGATATACAGTTACGTACCATCAACCAGGACTACTTTGGGCCACTTTTCATGTTTCACTAACATTTCCGTTATTAAAAAATATAATATATGGATTTTCAACGTCCAAGTTGAGTTTTAACCAATTAACATGGTATAAAAAAGTAAACTGTATTGTTTAAAAAAAAAGTTTTCCTTTTTTTTAATTTTTTACTATTTTTAATGTTTTGGACCAAAGTAGCCCCTACTTGGGGCTTCTTTGGTCCATTCAGTTGATTTCATACAAATTGAATAGATTTCATATATTGGACTATTGTAACCCCTCCTTGCATAAGGATCTGCTAATAAATTGACACTGCATATTAGCAAAAAAATGTTTTTATTATCATATTGAAACACAATAAACCAATTCTAGATATGAAAAACATGAGAAACAATGTCTCAAAACTTGTCCTTTGTTCTTATCACTTTTGTCAATGCTAAACTTTTCATTCTAACTCATAATCAGCCATCTCAGCAACATTGAAGTGTCCTCGTTTCATTAGCTTGGGAGGGTTGATTTTTTTCTTGATGTCAGCCCATTCGTAAACAAGAAGATCCTTTTTATCGGGCCATTTCCAGGACTTTTTGGTCTTGGTCATGCAGTCTATTGTAGAGCCTGACTCTTCTCCACTGGGCAGTTTTGTTATCAAACCAGGATAGTGCTTTCCTGCATATTTGACTATGACAAAGTCACCTTCTTCTAAATTACTTTTTAGATATTCTGGTTCCGGTAGATCTTCTTTGCTAGGCCCACTGGTACCAGCGTCTTCTCCAAAATCTTCAGATTCACTTTCATAAAAGTTGGAGCCGTCATCAGAACGACTGCAGTCATGGAGACTGTAAGAACTGGCGTGTTCAGATTCAGTTTCTGGTGTTCGATTTCTACGTGGGCGCCCTCTTTTCGGCTTAGGCGTAGACGTTGGTACTCCTTCCAAGTCCATGTCATCTGCGCTCGATTCATCAAACAATTTTGTAGAGACACTTTTGCCAGCTGGCACATCAAATTTCTTTCATTTCTTACTAGACCCTTTTTTGGTCATATCCTGCATTTTTCTGCAAGGTTTTGCAAGAAACTGTCTCCTATCAGTTTTTTTAGAGGGCTGCTTACATCCTTTTGAGGCAAGCGCTCCAGAACTTTGGTTCTGTCAAGGGGTATGATACCTGTTTTTTTGAACCCAGAAATCATGTTTTTCTTCTTGTCTGCATACAAATAATCAACCAGCTGTTTTAGGAGTTTAGGAAACTGATCCTTGGGCAAGTTTGTCATTGACTTGTTTTTTCTTTCCACAAAGTCAATATTTTACGCCACTCTCTTTTCATCAGACCACAGTAGGCAACATCCAATGGCTGGGTGAGGTGAGTAGAGTTTGGGGGTAGGCACACAAACCTTATATTGTTTTCCTCATACGCTTTTAAAACTTCTAGGTTGATATGGGAGGTTAAATTATCTCCTATCACAACCTTGACTACGGGCAGCTTTTTCAATCGAGGAAGCAGGGTTGAGATAAACCAATCTTCGAACGTCCCCATATCAAACCAACCACTTTTTGTTCTATTATACCTACATCCCGCAGGTCCACCCTCTGTCCATGTAGACCACAAGTGTTCAGACTTGTACACCACATATGGTGGTAACATGTCTCCAGTTCCATTTCCACAAAACATTAGTGAGGTACAAGATTTCGTAGACTCCATAATGCGTTCTACATACTTTAGTCCTCTTTTACAAATAACCTTACTTGACCCTGGGTCATCTCGTAAATTTGTCTCGTCATAATTCCAGATATTTTCATCTGGCACATCACTGAGGACAGTTTCTAAGTTGTCAAAATAATCATTGACTATTTTTTCATCAATAGCAGCTCTTACTCGTTTTATGTTGCTTGCTGTGCACACCGTTAAGTTTGGGTGGCGTTTCCTAAACAGTGCTGCCCAATCAGGTCCTGGGAAATTGTTTTTAAAGTTATATACTGTACGCCCCTGTTTGTCAAGAAAGCATTTCATGGAGTATCTCAAATCAAGATCAGTAATTGGAAATCAAAATTCAGCAACTTGTTGATATGAGCCTCAAATGAACGTTCTTCTTCTTGAGAAAACACTGTGGGATGGCCATGTTTTTTTACCTCATTTGTTTTAAGCTTATTTATTATTGTGCTTCTAGGTATATTATAATACTGACTTGCATCTCTTTGTGTTCTTACTCCACTTCTTATGTCCATCAAACAAGCTTGCAAAGTCTCAGCATTGTAATCGGCATAGTTTCTCGAACCTGCCTTTCTTTTGTAATTTCTCATCATAATGTCCTCAGCAACTGGAACAAAAACAACTAAAATAACATTTTACAACTGTAACATTTAAAAAAAAATGTTATTAAAAACATTTTTTAAAAGATTTGGTGGTAAAAAAGGTATTTGTAAGTAGCTGGGGCTACTTTGGTCCTGGCACAAAGTAGCCCCGAAAAACTAGTTTTTAGGTTATGTTTATGTAAACTTTAAAACTTACTGTCAAAACAAAAAATTTAAGGAAAAACTATGATCACACATTGGTAACAGGTTATTAAAGGTAATATTTTGACACTTACCTTATTTTTAACTCTTTTCCAGATTGCTTCACAGGAGAAAGTTTGGAGAGTAAAAATCTTCACATGTAAACAAATGTTTGCAAAAACTCCAGTGTTGCCACTAACAAAAAATTAAATTTACCTCAAACTATTAAATTACCCTCAAATAGGGTACAAACTATTTTTCAAGCCCAAAAACTCCCATTTATCTTGTATTGTTTGTTCGGTACAAAAATTAATAACTTCTTTTTCGTGTTGGACCAAAGTAACCCCGCTAGGACCAAAGTAGCCCCGGTTGACGGTATTCACGGTGTCCCTGTTGACACGTGCTGCACTCCGTATTTGTATCACTATTTGTCCGAAAATATTACTGTTTTAATTCCGAAAAGTGGCTGTTGCTTATATTTATTCACTGTATCAAAAGGTTACAATTTTCACTGTTTCTTTTCGAGTTCACATTTTTGCTACTTCGGCCGGTCCGTCTACATTGTTAAATGTAGTTCGGACGGACAGTGCGATAATGCAACTGCTCGCGTCCGTCGTCTTCAGATGTTATTTGCTGCCTGCCCTGATGCCGATGTTTTTTCAAGATGGCCAAAACGCCTTCATCCTGACCAGCCTGCCCTCTCATTGGCCAAAGGGCACCACGTCACACGCTAATTAGTTAAAATTCGTATTCCTTCCGTTATGAAGTTTGGGTTCAAGATCACATACCTTCTCATGACCTTTTGTGTCCTCTGAGAACACGTCGCAAAAGGCGGCACACACGCGCGCTCTTACACATTCCTCGACGCTTAATTGTTCTCGTACCTGACTCTGCCTCGTACGGTTTCAACCATAGGGTGTTCAACAAATCAAACTTTTGTGATATTAAATGTTGCCCAGCCAAATTGGCCCCAGATTCTTACAATTATTATAAAAAATAGAAAATAAACCCTCAGCTTTATTTGCCCCGTTACAACATCATATTAGGGCTTAAGAAATATTTCAATTCCACAAAGAGCTTAATGTTGGCATCTTTTTGGTTCAAAGTGCTTTCATATATTGACTAAAAAAATGTTGTTATTCAAAGCAAAGGAATCACACTCAATGTTGAAATAACTCTAGTGGAAGATTTGCTGACAGAATTGAAATTGTTGCGTGATAATCCAGTGAAGAACCAAACTTAATTGCAAAAGAACTAATAAAAGTTCCTCCTGAATCTCCCAAAAGGTGGAAAAAAGTACAGATCAATCCAATAGTGATTCTTCAGTAAACAAAGATCAAGAAAATAAATTTAAAACCTCAGTCATGCACCCAGTATTAGAGTTTGTAATGGGCAACATGAAAACACGATTCACTGCAATTACTTCAATTCGTGACTTGTTTCCACCAGTATTGAACTTTACGGACAAGGAAAATGATGAATTAGAATTGAAAGTAAAAGTTCTCATTAGCAAGTTTAAAAAGGAATTGGCAATGGATCTATTTGAAGAAATATTACACTTGAAGAACATTTATAAAACAGAGTTTGAATCAGAAAAGAATCCACTAAGCCTACTCCAAAAACCTTATGACAAAAACGTTCAAGCTGTATTTGTGAACTTCTGTCTTGCCTATAGGCTTTTCTGTACTATTCCAGTTACAGTTTCGTCTCCTGAAAAATCTTTCAGCAGGTTAGCGAATTCACTGAAAACTTGGCAGAGAAGCACTACCTACCAAGAAAGGCTTAATAATTTGGCAATTTTCGCTATTAAAAATGAATTGGCTAACAGTATTAATTTATCAGTCAGATGTTATTGACCAGTTTGCTCAAATGAAAGCAAGAAGACAAAAATTTTGCACTAACATATTTTTGTTTATCTTTGTAACAATTGACTTATGTATCACTTATGTGTTGATAACACAGATTGTTTATTTTTTGTCTTAAATTTAGACCATAGTAACATTAAATTCCACTCTAACCCATTATTAATACTTAATCATTTGCATGTTAACAGAAACTGCACATTGCTTTTTATGGCATTATGTTGAAAGAAGGATTTTAATGTACTTGTTTGGTTACAGGCCTACGTTAGATTGTATTATTATATATATAAACTTTCACAATATGAAATTACTTTCTTTGCACTTTCCCAAACGTTTCGAGGTAATGTGCCTCTTCCTCAGTGGGAGTAAATACTGATTGTCAGTTAACAGAATAACGGTTATGGACTTAGGTGTGTGTGGTGGGGGTTGATGGTGGGAGGGAATTGGCGCTGAGGCAAAACTCAATGCAGATGTGATGACATTTTTCGGGCATGTTGCAAGCCTCTACTCATTTTTCTCTAGCAGCCCTGCATGTTGGGAAGTTTTGAAAAAGCACATTCCTTTATCACTGCAGAGCTTCCCTGAAACAAGATGAAGTGAGAGGATCCAAGCTGTCAAACCGATAGTTAAGCACTACCCAGGAGTACTTAAATTGTTGGATATATTTTAGAAGAGATGTCTTCTAGTCTAACTCCCACTGCCTACAACATTATGATCTTATAAACTATCTACCACATTTAAATTGTATTAATAAGTATCGCTTACCTGGATTAGTCCAGAATTCTTCACACGAACATGTGAATTATAAGCGCGACTTAGGGTTTACCTCAGTAATGTATTCGACTCTCATTTTTTGTTAACTAACTCAGCTTTTATTAAACATTTTTTATCAGGCATTTTTAAACAATAATATAACTTTGGTTGATTATGATCTTTAGAATTCCAATTCAAACTACTTCAGCTTTGAGGTCGAGTCCCCAATTAATATAAACACATAGACTTCAGCATTTTTACTATTCAAATTCTTATTATTACTCATTTGCTGACTATTGGTTAAAATTTACTTATATTAAATAAAGGCAGCCCAGTAATTGCTCGTACACACATTCATTCATTTTACCCCATTATACTTTATTTCGAGCTCTCGTTAATTTATAGTTTCAGAGTTAATTGAAGATTGATTGATATACAGTTACGTACCATCAACCAGGACTACTTTGGGCCACTTTTCATGTTTCACTAACATTTCCGTTATTAAAAAATATAATATATGGATTTTCAACGTCCAAATTGAGTTTTAACCAATTAACATGGTATAAAAAAGTAAACTGTATTGTTTAAAAAAAAAGTTTTCCTTTTTTTTAATTTTTTACTATTTTTAATGTTTTGGACCAAAGTAGCCCCTACTTGGGGCTTCTTTGGTCCATTCAGTTGATTTCATACAAATTGAATAGATTTCATATATTGGACTATTGTAACCCCTCCTTGCATAATGATCTGCTAATAAATTGACACTGCATATTAGCAAAAAAATGTTTTTATTATCATATTGAAACACAATAAACCAATTCTAGATATGAAAAACATGAGAAACAATGTCTCAAAACTTGTCCTTTGTTCTTATCACTTTTGTCAATGCTAAACTTTTCATTCTAACTCATAATCAGCCATCTCAGCAACATTGAAGTGTCCTCGTTTCATTAGCTTGGGAGGGTTGATTTTTTTCTTGATGTCAGCCCATTCGTAAACAAGAAGATCCTTTTTATCGGGCCATTTCCAGGACTTTTTGGTCTTGGTCATGCAGTCTATTGTAGAGCCTGACTCTTCTCCACTGGGCAGTTTTGTTATCAAACCAGGATAGTGCTTTCCTGCATATTTGACTATGACAAAGTCACCTTCTTCTAAATTACTTTTTAGATATTCTGGTTCCGGTAGATCTTCTTTGCTAGGCCCACTGGTACCAGCGTCTTCTCCAAAATCTTCAGATTCACTTTCATAAAAGTTGGAGCCGTCATCAGAACGACTGCAGTCATGGAGACTGTAAGAACTGGCGTGTTCAGATTCAGTTTCTGGTGTTCGATTTCTACGTGGGCGCCCTCTTTTCGGCTTAGGCGTAGACGTTGGTACTCCTTCCAAGTCCATGTCATCTGCGCTCGATTCATCAAACAATTTTGTAGAGACACTTTTGCCAGCTGGCACATCAAATTTCTTTCGTTTCTTACTAGACCCTTTTTTGGTCATATCCTGCATTTTTCTGCAAGGTTTTGCAAGAAACTGTCTCCTATCAGTTTTTTTAGAGGGCTGCTTACATCCTTTTGAGGCAAGCGCTCCAGAACTTTGGTTCTGTCAAGGGGTATGATACCTGTTTTTTTGAACCCAGAAATCATGTTTTTCTTCTTGTCTGCATACAAATAATCAACCAGCTGTTTTAGGAGTTTAGGAAACTGATCCTTGGGCAAGTTTGTCATTGACTTGTTTTTTCTTTCCACAAAGTCAATATTTTACGCCACTCTCTTTTCATCAGACCACAGTAGGCAACATCCAATGGCTGGGTGAGGTGAGTAGAGTTTGGGGGTAGGCACACAAACCTTATATTGTTTTCCTCATACGCTTTTAAAACTTCTAGGTTGATATGGGAGGTTAAATTATCTCCTATCACAACCTTGACTACGGGCAGCTTTTTCAATCGAGGAAGCAGGGTTGAGATAAACCAATCTTCGAACGTCCCCATATCAAACCAACCACTTTTTGTTCTATTATACCTACATCCCGCAGGTCCACCCTCTGTCCATGTAGACCACAAGTGTTCAGACTTGTACACCACATATGGTGGTAACATGTCTCCAGTTCCATTTCCACAAAACATTAGTGAGGTACAAGATTTCGTAGACTCCATAATGCGTTCTACATACTTTAGTCCTCTTTTACAAATAACCTTACTTGACCCTGGGTCATCTCGTAAATTTGTCTCGTCATAATTCCAGATATTTTCATCTGGCACATCACTGAGGACAGTTTCTAAGTTGTCAAAATAATCATTGACTATTTTTTCATCAATAGCAGCTCTTACTCGTTTTATGTTGCTTGCTGTGCACACCGTTAAGTTTGGGTGGCGTTTCCTAAACAGTGCTGCCCAATCAGGTCCTGGGAAATTGTTTTTAAAGTTATATACTGTACGCCCCTGTTTGTCAAGAAAGCATTTCATGGAGTATCTCAAATCAAGATCAGTAATTGGAAATCAAAATTCAGCAACTTGTTGATATGAGCCTCAAATGAACGTTCTTCTTCTTGAGAAAACACTGTGGGATGGCCATGTTTTTTTACCTCATTTGTTTTAAGCTTATTTATTATTGTGCTTCTAGGTATATTATAATACTGACTTGCATCTCTTTGTGTTCTTACTCCACTTCTTATGTCCATCAAACAAGCTTGCAAAGTCTCAGCATTGTAATCGGCATAGTTTCTCGAACCTGCCTTTCTTTTGTAATTTCTCATCATAATGTCCTCAGCAACTGGAACAAAAACAACTAAAATAACATTTTACAACTGTAACATTTAAAAAAAAATGTTATTAAAAACATTTTTTAAAAGATTTGGTGGTAAAAAAGGTATTTGTAAGTAGCTGGGGCTACTTTGGTCCTGGCACAAAGTAGCCCCGAAAAACTAGTTTTTAGGTTATGTTTATGTAAACTTTAAAACTTACTGTCAAAACAAAAAATTTAAGGAAAAACTATGATCACACATTGGTAACAGGTTATTAAAGGTAATATTTTGACACTTACCTTATTTTTAACTCTTTTCCAGATTGCTTCACAGGAGAAAGTTTGGAGAGTAAAAATCTTCACATGTAAACAAATGTTTGCAAAAACTCCAGTGTTGCCACTAACAAAAAATTAAATTTACCTCAAACTATTAAATTACCCTCAAATAGGGTACAAACTATTTTTCAAGCCCAAAAACTCCCATTTATCTTGTATTGTTTGTTCGGTACAAAAATTAATAACTTCTTTTTCGTGTTGGACCAAAGTAACCCCGCTAGGACCAAAGTAGCCCCGGTTGACGGTATTCACGGTGTCCCTGTTGACACGTGCTGCACTCCGTATTTGTATCACTATTTGTCCGAAAATATTACTGTTTTAATTCCGAAAAGTGGCTGTTGCTTATATTTATTCACTGTATCAAAAGGTTACAATTTTCACTGTTTCTTTTCGAGTTCACATTTTTGCTACTTCGGCCGGTCCGTCTACATTGTTAAATGTAGTTCGGACGGACAGTGCGATAATGCAACTGCTCGCGTCCGTCGTCTTCAGATGTTATTTGCCGCCTGCCCTGATGCCGATGTTTTTTCAAGATGGCCAAAACGCCTTCATCCTGACCAGCCTGCCCTCTCATTGGCCAAAGGGCACCACGTCACACGCTAATTAGTTAAAATTCGTATTCCTTCCGTTATGAAGTTTGGGTTCAAGATCACATACCTTCTCATGACCTTTTGTGTCCTCTGAGAACACGTCGCAAAAGGCGGCACACACGCGCGCTCTTACACATTCCTCGACGCTTAATTGTTCTCGTACCTGACTCTGCCTCGTACGGTTTCAACCATAGGGTGTTCAACAAATCAAACTTTTGTGATATTAAATGTTGCCCAGCCAAATTGGCCCCAGATTCTTACAATTATTATAAAAAATAGAAAATAAACCCTCAGCTTTATTTGCCCCGTTACAACATCATATTAGGGCTTAAGAAATATTTCAATTCCACAAAGAGCTTAATGTTGGCATCTTTTTGGTTCAAAGTGCTTTCATATATTGACTAAAAAAATGTTGTTATTCAAAGCAAAGGAATCACACTCAATGTTGAAATAACTCTAGTGGAAGATTTGCTGACAGAATTGAAATTGTTGCGTGATAATCCAGTGAAGAACCAAACTTAATTGCAAAAGAACTAATAAAAGTTCCTCCTGAATCTCCCAAAAGGTGGAAAAAAGTACAGATCAATCCAATAGTGATTCTTCAGTAAACAAAGATCAAGAAAATAAATTTAAAACCTCAGTCATGCACCCAGTATTAGAGTTTGTAATGGGCAACATGAAAACACGATTCACTGCAATTACTTCAATTCGTGACTTGTTTCCACCAGTATTGAACTTTACGGACAAGGAAAATGATGAATTAGAATTGAAAGTAAAAGTTCTCATTAGCAAGTTTAAAAAGGAATTGGCAATGGATCTATTTGAAGAAATATTACACTTGAAGAACATTTATAAAACAGAGTTTGAATCAGAAAAGAATCCACTAAGCCTACTCCAAAAACCTTATGACAAAAACGTTCAAGCTGTATTTGTGAACTTCTGTCTTGCCTATAGGCTTTTCTGTACTATTCCAGTTACAGTTTCGTCTCCTGAAAAATCTTTCAGCAGGTTAGCGAATTCACTGAAAACTTGGCAGAGAAGCACTACCTACCAAGAAAGGCTTAATAATTTGGCAATTTTCGCTATTAAAAATGAATTGGCTAACAGTATTAATTTATCAGTCAGATGTTATTGACCAGTTTGCTCAAATGAAAGCAAGAAGACAAAAATTTTGCACTAACATATTTTTGTTTATCTTTGTAACAATTGACTTATGTATCACTTATGTGTTGATAACACAGATTGTTTATTTTTTGTCTTAAATTTAGACCATAGTAACATTAAATTCCACTCTAACCCATTATTAATACTTAATCATTTGCATGTTAACAGAAACTGCACATTGCTTTTTATGGCATTATGTTGAAAGAAGGATTTTAATGTACTTGTTTGGTTACAGGCCTACGTTAGATTGTATTATTATATATATAAACTTTCACAATATGAAATTACTTTCTTTGCACTTTCCCAAACGTTTCGAGGTAATGTGCCTCTTCCTCAGTGGGAGTAAATACTGATTGTCAGTTAACAGAATAACGGTTATGGACTTAGGTGTGTGTGGTGGGGGTTGATGGTGGGAGGGAATTGGCGCTGAGGCAAAACTCAATGCAGATGTGATGACATTTTTCGGGCATGTTGCAAGCCTCTACTCATTTTTCTCTAGCAGCCCTGCATGTTGGGAAGTTTTGAAAAAGCACATTCCTTTATCACTGCAGAGCTTCCCTGAAACAAGATGAAGTGAGAGGATCCAAGCTGTCAAACCGATAGTTAAGCACTACCCAGGAGTACTTAAATTGTTGGATATATTTTAGAAGAGATGTCTTCTAGTCTAACTCCCACTGCCTACAACATTATGATCTTATAAACTATCTACCACATTTAAATTGTATTAATAAGTATCGCTTACCTGGATTAGTCCAGAATTCTTCACACGAACATGTGAATTATAAGCGCGACTTAGGGTTTACCTCAGTAATGTATTCGACTCTCATTTTTTGTTAACTAACTCAGCTTTTATTAAACATTTTTTATCAGGCATTTTTAAACAATAATATAACTTTGGTTGATTATGATCTTTAGAATTCCAATTCAAACTACTTCAGCTTTGAGGTCGAGTCCCCAATTAATATAAACACATAGACTTCAGCATTTTTACTATTCAAATTCTTATTATTACTCATTTGCTGACTATTGGTTAAAATTTACTTATATTAAATAAAGGCAGCCCAGTAATTGCTCGTACACACATTCATTCATTTTACCCCATTATACTTTATTTCGAGCTCTCGTTAATTTATAGTTTCAGAGTTAATTGAAGATTGATTGATATACAGTTACGTACCATCAACCAGGACTACTTTGGGCCACTTTTCATGTTTCACTAACATTTCCGTTATTAAAAAATATAATATATGGATTTTCAACGTCCAAATTGAGTTTTAACCAATTAACATGGTATAAAAAAGTAAACTGTATTGTTTAAAAAAAAAGTTTTCCTTTTTTTTAATTTTTTACTATTTTTAATGTTTTGGACCAAAGTAGCCCCTACTTGGGGCTTCTTTGGTCCATTCAGTTGATTTCATACAAATTGAATAGATTTCATATATTGGACTATTGTAACCCCTCCTTGCATAATGATCTGCTAATAAATTGACACTGCATATTAGCAAAAAAATGTTTTTATTATCATATTGAAACACAATAAACCAATTCTAGATATGAAAAACATGAGAAACAATGTCTCAAAACTTGTCCTTTGTTCTTATCACTTTTGTCAATGCTAAACTTTTCATTCTAACTCATAATCAGCCATCTCAGCAACATTGAAGTGTCCTCGTTTCATTAGCTTGGGAGGGTTGATTTTTTTCTTGATGTCAGCCCATTCGTAAACAAGAAGATCCTTTTTATCGGGCCATTTCCAGGACTTTTTGGTCTTGGTCATGCAGTCTATTGTAGAGCCTGACTCTTCTCCACTGGGCAGTTTTGTTATCAAACCAGGATAGTGCTTTCCTGCATATTTGACTATGACAAAGTCACCTTCTTCTAAATTACTTTTTAGATATTCTGGTTCCGGTAGATCTTCTTTGCTAGGCCCACTGGTACCAGCGTCTTCTCCAAAATCTTCAGATTCACTTTCATAAAAGTTGGAGCCGTCATCAGAACGACTGCAGTCATGGAGACTGTAAGAACTGGCGTGTTCAGATTCAGTTTCTGGTGTTCGATTTCTACGTGGGCGCCCTCTTTTCGGCTTAGGCGTAGACGTTGGTACTCCTTCCAAGTCCATGTCATCTGCGCTCGATTCATCAAACAATTTTGTAGAGACACTTTTGCCAGCTGGCACATCAAATTTCTTTCGTTTCTTACTAGACCCTTTTTTGGTCATATCCTGCATTTTTCTGCAAGGTTTTGCAAGAAACTGTCTCCTATCAGTTTTTTTAGAGGGCTGCTTACATCCTTTTGAGGCAAGCGCTCCAGAACTTTGGTTCTGTCAAGGGGTATGATACCTGTTTTTTTGAACCCAGAAATCATGTTTTTCTTCTTGTCTGCATACAAATAATCAACCAGCTGTTTTAGGAGTTTAGGAAACTGATCCTTGGGCAAGTTTGTCATTGACTTGTTTTTTCTTTCCACAAAGTCAATATTTTACGCCACTCTCTTTTCATCAGACCACAGTAGGCAACATCCAATGGCTGGGTGAGGTGAGTAGAGTTTGGGGGTAGGCACACAAACCTTATATTGTTTTCCTCATACGCTTTTAAAACTTCTAGGTTGATATGGGAGGTTAAATTATCTCCTATCACAACCTTGACTACGGGCAGCTTTTTCAATCGAGGAAGCAGGGTTGAGATAAACCAATCTTCGAACGTCCCCATATCAAACCAACCACTTTTTGTTCTATTATACCTACATCCCGCAGGTCCACCCTCTGTCCATGTAGACCACAAGTGTTCAGACTTGTACACCACATATGGTGGTAACATGTCTCCAGTTCCATTTCCACAAAACATTAGTGAGGTACAAGATTTCGTAGACTCCATAATGCGTTCTACATACTTTAGTCCTCTTTTACAAATAACCTTACTTGACCCTGGGTCATCTCGTAAATTTGTCTCGTCATAATTCCAGATATTTTCATCTGGCACATCACTGAGGACAGTTTCTAAGTTGTCAAAATAATCATTGACTATTTTTTCATCAATAGCAGCTCTTACTCGTTTTATGTTGCTTGCTGTGCACACCGTTAAGTTTGGGTGGCGTTTCCTAAACAGTGCTGCCCAATCAGGTCCTGGGAAATTGTTTTTAAAGTTATATACTGTACGCCCCTGTTTGTCAAGAAAGCATTTCATGGAGTATCTCAAATCAAGATCAGTAATTGGAAATCAAAATTCAGCAACTTGTTGATATGAGCCTCAAATGAACGTTCTTCTTCTTGAGAAAACACTGTGGGATGGCCATGTTTTTTTACCTCATTTGTTTTAAGCTTATTTATTATTGTGCTTCTAGGTATATTATAATACTGACTTGCATCTCTTTGTGTTCTTACTCCACTTCTTATGTCCATCAAACAAGCTTGCAAAGTCTCAGCATTGTAATCGGCATAGTTTCTCGAACCTGCCTTTCTTTTGTAATTTCTCATCATAATGTCCTCAGCAACTGGAACAAAAACAACTAAAATAACATTTTACAACTGTAACATTTAAAAAAAAATGTTATTAAAAACATTTTTTAAAAGATTTGGTGGTAAAAAAGGTATTTGTAAGTAGCTGGGGCTACTTTGGTCCTGGCACAAAGTAGCCCCGAAAAACTAGTTTTTAGGTTATGTTTATGTAAACTTTAAAACTTACTGTCAAAACAAAAAATTTAAGGAAAAACTATGATCACACATTGGTAACAGGTTATTAAAGGTAATATTTTGACACTTACCTTATTTTTAACTCTTTTCCAGATTGCTTCACAGGAGAAAGTTTGGAGAGTAAAAATCTTCACATGTAAACAAATGTTTGCAAAAACTCCAGTGTTGCCACTAACAAAAAATTAAATTTACCTCAAACTATTAAATTACCCTCAAATAGGGTACAAACTATTTTTCAAGCCCAAAAACTCCCATTTATCTTGTATTGTTTGTTCGGTACAAAAATTAATAACTTCTTTTTCGTGTTGGACCAAAGTAACCCCGCTAGGACCAAAGTAGCCCCGGTTGACGGTATTCACGGTGTCCCTGTTGACACGTGCTGCACTCCGTATTTGTATCACTATTTGTCCGAAAATATTACTGTTTTAATTCCGAAAAGTGGCTGTTGCTTATATTTATTCACTGTATCAAAAGGTTACAATTTTCACTGTTTCTTTTCGAGTTCACATTTTTGCTACTTCGGCCGGTCCGTCTACATTGTTAAATGTAGTTCGGACGGACAGTGCGATAATGCAACTGCTCGCGTCCGTCGTCTTCAGATGTTATTTGCCGCCTGCCCTGATGCCGATGTTTTTTCAAGATGGCCAAAACGCCTTCATCCTGACCAGCCTGCCCTCTCATTGGCCAAAGGGCACCACGTCACACGCTAATTAGTTAAAATTCGTATTCCTTCCGTTATGAAGTTTGGGTTCAAGATCACATACCTTCTCATGACCTTTTGTGTCCTCTGAGAACACGTCGCAAAAGGCGGCACACACGCGCGCTCTTACACATTCCTCGACGCTTAATTGTTCTCGTACCTGACTCTGCCTCGTACGGTTTCAACCATAGGGTGTTCAACAAATCAAACTTTTGTGATATTAAATGTTGCCCAGCCAAATTGGCCCCAGATTCTTACAATTATTATAAAAAATAGAAAATAAACCCTCAGCTTTATTTGCCCCGTTACAACATCATATTAGGGCTTAAGAAATATTTCAATTCCACAAAGAGCTTAATGTTGGCATCTTTTTGGTTCAAAGTGCTTTCATATATTGACTAAAAAAATGTTGTTATTCAAAGCAAAGGAATCACACTCAATGTTGAAATAACTCTAGTGGAAGATTTGCTGACAGAATTGAAATTGTTGCGTGATAATCCAGTGAAGAACCAAACTTAATTGCAAAAGAACTAATAAAAGTTCCTCCTGAATCTCCCAAAAGGTGGAAAAAAGTACAGATCAATCCAATAGTGATTCTTCAGTAAACAAAGATCAAGAAAATAAATTTAAAACCTCAGTCATGCACCCAGTATTAGAGTTTGTAATGGGCAACATGAAAACACGATTCACTGCAATTACTTCAATTCGTGACTTGTTTCCACCAGTATTGAACTTTACGGACAAGGAAAATGATGAATTAGAATTGAAAGTAAAAGTTCTCATTAGCAAGTTTAAAAAGGAATTGGCAATGGATCTATTTGAAGAAATATTACACTTGAAGAACATTTATAAAACAGAGTTTGAATCAGAAAAGAATCCACTAAGCCTACTCCAAAAACCTTATGACAAAAACGTTCAAGCTGTATTTGTGAACTTCTGTCTTGCCTATAGGCTTTTCTGTACTATTCCAGTTACAGTTTCGTCTCCTGAAAAATCTTTCAGCAGGTTAGCGAATTCACTGAAAACTTGGCAGAGAAGCACTACCTACCAAGAAAGGCTTAATAATTTGGCAATTTTCGCTATTAAAAATGAATTGGCTAACAGTATTAATTTATCAGTCAGATGTTATTGACCAGTTTGCTCAAATGAAAGCAAGAAGACAAAAATTTTGCACTAACATATTTTTGTTTATCTTTGTAACAATTGACTTATGTATCACTTATGTGTTGATAACACAGATTGTTTATTTTTTGTCTTAAATTTAGACCATAGTAACATTAAATTCCACTCTAACCCATTATTAATACTTAATCATTTGCATGTTAACAGAAACTGCACATTGCTTTTTATGGCATTATGTTGAAAGAAGGATTTTAATGTACTTGTTTGGTTACAGGCCTACGTTAGATTGTATTATTATATATATAAACTTTCACAATATGAAATTACTTTCTTTGCACTTTCCCAAACGTTTCGAGGTAATGTGCCTCTTCCTCAGTGGGAGTAAATACTGATTGTCAGTTAACAGAATAACGGTTATGGACTTAGGTGTGTGTGGTGGGGGTTGATGGTGGGAGGGAATTGGCGCTGAGGCAAAACTCAATGCAGATGTGATGACATTTTTCGGGCATGTTGCAAGCCTCTACTCATTTTTCTCTAGCAGCCCTGCATGTTGGGAAGTTTTGAAAAAGCACATTCCTTTATCACTGCAGAGCTTCCCTGAAACAAGATGAAGTGAGAGGATCCAAGCTGTCAAACCGATAGTTAAGCACTACCCAGGAGTACTTAAATTGTTGGATATATTTTAGAAGAGATGTCTTCTAGTCTAACTCCCACTGCCTACAACATTATGATCTTATAAACTATCTACCACATTTAAATTGTATTAATAAGTATCGCTTACCTGGATTAGTCCAGAATTCTTCACACGAACCTGTGAATTATAAGCGCGACTTAGGGTTTACCTCAGTAATGTATTCGACTCTCATTTTTTGTTAACTAACTCAGCTTTTATTAAACATTTTTTATCAGGCATTTTTAAACAATAATATAACTTTGGTTGATTATGATCTTTAGAATTCCAATTCAAACTACTTCAGCTTTGAGGTCGAGTCCCCAATTAATATAAACACATAGACTTCAGCATTTTTACTATTCAAATTCTTATTATTACTCATTTGCTGACTATTGGTTAAAATTTACTTATATTAAATAAAGGCAGCCCAGTAATTGCTCGTACACACATTCATTCATTTTACCCCATTATACTTTATTTCGAGCTCTCGTTAATTTATAGTTTCAGAGTTAATTGAAGATTGATTGATATACAGTTACGTACCATCAACCAGGACTACTTTGGGCCACTTTTCATGTTTCACTAACATTTCCGTTATTAAAAAATATAATATATGGATTTTCAACGTCCAAATTGAGTTTTAACCAATTAACATGGTATAAAAAAGTAAACTGTATTGTTGAAAAAAAAAGTTTTCCTTTTTTTTAATTTTTTACTATTTTTAATGTTTTGGACCAAAGTAGCCCCTACTTGGGGCTTCTTTGGTCCATTCAGTTGATTTCATACAAATTGAATAGATTTCATATATTGGACTATTGTAACCCCTCCTTGCATAAGGATCTGCTAATAAATTGACACTGCATATTAGCAAAAAAATGTTTTTATTATCATATTGAAACACAATAAACCAATTCTAGATATGAAAAACATGAGAAACAATGTCTCAAAACTTGTCCTTTGTTCTTATCACTTTTGTCAATGCTAAACTTTTCATTCTAACTCATAATCAGCCATCTCAGCAACATTGAAGTGTCCTCGTTTCATTAGCTTGGGAGGGTTGATTTTTTTCTTGATGTCAGCCCATTCGTAAACAAGAAGATCCTTTTTATCGGGCCATTTCCAGGACTTTTTGGTCTTGGTCATGCAGTCTATTGTAGAGCCTGACTCTTCTCCACTGGGCAGTTTTGTTATCAAACCAGGATAGTGCTTTCCTGCATATTTGACTATGACAAAGTCACCTTCTTCTAAATTACTTTTTAGATATTCTGGTTCCGGTAGATCTTCTTTGCTAGGCCCACTGGTACCAGCGTCTTCTCCAAAATCTTCAGATTCACTTTCATAAAAGTTGGAGCCGTCATCAGAACGACTGCAGTCATGGAGACTGTAAGAACTGGCGTGTTCAGATTCAGTTTCTGGTGTTCGATTTCTACGTGGGCGCCCTCTTTTCGGCTTAGGCGTAGACGTTGGTACTCCTTCCAAGTCCATGTCATCTGCGCTCGATTCATCAAACAATTTTGTAGAGACACTTTTGCCAGCTGGCACATCAAATTTCTTTCGTTTCTTACTAGACCCTTTTTTGGTCATATCCTGCATTTTTCTGCAAGGTTTTGCAAGAAACTGTCTCCTATCAGTTTTTTTAGAGGGCTGCTTACATCCTTTTGAGGCAAGCGCTCCAGAACTTTGGTTCTGTCAAGGGGTATGATACCTGTTTTTTTGAACCCAGAAATCATGTTTTTCTTCTTGTCTGCATACAAATAATCAACCAGCTGTTTTAGGAGTTTAGGAAACTGATCCTTGGGCAAGTTTGTCATTGACTTGTTTTTTCTTTCCACAAAGTCAATATTTTACGCCACTCTCTTTTCATCAGACCACAGTAGGCAACATCCAATGGCTGGGTGAGGTGAGTAGAGTTTGGGGGTAGGCACACAAACCTTATATTGTTTTCCTCATACGCTTTTAAAACTTCTAGGTTGATATGGGAGGTTAAATTATCTCCTATCACAACCTTGACTACGGGCAGCTTTTTCAATCGAGGAAGCAGGGTTGAGATAAACCAATCTTCGAACGTCCCCATATCAAACCAACCACTTTTTGTTCTATTATACCTACATCCCGCAGGTCCACCCTCTGTCCATGTAGACCACAAGTGTTCAGACTTGTACACCACATATGGTGGTAACATGTCTCCAGTTCCATTTCCACAAAACATTAGTGAGGTACAAGATTTCGTAGACTCCATAATGCGTTCTACATACTTTAGTCCTCTTTTACAAATAACCTTACTTGACCCTGGGTCATCTCGTAAATTTGTCTCGTCATAATTCCAGATATTTTCATCTGGCACATCACTGAGGACAGTTTCTAAGTTGTCAAAATAATCATTGACTATTTTTTCATCAATAGCAGCTCTTACTCGTTTTATGTTGCTTGCTGTGCACACCGTTAAGTTTGGGTGGCGTTTCCTAAACAGTGCTGCCCAATCAGGTCCTGGGAAATTGTTTTTAAAGTTATATACTGTACGCCCCTGTTTGTCAAGAAAGCATTTCATGGAGTATCTCAAATCAAGATCAGTAATTGGAAATCAAAATTCAGCAACTTGTTGATATGAGCCTCAAATGAACGTTCTTCTTCTTGAGAAAACACTGTGGGATGGCCATGTTTTTTTACCTCATTTGTTTTAAGCTTATTTATTATTGTGCTTCTAGGTATATTATAATACTGACTTGCATCTCTTTGTGTTCTTACTCCACTTCTTATGTCCATCAAACAAGCTTGCAAAGTCTCAGCATTGTAATCGGCATAGTTTCTCGAACCTGCCTTTCTTTTGTAATTTCTCATCATAATGTCCTCAGCAACTGGAACAAAAACAACTAAAATAACATTTTACAACTGTAACATTTAAAAAAAAATGTTATTAAAAACATTTTTTAAAAGATTTGGTGGTAAAAAAGGTATTTGTAAGTAGCTGGGGCTACTTTGGTCCTGGCACAAAGTAGCCCCGAAAAACTAGTTTTTAGGTTATGTTTATGTAAACTTTAAAACTTACTGTCAAAACAAAAAATTTAAGGAAAAACTATGATCACACATTGGTAACAGGTTATTAAAGGTAATATTTTGACACTTACCTTATTTTTAACTCTTTTCCAGATTGCTTCACAGGAGAAAGTTTGGAGAGTAAAAATCTTCACATGTAAACAAATGTTTGCAAAAACTCCAGTGTTGCCACTAACAAAAAATTAAATTTACCTCAAACTATTAAATTACCCTCAAATAGGGTACAAACTATTTTTCAAGCCCAAAAACTCCCATTTATCTTGTATTGTTTGTTCGGTACAAAAATTAATAACTTCTTTTTCGTGTTGGACCAAAGTAACCCCGCTAGGACCAAAGTAGCCCCGGTTGACGGTATTCACGGTGTCCCTGTTGACACGTGCTGCACTCCGTATTTGTATCACTATTTGTCCAAAAATATTACTGTTTTAATTCCGAAAAGTGGCTGTTGCTTATATTTATTCACTGTATCAAAAGGTTACAATTTTCACTGTTTCTTTTCGAGTTCACATTTTTGCTACTTCGGCCGGTCCGTCTACATTGTTAAATGTAGTTCGGACGGACAGTGCGATAATGCAACTGCTCGCGTCCGTCGTCTTCAGATGTTATTTGCCGCCTGCCCTGATGCCGATGTTTTTTCAAGATGGCCAAAACGCCTTCATCCTGACCAGCCTGCCCTCTCATTGGCCAAAGGGCACCACGTCACACGCTAATTAGTTAAAATTCGTATTCCTTCCGTTATGAAGTTTGGGTTCAAGATCACATACCTTCTCATGACCTTTTGTGTCCTCTGAGAACACGTCGCAAAAGGCGGCACACACGCGCGCTCTTACACATTCCTCGACGCTTAATTGTTCTCGTACCTGACTCTGCCTCGTACGGTTTCAACCATAGGGTGTTCAACAAATCAAACTTTTGTGATATTAAATGTTGCCCAGCCAAATTGGCCCCAGATTCTTACAATTATTATAAAAAATAGAAAATAAACCCTCAGCTTTATTTGCCCCGTTACAACATCATATTAGGGCTTAAGAAATATTTCAATTCCACAAAGAGCTTAATGTTGGCATCTTTTTGGTTCAAAGTGCTTTCATATATTGACTAAAAAAATGTTGTTATTCAAAGCAAAGGAATCACACTCAATGTTGAAATAACTCTAGTGGAAGATTTGCTGACAGAATTGAAATTGTTGCGTGATAATCCAGTGAAGAACCAAACTTAATTGCAAAAGAACTAATAAAAGTTCCTCCTGAATCTCCCAAAAGGTGGAAAAAAGTACAGATCAATCCAATAGTGATTCTTCAGTAAACAAAGATCAAGAAAATAAATTTAAAACCTCAGTCATGCACCCAGTATTAGAGTTTGTAATGGGCAACATGAAAACACGATTCACTGCAATTACTTCAATTCGTGACTTGTTTCCACCAGTATTGAACTTTACGGACAAGGAAAATGATGAATTAGAATTGAAAGTAAAAGTTCTCATTAGCAAGTTTAAAAAGGAATTGGCAATGGATCTATTTGAAGAAATATTACACTTGAAGAACATTTATAAAACAGAGTTTGAATCAGAAAAGAATCCACTAAGCCTACTCCAAAAACCTTATGACAAAAACGTTCAAGCTGTATTTGTGAACTTCTGTCTTGCCTATAGGCTTTTCTGTACTATTCCAGTTACAGTTTCGTCTCCTGAAAAATCTTTCAGCAGGTTAGCGAATTCACTGAAAACTTGGCAGAGAAGCACTACCTACCAAGAAAGGCTTAATAATTTGGCAATTTTCGCTATTAAAAATGAATTGGCTAACAGTATTAATTTATCAGTCAGATGTTATTGACCAGTTTGCTCAAATGAAAGCAAGAAGACAAAAATTTTGCACTAACATATTTTTGTTTATCTTTGTAACAATTGACTTATGTATCACTTATGTGTTGATAACACAGATTGTTTATTTTTTGTCTTAAATTTAGACCATAGTAACATTAAATTCCACTCTAACCCATTATTAATACTTAATCATTTGCATGTTAACAGAAACTGCACATTGCTTTTTATGGCATTATGTTGAAAGAAGGATTTTAATGTACTTGTTTGGTTACAGGCCTACGTTAGATTGTATTATTATATATATAAACTTTCACAATATGAAATTACTTTCTTTGCACTTTCCCAAACGTTTCGAGGTAATGTGCCTCTTCCTCAGTGGGAGTAAATACTGATTGTCAGTTAACAGAATAACGGTTATGGACTTAGGTGTGTGTGGTGGGGGTTGATGGTGGGAGGGAATTGGCGCTGAGGCAAAACTCAATGCAGATGTGATGACATTTTTCGGGCATGTTGCAAGCCTCTACTCATTTTTCTCTAGCAGCCCTGCATGTTGGGAAGTTTTGAAAAAGCACATTCCTTTATCACTGCAGAGCTTCCCTGAAACAAGATGAAGTGAGAGGATCCAAGCTGTCAAACCGATAGTTAAGCACTACCCAGGAGTACTTAAATTGTTGGATATATTTTAGAAGAGATGTCTTCTAGTCTAACTCCCACTGCCTACAACATTATGATCTTATAAACTATCTACCACATTTAAATTGTATTAATAAGTATCGCTTACCTGGATTAGTCCAGAATTCTTCACATGAACCTGTGAATTATAAGCGCGACTTAGGGTTTACCTCAGTAATGTATTCGACTCTCATTTTTTGTTAACTAACTCAGCTTTTATTAAACATTTTTTATCAGGCATTTTTAAACAATAATATAACTTTGGTTGATTATGATCTTTAGAATTCCAATTCAAACTACTTCAGCTTTGAGGTCGAGTCCCCAATTAATATAAACACATAGACTTCAGCATTTTTACTATTCAAATTCTTATTATTACTCATTTGCTGACTATTGGTTAAAATTTACTTATATTAAATAAAGGCAGCCCAGTAATTGCTCGTACACACATTCATTCATTTTACCCCATTATACTTTATTTCGAGCTCTCGTTAATTTATAGTTTCAGAGTTAATTGAAGATTGATTGATATACAGTTACGTACCATCAACCAGGACTACTTTGGGCCACTTTTCATGTTTCACTAACATTTCCGTTATTAAAAAATATAATATATGGATTTTCAACGTCCAAATTGAGTTTTAACCAATTAACATGGTATAAAAAAGTAAACTGTATTGTTTAAAAAAAAAGTTTTCCTTTTTTTTAATTTTTTACTATTTTTAATGTTTTGGACCAAAGTAGCCCCTACTTGGGGCTTCTTTGGTCCATTCAGTTGATTTCATACAAATTGAATAGATTTCATATATTGGACTATTGTAACCCCTCCTTGCATAAGGATCTGCTAATAAATTGACACTGCATATTAGCAAAAAAATGTTTTTATTATCATATTGAAACACAATAAACCAATTCTAGATATGAAAAACATGAGAAACAATGTCTCAAAACTTGTCCTTTGTTCTTATCACTTTTGTCAATGCTAAACTTTTCATTCTAACTCATAATCAGCCATCTCAGCAACATTGAAGTGTCCTCGTTTCATTAGCTTGGGAGGGTTGATTTTTTTCTTGATGTCAGCCCATTCGTAAACAAGAAGATCCTTTTTATCGGGCCATTTCCAGGACTTTTTGGTCTTGGTCATGCAGTCTATTGTAGAGCCTGACTCTTCTCCACTGGGCAGTTTTGTTATCAAACCAGGATAGTGCTTTCCTGCATATTTGACTATGACAAAGTCACCTTCTTCTAAATTACTTTTTAGATATTCTGGTTCCGGTAGATCTTCTTTGCTAGGCCCACTGGTACCAGCGTCTTCTCCAAAATCTTCAGATTCACTTTCATAAAAGTTGGAGCCGTCATCAGAACGACTGCAGTCATGGAGACTGTAAGAACTGGCGTGTTCAGATTCAGTTTCTGGTGTTCGATTTCTACGTGGGCGCCCTCTTTTCGGCTTAGGCGTAGACGTTGGTACTCCTTCCAAGTCCATGTCATCTGCGCTCGATTCATCAAACAATTTTGTAGAGACACTTTTGCCAGCTGGCACATCAAATTTCTTTCGTTTCTTACTAGACCCTTTTTTGGTCATATCCTGCATTTTTCTGCAAGGTTTTGCAAGAAACTGTCTCCTATCAGTTTTTTTAGAGGGCTGCTTACATCCTTTTGAGGCAAGCGCTCCAGAACTTTGGTTCTGTCAAGGGGTATGATACCTGTTTTTTTGAACCCAGAAATCATGTTTTTCTTCTTGTCTGCATACAAATAATCAACCAGCTGTTTTAGGAGTTTAGGAAACTGATCCTTGGGCAAGTTTGTCATTGACTTGTTTTTTCTTTCCACAAAGTCAATATTTTACGCCACTCTCTTTTCATCAGACCACAGTAGGCAACATCCAATGGCTGGGTGAGGTGAGTAGAGTTTGGGGGTAGGCACACAAACCTTATATTGTTTTCCTCATACGCTTTTAAAACTTCTAGGTTGATATGGGAGGTTAAATTATCTCCTATCACAACCTTGACTACGGGCAGCTTTTTCAATCGAGGAAGCAGGGTTGAGATAAACCAATCTTCGAACGTCCCCATATCAAACCAACCACTTTTTGTTCTATTATACCTACATCCCGCAGGTCCACCCTCTGTCCATGTAGACCACAAGTGTTCAGACTTGTACACCACATATGGTGGTAACATGTCTCCAGTTCCATTTCCACAAAACATTAGTGAGGTACAAGATTTCGTAGACTCCATAATGCGTTCTACATACTTTAGTCCTCTTTTACAAATAACCTTACTTGACCCTGGGTCATCTCGTAAATTTGTCTCGTCATAATTCCAGATATTTTCATCTGGCACATCACTGAGGACAGTTTCTAAGTTGTCAAAATAATCATTGACTATTTTTTCATCAATAGCAGCTCTTACTCGTTTTATGTTGCTTGCTGTGCACACCGTTAAGTTTGGGTGGCGTTTCCTAAACAGTGCTGCCCAATCAGGTCCTGGGAAATTGTTTTTAAAGTTATATACTGTACGCCCCTGTTTGTCAAGAAAGCATTTCATGGAGTATCTCAAATCAAGATCAGTAATTGGAAATCAAAATTCAGCAACTTGTTGATATGAGCCTCAAATGAACGTTCTTCTTCTTGAGAAAACACTGTGGGATGGCCATGTTTTTTTACCTCATTTGTTTTAAGCTTATTTATTATTGTGCTTCTAGGTATATTATAATACTGACTTGCATCTCTTTATGTTCTTACTCCACTTCTTATGTCCATCAAACAAGCTTGCAAAGTCTCAGCATTGTAATCGGCATAGTTTCTCGAACCTGCCTTTCTTTTGTAATTTCTCATCATAATGTCCTCAGCAACTGGAACAAAAACAACTAAAATAACATTTTACAACTGTAACATTTAAAAAAAATGTTATTAAAAACATTTTTTTAAAGATTTGGTGGTAAAAAAGGTATTTGTAAGTAGCTGGGGCTACTTTGGTCATGGCACAAAGTAGCCCCGAAAAACTAGTTTTTAGGTTATGTTTATGTAAACTTTAAAACTTACTGTCAAAACAAAAAATTTAAGGAAAAACTATGATCACACATTGGTAACAGGTAATTAAAGCTAATATTTTGACACTTACCTTATTTTTAACTCTTTTCCAGATTGCTTCACAGGAGAAAGTTTGGAGAGTAAAAATCTTCACATGTAAACAAATGTTTGCAAAAACTCCAGTGTTGCCACTAACAAAAAATTAAATTTACCTCAAACTATTAAATTACCCTCAAATAGGGTACAAACTATTTTTCAAACCCAAAAACTCCCATTTATCTTGTATTGTTTGTTCGGTACAAAAATTAATAACTTCTTTTTCGTGTTGGACCAAAGTAACCCCGCTAGGACCAAAGTAGCCCCGGTTGACGGTATTCACGGTGTCCCTGTTGACATGTGCTGCACTCCGTATTTGTATCACTATTTGTCCGAAAATATTACTGTTTTAATTCCGAAAAGTGGCTGTTGCTTATATTTATTCACTGTATCAAAAGGTTACAATTTTCACTGTTTCTTTTCGAGTTCACATTTTTGCTACTTCGGCCGGTCCGTCTACATTGTTAAATGTAGTTCGGACGGACAGTGCGATAATGCAACTGCTCGCGTCCATCGTCTTCAGATGTTATTTGCCGCCTGCCCTGATGCCGATGTTTTTTCAAGATGGCCAAAACGCCTTCATCCTGACCAGCCTGCCCTCTCATTGGCCAAAGGGCACCACGTCACACGCTAATTAGTTAAAATTCGTATTCCTTCCGTTATGAAGTTTGGGTTCAAGATTACATACCTTCTCATGACGTTTTGTGTCCTCTGAGAACACGTCGCAAAAGGCGGCACACACGCGCGCTCTTACACATTCCTCGACGCTTAATTGTTCTCGTACCTGACTCTGCCTCGTACGGTTTCAACCATAGTGTGTTCAACAAATCAAACTTTTGTGATATTAAATGTTGCCCAGCCAAATTGGCCCCAGATTCTTACAATTATTATAAAAAATAGAAAATAAACCCTCAGCTTTATTTGCCCCGTTACAACATCATATTAGGGCTTAAGAAATATTTCAATTGCACAAAGAGCTTAATGTTGGCATCTTTTTGGTTCAAAGTGCTTTCATATATTGACTAAAAGAATGTTGTTATTCAAAGCAAAGGAATCACACTCAATGTTGAAATAACTCTAGTGGAAGATTTGCTGACAGAATTGAAATTGTTGCGTGATAATCCAGTGAAGAACCAAACTTAATTGCAAAAGAACTAATAAAAGTTCCTCCTGAATCTCCCAAAAGGTGGAAAAAAGTACAGATCAATCCAATAGTGATTCTTCAGTAAACAAAGATCAAGAAAATAAATTTAAAACCTCAGTCATGCACCCAGTATTAGAGTTTGTAATGGGCAACATGAGAAGACGATTCACTGCAATTACTTCAATTCGTGACTTGTTTCCACCAGTATTGAACTTTACGGACAAGGAAAATGATGAATTAGAATTGAAAGTAAAAGTTCTCATTAGCAAGTTTAAAAAGGAATTGGCAATGGATCTATTTGAAGAAATATTACACTTGAAGAACATTTATAAAACAGAGTTTGAATCAGAAAAGAATCCACTAAGCCTACTCCAAAAACCTTATGACAAAAACGTTCAAGCTGTATTTGTGAACTTCTGTCTTGCCTATAGGCTTTTCTGTACTATTCCAGTTACAGTTTCGTCTCCTGAAAAATCTTTCAGCAGGTTAGCGAATTCACTGAAAACTTGGCAGAGAAGCACTACCTACCAAGAAAGGCTTAATAATTTGGCAATTTTAGCTATTAAAAAAGAATTGGCTAACAGTATTAATTTATCAGTCAGATGTTATTGACCAGTTTGCTCAAATGAAAGCAAGAAGACAAAAATTTTGCACTAACATATTTTTGTTTATCTTTGTAACAATTGACTTATGTATCACTTATGTGTTGATAACACAGATTGTTTATTTTTTGTCTTAAATTTAGACCATAGTAACATTAAATTCCACTCTAACCCATTATTAATACTTAATCATTTGCGTGTTAACAGAAACTGCACATTGCTTTTTATGGCATTATGTTGAAAAAAGGATTTTAATGTTCTTGTTTGGTTACAGGCCTACGTTAGATTGTATTATTATATATATAAACTTTCACAATATGAACTTACTTTCTTTGCACTTTCCCAAACGTTTCGAGGTGATGTGCCTCTTCCTCAGTGGGAGTAAATACTGATTGTCAGTTAACAGAATAACGGTTATGGACTTAGGTGTGTGTGGTGGGGGTTGATGGTGGGAGGGAATTGGCGCTGAGGCAAAAGTCAATGCAGATGTGATGACATTTTTCGGGGATGTTGCAAGCCTGTACTCATTTTTCTCTAGCAGCCCTGCATGTTGGGAAGTTTTGAAAAAGCACATTCCTTTATCACTGCAGAGCTTCCCTGAAACAAGATGAAGTGAGAGGATCCAAGCTGTCAAACCGATAGTTAAGCACTACCCAGGAGTACTTAAATTGTTGGATATATTTTAGAAGAGATGTCTTCTAGTCTAACTCCCACTGCCTACAACATTATGATCTTATAAACTATCTACCACATTTAAATTGTATTAATAAGTATCGCTTACCTGGATTAGTCCAGAATTCTTCACACGAACCTGTGAATTATAAGCGCGATTTAAGGTTTACCTCAGTAATGTATTCGACTCTCATTTTTTGTTAACTAACTCAGCTTTTATTAAACATTTTTTATCAGGCATTTTTAAACAATAATATAACTTTGGTTGATTATGATCTTTAGAATTCCAATTCAAACTACTTCAGCTTTGAGGTCGAGTCCCCAATTAATATAAACACATAGACTTCAGCATTTTTACTATTCAAATTCTTATTATTACTCATTTGCTGACTATTGGTTAAAATTTACTTATATTAAATAAAGGCAGCCCAGTAATTGCTCGTACACACATTCATTCATTTTACCCCATTATACTTTATTTCAAGCTCTCGTTAATTTATAGTTTCAGAGTTAATTGAAGATTGATTGATATACAGTTACGTACCATCAACCAGGCTACTTTGGGCCACTTTTCATGTTTTCACTAACATTTCCGTTATTAAAAAATATAATATATGGATTTTCAACGTCCAAATTGAGTTTTAACCAATTAACATGGTATAAAAAAGTAAACTGTATTGTTTTAAAAAAAGTTTTCCTTTTTTTTAATTTTTTACTATTTTTAATGTTTTGGACCAAAGTAGCCCCTGCTTGGGGCTTCTTTGGTCCATTCAGTTGATTTCATACAAATTGAATAGATTTCATATATTGGACTATTGTAACCCCTTGCATAAGGATCTGGTAATAAATTGACACTGCATATTAGCAAAAAATGTTTTTATTATCATATTGAAACACAATAAACCAATTCTAGATATGAAAAACATGAGAAACAATGTCTCAAAACTTGTCCTTTGTTCTTATCACTTTTGTCAATGCTAAACTTTTCATTCTAACTCATAATCAGCCATCTCAGCAACATTGAAGTGTCCTCGTTTCATTAGCTTGGGAGGGTTGATTTTTTTCTTGATGTCAGCCCATTCGTAAACAAGAAGATCCTTTTTATCGGGCCATTTCCAGGACTTTTGGTCTTGGTCATGCAGTCTATTGTAGAGCCTGACTCTTTTCCACTGGGCAGTTTTGTTATCAAACCAGGATAGTGCTTTCCTGCATATTTGACTATGACAAAGTCACCTTCTTCTAAATTACTTTTTAGATATTCTGGTTCCGGTAGATCTTCTTTGCTAGGCCCACTGGTACCAGCGTCTTCTCCAAAATCTTCCGATTCACTTTCATAAAAGTTGGAGCCGTCATCAGAACGACTGCAGTCATGGAGACTGTAAGAACTGGCGTGTTCAGATTCAGTTTCTGGTGTTCGATTTCTACGTGGGCACCCTCTTTTCGGCTTAGGCATAGACGTTGGTACTCCTTCCAAGTCCATGTCATCTGCGCTTGATTCATCAAACAATTTTGTAGAGACACTTTTGCCAGCTGGCACATCAAATTTCTTTCGTTTCTTACTAGACCCTTTTTTGGTCATATCCTGCATTTTTCTGCAAGGTTTTGCAAGAAACTGTCTCCTATCAGTTTTTTTAGAGGGCTGCTTACATCCTTTTGAGGCAAGCGCTCCAGAACTTTGGTTCTGTCAAGGGGTATGATACCTGTTTTTTTTGAACCCAGAAATCATGTTTTTCTTCTTGTCTGCATACAAATAATCAACCAGCTGTTTTAGGAGTTTAGGAAACTGATCCTTGGGCAAGTTTGTCATTGACTTGTTTTTTTCTTTCCACAAAGTCAATATTTTACGCCACTCTCTTTTCATCAGACCATAGTAGGCAACATCCAATGGCTGGGTGAGGTGAGTAGAGTTTGGGGGTTGGCACACAAACCTTATATTGTTTTCCTCACACGCTTTTAAAACTTCTAGGTTGATATGGGAGGTTAAATTATCTCCTATCACAACCTTGACTCCGGGCAGCTTTTTCAATCGAGGAAGCAGGGTTGAGATAAACCAATCTTCGAACGTCCCCATATCAAACCAACCACTTTTTGTTCTATTATACCTACATCCCGCAGGTCCACCCTCTGTCCATGTAGACCACAAGTGTTCAGACTTGTACACCACATATGGTGGTAACATGTCTCCAGTTCCATTTCCACAAAACATTAGTGAGGTACAAGATTTCGTAGACTCCATAATGCGTTCTACATACTTTAGTCCTCTTTTACAAATAACCTTACTTGACCCTGGTTCATCTCGTAGATTTGTCTCGTCATAATTCCAGATATTTTCATCTGGCACATCACTGAGGACAGTTTCTAAGTTGTCAAAATAATCATTGACTATTTTTTCATCAATAGCAGCTCTTACTCGTTTTATGTTGCTTGCTGTGCACACTGTTAAGTTTGGGTGGCATTTCCTAAACAATGCTGCCCAATCAGGTCCTGGGAAAATGTTTTTAAAGTTATTTACTGTACGCCCCTGTTTGTCAAGAAAGCATTTCATGGAGTATCTCAAATCAAGATCAGTAATTGGAAATCCAAATTGAGCAACTTGATGAAATGAGCCTCAAATGAACGTTCTTCTTCTTGAGAAAACACTGTGGGATGGCCATGTTTTTTTACCTCATTTGTTTTAAGCTTATTTATTATTGTGCTTCTAGGTATATTATAATACTGACTTGCATCTCTTTGTGTTCTTACTCCACTTCTTATGTCCATCAAAGAAGCTTGCAAAGTCTCAGCATTGTAATCGGCATAGTTTCTCGAACCTGCCTTTCTTTTGTAATTTCTCGTCATAATGTCCTCAGCAACTGGAACAAAAACAACTAAAATAACATGTTACAACTGTAACATTTGAAAAAAATGTTATTAAAAAGATTTTTTAAAAGATTTGGTGGAAAAAAAGGTATTTGTAAGTAGCTGGGGCTACTTTGGTCCTGGCACAAAGTAGCCCCGAAAAACTAGTTTTTAGGTTATGTTTATGAAAACTTTAAAACTTACTGTCAAAACAAAAAATTTAAGGAAAAACTATGATCACACATTGGTAACAGGTTACTAAAGGTAATATTTGACACTTACCTTATCTTTAACTCTTTTCCAGATTGCTTCACAGGAGAAAGTTTGGAGAGTAAAAATCTTCACATGTAAACAAATGTTTGCAAAAACTCCAGTGTTGCCACTAACAAAAAATTAAATTTACCTCAAACTATTAAATTACCCTCAAATAGGGTACAAACTATTTTTCAAGCCCAAAAACTCCCATTTATCTTGTATTGTTTGTTCGGTACAAAAATTAATAACTTCTTTTTCATGTTGGACCAAAGTAACCCCGCTAGGACCAAAGTAGCCCCGGTTGACGGTATTCACGGCGTCCCTGTTGACACGTGCTGCACTCCGTACTTGTATCACTATTTGTCCGAAAATATTACTGTTTTAATTCCGAAAAGTGGCTGTTGCTTATATTTATTCACTGTATCAAAAGGTTACAATTTTCACTGTTTCTTTTCGAGTTCACATTTTTGCTACTTTGGCCGGTCCGTCTACATTGTTAAATGTAGTTCGGACGGACAGCGCGATAATGTAACTGCTCGCGTCCGTCGTCTTCAGATGTTATTTGCCGCCTGCCCTGACGCCGATGTTTTTTCAAGATGGCCAAAACGCCTTCATCCTGACCATCCTGCCCTCTCATTGGCCAAAGGGCAAAACGTCACACGCTAATTAGTTAAAATTCGTATTCCTTCCGTTATGAAGTTTGGGTTCAAGATTACATACCTTCTCATGACCTTTTGTGTCCTCTGAGAACACGTCGCAAAAGCGGCGCACACGCGCGCTCTTACACATTCCTCGACGCTTAATTGTTCTCGTACCTGACTCTGCCTCGTACGGTTTCAACCATAGTGTGTTCAACAAATCAAACTTTTGTGATATTAAATGTTGCCCAGCCAAATTGGCCCCAGATTATTACAATTATTATAAAAAATAGAAAATAAACCCTCAGCTTTATTTGCCCCGTTACAACATCATATTAGGGCTTAAGAAATATTTCAATTCCACAAGGAGCTTAATGTTGGCATCTTTTTGGTTCAAAGTGCTTTCATATATTGACTAAAAAAATGTTGTTATTCAAAGCAAAGGAATCACACTCAATGTTGAAATAACTCTAGTGGAAGATTTGCTGACAGAATTGAAATTGTTGCGTGATAATCCAGTGAAGAACCAAACTTAATTGCAAAAGAACTAATAAAAGTTCCTCGTGAATCTCCAAAAAGGTGGAAAAAAGTACAGATCAATCCAATAGTGATTCTTCAGTAAACAAAGATCAAGAAAATAAATTTAAAACCTCAGTCATGCACCCAGTATTAGAGTTTGTAATGGGCAACATGAAAACACGATTCACTGCAATTACTTCAATTCGTGACTTGTTTCCACCAGTATTGAACTTTACGGACAAGGAAAATGATGAATTAGAATTGAAAGTAAAAGTTCTCATTAGCAAGTTTAAAAAGGAATTGGCAATGGATCTATTTGAAGAAATATTACACTTGAAGAACATTTATAAAACAGAGTTTGAATCAGAAAAGAATCCACTAAGCCTACTCCAAAAACCTTATGACAAAAACGTTCAAGCTGTATTTGTGAACTTCTGTCTTGTCTATAGGCTTTTCTGTACTATTCCAGTTACAGTTTCGTCTCCTGAAAAATCTTTCAGCAGGTTAGCGAATTCACTGAAAATTTGGCAGAGAAGCACTACCTAGCAAGAAAGGCTTAATAATTTGGCAATTTTAGCTATTAAAAATGATTGGCTAACAGTATTAATTTATCAGTCAGATGTTATTGACCAGTTTGCTGAAATGAAAGCAAGAAGAAAAAAACTTTGCACTAACATATTTTTGTTTATCTTTGTAACAATTGACTTATGTATCACTTATGTGTTGATAAACACAGATTGTTTATTTTTTGTCTTAAATTTAGACCATAGTAACATTAAATTCCACTCTAACCCATTATTAATTCTTAATCATTTGCGTGTTAACAGAAACTGCACATTGCTTTTTATTGCATTATGTTGAAAAAAGGATTTTAATGTACTTGTTTGGTTATAGGCATACGTTAGATTGTATTATTATATATATAAACTTTCACAATATGAACTTACTTTCTTTGCACTTTCCCAAACTTTTCGAGGTGATGTGCCTCTTCCTCAGTGGGAGTAAATACTGATTGTCAGTTAACAGAATAACGGTTATGGACTTAGGTGTGTGTGGTGGGGGTTGATGGTGGGAGGGAATTGGCGCTGAGGCAAAAGTCAATGCAGATGTGATGACATTTTTCGGGGATGTTGCAAGCCTGTACTCATTTTTCTCTAGCAGCCCTGCATGTTGGGAAGTTTTGAAAAAGCACATTCCTTTATCACTGCAGAGCTTCCCTGAAACAAGATGAAGTGAGAGGATCCAAGCTGTCAAACCGATAGTTAAGCACTACCCAGGAGTACTTAAATTGTTGGATATATTTTAGAAGAGATGTCTTCTAGTCTAACTCCCTCTGCCTACAACATTATGATCTTATAAACTATCTACCACATTTAAATTGTATTAATAAGTATCGCTTACCTGGATTAGTCCAGAGTTCTTCACACGAACCTGTGAATTATAAGCGCGACTTAGGGTTTACCTCAGTAATGTATTCGACTCTCATTTTTTGTTAACTAACTCAGCTTTTATTAAATATTTTTTATCAGGCATTTTTAAACAATAATATAACTTTGGTTGATTATTATCTTTAGAATTCCAATTCAAACTACTTCAGCTTTGAGGTCGAGACCCCAATTAATATAAACACATAGACTTCAGCATTTTTACTATTCAAATTCTTATTATTACTCACTTGCTGACTATTGGTTAAAATTTACTTATATTAAATAAAGGCAGCCCAGTAATTGCTCGTACACACATTCATTCATTTTACCCCATTATACTTTATTTCGAGCTCTCGTTAATTTATAGTTTCAGAGTTAATTGAAGATTGATTGATATACAGTTACGTACCATCAACCGGGGCTACTTTGGGCCACTTTTTCATGTTTTCACTAACATTTCCGTTATTAAAAAATATAATATATGGATTATCAACGTCCAAATTGAGATTTAACCAATTAACATGGTATAAAAATGTAAACTGTATTGTTTTAAAAAAAGTTTTCCTTTTTTTAAATTTTTTACTATTTTTAATGTTTTGGACCAAAGTAGCCCCTGCTTGGGGCTTCTTTGGTCCATTCAGTTGATTTCATACAAATTGAATAGATTTCATATATTGGACTATTGTAACCCCTTGCATAAGGATCTGGTAATAAATTGACACTGCATATTAGCAAAAAATGTTTTTATTATCATATTGAAACACAATAAACCAATTCTAGATATGAAAAACATGAGAAACAATGTCTCAAAACTTGTCCTTTGTTCTTATCACTTTTGTCAATGCTAAACTTTTCATTCTAACTCATAATCAGCCATCTCAGCAACATTGAAGTGTCCTCGTTTCATTAGCTTGGGAGGGTTGATTTTTTTCTTGATGTCAGCCCATTCGTAAACAAGAAGATCCTTTTTATCGGGCCATTTCCAGGACTTTTTGGTCTTGGTCATGCAGTCTATTGTAGAGCCTGACTCTTTTCCACTGGGCAGTTTTGTTATCAAACCAGGATAGTGCTTTCCTGCATATTTGACTATGACAAAAAGTCACCTTCTTCTAAATTACTTTTTAGATATTCTGGTTCCGGTAGATCTTCTTTGCTAGGCCCACTGGTACCAGCGTCTTCTCCAAAATCTTCAGATTCACTTTCATAAAAGTTGGAGCCGTCATCAGAACGACTGCAGTCATGGAGACTGTAAGAACTGGCGTGTTCAGATTCAGTTTCTGGTGTTCGATTTCTACGTGGGCACCCTCTTTTCGGCTTAGGCGTAGACGTTGGTACTCCTTCCAAGTCCATGTCATCTGCGCTCGATTCATCAAACAATTTTGTAGAGACACTTTTGCCAGCTGGCACATCAAATTTCTTTCGTTTCTTACTAGACCCTTTTTTGGTCATATCCTGCATTTTTCTGCAAGGTTTTGCAAGAAACTGTCTCCTATCAGTTTCTTTAGAGGGCTGCTTACATCCTTTTGAGGCAAGCGCTCCAGAACTTTGGTTCTGTCAAGGGGTATGATACCTGTTTTTTTGAACCCAGAAATCATGTTTTTCTTCTTGTCTGCATACAAATAATCAACCAGCTGTTTTAGGAGTTTAGGAAACTGATCCTTGGGCAAGTTTGTCATTGACTTGTTTTTTTCTTTCCACAAAGTCAATATTTTACGCCACTCTCTTTTCATCAGACCATAGTAGGCAACATCCAATGGCTGGGTGAGGTGAGTAGAGTTTGGGTGTTGGCACACAAACCTTATATTGTTTTCCTCACACGCTTTTAAAACTTCTAGGTTGATATGGGAGGTTAAATTATCTCCTATCACAACCTTGACTCCGGGCAGCTATTTCAATCGAGGAAGCAGGGTTGAGATAAACCAATCTTTGAACGTCCCCATATCAAACCAACCACTTTTTGTTCTATTATACCTACATCCCGCAGGTCCACCCTCTGTCCATGTAGACCACAAGTGTTCAGACTTGTACACCACATATGGTGGTAACATGTCTCCAGTTCCATTTCCACAAAACATTAGTGAGGTACAAGATTTCGTAGACTCCATAATGCGTTCTACATACTTTAGTCCTCTTTTACAAATAACCTTACTTGACCCTGGGTCATCTCGTAGATTTGTCTTGTCATAATTCCAGATATTTTCATCTGGCACATCACTGAGGACAGTTTCTAAGTTGTCAAAATAATCATTGACTATTTTTTCATCAATAGCAGCTCTTACTCGTTTTATGTTGCTTGCTGTGCACACTGTTAAGTTTGGGTGGCATTTCCTAAACAATGCTGCCCAATCAGGTCCTGGGAAAATGTTTTTAAAGTTATTTACTGTACGCCCCTGTTTGTCAAGAAAGCATTTCATGGAGTATCTCAAATCAAGATCAGTAATTGAAAATCCAAATTGAGCAACTTGATGAAATGAGCCTCAAATGAACGTTCTTCTTCTTGAGAAAACACTGTGGGATGGCCATGTTTTTTTACCTCATTTGTTTTAAGCTTATTTATTATTGTGCTTCTAGGTATATTATAATACTGACTTGCATCTCTTTGTGTTCTTACTCCACTTCTTATGTCCATCAAACAAGCTTGCAAAGTCTCAGCATTGTAATCGGCATAGTTTCTCGAACCTGCCTTTCTTTTGTAATTTCTCGTCATAATGTCCTCAGCAACTGGAACAAAAACAACTAAAATAACATTTTACAACTGTAACATTTGAAAAAAATGTTATTAAAAACATTTTTTAAAAGATTTGGTGGAAAAAAAGGTATTTGTAAGTAGCTGGGGCTACTTTGGTCCTGGCACAAAGTAGCCCCGAAAAACTAGTTTTTAGGTTATGTTTATGAAAACTTTAAAACTTACTGTCAAAACAAAAAATTTAAGGAAAAACTATGATCACACATTGGTAACAGGTTACTAAAGGTAATATTTGACACTTACCTTATTTTTAACTCTTTTCCAGATTGCTTCACAGGAGAAAGTTTGGAGAGTAAAAATCTTCACATGTAAACAAATGTTTGCAAAAACTCCAGTGTTGCCACTAACAAAAAATTAAATTTACCTCAAACTATTAAATTACCCTCAAATAGGGTACAAACTATTTTTCAAGCCCAAAAACTCCCATTTATCTTGTATTGTTTGTTCGGTACAAAAATTAATAACTTCTTTTTCGTGTTGGACCAAAGTAACCCCGCTAGGACCAAAGTAGCCCCGGTTGACGGTATTCACGGCGTCCCTGTTGACACGTGCTGCACTCCGTACTTGTATCACTATTTGTCCGAAAATATTACTGTTTTAATTCCGAAAAGTGGCTGTTGCTTATATTTATTCACTGTATCAAAAGGTTACAATTTTCACTGTTTCTTTTCGAGTTCACATTTTTGCTACTTTGGCCGGTCCGTCTACATTGTTAAATGTAGTTCGGACGGACAGCGCGATAATGCAACTGCTCGCGTCCGTCGTCTTCAGATGTTATTTGCCGCCTGCCCTGACGCCGATGTTTTTTCAAGATGGCCAAAACGCCTTCATCCTGACCATCCTGCCCTCTCATTGGCCAAAGGGCAAAACGTCACACGCTAATTAGTTAAAATTCGTATTCCTTCCGTTATGAAGTTTGGGTTCAAGATTACATACCTTCTCATGACCTTTTGTGTCCTCTGAGAACACGTCGCAAAAGCGGCGCACACGCGCGCTCTTACACATTCCTCGACGCTTAATTGTTCTCGTACCTGACTCTGCCTCGTACGGTTTCAACCATAGGGTGTTCAACAAATCAAACTTTTGTGATATTAAATGTTGCCCAGCCAAATTGGCCCCAGATTATTACAATTATTATAAAAAATAGAAAATAAACCCTCAGCTTTATTTGCCCCATTACAACATCATATTAGGGCTTAAGAAATATTTCAATTCCACAAAGAGCTTAATGTTGGCATCTTTTTGGTTCAAAGTGCTTTCATATATTGACTAAAAAAATGTTGTTATTCAAAGCAAAGGAATCACACTCAATGTTGAAATAACTCTAGTGGAAGATTTGCTGACAGAATTGAAATTGTTGCGTGATAATCCAGTGAAGAACCAAACTTAATTGCAAAAGAACTAATAAAAGTTCCTCGTGAATCTCCAAAAAGGTGGAAAAAAGTACAGATCAATCCAATAGTGATTCTTCAGTAAACAAAGATCAAGAAAATAAATTTAAAACCTCAGTCATGCACCCAGTATTAGAGTTTGTAATGGGCAACATGAAAACACGATTCACTGCAATTACTTCAATTCGTGACTTGTTTCCACCAGTATTGAACTTTACGGACAAGGAAAATGATGAATTAGAATTGAAAGTAAAAGTTCTCATTAGCAAGTTTAAAAAGGAATTGGCAATGGATCTATTTGAAGAAATATTACACTTGAAGAACATTTATAAAACAGAGTTTGAATCAGAAAAGAATCCACTAAGCCTACTCCAAAAACCTTATGACAAAAACGTTCAAGCTGTATTTGTGAACTTCTGTCTTGCCTATAGGCTTTTCTGTACTATTCCAGTTACAGTTTCGTCTCCTGAAAAATCTTTCAGCAGGTTAGCGAATTCACTGAAAATTTGGCAGAGAAGCACTACCTAGCAAGAAAGGCTTAATAATTTGGCAATTTTAGCTATTAAAAATGATTGGCTAACAGTATTAATTTATCAGTCAGATGTTATTGACCAGTTTGCTGAAATGAAAGCAAGAAGAAAAAAACTTTGCACTAACATATTTTTGTTTATCTTTGTAACAATTGACTTATGTATCACTTATGTGTTGATAAACACAGATTGTTTATTTTTTGTCTTAAATTTAGACCATAGTAACATTAAATTCCACTCTAACCCATTATTAATTCTTAATCATTTGCGTGTTAACAGAAACTGCACATTGCTTTTTATTGCATTATGTTGAAAAAAGGATTTTAATGTACTTGTTTGGTTATAGGCATACGTTAGATTGTATTATTATATATATAAACTTTCACAATATGAACTTACTTTCTTTGCACTTTCCCAAACTTTTCGAGGTGATGTGCCTCTTCCTCAGTGGGAGTAAATACTGATTGTCAGTTAACAGAATAACGGTTATGGACTTAGGTGTGTGTGGTGGGGGTTGATGGTGGGAGGGAATTGGCGCTGAGGCAAAAGTCAATGCAGATGTGATGACATTTTTCGGGGATGTTGCAAGCCTGTACTCATTTTTCTCTAGCAGCCCTGCATGTTGGGAAGTTTTGAAAAAGCACATTCCTTTATCACTGCAGAGCTTCCCTGAAACAAGATGAAGTGAGAGGATCCAAGCTGTCAAACCGATAGTTAAGCACTACCCAGGAGTACTTAAATTGTTGGATATATTTTAGAAGAGATGTCTTCTAGTCTAACTCCCTCTGCCTACAACATTATGATCTTATAAACTATCTACCACATTTAAATTGTATTAATAAGTATCGCTTACCTGGATTAGTCCAGAGTTCTTCACACGAACCTGTGAATTATAAGCGCGACTTAGGGTTTACCTCAGTAATGTATTCGACTCTCATTTTTTGTTAACTAACTCAGCTTTTATTAAACATTTTTTATCAGGCATTTTTAAACAATAATATAACTTTGGTTGATTATCATCTTTAGAATTCCAATTCAAACTACTTCAGCTTTGAGGTCGAGACCCCAATTAATATAAACACATAGACTTCAGCATTTTTACTATTCAAATTCTTATTATTACTCACTTGCTGACTATTGGTTAAAATTTACTTATATTAAATAAAGGCAGCCCAGTAATTGCTCGTACACACATTCATTCATTTTACCCCATTATACTTTATTTCGAGCTCTCGTTAATTTATAGTTTCAGAGTTAATTGAAGATTGATTGATATACAGTTACGTACCATCAACCGGGGCTACTTTGGGCCACTTTTTCATGTTTTCACTAACATTTCCGTTATTAAAAAATATAATATATGGATTATCAACGTCCAAATTGAGTTTTAACCAATTAACATGGTATAAAAAAGTAAACTGTATTGTTTTAAAAAAAAGTTTTCCTTTTTTTAAATTTTTTACTATTTTTAATGTTTTGGACCAAAGTAGCCCCTGCTTGGGGCTTCTTTGGTCCATTCAGTTGATTTCATACAAATTGAATAGATTTCATATATTGGACTATTGTAACCCCTTGCATAAGGATCTGGTAATAAATTGACACTGCATATTAGCAAAAAATGTTTTTATTATCATATTGAAACACAATAAACCAATTCTAGATATGAAAAACATGAGAAACAATGTCTCAAAACTTGTCCTTTGTTCTTATCACTTTTGTCAATGCTAAACTTTTCATTCTAACTCATAATCAGCCATCTCAGCAACATTGAAGTGTCCTCGTTTCATTAGCTTGGGAGGGTTGATTTTTTTCTTGATGTCAGCCCATTCGTAAACAAGAAGATCCTTTTTATCGGGCCATTTCCAGGACTTTTTGGTCTTGGTCATGCAGTCTATATTAGAGCCTGACTCTTTTCCACTGGGCAGTTTTGTTATCAAACCAGGATAGTGCTTTCCTGCATATTTGACTATGACAAAAAGTCACCTTCTTCTAAATTACTTTTTAGATATTCTGGTTCCGGTAGATCTTCTTTGCTAGGCCCACTGGTACCAGCGTCTTCTCCAAAATCTTCAGATTCACTTTCATAAAAGTTGGAGCCGTCATCAGAACGACTGCAGTCATGGAGACTGTAAGAACTGGCGTGTTCAGATTCAGTTTCTGGTGTTCGATTTCTACGTGGGCACCCTCTTTTCGGCTTAGGCGTAGACGTTGGTACTCCTTCCAAGTCCATGTCATCTGCGCTCGATTCATCAAACAATTTTGTAGAGACACTTTTGCCAGCTGGCACATCAAATTTCTTTCGTTTCTTACTAGACCCTTTTTTGGTCATATCCTGCATTTTTCTGCAAGGTTTTGCAAGAAACTGTCTCCTATCAGTTTCTTTAGAGGGCTGCTTACATCCTTTTGAGGCAAGCGCTCCAGAACTTTGGTTCTGTCAAGGGGTATGATACCTGTTTTTTTGAACCCAGAAATCATGTTTTTCTTCTTGTCTGCATACAAATAATCAACCAGCTGTTTTAGGAGTTTAGGAAACTGATCCTTGGGCAAGTTTGTCATTGACTTGTTTTTTTCTTTCCACAAAGTCAATATTTTACGCCACTCTCTTTTCATCAGACCATAGTAGGCAACATCCAATGGCTGGGTGAGGTGAGTAGAGTTTGGGTGTTGGCACACAAACCTTATATTGTTTTCCTCACACGCTTTTAAAACTTCTAGGTTGATATGGGAGGTTAAATTATCTCCTATCACAACCTTGACTCCGGGCAGCTTTTTCAATCGAGGAAGCAGGGTTGAGATAAACCAATCTTCGAAAGTCCCCATATCAAACCAACCACTTTTTGTTCTATTATACCTACATCCCGCAGGTCCACCCTCTGTCCATGTAGACCACAAGTGTTCAGACTTGTACACCACATATGGTGGTAACATGTCTCCAGTTCCATTTCCACAAAACATTAGTGAGGTACAAGATTTCGTAGACTCCATAATGCGTTCTACATACTTTAGTCCTCTTTTACAAATAACCTTACTTGACCCTGGGTCATCTCGTAGATTTGTCTCGTCATAATTCCAGATATTTTCATCTGGCACATCACTGAGGACAGTTTCTAAGTTGTCAAAATAATCATTGACTATTTTTTCATCAATAGCAGCTCTTACTCGTTTTATGTTGCTTGCTGTGCACACTGTTAAGTTTGGGTGGCATTTCCTAAACAATGCTGCCCAATCAGGTCCTGGGAAAATGTTTTTAAAGTTATTTACTGTACGCCCCTGTTTGTCAAGAAAGCATTTCATGGAGTATCTCAAATCAAGATCAGTAATTGGAAATCCAAATTGAGCAACTTGATGAAATGAGCCTCAAATGAACGTTCTTCTTCTTGAGAAAACACTGTGGGATGGCCATGTTTTTTTACCTCATTTGTTTTAAGCTTATTTATTATTGTGCTTCTAGGTATATTATAATACTGACTTGCATCTCTTTGTGTTCTTACTCCACTTCTTATGTCCATCAAACAAGCTTGCAAAGTCTCAGCATTGTAATCGGCATAGTTTCTCGAACCTGCCTTTCTTTTGTAATTTCTCGTCATAATGTCCTCAGCAACTGGAACAAAAACAACTAAAATAACATTTTACAACTGTAACATTTGAAAAAAATGTTATTAAAAACATTTTTTAAAAGATTTGGTGGTAAAAAAGGTATTTGTAAGTAGCTGGGGCTACTTTGGTCATGGCACAAAGTAGCCCCGAAAAACTAGTTTTTAGGTTATGTTTATGAAAACTTTAAAACTTACTGTCAAAACAAAAAATTTAAGGAAAAACTATGATCACACATTGGTAACAGGTTACTAAAGGTAATATTTGACACTTACCTTATTTTTAACTCTTTTCCAGATTGCTTCACAGGAGAAAGTTTGGAGAGTAAAAATCTTCACATGTAAACAAATGTTTGCAAAAACTCCAGTGTTGCCACTAACAAAAAATTAAATTTACCTCAAACTATTAAATTACCCTCAAATAGGGTACAAACTATTTTTCAAGCCCAAAAACTCCCATTTATCTTGTATTGTTTGTTCGGTACAAAAATTAATAACTTCTTTTTCATGTTGGACCAAAGTAACCCCGCTAGGACCAAAGTAGCCCCGGTTGACGGTATTCACGGCGTCCCTGTTGACACGTGCTGCACTCCGTACTTGTATCACTATTTGTCCGAAAATATTACTGTTTTAATTCCGAAAAGTGGCTGTTGCTTATATTTATTCACTGTATCAAAAGGTTACAATTTTCACTGTTTCTTTTCGAGTTCACATTTTTGCTACTTTGGCCGGTCCTTCTACATTGTTAAATGTAGTTCGGACGGACAGCGCGATAATGCAACTGCTCGCGTCCGTCGTCTTCAGATGTTATTTGCCGCCTGCCCTGACGCCGATGTTTTTTCAAGATGGCCAAAACGCCTTCATCCTGACCATCCTGCCCTCTCATTGGCCAAAGGGCAAAACGTCACACGCTAATTAGTTAAAATTCGTATTCCTTCCGTTATGAAGTTTGGGTTCAAGATTACATACCTTCTCATGACCTTTTGTGTCCTCTGAGAACACGTCGCAAAAGCGGCACACACGCGCGCTCTTACACATTCCTCGACGCTTAATTGTTCTCGTATCTGACTCTGCCTCGTACGGTTTCAACCATAGGGTGTTCAACAAATCAAACTTTTGTGATATTAAATGTTGCCCAGCCAAATTGGCCCCAGATTATTACAATTATTATAAAAAATAGAAAATAAACCCTCAGCTTTATTTGCCCCGTTACAACATCATATTAGGGCTTAAGAAATATTTCAATTCCACAAAGAGCTTAATGTTGGCATCTTTTTGGTTCAAAGTGCTTTCATATATTGACTAAAAAAATGTTGTTATTCAAAGCAAAGGAATCACACTCAATGTTGAAATAACTCTAGTGGAAGATTTGCTGACAGAATTGAAATTGTTGCGTGATAATCCAGTGAAGAACCAAACTTAATTGCAAAAGAACTAATAAAAGTTCCTCGTGAATCTCCAAAAAGGTGGAAAAAAGTACAGATCAATCCAATAGTGATTCTTCAGTAAACAAAGATCAAGAAAATAAATTTAAACCTCAGTCATGCACCCAGTATTAGAGTTTGTAATGGGCAACATGAAAACACGATTCACTGCAATTACTTCAATTCGTGACTTGTTTCCACCAGTATTGAACTTTACGGACAAGGAAAATGATGAATTAGAATTGAAAGTAAAAGTTCTCATTAGCAAGTTTAAAAAGGAATTGGCAATGGATCTATTTGAAGAAATATTACACTTGAAGAACATTTATAAAACAGAGTTTGAATCAGAAAAGAATCCACTAAGCCTACTCCAAAAACCTTATGACAAAAACGTTCAAGCTGTATTTGTGAACTTCTGTCGTGCCTATAGGCTTTTCTGTACTATTCCAGTTACAGTTTCGTCTCCTGAAAAATCTTTCAGCAGGTTAGCGAATTCACTGAAAATTTGGCAGAGAAGCACTACCTACCAAGAAAGGCTTAATAATTTGGCAATTTTAGCTATTAAAAATGAATTGGCTAACAGTATTAATTTATCAGTCAGATGTTATTGACCAGTTTGCTCAAATGAAAGCAAGAAGAAAAAAACTTTGCACTAACATATTTTTGTTTATCTTTGTAACAATTGACTTATGTATCACTTATGTGTTGATAAACACAGATTGTTTATTTTTTGTCTTAAATTTAGACCATAGTAACATTAAATTCCACTCTAACCCATTATTAATACTTAATCATTTGCGTGTTAACAGAAACTGCACATTGCTTTTTATTGCATTATGTTGAAAAAAGTATTTTAATGTACTTGTTTGGTTATAGGCCTACGTTAGATTGTATTATTATATATATAAACTTTCACAATATGAACTTACTTTCTTTGCACTTTCCCAAACGTTTCGAGGTGATGTGCCTCTTCCTCAGTGGGAGTAAATACTGATTGTCAGTTAACAGAATAACGGTTATGGACTTAGGTGTGTGTGGTGGGGGTTGATGGTGGGAGGGAATTGGCGCTGAGGCAAAAGTCAATGCAGATGTGATGACATTTTTCGGGGATGTTGCAAGCCTGTACTCATTTTTCTCTAGCAGCCCTGCATGTTGGGAAGTTTTGAAAAAGCACATTCCTTTATCACTGCAGAGCTTCCCTGAAACAAGATGAAGTGAGAGGATCCAAGCTGTCAAACCGATAGTTAAGCACTACCCAGGAGTACTTAAATTGTTGGATATATTTTAGAAGAGATGTCTTCTAGTCTAACTCCCTCTGCCTACAACATTATGATCTTATAAACTATCTACCACATTTAAATTGTATTAATAAGTATCGCTTACCTGGATTAGTCCAGAGTTCTTCACACGAACCTGTGAATTATAAGCGCGACTTAGGGTTTACCTCAGTAATGTATTCGACTCTCATTTTTTGTTAACTAACTCAGCTTTTATTAAACATTTTTTATCAGGCATTTTTAAACAATAATATAACTTTGGTTGATTATCATCTTTAGAATTCCAATTCAAACTACTTCAGCTTTGAGGTCGAGACCCCAATTAATATAAACACATAGACTTCAGCATTTTTACTATTCAAATTCTTATTATTACTCACTTGCTGACTATTGGTTAAAATTTACTTATATTAAATAAAGGCAGCCCAGTAATTGCTCGTACACACATTCATTCATTTTACCCCATTATACTTTATTTCGAGCTCTCGTTAATTTATAGTTTCAGAGTTAATTGAAGATTGATTGATATACAGTTACGTACCATCAACCGGGGCTACTTTGGGCCACTTTTTCATGTTTTCACTAACATTTCCGTTATTAAAAAATATAATATATGGATTATCAACGTCCAAATTGAGTTTTAACCAATTAACATGGTATAAAAAAGTAAACTGTATTGTTTTAAAAAAAAGTTTTCCTTTTTTTAAATTTTTTACTATTTTTAATGTTTTGGACCAAAGTAGCCCCTGCTTGGGGCTTCTTTGGTCCATTCAGTTGATTTCATACAAATTGAATAGATTTCATATATTGGACTATTGTAACCCCTTGCATAAGGATCTGGTAATAAATTGACACTGCATATTAGCAAAAAATGTTTTTATTATCATATTGAAACACAATAAACCAATTCTAGATATGAAAAACATGAGAAACAATGTCTCAAAACTTGTCCTTTGTTCTTATCACTTTTGTCAATGCTAAACTTTTCATTCTAACTCATAATCAGCCATCTCAGCAACATTGAAGTGTCCTCGTTTCATTAGCTTGGGAGGGTTGATTTTTTTCTTGATGTCAGCCCATTCGTAAACAAGAAGATCCTTTTTATCGGGCCATTTCCAGGACTTTTTGGTCTTGGTCATGCAGTCTATTGTAGAGCCTGACTCTTTTCCACTGGGCAGTTTTGTTATCAAACCAGGATAGTGCTTTCCTGCATATTTGACTATGACAAAAAGTCACCTTCTTCTAAATTACTTTTTAGATATTCTGGTTCCGGTAGATCTTCTTTGCTAGGCCCACTGGTACCAGCGTCTTCTCCAAAATCTTCAGATTCACTTTCATAAAAGTTGGAGCCGTCATCAGAACGACTGCAGTCATGGAGACTGTAAGAACTGGCGTGTTCAGATTCAGTTTCTGGTGTTCGATTTCTACGTGGGCACCCTCTTTTCGGCTTAGGCGTAGACGTTGGTACTCCTTCCAAGTCCATGTCATCTGCGCTCGATTCATCAAACAATTTTGTAGAGACACTTTTGCCAGCTGGCACATCAAATTTCTTTCGTTTCTTACTAGACCCTTTTTTGGTCATATCCTGCATTTTTCTGCAAGGTTTTGCAAGAAACTGTCTCCTATCAGTTTTTTTAGAGGGCTGCTTACATCCTTTTGAGGCAAGCACTCCAGAACTTTGGTTCTGTCAAGGGGTATGATACCTGTTTTTTTGAACCCAGAAATCATGTTTTTCTTCTTGTCTGCATACAAATAATCAACCAGCTGTTTTAGGAGTTTAGGAAACTGATCCTTGGGCAAGTTTGTCATTGACTTGTTTTTTTCTTTCCACAAAGTCAATATTTTACGCCACTCTCTTTTCATCAGACCATAGTAGGCAACATCCAATGGCTGGGTGAGGTGAGTAGAGTTTGGGGGTTGGCACACAAACCTTATATTGTTTTCCTCACACGCTTTTAAAACTTCTAGGTTGATATGGGAGGTTAAATTATCTCCTATCACAACCTTGACTCCAGGCAGCTTTTTCAATCGAGGAAGCAGGGTTGAGATAAACCAATCTTCGAACGTCCCCATATCAAACCAACCACTTTTTGTTCTATTATACCTACATCCCGCAGGTCCACCCTCTGTCCATGTAGACCACAAGTGTTCAGACTTGTACACCACATATGGTGGTAACATGTCTCCAGTTCCATTTCCACAAAACATTAGTGAGGTACAAGATTTCGTAGACTCCATAATGCGTTCTACATACTTTAGTCCTCTTTTACAAATAACCTTACTTGACCCTGGGTCATCTCGTAGATTTGTCTCGTCATAATTCCAGATATTTTCATCTGGCACATCACTGAGGACAGTTTCTAAGTTGTCAAAATAATCATTGACTATTTTTTCATCAATAGCAGCTCTTACTCGTTTTATGTTGCTTGCTGTGCACACTGTTAAGTTTGGGTGGCATTTCCTAAACAATGCTGCCCAATCAGGTCCTGGGAAAATGTTTTTAAAGTTATTTACTGTACGCCCCTGTTTGTCAAGAAAGCATTTCATGGAGTATCTCAAATCAAGATCAGTAATTGGAAATCCAAATTGAGCAACTTGATGAAATGAGCCTCAAATGAACGTTCTTCTTCTTGAGAAAACACTGTGGGATGGCCATGTTTTTTTACCTCATTTGTTTTAAGCTTATTTATTATTGTGCTTCTAGGTATATTATAATACTGACTTGCATCTCTTTGTGTTCTTACTCCACTTCTTATGTCCATCAAACAAGCTTGCAAAGTCTCAGCATTGTAATCGGCATAGTTTCTCGAACCTGCCTTTCTTTTGTAATTTCTCGTCATAATGTCCTCAGCAACTGGAACAAAAACAACTAAAATAACATTTTACAACTGTAACATTTGAAAAAAATGTTATTAAAAACATTTTTTAAAAGATTTGGTGGAAAAAAAGGTATTTGTAAGTAGCTGGGGCTACTTTGGTCCTGGCACAAAGTAGCCCCGAAAAACTAGTTTTTAGGTTATGTTTATGAAAACTTTAAAACTTACTGTCAAAACAAAAAATTTAAGGAAAAACTATGATCACACATTGGTAACAGGTTACTAAAGGTAATATTTGACACTTACCTTATTTTTAACTCTTTTCCAGATTGCTTCACAGGAGAAAGTTTGGAGAGTAAAAATCTTCACATGTAAACAAATGTTTGCAAAAACTCCAGTGTTGCCACTAACAAAAAATTAAATTTACCTCAAACTATTAAATTACCCTCAAATAGGGTACAAACTATTTTTCAAGCCCAAAAACTCCCATTTATCTTGTATTGTTTGTTCGGTACAAAAATTAAAAACTTCTTTTTCATGTTGGACCAAAGTAGCCCCGGTTGACGGTATTCACGGCGTCCCTGTTGACACGTGCTGCACTCCGTACATGTATCACTATTTGTCCGAAAATATTACTGTTTTAATTCCGAAAAGTGGCTGTTGCTTATATTTATTCACTGTATCAAAAGGTTACAATTTTCACTGTTTCTTTTCGAGTTCACATTTTTGCTACTTTGGCCGGTCCGTCTACATTGTTAAATGTAGTTCGGACGGACAGCGCGATAATGCAACTGCTCGCGTCCGTCGTCTTCAGATGTTATTTGCCGCCTGCCCTGACGCCGATGTTTTTTCAAGATGGCCAAAACGCCTTCATCCTGACCATCCTGCCCTCTCATTGGCCAAAGGGCAAAACGTCACACGCTAATTAGTTAAAATTCGTATTCCTTCCGTTATGAAGTTTGGGTTCAAGATTACATACCTTCTCATGACCTTTTGTGTCCTCTGAGAACACGTCACAAAAGCGGCGCACACGCGCGCTCTTACACATTCCTCGACGCTTAATTGTTCTCGTACCTGACTCTGCCTCGTACGGTTTCAACCATAGTGTGTTCAACAAATCAAACTTTTGTGATATTAAATGTTGCCCAGCCAAATTGGCCCCAGATTATTACAATTTGTATAAAAAATAGAAAATAAACCCTCAGCTTTATTTGCCCCGTTACAACATCATATTAGGGCTTAAGAAATATTTCAATTCCACAAGGAGCTTAATGTTGGCATCTTTTTGGTTCAAAGTGCTTTCATATATTGACTAAAAAAATGTTGTTATTCAAAGCAAAGGAATCACACTCAATGTTGAAATAACTCTAGTGGAAGATTTGCTGACAGAATTGAAATTGTTGCGTGATAATCCAGTGAAGAACCAAACTTAATTGCAAAAGAACTAATAAAAGTTCCTCGTGAATCTCCAAAAAGGTGGAAAAAAGTACAGATCAATCCAATAGTGATTCTTCAGTAAACAAAGATCAAGAAAATAAATTTAAAACCTCAGTCATGCACCCAGTATTAGAGTTTGTAATGGGCAACATGAAAACACGATTCACTGCTATTACTTCAATTCGTGACTTGTTTCCACCAGTATTGAACTTTACGGACAAGGAAAATGATGGATTAGAATTGAAAGTAAAAGTTCTCATTAGCAAGTTTAAAAAGGAATTGGCAATGGATCTATTTGAAGAAATATTACACTTGAAGAACATTTATAAAACAGAGTTTGAATCAGAAAAGAATCCACTAAGCCTACTCCAAAAACCTTATGACAAAAACGTTCAAGCTGTATTTGTGAACTTCTGTCTTGCCTATAGGCTTTTCTGTACTATTCCAGTTACAGTTTCGTCTCCTGAAAAATCTTTCAGCAAGTTAGCGAATTCACTGAAAATTTGGCAGAGAAGCACTACCTAGCAAGAAAGGCTTAATAATTTGGCAATTTTAGCTATTAAAAATGATTGGCTAACAGTATTAATTTATCAGTCAGATGTTATTGACCAGTTTGCTGAAATGAAAGCAAGAAGAAAAAAACTTTGCACTAACATATTTTTGTTTATCTTTGTAACAATTGACTTATGTATCACTTATGTGTTGATAAACACAGATTGTTTATTTTTTGTCTTAAATTTAGACCATAGTAACATTAAATTCCACTCTAACCCATTATTAATTCTTAATCATTTGCGTGTTAACAGAAACTGCACATTGCTTTTTATTGCATTATGTTGAAAAAAGGATTTTAATGTACTTGTTTGGTTATAGGCATACGTTAGTTTGTATTATTATATATATAAACTTTCACAATATGAACTTACTTTCTTTGCACTTTCCCAAACTTTTCGAGGTGATGTGCCTCTTCCTCAGTGGGAGTAAATACTGATTGTCAGTTAACAGAATAACGGTTATGGACTTAGGTGTGTGTGGTGGGGGTTGATGGTGGGAGGGAATTGGCGCTGAGGCAAAAGTCAATGCAGATGTGATGACATTTTTCGGGGATGTTGCAAGCCTGTACTCATTTTTCTCTAGCAGCCCTGCATGTTGGGAATTTTTGAAAAAGCACATTCCTTTATCACTGCAGAGCTTCCCTGAAACAAGATGAAGTGAGAGGATCCAAGCTGTCAAACCGATAGTTAAGCACTACCCAGGAGTACTTAAATTGTTGGATATATTTTAGAAGAGATGTCTTCTAGTCTAACTCCCTCTGCCTACAACATTATGATCTTATAAACTATCTACCACATTTAAATTGTATTAATAAGTATCGCTTACCTGGATTAGTCCAGAGTTCTTCACACGAACCTGTGAATTATAAGCGCGACTTAGGGTTTACCTCAGTAATGTATTCGACTCTCATTTTTTGTTAACTAACTCAGCTTTTATTAAACATTTTTTATCAGGCATTTTTAAACAATAATATAACTTTGGTTGATTATCATCTTTAGAATTCCAATTCAAACTACTTCAGCTTTGAGGTCGAGACCCCAATTAATATAAACACATAGACTTCAGCATTTTTACTATTCAAATTCTTATTATTACTCACTTGCTGACTATTGGTTAAAATTTACTTATATTAAATAAAGGCAGCCCAGTAATTGCTCGTACACACATTCATTCATTTTACCCCATTATACTTTATTTCGAGCTCTCGTTAATTTATAGTTTCAGAGTTAATTGAAGATTGATTGATATACAGTTACGTACCATCAACCGGGGCTACTTTGGGCCACTTTTTCATGTTTTCACTAACATTTCCGTTATTAAAAAATATAATATATGGATTATCAACGTCCAAATTGAGTTTTAACCAATTAACATGGTATAAAAAAGTAAACTGTATTTTTTTAAAAAAAAGTTTTCCTTTTTTTAAATTTTTTACTATTTTTAATGTTTTGGACCAAAGTAGCCCCTGCTTGGGGCTTCTTTGGTCCATTCAGTTGATTTCATACAAATTGAATAGATTTCATATATTGGACTATTGTAACCCCTTGCATAAGGATCTGGTAATAAATTGACACTGCATATTAGCAAAAAATGTTTTTATTATCATATTGAAACACAATAAACCAATTCTAGATATGAAAAACATGAGAAACAATGTCTCAAAACTTCTCCTTTGTTCTTATCACTTTTGTCAATGCTAAACTTTTCATTCTAACTCATAATCAGCCATCTCAGCAACATTGAAGTGTCCTCGTTTCATTAGCTTGGGAGGGTTGATTTTTTTCTTGATGTCAGCCCATTCGTAAACAAGAAGATCCTTTTTATCGGGCCATTTCCAGGACTTTTTGGTCTTGGTCATGCAGTCTATTGTAGAGCCTGACTCTTTTCCACTGGGCAGTTTTGTTATCAAACCAGGATAGTGCTTTCCTGCATATTTGACTATGACAAAAAGTCACCTTCTTCTAAATTACTTTTTAGATATTCTGGTTCCGGTAGATCTTCTTTGCTAGGCCCACTGGTACCAGCGTCTTCTCCAAAATCTTCAGATTCACTTTCATAAAAGTTGGAGCCGTCATCAGAACGACTGCAGTCATGGAGACTGTAAGAACTGGCGTGTTCAGATTCAGTTTCTGGTGTTCGATTTCTACGTGGGCACCCTCTTTTCGGCTTAGGCGTAGACGTTGGTACTCCTTCCAAGTCCATGTCATCTGCGCTCGATTCATCAAACAATTTTGTAGAGACACTTTTGCCAGCTGGCACATCAAATTTCTTTCGTTTCTTACTAGACCCTTTTTTGGTCATATCCTGCATTTTTCTGCAAGGTTTTGCAAGAAACTGTCTCCTATCAGTTTTTTTAGAGGGCTGCTTACATCCTTTTGAGGCAAGCGCTCCAGAACTTTGGTTCTGTCAAGGGGTATGATACCTGTTTTTTGAACCCAGAAATCATGTTTTTCTTCTTGTCTGCATACAAATAATCAACCAGCTGTTTTAGGAGTTTAGGAAACTGATCCTTGGGCAAGTTTGTCATTGACTTGTTTTTTTCTTTCCACAAAGTCAATATTTTACGCCACTCTCTTTTCATCAGACCATAGTAGGCAACATCCAATGGCTGGGTGAGGTGAGTACAGTTTGGGGGTTGGCACACAAACGTTATATTGTTTTCCTCACACGCTTTTAAAACTTCTAGGTTGATATGGGAGGTTAAATTATCTCCTATCACAACCTTAACTCCGGGCAGCTTTTTCAATCGAGGAAGCAGGGTTGAGATAAACCAATCTTCGAACGTCCCCATATCAAACCAACCACTTTTTGTTCTATTATACCTACATCCCGCAGGTCCACCCTCTGTCCATGTAGACCACAAGTGTTCAGACTTGTACACCACATATGGTGGTAACATGTCTCCAGTTCCATTTCCACAAAACATTAGTGAGGTACAAGATTTCGTAGACTCCGTAATGCGTTCTACATACTTTAGTCCTCTTTTACAAATAACCTTACTTGACCGTGGGTCATCTCGTAGATTTGTCTTGTCATAATTCCAGATATTTTCATCTGGCACATCACTGAGGACAGTTTCTAAGTTGTCAAAATAATCATTGACTATTTTTTCATCAATAGCAGCTCTTACTCGTTTTATGTTGCTTGCTGTGCACACTGTTAAGTTTGGGTGGCATTTCCTAAACAATGCTGCCCAATCAGGTCCTGGGAAAATGTTTTTAAAGTTATTTACTGTACGCCCCTGTTTGTCAAGAAAGCATTTCATGGAGTATCTCAAATCAAGATCAGTAATTGGAAATCCAAATTGAGCAACTTGATGAAATGAGCCTCAAATGAACGTTCTTCTTCTTGAGAAAACACTGTGGGATGGCCATGTTTTTTTACCTCATTTGTTTTAAGCTTATTTACTATTGTGTTTCTAGGTATATTATAATACTGACTTGCATCTCTTTGTGTTCTTACTCCACTTCTTATGTCCATCAAACAAGCTTGCAAAGTCTCAGCATTGTAATCGGCATAGTTTCTCGAACCTGCCTTTCTTTTGTAATTTCTCGTCATAATGTCCTCAGCAACTGGAACAAAAACAACTAAAATAACATTTTACAACTGTAACATTTGAAAAAAATGTTATTAAAAACATTTTTTAAAAGATTTGGTGGTAAAAAAGGTATTTGTAAGTAGCTGGGGCTACTTTGGTCATGGCACAAAGTAGCCCCGAAAAACTAGTTTTTAGGTTATGTTTATGAAAACTTTAAAACTTACTGTCAAAACAAAAAATTTAAGGAAAAACTATGATCACACATTGGTAACAGGTTACTAAAGGTAATATTTGACACTTACCTTATTTTTAACTCTTTTCCAGATTGCTTCACAGGAGAAAGTTTGGAGAGTAAAAATCTTCACATGTAAACAAATGTTTGCAAAAACTCCAGTGTTGCCACTAACAAAAAATTAAATTTACCTCAAACTATTAAATTACCCTCAAATAGGGTACAAACTATTTTTCAAGCCCAAAAACTCCCATTTATCTTGTATTGTTTGTTCGGTACAAAAATTAATAACTTCTTTTTCATGTTGGACCAAAGTAACCCCGCTAGGACCAAAGTAGCCCCGGTTGACGGTATTCACGGCGTCCCTGTTGACACGTGCTGCACTCCGTACTTGTATCACTATTTGTCCGAAAATATTACTGTTTTAATTCCGAAAAGTGGCTGTTGCTTATATTTATTCACTGTATCAAAAGGTTACAATTTTCACTGTTTCTTTTCGAGTTCACATTTTTGCTACTTTGGCCGGTCCTTCTACATTGTTAAATGTAGTTCGGACGGACAGCGCGATAATGCAACTGCTCGCGTCCGTCGTCTTCAGATGTTATTTGCCGCCTGCCCTGACGCCGATGTTTTTTCAAGATGGCCAAAACGCCTTCATCCTGACCATCCTGCCCTCTCATTGGCCAAAGGGCAAAACGTCACACGCTAATTAGTTAAAATTCGTATTCCTTCCGTTATGAAGTTTGGGTTCAAGATTACATACCTTCTCATGACCTTTTGTGTCCTCTGAGAACACGTCGCAAAAGCAGCACACACGCGCGCTCTTACACATTCCTCGACGCTTAATTGTTCTCGTATCTGACTCTGCCTCGTACGGTTTCAACCATAGGGTGTTCAACAAATCAAACTTTTGTGATATTAAATGTTGCCCAGCCAAATTGGCCCCAGATTCTTACAATTATTATAAAAAATAGAAAATAAACCCTCAGCTTTATTTGCCCCGTTACAACATCATATTAGGGCTTAAGAAATATTTCAATTCCACAAAGAGCTTAATGTTGGCATCTTTTTGGTTCAAAGTGCTTTCATATATTGACTAAAAAAATGTTGTTATTCAAAGCAAAGGAATCACACTCAATGTTGAAATAACTCTAGTGGAAGATTTGCTGACAGAATTGAAATTGTTGCGTGATAATCCAGTGAAGAACCAAACTTAATTGCAAAAGAACTAATAAAAGTTCCTCGTGAATCTCCAAAAAGGTGGAAAAAAGTACAGATCAATCCAATAGTGATTCTTCAGTAAACAAAGATCAAGAAAATAAATTTAAACCTCAGTCATGCACCCAGTATTAGAGTTTGTAATGGGCAACATGAAAACACGATTCACTGCAATTACTTCAATTCGTGACTTGTTTCCACCAGTATTGAACTTTACGGACAAGGAAAATGATGAATTAGAATTGAAAGTAAAAGTTCTCATTAGCAAGTTTAAAAAGGAATTGGCAATGGATCTATTTGAAGAAATATTACACTTGAAGAACATTTATAAAACAGAGTTTGAATCAGAAAAGAATCCACTAAGCCTACTCCAAAAACCTTATGACAAAAACGTTCAAGCTGTATTTGTGAACTTCTGTCGTGCCTATAGGCTTTTCTGTACTATTCCAGTTACAGTTTCGTCTCCTGAAAAATCTTTCAGCAGGTTAGCGAATTCACTGAAAATTTGGCAGAGAAGCACTACCTACCAAGAAAGGCTTAATAATTTGGCAATTTTAGCTATTAAAAATGAATTGGCTAACAGTATTAATTTATCAGTCAGATGTTATTGACCAGTTTGCTCAAATGAAAGCAAGAAGAAAAAAACTTTGCACTAACATATTTTTGTTTATCTTTGTAACAATTGACTTATGTATCACTTATGTGTTGATAAACACAGATTGTTTATTTTTTGTCTTAAATTTAGACCATATTAACATTAAATTCCACTCTAACCCATTATTAATACTTAATCATTTGCGTGTTAACAGAAACTGCACATTGCTTTTTATTGAATTATGTTGAAAAAAGTATTTTAATGTACTTGTTTGGTTATAGGCCTACGTTAGATTGTATTATTATATATATAAACTTTCACAATATGAACTTACTTTCTTTGCACTTTCCCAAACGTTTCGAGGTGATGTGCCTCTTCCTCAGTGGGAGTAAATACTGATTGTCAGTTAACAGAATAACGGTTATGGACTTAGGTGTGTGTGGTGGGGGTTGATAGTGGGAGGGAATTGGCGCTGAGGCAAAACTCAATGCAGATGTGATGACATTTTTCGGGGATGTTGCAAGCCTGTACTCATTTTTCTCTAGCAGCCCTGCATGTTGGGAAGTTTTGAAAAAGCACATTCCTTTATCACTGCAGAGCTTCCCTGAAACAAGATGAAGTGAGAGGATCCAAGCTGTCAAACCGATAGTTAAGCACTACCCAGGAGTACTTAAATTGTTGGATATATTTTAGAAGAGATGTCTTCTAGTCTAACTCCCTCTGCCTACAACATTATGATCTTATAAACTATCTACCACATTTAAATTGTATTAATAAGTATCGCTTACCTGGATTAGTCCAGAGTTCTTCACACGAACCTGTGAATTATAAGCGCGACTTAGGGTTTACCTCAGTAATGTATTCGACTCTCATTTTTTGTTAACTAACTCAGCTTTTATTAAACATTTTTTATCAGGCATTTTTAAACAATAATATAACTTTGGTTGATTATCATCTTTAGAATTCCAATTCAAACTACTTCAGCTTTGAGGTCGAGACCCCAATTAATATAAACACATAGACTTCAGCATTTTTACTATTCAAATTCTTATTATTACTCACTTGCTGACTATTGGTTAAAATTTACTTATATTAAATAAAGGCAGCCCAGTAATTGCTCGTACACACATTCATTCATTTTACCCCATTATACTTTATTTCGAGCTCTCGTTAATTTATAGTTTCAGAGTTAATTGAAGATTGATTGATATACAGTTACGTACCATCAACCGGGGCTACTTTGGGCCACTTTTTCATGTTTTCACTAACATTTCCGTTATTAAAAAATATAATATATGGATTATCAACGTCCAAATTGAGTTTTAACCAATTAACATGGTATAAAAAAGTAAACTGTATTGTTTTAAAAAATAGTTTTCCTTTTTTTAAATTTTTACTATTTTTAATGTTTTGGACCAAAGTAGCCCCTGCTTGGGGCTTCTTTGGTCCATTCAGTTGATTTCATACAAATTGAATAGATTTCATATATTGGACTATTGTAACCCCTTGCATAAGGATCTGGTAATAAATTGACACTGCATATTAGCAAAAAATGTTTTTATTATCATATTGAAACACAATAAACCAATTCTAGATATGAAAAACATGAGAAACAATGTCTCAAAACTTGTCCTTTGTTCTTATCACTTTTGTCAATGCTAAACTTTTCATTCTAACTCATAATCAGCCATCTCAGCAACATTGAAGTGTCCTCGTTTCATTAGCTTGGGAGGGTTGATTTTTTTCTTGATGTCAGCCCATTCGTAAACAAGAAGATCCTTTTTATCGGGCCATTTCCAGGACTTTTTGGTCTTGGTCATGCAGTCTATTGTAGAGCCTGACTCTTTTCCACTGGGCAGTTTTGTTATCAAACCAGGATAGTGCTTTCCTGCATATTTGACTATGACAAAAAGTCACCTTCTTCTAAATTACTTTTTAGATATTCTGGTTCCGGTAGATCTTCTTTGCTAGGCCCACTGGTACCAGCGTCTTCTCCAAAATCTTCAGATTCACTTTCATAAAAGTTGGAGCCGTCATCAGAACGACTGCAGTCATGGAGACTGTAAGAACTGGCGTGTTCAGATTCAGTTTCTGGTGTTCGATTTCTACGTGGGCACCCTCTTTTCGGCTTAGGCGTAGACGTTGGTACTCCTTCCAAGTCCATGTCATCTGCGCTCGATTCATCAAACAATTTTGTAGAGACACTTTTGCCAGCTGGCACATCAAATTTCTTTCGTTTCTTACTAGACCCTTTTTTGGTCATATCCTGCATTTTTCTGCAAGGTTTTGCAAGAAACTGTCTCCTATCAGTTTTTTTAGAGGGCTGCTTACATCCTTTTGAGGCAAGCACTCCAGAACTTTGGTTCTGTCAAGGGGTATGATACCTGTTTTTTTGAACCCAGAAATCATGTTTTTCTTCTTGTCTGCATACAAATAATCAACCAGCTGTTTTAGGAGTTTAGGAAACTGATCCTTGGGCAAGTTTGTCATTGACTTGTTTTTTTCTTTCCACAAAGTCAATATTTTACGCCACTCTCTTTTCATCAGACCATAGTAGGCAACATCCAATGGCTGGGTGAGGTGAGTACAGTTTGGGGGTTGGCACACAAACGTTATATTGTTTTCCTCACACGCTTTTAAAACTTCTAGGTTGATATGGGAGGTTAAATTATCTCCTATCACAACCTTGACTCCGGGCAGCTTTTTCAATCGAGGAAGCAGGGTTGAGATAAACCAATCTTCGAACGTCCCCATATCAAACCAACCACTTTTGTTCTATTATACCTACATCCCGCAGGTCCACCCTCTGTCCATGTAGACCACAAGTGTTCAGACTTGTACACCACATATGGTGGTAACATGTCTCCAGTTCCATTTCCACAAAACATTAGTGAGGTACAAGATTTCGTAGACTCCATAATGCGTTCTACATACTTTAGTCCTCTTTTACAAATAACCTTACTTGACCCTGGGTCATCTCGTAGATTTGTCTCGTCATAATTCCAGATATTTTCATCTGGCACATCACTGAGGACAGTTTCTAAGTTGTCAAAATAATCATTGACTATTTTTTCATCAATAGCAGCTCTTACTCGTTTTATGTTGCTTGCTGTGCACACTGTTAAGTTTGGGTGGCATTTCCTAAACAATGCTGCCCAATCAGGTCCTGGGAAAATGTTTTTAAAGTTATTTACTGTACGCCCCTGTTTGTCAAGAAAGCATTTCATGGAGTATCTCAAATCAAGATCAGTAATTGGAAATCCAAATTGAGCAACTTGATGAAATGAGCCTCAAATGAACGTTCTTCTTCTTGAGAAAACACTGTGGGATGGCCATGTTTTTTTACCTCATTTGTTTTAAGCTTATTTATTATTGTGCTTCTAGGTATATTATAATACTGACTTGCATCTCTTTGTGTTCTTACTCCACTTCTTATGTCCATCAAACAAGCTTGCAAAGTCTCAGCATTGTAATCGGCATAGTTTCTCGAACCTGCCTTTCTTTTGTAATTTCTCGTCATAATGTCCTCAGCAACTGGAACAAAAACAACTAAAATAACATTTTACAACTGTAACATTTGAAAAAAATGTTATTAAAAACATTTTTTAAAAGATTTGGTGGAAAAAAAGGTATTTGTAAGTAGCTGGGGCTACTTTGGTCCTGGCACAAAGTAGCCCCGAAAAACTAGTTTTTAGGTTATGTTTATGAAAACTTTAAAACTTACTGTCAAAACAAAAAATTTAAGGAAAAACTATGATCACACATTGGTAACAGGTTACTAAAGGTAATATTTGACACTTACCTTATTTTTAACTCTTTTCCAGATTGCTTCACAGGAGAAAGTTTGGAGAGTAAAAATCTTCACATGTAAACAAATGTTTGCAAAAACTCCAGTGTTGCCACTAACAAAAAATTAAATTTACCTCAAACTATTAAATTACCCTCAAATAGGGTACAAACTATTTTTCAAGCCCAAAAACTCCCATTTATCTTGTATTGTTTGTTCGGTACAAAAATTAATAACTTCTTTTTCATGTTGGACCAAAGTAACCCCGCTAGGACCAAAGTAGCCCCGGTTGACGGTATTCACGGCGTCCCTGTTGACACGTGCTGCACTCCGTACTTGTATCACTATTTGTCCGAAAATATTACTGTTTTAATTCCGAAAAGTGGCTGTTGCTTATATTTATTCACTGTATCAAAAGGTTACAATTTTCACTGTTTCTTTTCGAGTTCACATTTTTGCTACTTTGGCCGGTCCTTCTACATTGTTAAATGTAGTTCGGACGGACAGCGCGATAATGCAACTGCTCGCGTCCGTCGTCTTCAGATGTTATTTGCCGCCTGCCCTGACGCCGATGTTTTTTCAAGATGGCCAAAACGCCTTCATCCTGACCATCCTGCCCTCTCATTGGCCAAAGGGCAAAACGTCACACGCTAATTAGTTAAAATTCGTATTCCTTCCGTTATGAAGTTTGGGTTCAAGATTACATACCTTCTCATGACCTTTTGTGTCCTCTGAGAACACGTCGCAAAAGCGGCACACACGCGCGCTCTTACACATTCCTCGACGCTTAATTGTTCTCGTATCTGACTCTGCCTCGTACGGTTTCAACCATAGGGTGTTCAACAAATCAAACTTTTGTGATATTAAATGTTGCCCAGCCAAATTGGCCCCAGATTATTACAATTATTATAAAAAATAGAAAATAAACCCTCAGCTTTATTTGCCCCGTTACAACATCATATTAGGGCTTAAGAAATATTTCAATTCCACAAAGAGCTTAATGTTGGCATCTTTTTGGTTCAAAGTGCTTTCATATATTGACTAAAAAAATGTTGTTATTCAAAGCAAAGGAATCACACTCAATGTTGAAATAACTCTAGTGGAAGATTTGCTGACAGAATTGAAATTGTTGCGTGATAATCCAGTGAAGAACCAAACTTAATTGCAAAAGAACTAATAAAAGTTCCTCGTGAATCTCCAAAAAGGTGGAAAAAAGTACAGATCAATCCAATAGTGATTCTTCAGTAAACAAAGATCAAGAAAATAAATTTAAAACCTCAGTCATGCACCCAGTATTAGAGTTTGTAATGGGCAACATGAAAACACGATTCACTGCAATTACTTCAATTCGTGACTTGTTTCCACCAGTATTGAACTTTACGGACAAGGAAAATGATGAATTAGAATTGAAAGTAAAAGTTCTCATTAGCAAGTTTAAAAAGGAATTGGCAATGGATCTATTTGAAGAAATATTACACTTGAAGAACATTTATAAAACAGAGTTTGAATCAGAAAAGAATCCACTAAGCCTACTCCAAAAACCTTATGACAAAAACGTTCAAGCTGTATTTGTGAACTTCTGTCTTGCCTATAGGCTTTTCTGTACTATTCCAGTTACAGTTTCGTCTCCTGAAAAATCTTTCAGCAGGTTAGCGAATTCACTGAAAATTTGGCAGAGAAGCACTACCTAGCAAGAAAGGCTTAATAATTTGGCAATTTTAGCTATTAAAAATGATTGGCTAACAGTATTAATTTATCAGTCAGATGTTATTGACCAGTTTGCTGAAATGAAAGCAAGAAGAAAAAAACTTTGCACTAACATATTTTTGTTTATCTTTGTAACAATTGACTTATGTATCACTTATGTGTTGATAAACACAGATTGTTTATTTTTTGTCTTAAATTTAGACCATAGTAACATTAAATTCCACTCTAACCCATTATTAATTCTTAATCATTTGCGTGTTAACAGAAACTGCACATTGCTTTTTATTGCATTATGTTGAAAAAAGTATTTTAATGTACTTGTTTGGTTATAGGCCTACGTTAGATTGTATTATTATATATATAAACTTTCACAATATGAACTTACTTTCTTTGCACTTTCCCAAACGTTTCGAGGTGATGTGCCTCTTCCTCAGTGGGAGTAAATACTGATTGTCAGTTAACAGAATAACGGTTATGGACTTAGGTGTGTGTGGTGGGGGTTGATAGTGGGAGGGAATTGGCGCTGAGGCAAAACTCAATGCAGATGTGATGACATTTTTCGGGCATGTTGCAAGCCTGTACTCATTTTTCTCTAGCAGCCCTGCATGTTGGGAAGTTTTGAAAAAGCACATTCCTTTATCACTGCAGAGCTTCCCTGAAACAAGATGAAGTGAGAGGATCCAAGCTGTCAAACCGATAGTTAAGCACTACCCAGGAGTACTTAAATTGTTGGATATATTTTAGAAGAGATGTCTTCTAGTCTAACTCCCTCTGCCTACAACATTATGATCTTATAAACTATCTACCACATTTAAATTGTATTAATAAGTATCGCTTACCTGGATTAGTCCAGAGTTCTTCACACGAACCTGTGAATTATAAGCGCGACTTAGGGTTTACCTCAGTAATGTATTCGACTCTCATTTTTTGTTAACTAACTCAGCTTTTATTAAACATTTTTTATCAGGCATTTTTAAACAATAATATAACTTTGGTTGATTATCATCTTTAGAATTCCAATTCAAACTACTTCAGCTTTGAGGTCGAGACCCCAATTAATATAAACACATAGACTTCAGCATTTTTACTATTCAAATTCTTATTATTACTCACTTGCTGACTATTGGTTAAAATTTACTTATATTAAATAAAGGCAGCCCAGTAATTGCTCGTACACACATTCATTCATTTTACCCCATTATACTTTATTTCGAGCTCTCGTTAATTTATAGTTTCAGAGTTAATTGAAGATAGATTGATATACAGTTACGTACCATCAACCGGGGCTACTTTGGGCCACTTTTTCATGTTTTCACTAACATTTCCGTTATTAAAAAATATAATATATGGATTATCAACGTCCAAATTGAGTTTTAACCAATTAACATGGTATAAAAAAGTAAACTGTATTGTTTTAAAAAAAAGTTTTTACTTTTTTTAAATTTTTTACTATTTTTAATGTTTTGGACCAAAGTAGCCCCTGCTTGGGGCTTCTTTGGTCCATTCAGTTGATTTCATACAAATTGAATAGATTTCATATATTGGACTATTGTAACCCCTTGCATAAGGATCTGGTAATAAATTGACACTGCATATTAGCAAAAAATGTTTTTATTATCATATTGAAACACAATAAACCAATTCTAGATATGAAAAACATGAGAAACAATGTCTCAAAACTTGTCCTTTGTTCTTATCACTTTTGTCAATGCTAAACTTTTCATTCTAACTCATAATCAGCCATCTCAGCAACATTGAAGTGTCCTCGTTTCATTAGCTTGGGAGGGTTGATTTTTTTCTTGATGTCAGCCCATTCGTAAACAAGAAGATCCTTTTTATCGGGCCATTTCCAGGACTTTTTGGTCTTGGTCATGCAGTCTATTGTAGAGCCTGACTCTTTTCCACTGGGCAGTTTTGTTATCAAACCAGGATAGTGCTTTCCTGCATATTTGACTATGACAAAAAGTCACCTTCTTCTAAATTACTTTTTAGATATTCTGGTTCCGGTAGATCTTCTTTGCTAGGCCCACTGGTACCAGCGTCTTCTCCAAAATCTTCAGATTCACTTTCATAAAAGTTGGAGCCGTCATCAGAACGACTGCAGTCATGGAGACTGTAAGAACTGGCGTGTTCAGATTCAGTTTCTGGTGTTCGATTTCTACGTGGGCACCCTCTTTTCGGCTTAGGCGTAGACGTTGGTACTCCTTCCAAGTCCATGTCATCTGCGCTCGATTCATCAAACAATTTTGTAGAGACACTTTTGCCAGCTGGCACATCAAATTTCTTTCGTTTCTTACTAGACCCTTTTTTGGTCATATCCTGCATTTTTCTGCAAGGTTTTGCAAGAAACTGTCTCCTATCAGTTTCTTTAGAGGGCTGCTTACGTCCTTTTGAGGCAAGCGCTCCAGAACTTTGGTTCTGTCAAGGGGTATGATACCTGTTTTTTTGAACCCAGAAATCATGTTTTTCTTCTTGTCTGCATACAAATAATCAACCAGCTGTTTTAGGAGTTTAGGAAACTGATCCTTGGGCAAGTTTGTCATTGACTTGTTTTTTTCTTTCCACAAAGTCAATATTTTACGCCACTCTCTTTTCATCAGACCATAGTAGGCAACATCCAATGGCTGGGTGAGGTGAGTAGAGTTTGGGGGTTGGCACACAAACCTTATATTGTTTTCCTCACACGCTTTTAAAACTTCTAGGTTGATATGGGAAGTTAAATTATCTCCTATCACAACCTTGACTCCGGGCAGCTTTTTCAATCGAGGAAGCAGGGTTGAGATAAACCAATCTTCGAACGTCCCCATATCAAACCAACCACTTTTTGTTCTATTATACCTACATCCCGCAGGTCCACCCTCTGTCCATGTAGACCACAAGTGTTCAGACTTGTACACCACATATGGTGGTAACATGTCTCCAGTTCCATTTCCACAAAACATTAGTGAGGTACAAGATTTCGTAGACTCCATAATGCGTTCTACATACTTTAGTCCTCTTTTACAAATAACCTTACTTGACCCTGGGTCATCTCGTAGATTTGTCTCGTCATAATTCCAGATATTTTCATCTGGCACATCACTGAGGACAGTTTCTAATTTGTCAAAATAATCATTGACTATTTTTTCATCAATAGCAGCTCTTACTCGTTTTATGTTGCTTGCTGTGCACACTGTTAAGTTTGGGTGGCATTTCCTAAACAATGCTGCCCAATCAGGTCCTGGGAAAATGTTTTTAAAGTTATTTACTGTACGCCCCTGTTTGTCAAGAAAGCATTTCATGGAGTATCTCAAATCAAGATCAGTAATTGGAAATCCAAATTGAGCAACTTGATGAAATGAGCCTCAAATGAACGTTCTTCTTCTTGAGAAAACACTGTGGGATGGCCATGTTTTTTTACCTCATTTGTTTTAAGCTTATTTATTATTGTGCTTCTAGGTATATTATAATACTGACTTGCATCTCTTTGTGTTCTTACTCCACTTCTTATGTCCATCAAACAAGCTTGCAAAGTCTCAGCATTGTAATCGGCATAGTTTCTCGAACCTGCCTTTCTTTTGTAATTTCTCGTCATAATGTCCTCAGCAACTGGAACAAAAACAACTAAAATAACATTTTACAACTGTAACATTTGAAAAAAATGTTATTAAAAACATTTTTTAAAAGATTTGGTGGAAAAAAAGGTATTTGTAAGTAGCTGGGGCTACTTTGGTCCTGGCACAAAGTAGCCCCGAAAAACTAGTTTTTAGGTTATGTTTATGAAAACTTTAAAACTTACTGTCAAAACAAAAAATTTAAGGAAAAACTATGATCACACATTGGTAACAGGTTACTAAAGGTAATATTTGACACTTACCTTATTTTTAACTCTTTTCCAGATTGCTTCACAGGAGAAAGTTTGGAGAGTAAAAATCTTCACATGTAAACAAATGTTTGCAAAAACTCCAGTGTTGCCACTAACAAAAAATTAAATTTACCTCAAACTATTAAATTACCCTCAAATAGGGTACAAACTATTTTTCAAGCCCAAAAACTCCCATTTATCTTGTATTGTTTGTTCGGTACAAAAATTAATAACTTCTTTTTCATGTTGGACCAAAGTAACCCCGCTAGGACCAAAGTAGCCCCGGTTGACGGTATTCACGGCGTCCCTGTTGACACGTGCTGCACTCCGTACTTGTATCACTATTTGTCCGAAAATATTACTGTTTTAATTCCGAAAAGTGGCTGTTGCTTATATTTATTCACTGTATCAAAAGGTTACAATTTTCACTGTTTCTTTTCGAGTTCACATTTTTGCTACTTTGGCCGGTCCTTCTACATTGTTAAATGTAGTTCGGACGGACAGCGCGATAATGCAACTGCTCGCGTCCGTCGTCTTCAGATGTTATTTGCCGCCTGCCCTGACGCCGATGTTTTTTCAAGATGGCCAAAACGCCTTCATCCTGACCATCCTGCCCTCTCATTGGCCAAAGGGCAAAACGTCACACGCTAATTAGTTAAAATTCGTATTCCTTCCGTTATGAAGTTTGGGTTCAAGATTACATACCTTCTCATGACCTTTTGTGTCCTCTGAGAACACGTCGCAAAAGCGGCACACACGCGCGCTCTTACACATTCCTCGACGCTTAATTGTTCTCGTATCTGACTCTGCCTCGTACGGTTTCAACCATAGGGTGTTCAACAAATCAAACTTTTGTGATATTAAATGTTGCCCAGCCAAATTGGCCCCAGATTATTACAATTATTATAAAAAATAGAAAATAAACCCTCAGCTTTATTTGCCCCGTTACAACATCATATTAGGGCTTAAGAAATATTTCAATTCCACAAAGAGCTTAATGTTGGCATCTTTTTGGTTCAAAGTGCTTTCATATATTGACTAAAAAAATGTTGTTATTCAAAGCAAAGGAATCACACTCAATGTTGAAATAACTCTAGTGGAAGATTTGCTGACAGAATTGAAATTGTTGCGTGATAATCCAGTGAAGAACCAAACTTAATTGCAAAAGAACTAATAAAAGTTCCTCGTGAATCTCCAAAAAGGTGGAAAAAAGTACAGATCAATCCAATAGTGATTCTTCAGTAAACAAAGATCAAGAAAATAAATTTAAAACCTCAGTCATGCACCCAGTATTAGAGTTTGTAATGGGCAACATGAAAACACGATTCACTGCAATTACTTCAATTCGTGACTTGTTTCCACCAGTATTGAACTTTACGGACAAGGAAAATGATGAATTAGAATTGAAAGTAAAAGTTCTCATTAGCAAGTTTAAAAAGGAATTGGCAATGGATCTATTTGAAGAAATATTACACTTGAAGAACATTTATAAAACAGAGTTTGAATCAGAAAAGAATCCACTAAGCCTACTCCAAAAACCTTATGACAAAAACGTTCAAGCTGTATTTGTGAACTTCTGTCTTGCCTATAGGCTTTTCTGTACTATTCCAGTTACAGTTTCGTCTCCTGAAAAATCTTTCAGCAGGTTAGCGAATTCACTGAAAATTTGGCAGAGAAGCACTACCTAGCAAGAAAGGCTTAATAATTTGGCAATTTTAGCTATTAAAAATGATTGGCTAACAGTATTAATTTATCAGTCAGATGTTATTGACCAGTTTGCTGAAATGAAAGCAAGAAGAAAAAAACTTTGCACTAACATATTTTTGTTTATCTTTGTAACAATTGACTTATGTATCACTTATGTGTTGATAAACACAGATTGTTTATTTTTTGTCTTAAATTTAGACCATAGTAACATTAAATTCCACTCTAACCCATTATTAATTCTTAATCATTTGCGTGTTAACAGAAACTGCACATTGCTTTTTATTGCATTATGTTGAAAAAAGTATTTTAATGTACTTGTTTGGTTATAGGCCTACGTTAGATTGTATTATTATATATATAAACTTTCACAATATGAACTTACTTTCTTTGCACTTTCCCAAACGTTTCGAGGTGATGTGCCTCTTCCTCAGTGGGAGTAAATACTGATTGTCAGTTAACAGAATAACGGTTATGGACTTAGGTGTGTGTGGTGGGGGTTGATAGTGGGAGGGAATTGGCGCTGAGGCAAAACTCAATGCAGATGTGATGACATTTTTCGGGCATGTTGCAAGCCTGTACTCATTTTTCTCTAGCAGCCCTGCATGTTGGGAAGTTTTGAAAAAGCACATTCCTTTATCACTGCAGAGCTTCCCTGAAACAAGATGAAGTGAGAGGATCCAAGCTGTCAAACCGATAGTTAAGCACTACCCAGGAGTACTTAAATTGTTGGATATATTTTAGAAGAGATGTCTTCTAGTCTAACTCCCTCTGCCTACAACATTATGATCTTATAAACTATCTACCACATTTAAATTGTATTAATAAGTATCGCTTACCTGGATTAGTCCAGAGTTCTTCACACGAACCTGTGAATTATAAGCGCGACTTAGGGTTTACCTCAGTAATGTATTCGACTCTCATTTTTTGTTAACTAACTCAGCTTTTATTAAACATTTTTTATCAGGCATTTTTAAACAATAATATAACTTTGGTTGATTATCATCTTTAGAATTCCAATTCAAACTACTTCAGCTTTGAGGTCGAGACCCCAATTAATATAAACACATAGACTTCAGCATTTTTACTATTCAAATTCTTATTATTACTCACTTGCTGACTATTGGTTAAAATTTACTTATATTAAATAAAGGCAGCCCAGTAATTGCTCGTACACACATTCATTCATTTTACCCCATTATACTTTATTTCGAGCTCTCGTTAATTTATAGTTTCAGAGTTAATTGAAGATAGATTGATATACAGTTACGTACCATCAACCGGGGCTACTTTGGGCCACTTTTTCATGTTTTCACTAACATTTCCGTTATTAAAAAATATAATATATGGATTATCAACGTCCAAATTGAGTTTTAACCAATTAACATGGTATAAAAAAGTAAACTGTATTGTTTTAAAAAAAGTTTTCCTTTTTTTAAATTTTTTACTATTTTTAATGTTTTGGACCAAAGTAGCCCCTGCTTGGGGCTTCTTTGGTCCATTCAGTTGATTTCATACAAATTGAATAGATTTCATATATTGGACTATTGTAACCCCTTGCATAAGGATCTGGTAATAAATTGACACTGCATATTAGCAAAAAATGTTTTTATTATCATATTGAAACACAATAAACCAATTCTAGATATGAAAAACATGAGAAACAATGTCTCAAAACTTGTCCTTTGTTCTTATCACTTTTGTCAATGCTAAACTTTTCATTCTAACTCATAATCAGCCATCTCAGCAACATTGAAGTGTCCTCGTTTCATTAGCTTGGGAGGGTTGATTTTTTTCTTGATGTCAGCCCATTCGTAAACAAGAAGATCCTTTTTATCGGGCCATTTCCAGGACTTTTTGGTCTTGGTCATGCAGTCTATTGTAGAGCCTGACTCTTTTCCACTGGGCAGTTTTGTTATCAAACCAGGATAGTGCTTTCCTGCATATTTGACTATGACAAAAAGTCACCTTCTTCTAAATTACTTTTTAGATATTCTGGTTCCGGTAGATCTTCTTTGCTAGGCCCACTGGTACCAGCGTCTTCTCCAAAATCTTCAGATTCACTTTCATAAAAGTTGGAGCCGTCATCAGAACGACTGCAGTCATGGAGACTGTAAGAACTGGCGTGTTCAGATTCAGTTTCTGGTGTTCGATTTCTACGTGGGCACCCTCTTTTCGGCTTAGGCGTAGACGTTGGTACTCCTTCCAAGTCCATGTCATCTGCGCTCGATTCATCAAACAATTTTGTAGAGACACTTTTGCCAGCTGGCACATCAAATTTCTTTCGTTTCTTACTAGACCCTTTTTTGGTCATATCCTGCATTTTTCTGCAAGGTTTTGCAAGAAACTGTCTCCTATCAGTTTCTTTAGAGGGCTGCTTACGTCCTTTTGAGGCAAGCGCTCCAGAACTTTGGTTCTGTCAAGGGGTATGATACCTGTTTTTTTGAACCCAGAAATCATGTTTTTCTTCTTGTCTGCATACAAATAATCAACCAGCTGTTTTAGGAGTTTAGGAAACTGATCCTTGGGCAAGTTTGTCATTGACTTGTTTTTTTCTTTCCACAAAGTCAATATTTTACGCCACTCTCTTTTCATCAGACCATAGTAGGCAACATCCAATGGCTGGGTGAGGTGAGTAGAGTTTGGGGGTTGGCACACAAACCTTATATTGTTTTCCTCACACGCTTTTAAAACTTCTAGGTTGATATGGGAAGTTAAATTATCTCCTATCACAACCTTGACTCCGGGCAGCTTTTTCAATCGAGGAAGCAGGGTTGAGATAAACCAATCTTCGAACGTCCCCATATCAAACCAACCACTTTTTGTTCTATTATACCTACATCCCGCAGGTCCACCCTCTGTCCATGTAGACCACAAGTGTTCAGACTTGTACACCACATATGGTGGTAACATGTCTCCAGTTCCATTTCCACAAAACATTAGTGAGGTACAAGATTTCGTAGACTCCATAATGCGTTCTACATACTTTAGTCCTCTTTTACAAATAACCTTACTTGACCCTGGGTCATCTCGTAGATTTGTCTCGTCATAATTCCAGATATTTTCATCTGGCACATCACTGAGGACAGTTTCTAATTTGTCAAAATAATCATTGACTATTTTTTCATCAATAGCAGCTCTTACTCGTTTTATGTTGCTTGCTGTGCACACTGTTAAGTTTGGGTGGCATTTCCTAAACAATGCTGCCCAATCAGGTCCTGGGAAAATGTTTTTAAAGTTATTTACTGTACGCCCCTGTTTGTCAAGAAAGCATTTCATGGAGTATCTCAAATCAAGATCAGTAATTGGAAATCCAAATTGAGCAACTTGATGAAATGAGCCTCAAATGAACGTTCTTCTTCTTGAGAAAACACTGTGGGATGGCCATGTTTTTTTACCTCATTTGTTTTAAGCTTATTTATTATTGTGCTTCTAGGTATATTATAATACTGACTTGCATCTCTTTGTGTTCTTACTCCACTTCTTATGTCCATCAAACAAGCTTGCAAAGTCTCAGCATTGTAATCGGCATAGTTTCTCGAACCTGCCTTTCTTTTGTAATTTCTCGTCATAATGTCCTCAGCAACTGGAACAAAAACAACTAAAATAACATTTTACAACTGTAACATTTGAAAAAAATGTTATTAAAAACATTTTTTAAAAGATTTGGTGGAAAAAAAGGTATTTGTAAGTAGCTGGGGCTACTTTGGTCCTGGCACAAAGTAGCCCCGAAAAACTAGTTTTTAGGTTATGTTTATGAAAACTTTAAAACTTACTGTCAAAACAAAAAATTTAAGGAAAAACTATGATCACACATTGGTAACAGGTTACTAAAGGTAATATTTGACACTTACCTTATTTTTAACTCTTTTCCAGATTGCTTCACAGGAGAAAGTTTGGAGAGTAAAAATCTTCACATGTAAACAAATGTTTGCAAAAACTCCAGTGTTGCCACTAACAAAAAATTAAATTTACCTCAAACTATTAAATTACCCTCAAATAGGGTACAAACTATTTTTCAAGCCCAAAAACTCCCATTTATCTTGTATTGTTTGTTCGGTACAAAAATTAATAACTTCTTTTTCGTGTTGGACCAAAGTAACCCCGCTAGGACCAAAGTAGCCCCGGTTGACGGTATTCACGGCGTCCCTGTTGACACGTGCTGCACTCCGTACTTGTATCACTATTTGTCCGAAAATATTACTGTTTTAATTCCGAAAAGTGGCTGTTGCTTATATTTATTCACTGTATCAAAAGGTTACAATTTTCACTGTTTCTTTTCGAGTTCACATTTTTGCTACTTTGGCCGGTCCGTCTACATTGTTAAATGTAGTTCGGACGGACAGCGCGATAATGCAACTGCTCGCGTCCGTCGTCTTCAGATGTTATTTGCCGCCTGCCCTGACGCCGATGTTTTTTCAAGATGGCCAAAACGCCTTCATCCTGACCATCCTGCCCTCTCATTGGCCAAAGGGCAAAACGTCACACGCTAATTAGTTAAAATTCGTATTCCTTCCGTTATGAAGTTTGGGTTCAAGATTACATACCTTCTCATGACCTTTTGTGTCCTCTGAGAACACGTCGCAAAAGCGGCGCACACGCGCGCTCTTACACATTCCTCGACGCTTAATTGTTCTCGTACCTGACTCTGCCTCGTACGGTTTCAACCATAGGGTGTTCAACAAATCAAACTTTTGTGATATTAAATGTTGCCCAGCCAAATTGGCCCCAGATTATTACAATTATTATAAAAAATAGAAAATAAACCCTCAGCTTTATTTGCCCCATTACAACATCATATTAGGGCTTAAGAAATATTTCAATTCCACAAAGAGCTTAATGTTGGCATCTTTTTGGTTCAAATTGCTTTCATATATTGACTAAAAAAATGTTGTTATTCAAAGCAAAGGAATCACACTCAATGTTGAAATAACTCTAGTGGAAGATTTGCTGACAGAATTGAAATTGTTGCGTGATAATCCAGTGAAGAACCAAACTTAATTGCAAAAGAACTAATAAAAGTTCCTCGTGAATCTCCAAAAAGGTGGAAAAAAGTACAGATCAATCCAATAGTGATTCTTCAGTAAACAAAGATCAAGAAAATAAATTTAAAACCTCAGTCATGCACCCAGTATTAGAGTTTGTAATGGGCAACATGAAAACACGATTCACTGCAATTACTTCAATTCGTGACTTGTTTCCACCAGTATTGAACTTTACGGACAAGGAAAATGATGAATTAGAATTGAAAGTAAAAGTTCTCATTAGCAAGTTTAAAAAGGAATTGGCAATGGATCTATTTGAAGAAATATTACACTTGAAGAACATTTATAAAACAGAGTTTGAATCAGAAAAGAATCCACTAAGCCTACTCCAAAAACCTTATGACAAAAACGTTCAAGCTGTATTTGTGAACTTCTGTCTTGCCTATAGGCTTTTCTGTACTATTCCAGTTACAGTTTCGTCTCCTGAAAAATCTTTCAGCAGGTTAGCGAATTCACTGAAAATTTGGCAGAGAAGCACTACCTAGCAAGAAAGGCTTAATAATTTGGCAATTTTAGCTATTAAAAATGATTGGCTAACAGTATTAATTTATCAGTCAGATGTTATTGACCAGTTTGCTGAAATGAAAGCAAGAAGAAAAAAACTTTGCACTAACATATTTTTGTTTATCTTTGTAACAATTGACTTATGTATCACTTATGTGTTGATAAACACAGATTGTTTATTTTTTGTCTTAAATTTAGACCATAGTAACATTAAATTCCACTCTAACCCATTATTAATTCTTAATCATTTGCGTGTTAACAGAAACTGCACATTGCTTTTTATTGCATTATGTTGAAAAAAGGATTTTAATGTACTTGTTTGGTTATAGGCATACGTTAGATTGTATTATTATATATATAAACTTTCACAATATGAACTTACTTTCTTTGCACTTTCCCAAACTTTTCGAGGTGATGTGCCTCTTCCTCAGTGGGAGTAAATACTGATTGTCAGTTAACAGAATAACGGTTATGGACTTAGGTGTGTGTGGTGGGGGTTGATGGTGGGAGGGAATTGGCGCTGAGGCAAAAGTCAATGCAGATGTGATGACATTTTTCGGGGATGTTGCAAGCCTGTACTCATTTTTCTCTAGCAGCCCTGCATGTTGGGAAGTTTTGAAAAAGCACATTCCTTTATCACTGCAGAGCTTCCCTGAAACAAGATGAAGTGAGAGGATCCAAGCTGTCAAACCGATAGTTAAGCACTACCCAGGAGTACTTAAATTGTTGGATATATTTTAGAAGAGATGTCTTCTAGTCTAACTCCCTCTGCCTACAACATTATGATCTTATAAACTATCTACCACATTTAAATTGTATTAATAATTATCGCTTACCTGGATTAGTCCAGAGTTCTTCACACGAACCTGTGAATTATAAGCGCGACTTAGGGTTTACCTCAATAATGTATTCGACTCTAATTTTTTGTTAACTAACTCAGCTTTTATTAAACATTTTTTATCAGGCATTTTTAAACAATAATATAACTTTGGTTGATTATCATCTTTAGAATTCCAATTCAAACTACTTCAGCTTTGAGGTCGAGACCCCAATTAATATAAACACATAGACTTCAGCATTTTTACTATTCAAATTCTTATTATTACTCACTTGCTGACTATTGGTTAAAATTTACTTATATTAAATAAAGGCAGCCCAGTAATTGCTCGTACACACATTCATTCATTTTACCCCATTATACTTTATTTCGAGCTCTCGTTAATTTATAGTTTCAGAGTTAATTGAAGATTGATTGATATACAGTTACGTACCATCAACCGGGGCTACTTTGGGCCACTTTTTCATGTTTTCACTAACATTTCCGTTATTAAAAAATATAATATATGGATTATCAACGTCCAAATTGAGTTTTAACCAATTAACATGGTATAAAAAAGTAAACTGTATTGTTTTAAAAAAAAGTTTTCCTTTTTTTAAATTTTTTACTATTTTTAATGTTTTGGACCAAAGTAGCCCCTGCTTGGGGCTTCTTTGGTCCATTCAGTTGATTTCATACAAATTGAATAGATTTCATATATTGGACTATTGTAACCCCTTGCATAAGGATCTGGTAATAAATTGACACTGCATATTAGCAAAAAATGTTTTTATTATCATATTGAAACACAATAAACCAATTCTAGATATGAAAAACATGAGAAACAATGTCTCAAAACTTGTCCTTTGTTCTTATCACTTTTGTCAATGCTAAACTTTTCATTCTAACTCATAATCAGCCATCTCAGCAACATTGAAGTGTCCTCGTTTCATTAGCTTGGGAGGGTTGATTTTTTTCTTGATGTCAGCCCATTCGTAAACAAGAAGATCCTTTTTATCGGGCCATTTCCAGGACTTTTTGGTCTTGGTCATGCAGTCTATTGTAGAGCCTGACTCTTTTCCACTGGGCAGTTTTGTTATCAAACCAGGATAGTGCTTTCCTGCATATTTGACTATGACAAAAAGTCACCTTCTTCTAAATTACTTTTTAGATATTCTGGTTCCGGTAGATCTTCTTTGCTAGGCCCACTGGTACCAGCGTCTTCTCCAAAATCTTCAGATTCACTTTCATAAAAGTTGGAGCCGTCATCAGAACGACTGCAGTCATGGAGACTGTAAGAACTGGCGTGTTCAGATTCAGTTTCTGGTGTTCGATTTCTACGTGGGCACCCTCTTTTCGGCTTAGGCGTAGACGTTGGTACTCCTTCCAAGTCCATGTCATCTGCGCTCGATTCATCAAACAATTTTGTAGAGACACTTTTGCCAGCTGGCACATCAAATTTCTTTCGTTTCTTACTAGACCCTTTTTTGGTCATATCCTGCATTTTTCTGCAAGGTTTTGCAAGAAACTGTCTCCTATCAGTTTTTTTAGAGGGCTGCTTACATCCTTTTGAGGCAAGCACTCCAGAACTTTGGTTCTGTCAAGGGGTATGATACCTGTTTTTTTGAACCCAGAAATCATGTTTTTCTTCTTGTCTGCATACAAATAATCAACCAGCTGTTTTAGGAGTTTAGGAAACTGATCCTTGGGCAAGTTTGTCATTGACTTGTTTTTTTCTTTCCACAAAGTCAATATTTTACGCCACTCTCTTTTCATCAGACCATAGTAGGCAACATCCAATGGCTGGGTGAGGTGAGTAGAGTTTGGGGGTTGGCACACAAACCTTATATTGTTTTCCTCACACGCTTTTAAAACTTCTAGGTTGATATGGGAGGTTAAATTATCTCCTATCACAACCTTGACTCCGGGCAGCTTTTTCAATCGAGGAAGCAGGGTTGAGATAAACCAATCTTCGAACGTCCCCATATCAAACCAACCACTTTTTGTTCTATTATACCTACATCCCGCAGGTCCACCCTCTGTCCATGTAGACCACAAGTGTTCAGACTTGTACACCACATATGGTGGTAACATGTCTCCAGTTCCATTTCCACAAAACATTAGTGAGGTACAAGATTTCGTAGACTCCATAATGCGTTCTACATACTTTAGTCCTCTTTTACAAATAACCTTACTTGACCCTGGGTCATCTCGTAGATTTGTCTCGTCATAATTCCAGATATTTTCATCTGGCACATCACTGAGGACAGTTTCTAATTTGTCAAAATAATCATTGACTATTTTTTCATCAATAGCAGCTCTTACTCGTTTTATGTTGCTTGCTGTGCACACTGTTAAGTTTGGGTGGCATTTCCTAAACAATGCTGCCCAATCAGGTCCTGGGAAAATGTTTTTAAAGTTATTTACTGTACGCCCCTGTTTGTCAAGAAAGCATTTCATGGAGTATCTCAAATCAAGATCAGTAATTGGAAATCCAAATTGAGCAACTTGATGAAATGAGCCTCAAATGAACGTTCTTCTTCTTGAGAAAACACTGTGGGATGGCCATGTTTTTTTACCTCATTTGTTTTAAGCTTATTTATTATTGTGCTTCTAGGTATATTATAATACTGACTTGCATCTCTTTGTGTTCTTACTCCACTTCTTATGTCCATCAAACAAGCTTGCAAAGTCTCAGCATTGTAATCGGCATAGTTTCTCGAACCTGCCTTTCTTTTGTAATTTCTCGTCATAATGTCCTCAGCAACTGGAACAAAAACAACTAAAATAACATTTTACAACTGTAACATTTGAAAAAAATGTTATTAAAAACATTTTTTAAAAGATTTGGTGGAAAAAAAGGTATTTGTAAGTAGCTGGGGCTACTTTGGTCCTGGCACAAAGTAGCCCCGAAAAACTAGTTTTTAGGTTATGTTTATGAAAACTTTAAAACTTACTGTCAAAACAAAAAATTTAAGGAAAAACTATGATCACACATTGGTAACAGGTTACTAAAGGTAATATTTGACACTTACCTTATTTTTAACTCTTTTCCAGATTGCTTCACAGGAGAAAGTTTGGAGAGTAAAAATCTTCACATGTAAACAAATGTTTGCAAAAACTCCAGTGTTGCCACTAACAAAAAATTAAATTTACCTCAAACTATTAAATTACCCTCAAATAGGGTACAAACTATTTTTCAAGCCCAAAAACTCCCATTTATCTTGTATTGTTTGTTCGGTACAAAAATTAATAACTTCTTTTTCATGTTGGACCAAAGTAGCCCCGGTTGACGGTATTCACGGCGTCCCTGTTGACACGTGCTGCACTCCGTACTTGTATCACTATTTGTCCGAAAATATTACTGTTTTAATTCCGAAAAGTGGCTGTTGCTTATATTTATTCACTGTATCAAAAGGTTACAATTTTCACTGTTTCTTTTCGAGTTCACATTTTTGCTACTTTGGCCGGTCCGTCTACATTGTTAAATGTAGTTCGGACGGACAGCGCGATAATGCAACTGCTCGCGTCCGTCGTCTTCAGATGTTATTTGCCGCCTGCCCTGACTCCGATGTTTTTTCAAGATGGCCAAAACGCCTTCATCCTGACCATCCTGCCCTCTCATTGGCCAAAGGGCAAAACGTCACACGCTAATTAGTTAAAATTCGTATTCCTTCCGTTATGAAGTTTGGGTTCAAGATTACATACCTTCTCATGACCTTTTGTGTCCTCTGAGAACACGTCGCAAAAGCGGCACACACGCGCGCTCTTACACATTCCTCGACGCTTAATTGTTCTCGTACCTGACTCTGCCTCATACGGTTTCAACCATAGTGTGTTCAACAAATCAAACTTTTGTGATATTAAATGTTGCCCAGCCAAATTGGCCCCAGATTATTACAATTATTATAAAAAATAGAAAATAAACCCTCAGCTTTATTTGCCCCGTTACAACATCATATTAGGGCTTAAGAAATATTTCAATTCCACAAGGAGCTTAATGTTGGCATCTTTTTGGTTCAAAGTGCTTTCATATATTGACTAAAAAAATGTTGTTATTCAAAGCAAAGGAATCACACTCAATGTTGAAATAACTCTAGTGGAAGATTTGCTGACAGAATTGAAATTGTTGCGTGATAATCCAGTGAAGAACCAAACTTAATTGCAAAAGAACTAATAAAAGTTCCTCGTGAATCTCCAAAAAGGTGGAAAAAAGTACAGATCAATCCAATAGTGATTCTTCAGTAAACAAAGATCAAGAAAATAAATTTAAAACCTCAGTCATGCACCCAGTATTAGAGTTTGTAATGGGCAACATGAAAACACGATTCACTGCAATTACTTCAATTCGTGACTTGTTTCCACCAGTATTGAACTTTACGGACAAGGAAAATGATGAATTAGAATTGAAAGTAAAAGTTCTCATTAGCAAGTTTAAAAAGGAATTGGCAATGGATCTATTTGAAGAAATATTACACTTGAAGAACATTTATAAAACAGAGTTTGAATCAGAAAAGAATCCACTAAGCCTACTCCAAAAACCTTATGACAAAAACGTTCAAGCTGTATTTGTGAACTTCTGTCTTGCCTATAGGCTTTTCTGTACTATTCCAGTTACAGTTTCGTCTCCTGAAAAATCTTTCAGCAGGTTAGCGAATTCACTGAAAATTTGGCAGAGAAGCACTACCTAGCAAGAAAGGCTTAATAATTTGGCAATTTTAGCTATTAAAAATGATTGGCTAACAGTATTAATTTATCAGTCAGATGTTATTGACCAGTTTGCTGAAATGAAAGCAAGAAGAAAAAAACTTTGCACTAACATATTTTTGTTTATCTTTGTAACAATTGACTTATGTATCACTTATGTGTTGATAAACACAGATTGTTTATTTTTTGTCTTAAATTTAGACCATAGTAACATTAAATTCCACTCTAACCCATTATTAATTCTTAATCATTTGCGTGTTAACAGAAACTGCACATTGCTTTTTATTGCATTATGTTGAAAAAAGGATTTTAATGTACTTGTTTGGTTATAGGCATACGTTAGTTTGTATTATTATATATATAAACTTTCACAATATGAACTTACTTTCTTTGCACTTTCCCAAACTTTTCGAGGTGATGTGCCTCTTCCTCAGTGGGAGTAAATACTGATTGTCAGTTAACAGAATAACGGTTATGGACTTAGGTGTGTGTGGTGGGGGTTGATGGTGGGAGGGAATTGGCGCTGAGGCAAAAGTCAATGCAGATGTGATGACATTTTTCGGGGATGTTGCAAGCCTGTACTCATTTTTCTCTAGCAGCCCTGCATGTTGGGAAGTTTTGAAAAAGCACATTCCTTTATCACTGCAGAGCTTCCCTGAAACAAGATGAAGTGAGAGGATCCAAGCTGTCAAACCGATAGTTAAGCACTACCCAGGAGTACTTAAATTGTTGGATATATTTTAGAAGAGATGTCTTCTAGTCTAACTCCCTCTGCCTACAACATTATGATCTTATAAACTATCTACCACATTTAAATTGTATTAATAAGTATCGCTTACCTGGATTAGTCCAGAGTTCTTCACACGAACCTGTGAATTATAAGCGCGACTTAGGGTTTACCTCAGTAATGTATTCGACTCTCATTTTTTGTTAACTAACTCAGCTTTTATTAAACATTTTTTATCAGGCATTTTTAAACAATAATATAACTTTGGTTGATTATCATCTTTAGAATTCCAATTCAAACTACTTCAGCTTTGAGGTCGAGACCCCAATTAATATAAACACATAGACTTCAGCATTTTTACTATTCAAATTCTTATTATTACTCACTTGCTGACTATTGGTTAAAATTTACTTATATTAAATAAAGGCAGCCCAGTAATTGCTCGTACACACATTCATTCATTTTACCCCATTATACTTTATTTCGAGCTCTCGTTAATTTATAGTTTCAGAGTTAATTGAAGATTGATTGATATACAGTTACGTACCATCAACCGGGGCTACTTTGGGCCACTTTTTCATGTTTTCACTAACATTTCCGTTATTAGAAAATATAATATATGGATTATCAACGTCCAAATTGAGTTTTAACCAATTAACATGGTATAAAAAAGTAAACTGTATTTTTTTAAAAAAAAGTTTTCCTTTTTTTAAATTTTTTACTATTTTTAATGTTTTGGACCAAAGTAGCCCCTGCTTGGGGCTTCTTTGGTCCATTCAGTTGATTTCATACAAATTGAATAGATTTCATATATTGGACTATTGTAACCCCTTGCATAAGGATCTGGTAATAAATTGACACTGCATATTAGCAAAAAATGTTTTTATTATCATATTGAAACACAATAAACCAATTCTAGATATGAAAAACATGAGAAACAATGTCTCAAAACTTGTCCTTTGTTCTTATCACTTTTGTCAATGCTAAACTTTTCATTCTAACTCATAATCAGCCATCTCAGCAACATTGAAGTGTCCTCGTTTCATTAGCTTGGGAGGGTTGATTTTTTTCTTGATGTCAGCCCATTCGTAAACAAGAAGATCCTTTTTATCGGGCCATTTCCAGGACTTTTTGGTCTTGGTCATGCAGTCTATTGTAGAGCCTGACTCTTTTCCACTGGGCAGTTTTGTTATCAAACCAGGATAGTGCTTTCCTGCATATTTGACTATGACAAAAAGTCACCTTCTTCTAAATTACTTTTTAGATATTCTGGTTCCGGTAGATCTTCTTTGCTAGGCCCACTGGTACCAGCGTCTTCTCCAAAATCTTCAGATTCACTTTCATAAAAGTTGGAGCCGTCATCAGAACGACTGCAGTCATGGAGACTGTAAGAACTGGCGTGTTCAGATTCAGTTTCTGGTGTTCGATTTCTACGTGGGCACCCTCTTTTCGGCTTAGGCGTAGACGTTGGTACTCCTTCCAAGTCCATGTCATCTGCGCTCGATTCATCAAACAATTTTGTAGAGACACTTTTGCCAGCTGGCACATCAAATTTCTTTCGTTTCTTACTAGACCCTTTTTTGGTCATATCCTGCATTTTTCTGCAAGGTTTTGCAAGAAACTGTCTCCTATCAGTTTTTTTAGAGGGCTGCTTACATCCTTTTGAGGCAAGCACTCCAGAACTTTGGTTCTGTCAAGGGGTATGATACCTGTTTTTTTGAACCCAGAAATCATGTTTTTCTTCTTGTCTGCATACAAATAATCAACCAGCTGTTTTAGGAGTTTAGGAAACTGATCCTTGGGCAAGTTTGTCATTGACTTGTTTTTTTCTTTCCACAAAGTCAATATTTTACGCCACTCTCTTTTCATCAGACCATAGTAGGCAACATCCAATGGCTGGGTGAGGTGAGTACAGTTTGGGGGTTGGCACACAAACGTTATATTGTTTTCCTCACACGCTTTTAAAACTTCTAGGTTGATATGGGAGGTTAAATTATCTCCTATCACAACCTTAACTCCGGGCAGCTTTTTCAATCGAGGAAGCAGGGTTGAGATAAACCAATCTTCGAACGTCCCCATATCAAACCAACCACTTTTTGTTCTATTATACCTACATCCCGCAGGTCCACCCTCTGTCCATGTAGACCACAAGTGTTCAGACTTGTACACCACATATGGTGGTAACATGTCTCCAGTTCCATTTCCACAAAACATTAGTGAGGTACAAGATTTCGTAGACTCCATAATGCGTTCTACATACTTTAGTCCTCTTTTACAAATAACCTTACTTGACCGTGGGTCATCTCGTAGATTTGTCTTGTCATAATTCCAGATATTTTCATCTGGCACATCACTGAGGACAGTTTCTAAGTTGTCAAAATAATCATTGACTATTTTTTCATCAATAGCAGCTCTTACTCGTTTTATGTTGCTTGCTGTGCACACTGTTAAGTTTGGGTGGCATTTCCTAAACAATGCTGCCCAATCAGGTCCTGGGAAAATGTTTTTAAAGTTATTTACTGTACGCCCCTGTTTGTCAAGAAAGCATTTCATGGAGTATCTCAAATCAAGATCAGTAATTGGAAATCCAAATTGAGCAACTTGATGAAATGAGCCTCAAATGAACGTTCTTCTTCTTGAGAAAACACTGTGGGATGGCCATGTTTTTTTACCTCATTTGTTTTAAGCTTATTTACTATTGTGTTTCTAGGTATATTATAATACTGACTTGCATCTCTTTGTGTTCTTACTCCACTTCTTATGTCCATCAAACAAGCTTGCAAAGTCTCAGCATTGTAATCGGCATAGTTTCTCGAACCTGCCTTTCTTTTGTAATTTCTCGTCATAATGTCCTCAGCAACTGGAACAAAAACAACTAAAATAACATTTTACAACTGTAACATTTGAAAAAAATGTTATTAAAAACATTTTTTAAAAGATTTGGTGGAAAAAAAGGTATTTGTAAGTAGCTGGGGCTACTTTGGTCCTGGCACAAAGTAGCCCCGAAAAACTAGTTTTTAGGTTATGTTTATGAAAACTTTAAAACTTACTGTCAAAACAAAAAATTTAAGGAAAAACTATGATCACACATTGGTAACAGGTTACTAAAGGTAATATTTGACACTTACCTTATTTTTAACTCTTTTCCAGATTGCTTCACAGGAGAAAGTTTGGAGAGTAAAAATCTTCACATGTAAACAAATGTTTGCAAAAACTCCAGTGTTGCCACTAACAAAAAATTAAATTTACCTCAAACTATTAAATTACCCTCAAATAGGGTACAAACTATTTTTCAAGCCCAAAAACTCCCATTTATCTTGTATTGTTTGTTCGGTACAAAAATTAATAACTTCTTTTTCATGTTGGACCAAAGTAGCCCCGGTTGACGGTATTCACGGCGTCCCTGTTGACACGTGCTGCACTCCGTACTTGTATCACTATTTGTCCGAAAATATTACTGTTTTAATTCCGAAAAGTGGCTGTTGCTTATATTTATTCACTGTATCAAAAGGTTACAATTTTCACTGTTTCTTTTCGAGTTCACATTTTTGCTACTTTGGCCGGTCCGTCTACATTGTTAAATGTAGTTCGGACGGACAGCGCGATAATGCAACTGCTCGCGTCCGTCGTCTTCAGATGTTATTTGCCGCCTGCCCTGACTCCGATGTTTTTTCAAGATGGCCAAAACGCCTTCATCCTGACCATCCTGCCCTCTCATTGGCCAAAGGGCAAAACGTCACACGCTAATTAGTTAAAATTCGTATTCCTTCCGTTATGAAGTTTGGGTTCAAGATTACATACCTTCTCATGACCTTTTGTGTCCTCTGAGAACACGTCGCAAAAGCGGCACACACGCGCGCTCTTACACATTCCTCGACGCTTAATTGTTCTCGTACCTGACTCTGCCTCATACGGTTTCAACCATAGTGTGTTCAACAAATCAAACTTTTGTGATATTAAATGTTGCCCAGCCAAATTGGCCCCAGATTATTACAATTATTATAAAAAATAGAAAATAAACCCTCAGCTTTATTTGCCCCGTTACAACATCATATTAGGGCTTAAGAAATATTTCAATTCCACAAGGAGCTTAATGTTGGCATCTTTTTGGTTCAAAGTGCTTTCATATATTGACTAAAAAAATGTTGTTATTCAAAGCAAAGGAATCACACTCAATGTTGAAATAACTCTAGTGGAAGATTTGCTGACAGAATTGAAATTGTTGCGTGATAATCCAGTGAAGAACCAAACTTAATTGCAAAAGAACTAATAAAAGTTCCTCGTGAATCTCCAAAAAGGTGGAAAAAAGTACAGATCAATCCAATAGTGATTCTTCAGTAAACAAAGATCAAGAAAATAAATTTAAAACCTCAGTCATGCACCCAGTATTAGAGTTTGTAATGGGCAACATGAAAACACGATTCACTGCAATTACTTCAATTCGTGACTTGTTTCCACCAGTATTGAACTTTACGGACAAGGAAAATGATGAATTAGAATTGAAAGTAAAAGTTCTCATTAGCAAGTTTAAAAAGGAATTGGCAATGGATCTATTTGAAGAAATATTACACTTGAAGAACATTTATAAAACAGAGTTTGAATCAGAAAAGAATCCACTAAGCCTACTCCAAAAACCTTATGACAAAAACGTTCAAGCTGTATTTGTGAACTTCTGTCTTGCCTATAGGCTTTTCTGTACTATTCCAGTTACAGTTTCGTCTCCTGAAAAATCTTTCAGCAGGTTAGCGAATTCACTGAAAATTTGGCAGAGAAGCACTACCTAGCAAGAAAGGCTTAATAATTTGGCAATTTTAGCTATTAAAAATGATTGGCTAACAGTATTAATTTATCAGTCAGATGTTATTGACCAGTTTGCTGAAATGAAAGCAAGAAGAAAAAAACTTTGCACTAACATATTTTTGTTTATCTTTGTAACAATTGACTTATGTATCACTTATGTGTTGATAAACACAGATTGTTTATTTTTTGTCTTAAATTTAGACCATAGTAACATTAAATTCCACTCTAACCCATTATTAATTCTTAATCATTTGCGTGTTAACAGAAACTGCACATTGCTTTTTATTGCATTATGTTGAAAAAAGGATTTTAATGTACTTGTTTGGTTATAGGCATACGTTAGTTTGTATTATTATATATATAAACTTTCACAATATGAACTTACTTTCTTTGCACTTTCCCAAACTTTTCGAGGTGATGTGCCTCTTCCTCAGTGGGAGTAAATACTGATTGTCAGTTAACAGAATAACGGTTATGGACTTAGGTGTGTGTGGTGGGGGTTGATGGTGGGAGGGAATTGGCGCTGAGGCAAAAGTCAATGCAGATGTGATGACATTTTTCGGGGATGTTGCAAGCCTGTACTCATTTTTCTCTAGCAGCCCTGCATGTTGGGAAGTTTTGAAAAAGCACATTCCTTTATCACTGCAGAGCTTCCCTGAAACAAGATGAAGTGAGAGGATCCAAGCTGTCAAACCGATAGTTAAGCACTACCCAGGAGTACTTAAATTGTTGGATATATTTTAGAAGAGATGTCTTCTAGTCTAACTCCCTCTGCCTACAACATTATGATCTTATAAACTATCTACCACATTTAAATTGTATTAATAAGTATCGCTTACCTGGATTAGTCCAGAGTTCTTCACACGAACCTGTGAATTATAAGCGCGACTTAGGGTTTACCTCAGTAATGTATTCGACTCTCATTTTTTGTTAACTAACTCAGCTTTTATTAAACATTTTTTATCAGGCATTTTTAAACAATAATATAACTTTGGTTGATTATCATCTTTAGAATTCCAATTCAAACTACTTCAGCTTTGAGGTCGAGACCCCAATTAATATAAACACATAGACTTCAGCATTTTTACTATTCAAATTCTTATTATTACTCACTTGCTGACTATTGGTTAAAATTTACTTATATTAAATAAAGGCAGCCCAGTAATTGCTCGTACACACATTCATTCATTTTACCCCATTATACTTTATTTCGAGCTCTCGTTAATTTATAGTTTCAGAGTTAATTGAAGATTGATTGATATACAGTTACGTACCATCAACCGGGGCTACTTTGGGCCACTTTTTCATGTTTTCACTAACATTTCCGTTATTAGAAAATATAATATATGGATTATCAACGTCCAAATTGAGTTTTAACCAATTAACATGGTATAAAAAAGTAAACTGTATTTTTTTAAAAAAAAGTTTTCCTTTTTTTAAATTTTTTACTATTTTTAATGTTTTGGACCAAAGTAGCCCCTGCTTGGGGCTTCTTTGGTCCATTCAGTTGCTTTCATACAAATTGAATAGATTTCATATATTGGACTATTGTAACCCCTTGCATAAGGATCTGGTAATAAATTGACACTGCATATTAGCAAAAAATGTTTTTATTATCATATTGAAACACAATAAACCAATTCTAGATATGAAAAACATGAGAAACAATGTCTCAAAACTTGTCCTTTGTTCTTATCACTTTTGTCAATGCTAAACTTTTCATTCTAACTCATAATCAGCCATCTCAGCAACATTGAAGTGTCCTCGTTTCATTAGCTTGGGAGGGTTGATTTTTTTCTTGATGTCAGCCCATTCGTAAACAAGAAGATCCTTTTTATCGGGCCATTTCCAGGACTTTTTGGTCTTGGTCATGCAGTCTATTGTAGAGCCTGACTCTTTTCCACTGGGCAGTTTTGTTATCAAACCAGGATAGTGCTTTCCTGCATATTTGACTATGACAAAAAGTCACCTTCTTCTAAATTACTTTTTAGATATTCTGGTTCCGGTAGATCTTCTTTGCTAGGCCCACTGGTACCAGCGTCTTCTCCAAAATCTTCAGATTCACTTTCATAAAAGTTGGAGCCGTCATCAGAACGACTGCAGTCATGGAGACTGTAAGAACTGGCGTGTTCAGATTCAGTTTCTGGTGTTCGATTTCTACGTGGGCACCCTCTTTTCGGCTTAGGCGTAGACGTTGGTACTCCTTCCAAGTCCATGTCATCTGCGCTCGATTCATCAAACAATTTTGTAGAGACACTTTTGCCAGCTGGCACATCAAATTTCTTTCGTTTCTTACTAGACCCTTTTTTGGTCATATCCTGCATTTTTCTGCAAGGTTTTGCAAGAAACTGTCTCCTATCAGTTTTTTTAGAGGGCTGCTTACATCCTTTTGAGGCAAGCACTCCAGAACTTTGGTTCTGTCAAGGGGTATGATACCTGTTTTTTTGAACCCAGAAATCATGTTTTTCTTCTTGTCTGCATACAAATAATCAACCAGCTGTTTTAGGAGTTTAGGAAACTGATCCTTGGGCAAGTTTGTCATTGACTTGTTTTTTTCTTTCCACAAAGTCAATATTTTACGCCACTCTCTTTTCATCAGACCATAGTAGGCAACATCCAATGGCTGGGTGAGGTGAGTACAGTTTGGGGGTTGGCACACAAACGTTATATTGTTTTCCTCACACGCTTTTAAAACTTCTAGGTTGATATGGGAGGTTAAATTATCTCCTATCACAACCTTAACTCCGGGCAGCTTTTTCAATCGAGGAAGCAGGGTTGAGATAAACCAATCTTCGAACGTCCCCATATCAAACCAACCACTTTTTGTTCTATTATACCTACATCCCGCAGGTCCACCCTCTGTCCATGTAGACCACAAGTGTTCAGACTTGTACACCACATATGGTGGTAACATGTCTCCAGTTCCATTTCCACAAAACATTAGTGAGGTACAAGATTTCGTAGACTCCATAATGCGTTCTACATACTTTAGTCCTCTTTTACAAATAACCTTACTTGACCGTGGGTCATCTCGTAGATTTGTCTTGTCATAATTCCAGATATTTTCATCTGGCACATCACTGAGGACAGTTTCTAAGTTGTCAAAATAATCATTGACTATTTTTTCATCAATAGCAGCTCTTACTCGTTTTATGTTGCTTGCTGTGCACACTGTTAAGTTTGGGTGGCATTTCCTAAACAATGCTGCCCAATCAGGTCCTGGGAAAATGTTTTTAAAGTTATTTACTGTACGCCCCTGTTTGTCAAGAAAGCATTTCATGGAGTATCTCAAATCAAGATCAGTAATTGGAAATCCAAATTGAGCAACTTGATGAAATGAGCCTCAAATGAACGTTCTTCTTCTTGAGAAAACACTGTGGGATGGCCATGTTTTTTTACCTCATTTGTTTTAAGCTTATTTACTATTGTGTTTCTAGGTATATTATAATACTGACTTGCATCTCTTTGTGTTCTTACTCCACTTCTTATGTCCATCAAACAAGCTTGCAAAGTCTCAGCATTGTAATCGGCATAGTTTCTCGAACCTGCCTTTCTTTTGTAATTTCTCGTCATAATGTCCTCAGCAACTGGAACAAAAACAACTAAAATAACATTTTACAACTGTAACATTTGAAAAAAATGTTATTAAAAACATTTTTTAAAAGATTTGGTGGAAAAAAAGGTATTTGTAAGTAGCTGGGGCTACTTTGGTCCTGGCACAAAGTAGCCCCGAAAAACTAGTTTTTAGGTTATGTTTATGAAAACTTTAAAACTTACTGTCAAAACAAAAAATTTAAGGAAAAACTATGATCACACATTGGTAACAGGTTACTAAAGGTAATATTTGACACTTACCTTATTTTTAACTCTTTTCCAGATTGCTTCACAGGAGAAAGTTTGGAGAGTAAAAATCTTCACATGTAAACAAATGTTTGCAAAAACTCCAGTGTTGCCACTAACAAAAAATTAAATTTACCTCAAACTATTAAATTACCCTCAAATAGGGTACAAACTATTTTTCAAGCCCAAAAACTCCCATTTATCTTGTATTGTTTGTTCGGTACAAAAATTAATAACTTCTTTTTCATGTTGGACCAAAGTAACCCCGCTAGGACCAAAGTAGCCCCGGTTGACGGTATTCACGGCGTCCCTGTTGACACGTGCTGCACTCCGTACTTGTATCACTATTTGTCCGAAAATATTACTGTTTTAATTCCGAAAAGTGGCTGTTGCTTATATTTATTCACTGTATCAAAAGGTTACAATTTTCACTGTTTCTTTTCGAGTTCACATTTTTGCTACTTTGGCCGGTCCTTCTACATTGTTAAATGTAGTTCGGACGGACAGCGCGATAATGCAACTGCTCGCGTCCGTCGTCTTCAGATGTTATTTGCCGCCTGCCCTGACGCCGATGTTTTTTCAAGATGGCCAAAACGCCTTCATCCTGACCATCCTGCCCTCTCATTGGCCAAAGGGCAAAACGTCACACGCTAATTAGTTAAAATTCGTATTCCTTCCGTTATGAAGTTTGGGTTCAAGATTACATACCTTCTCATGACCTTTTGTGTCCTCTGAGAACACGTCGCAAAAGCGGCACACACGCGCGCTCTTACACATTCCTCGACGCTTAATTGTTCTCGTATCTGACTCTGCCTCGTACGGTTTCAACCATAGGGTGTTCAACAAATCAAACTTTTGTGATATTAAATGTTGCCCAGCCAAATTGGCCCCAGATTATTACAATTATTATAAAAAATAGAAAATAAACCCTCAGCTTTATTTGCCCCGTTACAACATCATATTAGGGCTTAAGAAATATTTCAATTCCACAAAGAGCTTAATGTTGGCATCTTTTTGGTTCAAAGTGCTTTCATATATTGACTAAAAAAATGTTGTTATTCAAAGCAAAGGAATCACACTCAATGTTGAAATAACTCTAGTGGAAGATTTGCTGACAGAATTGAAATTGTTGCATGATAATCCAGTGAAGAACCAAACTTAATTGCAAAAGAACTAATAAAAGTTCCTCGTGAATCTCCAAAAAGGTGGAAAAAAGTACAGATCAATCCAATAGTGATTCTTCAGTAAACAAAGATCAAGAAAATAAATTTAAACCTCAGTCATGCACCCAGTATTAGAGTTTGTAATGGGCAACATGAAAACACGATTCACTGCAATTACTTCAATTCGTGACTTGTTTCCACCAGTATTGAACTTTACGGACAAGGAAAATGATGAATTAGAATTGAAAGTAAAAGTTCTCATTAGCAAGTTTAAAAAGGAATTGGCAATGGATCTATTTGAAGAAATATTACACTTGAAGAACATTTATAAAACAGAGTTTGAATCAGAAAAGAATCCACTAAGCCTACTCCAAAAACCTTATGACAAAAACGTTCAAGCTGTATTTGTGAACTTCTGTCGTGCCTATAGGCTTTTCTGTACTATTCCAGTTACAGTTTCGTCTCCTGAAAAATCTTTCAGCAGGTTAGCGAATTCACTGAAAATTTGGCAGAGAAGCACTACCTACCAAGAAAGGCTTAATAATTTGGCAATTTTAGCTATTAAAAATGAATTGGCTAACAGTATTAATTTATCAGTCAGATGTTATTGACCAGTTTGCTCAAATGAAAGCAAGAAGAAAAAAACTTTGCACTAACATATTTTTGTTTATCTTTGTAACAATTGACTTATGTATCACTTATGTGTTGATAAACACAGATTGTTTATTTTTTGTCTTAAAATTAGACCATAGTAACATTAAATTCCACTCTAACCCATTATTAATACTTAATCATTTGCATGTTAACAGAAACTGCACATTGCTTTTTATTGCATTATGTTGAAAAAAGTATTTTAATGTACTTGTTTGGTTATAGGCCTACGTTAGATTGTATTATTATATATATAAACTTTCACAATATGAACTTACTTTCTTTGCACTTTCCCAAACGTTTCGAGGTGATGTGCCTCTTCCTCAGTGGGAGTAAATACTGATTGTCAGTTAACAGAATAACGGTTATGGACTTAGGTGTGTGTGGTGGGGGTTGATAGTGGGAGGGAATTGGCGCTGAGGCAAAAGTCAATGCAGATGTGATGACATTTTTCGGGGATGTTGCAAGCCTGTACTCATTTTTCTCTAGCAGCCCTGCATGTTGGGAAGTTTTGAAAAAGCACATTCCTTTATCACTGCAGAGCTTCCCTGAAACAAGATGAAGTGAGAGGATCCAAGCTGTCAAACCGATAGTTAAGCACTACCCAGGAGTACTTAAATTGTTGGATATATTTTAGAAGAGATGTCTTCTAGTCTAACTCCCTCTGCCTACAACATTATGATCTTATAAACTATCTACCACATTTAAATTGTATTAATAAGTATCGCTTACCTGGATTAGTCCAGAGTTCTTCACACGAACCTGTGAATTATAAGTGCGACTTAGGGTTTACCTCAGTAATGTATTCGACTCTCATTTTTTGTTAACTAACTCAGCTTTTATTAAACATTTTTTATCAGGCATTTTTAAACAATAATATAACTTTGGTTGATTATCATCTTTAGAATTCCAATTCAAACTACTTCAGCTTTGAGGTCGAGACCCCAATTAATATAAACACATAGACTTCAGCATTTTTACTATTCAAATTCTTATTATTACTCACTTGCTGACTATTGGTTAAAATTTACTTATATTAAATAAAGGCAGCCCAGTAATTGCTCGTACACACATTCATTCATTTTACCCCATTATACTTTATTTCGAGCTCTCGTTAATTTATAGTTTCAGAGTTAATTGAAGATTGATTGATATACAGTTACGTACCATCAACCGGGGCTACTTTGGGCCACTTTTTCATGTTTTCACTAACATTTCCGTTATTAAAAAATATAATATATGGATTATCAACGTCCAAATTGAGTTTTAACCAATTAACATGGTATAAAAAAGTAAACTGTATTGTTTTAAAAAATAGTTTTCCTTTTTTTAAATTTTTACTATTTTTAATGTTTTGGACCAAAGTAGCCCCTGCTTGGGGCTTCTTTGGTCCATTCAGTTGATTTCATACAAATTGAATAGATTTCATATATTGGACTATTGTAACCCCTTGCATAAGGATCTGGTAATAAATTGACACTGCATATTAGCAAAAAATGTTTTTATTATCATATTGAAACACAATAAACCAATTCTAGATATGAAAAACATGAGAAACAATGTCTCAAAACTTGTCCTTTGTTCTTATCACTTTTGTCAATGCTAAACTTTTCATTCTAACTCATAATCAGCCATCTCAGCAACATTGAAGTGTCCTCGTTTCATTAGCTTGGGAGGGTTGATTTTTTTCTTGATGTCAGCCCATTCGTAAACAAGAAGATCCTTTTTATCGGGCCATTTCCAGGACTTTTTGGTCTTGGTCATGCAGTCTATTGTAGAGCCTGACTCTTTTCCACTGGGCAGTTTTGTTATCAAACCAGGATAGTGCTTTCCTGCATATTTGACTATGACAAAAAGTCACCTTCTTCTAAATTACTTTTTAGATATTCTGGTTCCGGTAGATCTTCTTTGCTAGGCCCACTGGTACCAGCGTCTTCTCCAAAATCTTCAGATTCACTTTCATAAAAGTTGGAGCCGTCATCAGAACGACTGCAGTCATGGAGACTGTAAGAACTGGCGTGTTCAGATTCAGTTTCTGGTGTTCGATTTCTACGTGGGCACCCTCTTTTCGGCTTAGGCGTAGACGTTGGTACTCCTTCCAAGTCCATGTCATCTGCGCTCGATTCATCAAACAATTTTGTAGAGACACTTTTGCCAGCTGGCACATCAAATTTCTTTCGTTTCTTACTAGACCCTTTTTTGGTCATATCCTGCATTTTTCTGCAAGGTTTTGCAAGAAACTGTCTCCTATCAGTTTTTTTAGAGGGCTGCTTACATCCTTTTGAGGCAAGCACTCCAGAACTTTGGTTCTGTCAAGGGGTATGATACCTGTTTTTTTGAACCCAGAAATCATGTTTTTCTTCTTGTCTGCATACAAATAATCAACCAGCTGTTTTAGGAGTTTAGGAAACTGATCCTTGGGCAAGTTTGTCATTGACTTGTTTTTTTCTTTCCACAAAGTCAATATTTTACGCCACTCTCTTTTCATCAGACCATAGTAGGCAACATCCAATGGCTGGGTGAGGTGAGTAGAGTTTGGGGGTTGGCACACAAACCTTATATTGTTTTCCTCACACGCTTTTAAAACTTCTAGGTTGATATGGGAGGTTAAATTATCTCCTATCACAACCTTGACTCCGGGCAGCTTTTTCAATCGAGGAAGCAGGGTTGAGATAAACCAATCTTCGAACGTCCCCATATCAAACCAACCACTTTTTGTTCTATTATACCTACATCCCGCAGGTCCACCCTCTGTCCATGTAGACCACAAGTGTTCAGACTTGTACACCACATATGGTGGTAACATGTCTCCAGTTCCATTTCCACAAAACATTAGTGAGGTACAAGATTTCGTAGACTCCATAATGCGTTCTACATACTTTAGTCCTCTTTTACAAATAACCTTACTTGACCGTGGGTCATCTCGTAGATTTGTCTTGTCATAATTCCAGATATTTTCATCTGGCACATCACTGAGGACAGTTTCTAAGTTGTCAAAATAATCATTGACTATTTTTTCATCAATAGCAGCTCTTACTCGTTTTATGTTGCTTGCTGTGCACACTGTTAAGTTTGGGTGGCATTTCCTAAACAATGCTGCCCAATCAGGTCCTGGGAAAATGTTTTTAAAGTTATTTACTGTACGCCCCTGTTTGTCAAGAAAGCATTTCATGGAGTATCTCAAATCAAGATCAGTAATTGGAAATCCAAATTGAGCAACTTGATGAAATGAGCCTCAAATGAACGTTCTTCTTCTTGAGAAAACACTGTGGGATGGCCATGTTTTTTTACCTCATTTGTTTTAAGCTTATTTACTATTGTGTTTCTAGGTATATTATAATACTGACTTGCATCTCTTTGTGTTCTTACTCCACTTCTTATGTCCATCAAACAAGCTTGCAAAGTCTCAGCATTGTAATCGGCATAGTTTCTCGAACCTGCCTTTCTTTTGTAATTTCTCGTCATAATGTCCTCAGCAACTGGAACAAAAACAACTAAAATAACATTTTACAACTGTAACATTTGAAAAAAATGTTATTAAAAACATTTTTTAAAAGATTTGGTGGAAAAAAAGGTATTTGTAAGTAGCTGGGGCTACTTTGGTCCTGGCACAAAGTAGCCCCGAAAAACTAGTTTTTAGGTTATGTTTATGAAAACTTTAAAACTTACTGTCAAAACAAAAAATTTAAGGAAAAACTATGATCACACATTGGTAACAGGTTACTAAATGTAATATTTGACACTTACCATATTTTTAACTCTTTTCCAGATTGCTTCACAGGAGAAAGTTTGGAGAGTAAAAATCTTCACATGTAAACAAATGTTTGCAAAAACTCCAGTGTTGCCACTAACAAAAAATTAAATTTACCTCAAACTATTAAATTACCCTCAAATAGGGTACAAACTATTTTTCAAGCCCAAAAACTCCCATTTATCTTGTATTGTTTGTTCGGTACAAAAATTAATAACTTCTTTTTCATGTTGGACCAAAGTAACCCCGCTAGGACCAAAGTAGCCCCAGTTGACGGTATTCACGGCGTCCCTGTTGACACGTGCTGCACTCCGTACTTGTATCACTATTTGTCCGAAAATATTACTGTTTTAATTCCGAAAAGTGGCTGTTGCTTATATTTATTCACTGTATCAAAAGGTTACAATTTTCACTGTTTCTTTTCGAGTTCACATTTTTGCTACTTTGGCCGGTCCTTCTACATTGTTAAATGTAGTTCGGACGGACAGCGCGATAATGCAACTGCTCGCGTCCGTCGTCTTCAGATGTTATTTGCCGCCTGCCCTGACGCCGATGTTTTTTCAAGATGGCCAAAACGCCTTCATCCTGACCATCCTGCCCTCTCATTGGCCAAAGGGCAAAACGTCACACGCTAATTAGTTAAAATTCGTATTCCTTCCGTTATGAAGTTTGGGTTCAAGATTACATACCTTCTCATGACCTTTTGTGTCCTCTGAGAACACGTCGCAAAAGCAGCACACACGCGCGCTCTTACACATTCCTCGACGCTTAATTGTTCTCGTATCTGACTCTGCCTCGTACGGTTTCAACCATAGGGTGTTCAACAAATCAAACTTTTGTGATATTAAATGTTGCCCAGCCAAATTGGCCCCAGATTATTACAATTATTATAAAAAATAGAAAATAAACCCTCAGCTTTATTTGCCCCGTTACAACATCATATTAGGGCTTAAGAAATATTTCAATTCCACAAAGAGCTTAATGTTGGCATCTTTTTGGTTCAAAGTGCTTTCATATATTGACTAAAAAAATGTTGTTATTCAAAGCAAAGGAATCACACTCAATGTTGAAATAACTCTAGTGGAAGATTTGCTGACAGAATTGAAATTGTTGCATGATAATCCAGTGAAGAACCAAACTTAATTGCAAAAGAACTAATAAAAGTTCCTCGTGAATCTCCAAAAAGGTGGAAAAAAGTACAGATCAATCCAATAGTGATTCTTCAGTAAACAAAGATCAAGAAAATAAATTTAAACCTCAGTCATGCACCCAGTATTAGAGTTTGTAATGGGCAACATGAAAACACGATTCACTGCAATTACTTCAATTCGTGACTTGTTTCCACCAGTATTGAACTTTACGGACAAGGAAAATGATGAATTAGAATTGAAAGTAAAAGTTCTCATTAGCAAGTTTAAAAAGGAATTGGCAATGGATCTATTTGAAGAAATATTACACTTGAAGAACATTTATAAAACAGAGTTTGAATCAGAAAAGAATCCACTAAGCCTACTCCAAAAACCTTATGACAAAAACGTTCAAGCTGTATTTGTGAACTTCTGTCGTGCCTATAGGCTTTTCTGTACTATTCCAGTTACAGTTTCGTCTCCTGAAAAATCTTTCAGCAGGTTAGCGAATTCACTGAAAATTTGGCAGAGAAGCACTACCTACCAAGAAAGGCTTAATAATTTGGCAATTTTAGCTATTAAAAATGAATTGGCTAACAGTATTAATTTATCAGTCAGATGTTATTGACCAGTTTGCTCAAATGAAAGCAAGAAGAAAAAAACTTTGCACTAACATATTTTTGTTTATCTTTGTAACAATTGACTTATGTATCACTTATGTGTTGATAAACACAGATTGTTTATTTTTTGTCTTAAAATTAGACCATAGTAACATTAAATTCCACTCTAACCCATTATTAATACTTAATCATTTGCATGTTAACAGAAACTGCACATTGCTTTTTATTGCATTATGTTGAAAAAAGTATTTTAATGTACTTGTTTGGTTATAGGCCTACGTTAGATTGTATTATTATATATATAAACTTTCACAATATGAACTTACTTTCTTTGCACTTTCCCAAACGTTTCGAGGTGATGTGCCTCTTCCTCAGTGGGAGTAAATACTGATTGTCAGTTAACAGAATAACGGTTATGGACTTAGGTGTGTGTGGTGGGGGTTGATAGTGGGAGGGAATTGGCGCTGAGGCAAAAGTCAATGCAGATGTGATGACATTTTTCGGGGATGTTGCAAGCCTGTACTCATTTTTCTCTAGCAGCCCTGCATGTTGGGAAGTTTTGAAAAAGCACATTCCTTTATCACTGCAGAGCTTCCCTGAAACAAGATGAAGTGAGAGGATCCAAGCTGTCAAACCGATAGTTAAGCACTACCCAGGAGTACTTAAATTGTTGGATATATTTTAGAAGAGATGTCTTCTAGTCTAACTCCCTCTGCCTACAACATTATGATCTTATAAACTATCTACCACATTTAAATTGTATTAATAAGTATCGCTTACCTGGATTAGTCCAGAGTTCTTCACACGAACCTGTGAATTATAAGTGCGACTTAGGGTTTACCTCAGTAATGTATTCGACTCTCATTTTTTGTTAACTAACTCAGCTTTTATTAAACATTTTTTATCAGGCATTTTTAAACAATAATATAACTTTGGTTGATTATCATCTTTAGAATTCCAATTCAAACTACTTCAGCTTTGAGGTCGAGACCCCAATTAATATAAACACATAGACTTCAGCATTTTTACTATTCAAATTCTTATTATTACTCACTTGCTGACTATTGGTTAAAATTTACTTATATTAAATAAAGGCAGCCCAGTAATTGCTCGTACACACATTCATTCATTTTACCCCATTATACTTTATTTCGAGCTCTCGTTAATTTATAGTTTCAGAGTTAATTGAAGATTGATTGATATACAGTTACGTACCATCAACCGGGGCTACTTTGGGCCACTTTTTCATGTTTTCACTAACATTTCCGTTATTAAAAAATATAATATATGGATTATCAACGTCCAAATTGAGTTTTAACCAATTAACATGGTATAAAAAAGTAAACTGTATTGTTTTAAAAAATAGTTTTCCTTTTTTTAAATTTTTACTATTTTTAATGTTTTGGACCAAAGTAGCCCCTGCTTGGGGCTTCTTTGGTCCATTCAGTTGATTTCATACAAATTGAATAGATTTCATATATTGGACTATTGTAACCCCTTGCATAAGGATCTGGTAATAAATTGACACTGCATATTAGCAAAAAATGTTTTTATTATCATATTGAAACACAATAAACCAATTCTAGATATGAAAAACATGAGAAACAATGTCTCAAAACTTGTCCTTTGTTCTTATCACTTTTGTCAATGCTAAACTTTTCATTCTAACTCATAATCAGCCATCTCAGCAACATTGAAGTGTCCTCGTTTCATTAGCTTGGGAGGGTTGATTTTTTTCTTGATGTCAGCCCATTCGTAAACAAGAAGATCCTTTTTATCGGGCCATTTCCAGGACTTTTTGGTCTTGGTCATGCAGTCTATTGTAGAGCCTGACTCTTTTCCACTGGGCAGTTTTGTTATCAAACCAGGATAGTGCTTTCCTGCATATTTGACTATGACAAAAAGTCACCTTCTTCTAAATTACTTTTTAGATATTCTGGTTCCGGTAGATCTTCTTTGCTAGGCCCACTGGTACCAGCGTCTTCTCCAAAATCTTCAGATTCACTTTCATAAAAGTTGGAGCCGTCATCAGAACGACTGCAGTCATGGAGACTGTAAGAACTGGCGTGTTCAGATTCAGTTTCTGGTGTTCGATTTCTACGTGGGCACCCTCTTTTCGGCTTAGGCGTAGACGTTGGTACTCCTTCCAAGTCCATGTCATCTGCGCTCGATTCATCAAACAATTTTGTAGAGACACTTTTGCCAGCTGGCACATCAAATTTCTTTCGTTTCTTACTAGACCCTTTTTTGGTCATATCCTGCATTTTTCTGCAAGGTTTTGCAAGAAACTGTCTCCTATCAGTTTTTTTAGAGGGCTGCTTACATCCTTTTGAGGCAAGCACTCCAGAACTTTGGTTCTGTCAAGGGGTATGATACCTGTTTTTTTGAACCCAGAAATCATGTTTTTCTTCTTGTCTGCATACAAATAATCAACCAGCTGTTTTAGGAGTTTAGGAAACTGATCCTTGGGCAAGTTTGTCATTGACTTGTTTTTTTCTTTCCACAAAGTCAATATTTTACGCCACTCTCTTTTCATCAGACCATAGTAGGCAACATCCAATGGCTGGGTGAGGTGAGTAGAGTTTGGGGGTTGGCACACAAACCTTATATTGTTTTCCTCACACGCTTTTAAAACTTCTAGGTTGATATGGGAGGTTAAATTATCTCCTATCACAACCTTGACTCCGGGCAGCTTTTTCAATCGAGGAAGCAGGGTTGAGATAAACCAATCTTCGAACGTCCCCATATCAAACCAACCACTTTTTGTTCTATTATACCTACATCCCGCAGGTCCACCCTCTGTCCATGTAGACCACAAGTGTTCAGACTTGTACACCACATATGGTGGTAACATGTCTCCAGTTCCATTTCCACAAAACATTAGTGAGGTACAAGATTTCGTAGACTCCATAATGCGTTCTACATACTTTAGTCCTCTTTTACAAATAACCTTACTTGACCCTGGGTCATCTCGTAGATTTGTCTCGTCATAATTCCAGATATTTTCATCTGGCACATCACTGAGGACAGTTTCTAAGTTGTCAAAATAATCATTGACTATTTTTTCATCAATAGCAGCTCTTACTCGTTTTATGTTGCTTGCTGTGCACACTGTTAAGTTTGGGTGGCATTTCCTAAACAATGCTGCCCAATCAGGTCCTGGGAAAATGTTTTTAAAGTTATTTACTGTACGCCCCTGTTTGTCAAGAAAGCATTTCATGGAGTATCTCAAATCAAGATCAGTAATTGGAAATCCAAATTGAGCAACTTGATGAAATGAGCCTCAAATGAACGTTCTTCTTCTTGAGAAAACACTGTGGGATGGCCATGTTTTTTTACCTCATTTGTTTTAAGCTTATTTACTATTGTGTTTCTAGGTATATTATAATACTGACTTGCATCTCTTTGTGTTCTTACTCCACTTCTTATGTCCATCAAACAAGCTTGCAAAGTCTCAGCATTGTAATCGGCATAGTTTCTCGAACCTGCCTTTCTTTTGTAATTTCTCGTCATAATGTCCTCAGCAACTGGAACAAAAACAACTAAAATAACATTTTACAACTGTAACATTTGAAAAAAATGTTATTAAAAACATTTTTTAAAAGATTTGGTGGTAAAAAAGGTATTTGTAAGTAGCTGGGGCTACTTTGGTCATGGCACAAAGTAGCCCCGAAAAACTAGTTTTTAGGTTATGTTTATGAAAACTTTAAAACTTACTGTCAAAACAAAAAATTTAAGGAAAAACTATGATCACACATTGGTAACAGGTTACTAAAGGTAATATTTGACACTTACCTTATTTTTAACTCTTTTCCAGATTGCTTCACAGGAGAAAGTTTGGAGAGTAAAAATCTTCACATGTAAACAAATGTTTGCAAAAACTCCAGTGTTGCCACTAACAAAAAATTAAATTTACCTCAAACTATTAAATTACCCTCAAATAGGGTACAAACTATTTTTCAAGCTCAAAAACTCCCATTTATCTTGTATTGTTTGTTCGGTACAAAAATTAATAACTTCTTTTTCATGTTGGACCAAAGTAACCCCGCTAGGACCAAAGTAGCCCCGGTTGACGGTATTCACGGCGTCCCTGTTGACACGTGCTGCACTCCGTACTTGTATCACTATTTGTCCGAAAATATTACTGTTTTAATTCCGAAAAGTGGCTGTTGCTTATATTTATTCACTGTATCAAAAGGTTACAATTTTCACTGTTTCTTTTCGAGTTCACATTTTTGCTACTTTGGCCGGTCCTTCTACATTGTTAAATGTAGTTCGGACGGACAGCGCGATAATGCAACTGCTCGCGTCCGTCGTCTTCAGATGTTATTTGCCGCCTGCCCTGACGCCGATGTTTTTTCAAGATGGCCAAAACGCCTTCATCCTGACCATCCTGCCCTCTCATTGGCCAAAGGGCAAAACGTCACACGCTAATTAGTTAAAATTCGTATTCCTTCCGTTATGAAGTTTGGGTTCAAGATTACATACCTTCTCATGACCTTTTGTGTCCTCTGAGAACACGTCGCAAAAGCGGCACACACGCGCGCTCTTACACATTCCTCGACGCTTAATTGTTCTCGTATCTGACTCTGCCTCGTACGGTTTCAACCATAGGGTGTTCAACAAATCAAACTTTTGTGATATTAAATGTTGCCCAGCCAAATTGGCCCCAGATTATTACAATTATTATAAAAAATAGAAAATAAACCCTCAGCTTTATTTGCCCCGTTACAACATCATATTAGGGCTTAAGAAATATTTCAATTCCACAAAGAGCTTAATGTTGGCATCTTTTTGGTTCAAAGTGCTTTCATATATTGACTAAAAAAATGTTGTTATTCAAAGCAAAGGAATCACACTCAATGTTGAAATAACTCTAGTGGAAGATTTGCTGACAGAATTGAAATTGTTGCGTGATAATCCAGTGAAGAACCAAACTTAATTGCAAAAGAACTAATAAAAGTTCCTCGTGAATCTCCAAAAAGGTGGAAAAAAGTACAGATCAATCCAATAGTGATTCTTCAGTAAACAAAGATCAAGAAAATAAATTTAAAACCTCAGTCATGCACCCAGTATTAGAGTTTGTAATGGGCAACATGAAAACACGATTCACTGCAATTACTTCAATTCGTGACTTGTTTCCACCAGTATTGAACTTTACGGACAAGGAAAATGATGAATTAGAATTGAAAGTAAAAGTTCTCATTAGCAAGTTTAAAAAGGAATTGGCAATGGATCTATTTGAAGAAATATTACACTTGAAGAACATTTATAAAACAGAGTTTGAATCAGAAAAGAATCCACTAAGCCTACTCCAAAAACCTTATGACAAAAACGTTCAAGCTGTATTTGTGAACTTCTGTCTTGCCTATAGGCTTTTCTGTACTATTCCAGTTACAGTTTCGTCTCCTGAAAAATCTTTCAGCAGGTTAGCGAATTCACTGAAAATTTGGCAGAGAAGCACTACCTAGCAAGAAAGGCTTAATAATTTGGCAATTTTAGCTATTAAAAATGATTGGCTAACAGTATTAATTTATCACTCAGATGTTATTGACCAGTTTGCTGAAATGAAAGCAAGAAGAAAAAAACTTTGCACTAACATATTTTTGTTTATCTTTGTAACAATTGACTTATGTATCACTTATGTGTTGATAAACACAGATTGTTTATTTTTTGTCTTAAATTTAGACCATAGTAACATTAAATTCCACTCTAACCCATTATTAATTCTTAATCATTTGCGTGTTAACAGAAACTGCACATTGCTTTTTATTGCATTATGTTGAAAAAAGTATTTTAATGTACTTGTTTGGTTATAGGCCTACGTTAGATTGTATTATTATATATATAAACTTTCACAATATGAACTTACTTTCTTTGCACTTTCCCAAACGTTTCGAGGTGATGTGCCTCTTCCTCAGTGGGAGTAAATACTGATTGTCAGTTAACAGAATAACGGTTATGGACTTAGGTGTGTGTGGTGGGGGTTGATAGTGGGAGGGAATTGGCGCTGAGGCAAAACTCAATGCAGATGTGATGACATTTTTCGGGCATGTTGCAAGCCTGTACTCATTTTTCTCTAGCAGCCCTGCATGTTGGGAAGTTTTGAAAAAGCACATTCCTTTATCACTGCAGAGCTTCCCTGAAACAAGATGAAGTGAGAGGATCCAAGCTGTCAAACCGATAGTTAAGCACTACCCAGGAGTACTTAAATTGTTGGATATATTTTAGAAGAGATGTCTTCTAGTCTAACTCCCTCTGCCTACAACATTATGATCTTATAAACTATCTACCACATTTAAATTGTATTAATAAGTATCGCTTACCTGGATTAGTCCAGAGTTCTTCACACGAACCTGTGAATTATAAGCGCGACTTAGGGTTTACCTCAGTAATGTATTCGACTCTCATTTTTTGTTAACTAACTCAGCTTTTATTAAACATTTTTTATCAGGCATTTTTAAACAATAATATAACTTTGGTTGATTATCATCTTTAGAATTCCAATTCAAACTACTTCAGCTTTGAGGTCGAGACCCCAATTAATATAAACACATAGACTTCAGCATTTTTACTATTCAAATTCTTATTATTACTCACTTGCTGACTATTGGTTAAAATTTACTTATATTAAATAAAGGCAGCCCAGTAATTGCTCGTACACACATTCATTCATTTTACCCCATTATACTTTATTTCGAGCTCTCGTTAATTTATAGTTTCAGAGTTAATTGAAGATTGATTGATATACAGTTACGTACCATCAACCGGGGCTACTTTGGGCCACTTTTTCATGTTTTCACTAACATTTCCGTTATTAGAAAATATAATATATGGATTATCAACGTCCAAATTGAGTTTTAACCAATTAACATGGTATAAAAAAGTAAACTGTATTTTTTTAAAAAAAAGTTTTCCTTTTTTTAAATTTTTTACTATTTTTAATGTTTTGGACCAAAGTAGCCCCTGCTTGGGGCTTCTTTGGTCCATTCAGTTGATTTCATACAAATTGAATAGATTTCATATATTGGACTATTGTAACCCCTTGCATAAGGATCTGGTAATAAATTGACACTGCATATTAGCAAAAAATGTTTTTATTATCATATTGAAACACAATAAACCAATTCTAGATATGAAAAACATGAGAAACAATGTCTCAAAACTTGTCCTTTGTTCTTATCACTTTTGTCAATGCTAAACTTTTCATTCTAACTCATAATCAGCCATCTCAGCAACATTGAAGTGTCCTCGTTTCATTAGCTTGGGAGGGTTGATTTTTTTCTTGATGTCAGCCCATTCGTAAACAAGAAGATCCTTTTTATCGGGCCATTTCCAGGACTTTTTGGTCTTGGTCATGCAGTCTATTGTAGAGCCTGACTCTTTTCCACTGGGCAGTTTTGTTATCAAACCAGGATAGTGCTTTCCTGCATATTTGACTATGACAAAAAGTCACCTTCTTCTAAATTACTTTTTAGATATTCTGGTTCCGGTAGATCTTCTTTGCTAGGCCCACTGGTACCAGCGTCTTCTCCAAAATCTTCAGATTCACTTTCATAAAAGTTGGAGCCGTCATCAGAACGACTGCAGTCATGGAGACTGTAAGAACTGGCGTGTTCAGATTCAGTTTCTGGTGTTCGATTTCTACGTGGGCACCCTCTTTTCGGCTTAGGCGTAGACGTTGGTACTCCTTCCAAGTCCATGTCATCTGCGCTCGATTCATCAAACAATTTTGTAGAGACACTTTTGCCAGCTGGCACATCAAATTTCTTTCGTTTCTTACTAGACCCTTTTTTGGTCATATCCTGCATTTTTCTGCAAGGTTTTGCAAGAAACTGTCTCCTATCAGTTTTTTTAGAGGGCTGCTTACATCCTTTTGAGGCAAGCACTCCAGAACTTTGGTTCTGTCAAGGGGTATGATACCTGTTTTTTTGAACCCAGAAATCATGTTTTTCTTCTTGTCTGCATACAAATAATCAACCAGCTGTTTTAGGAGTTTAGGAAACTGATCCTTGGGCAAGTTTGTCATTGACTTGTTTTTTTCTTTCCACAAAGTCAATATTTTACGCCACTCTCTTTTCATCAGACCATAGTAGGCAACATCCAATGGCTGGGTGAGGTGAGTAGAGTTTGGGGGTTGGCACACAAACGTTATATTGTTTTCCTCACACGCTTTTAAAACTTCTAGGTTGATATGGGAGGTTAAATTATCTCCTATCACAACCTTAACTCCGGGCAGCTTTTTCAATCGAGGAAGCAGGGTTGAGATAAACCAATCTTCGAACGTCCCCATATCAAACCAACCACTTTTTGTTCTATTATACCTACATCCCGCAGGTCCACCCTCTGTCCATGTAGACCACAAGTGTTCAGACTTGTACACCACATATGGTGGTAACATGTCTCCAGTTCCATTTCCACAAAACATTAGTGAGGTACAAGATTTCGTAGACTCCATAATGCGTTCTACATACTTTAGTCCTCTTTTACAAATAACCTTACTTGACCGTGGGTCATCTCGTAGATTTGTCTTGTCATAATTCCAGATATTTTCATCTGGCACATCACTGAGGACAGTTTCTAAGTTGTCAAAATAATCATTGACTATTTTTTCATCAATAGCAGCTCTTACTCGTTTTATGTTGCTTGCTGTGCACACTGTTAAGTTTGGGTGGCATTTCCTAAACAATGCTGCCCAATCAGGTCCTGGGAAAATGTTTTTAAAGTTATTTACTGTACGCCCCTGTTTGTCAAGAAAGCATTTCATGGAGTATCTCAAATCAAGATCAGTAATTGGAAATCCAAATTGAGCAACTTGATGAAATGAGCCTCAAATGAACGTTCTTCTTCTTGAGAAAACACTGTGGGATGGCCATGTTTTTTTACCTCATTTGTTTTAAGCTTATTTACTATTGTGTTTCTAGGTATATTATAATACTGACTTGCATCTCTTTGTGTTCTTACTCCACTTCTTATGTCCATCAAACAAGCTTGCAAAGTCTCAGCATTGTAATCGGCATAGTTTCTCGAACCTGCCTTTCTTTTGTAATTTCTCGTCATAATGTCCTCAGCAACTGGAACAAAAACAACTAAAATAACATTTTACAACTGTAACATTTGAAAAAAATGTTATTAAAAACATTTTTTAAAAGATTTGGTGGAAAAAAAGGTATTTGTAAGTAGCTGGGGCTACTTTGGTCCTGGCACAAAGTAGCCCCGAAAAACTAGTTTTTAGGTTATGTTTATGAAAACTTTAAAACTTACTGTCAAAACAAAAAATTTAAGGAAAAACTATGATCACACATTGGTAACAGGTTACTAAAGGTAATATTTGACACTTACCTTATTTTTAACTCTTTTCCAGATTGCTTCACAGGAGAAAGTTTGGAGAGTAAAAATCTTCACATGTAAACAAATGTTTGCAAAAACTCCAGTGTTGCCACTAACAAAAAATTAAATTTACCTCAAACTATTAAATTACCCTCAAATAGGGTACAAACTATTTTTCAAGCCCAAAAACTCCCATTTATCTTGTATTGTTTGTTCGGTACAAAAATTAATAACTTCTTTTTCATGTTGGACCAAAGTAACCCCGCTAGGACCAAAGTAGCCCCGGTTGACGGTATTCACGGCGTCCCTGTTGACACGTGCTGCACTCCGTACTTGTATCACTATTTGTCCGAAAATATTACTGTTTTAATTCCGAAAAGTGGCTGTTGCTTATATTTATTCACTGTATCAAAAGGTTACAATTTTCACTGTTTCTTTTCGAGTTCACATTTTTGCTACTTTGGCCGGTCCTTCTACATTGTTAAATGTAGTTCGGACGGACAGCGCGATAATGCAACTGCTCGCGTCCGTCGTCTTCAGATGTTATTTGCCGCCTGCCCTGACGCCGATGTTTTTTCAAGATGGCCAAAACGCCTTCATCCTGACCATCCTGCCCTCTCATTGGCCAAAGGGCAAAAGTCACACGCTAATTAGTTAAAATTCGTATTCCTTCCGTTATGAAGTTTGGGTTCAAGATTACATACCTTCTCATGACCTTTTGTGTCCTCTGAGAACACGTCGCAAAAGCGGCACACACGCGCGCTCTTACACATTCCTCGACGCTTAATTGTTCTCGTATCTGACTCTGCCTCGTACGGTTTCAACCATAGGGTGTTCAACAAATCAAACTTTTGTGATATTAAATGTTGCCCAGCCAAATTGGCCCCAGATTATTACAATTATTATAAAAAATAGAAAATAAACCCTCAGCTTTATTTGCCCCGTTACAACATCATATTAGGGCTTAAGAAATATTTCAATTCCACAAAGAGCTTAATGTTGGCATCTTTTTGGTTCAAAGTGCTTTCATATATTGACTAAAAAAATGTTGTTATTCAAAGCAAAGGAATCACACTCAATGTTGAAATAACTCTAGTGGAAGATTTGCTGACAGAATTGAAATTGTTGCGTGATAATCCAGTGAAGAACCAAACTTAATTGCAAAAGAACTAATAAAAGTTCCTCGTGAATCTCCAAAAAGGTGGAAAAAAGTACAGATCAATCCAATAGTGATTCTTCAGTAAACAAAGATCAAGAAAATAAATTTAAACCTCAGTCATGCACCCAGTATTAGAGTTTGTAATGGGCAACATGAAAACACGATTCACTGCAATTACTTCAATTCGTGACTTGTTTCCACCAGTATTGAACTTTACGGACAAGGAAAATGATGAATTAGAATTGAAAGTAAAAGTTCTCATTAGCAAGTTTAAAAAGGAATTGGCAATGGATCTATTTGAAGAAATATTACACTTGAAGAACATTTATAAAACAGAGTTTGAATCAGAAAAGAATCCACTAAGCCTACTCCAAAAACCTTATGACAAAAACGTTCAAGCTGTATTTGTGAACTTCTGTCGTGCCTATAGGCTTTTCTGTACTATTCCAGTTACAGTTTCGTCTCCTGAAAAATCTTTCAGGAGGTTAGCGAATTCACTGAAAATTTGGCAGAGAAGCACTACCTACCAAGAAAGGCTTAATAATTTGGCAATTTTAGCTATTAAAAATGAATTGGCTAACAGTATTAATTTATCAGTCAGATGTTATTGACCAGTTTGCTCAAATGAAAGCAAGAAGAAAAAAACTTTGCACTAACATATTTTTGTTTATCTTTGTAACAATTGACTTATGTATCACTTATGTGTTGATAAACACAGATTGTTTATTTTTTGTCTTAAAATTAGACCATAGTAACATTAAATTCCACTCTAACCCATTATTAATACTTAATCATTTGCATGTTAACAGAAACTGCACATTGCTTTTTATTGCATTATGTTGAAAAAAGTATTTTAATGTACTTGTTTGGTTATAGGCCTACGTTAGATTGTATTATTATATATATAAACTTTCACAATATGAACTTACTTTCTTTGCACTTTCCCAAACGTTTCGAGGTGATGTGCCTCTTCCTCAGTGGGAGTAAATACTGATTGTCAGTTAACAGAATAACGGTTATGGACTTAGGTGTGTGTGGTGGGGGTTGATAGTGGGAGGGAATTGGCGCTGAGGCAAAAGTCAATGCAGATGTGATGACATTTTTCGGGGATGTTGCAAGCCTGTACTCATTTTTCTCTAGCAGCCCTGCATGTTGGGAAGTTTTGAAAAAGCACATTCCTTTATCACTGCAGAGCTTCCCTGAAACAAGATGAAGTGAGAGGATCCAAGCTGTCAAACCGATAGTTAAGCACTACCCAGGAGTACTTAAATTGTTGGATATATTTTAGAAGAGATGTCTTCTAGTCTAACTCCCTCTGCCTACAACATTATGATCTTATAAACTATCTACCACATTTAAATTGTATTAATAAGTATCGCTTACCTGGATTAGTCCAGAGTTCTTCACACGAACCTGTGAATTATAAGTGCGACTTAGGGTTTACCTCAGTAATGTATTCGACTCTCATTTTTTGTTAACTAACTCAGCTTTTATTAAACATTTTTTATCAGGCATTTTTAAACAATAATATAACTTTGGTTGATTATCATCTTTAGAATTCCAATTCAAACTACTTCAGCTTTGAGGTCGAGACCCCAATTAATATAAACACATAGACTTCAGCATTTTTACTATTCAAATTCTTATTATTACTCACTTGCTGACTATTGGTTAAAATTTACTTATATTAAATAAAGGCAGCCCAGTAATTGCTCGTACACACATTCATTCATTTTACCCCATTATACTTTATTTCGAGCTCTCGTTAATTTATAGTTTCAGAGTTAATTGAAGATTGATTGATATACAGTTACGTACCATCAACCGGGGCTACTTTGGGCCACTTTTTCATGTTTTCACTAACATTTCCGTTATTAAAAAATATAATATATGGATTATCAACGTCCAAATTGAGTTTTAACCAATTAACATGGTATAAAAAAGTAAACTGTATTGTTTTAAAAAATAGTTTTCCTTTTTTTAAATTTTTACTATTTTTAATGTTTTGGACCAAAGTAGCCCCTGCTTGGGGCTTCTTTGGTCCATTCAGTTGATTTCATACAAATTGAATAGATTTCATATATTGGACTATTGTAACCCCTTGCATAAGGATCTGGTAATAAATTGACACTGCATATTAGCAAAAAATGTTTTTATTATCACATTGAAACACAATAAACCAATTCTAGATATGAAAAACATGAGAAACAATGTCTCAAAACTTGTCCTTTGTTCTTATCACTTTTGTCAATGCTAAACTTTTCATTCTAACTCATAATCAGCCATCTCAGCAACATTGAAGTGTCCTCGTTTCATTAGCTTGGGAGGGTTGATTTTTTTCTTGATGTCAGCCCATTCGTAAACAAGAAGATCCTTTTTATCGGGCCATTTCCAGGACTTTTTGGTCTTGGTCATGCAGTCTATTGTAGAGCCTGACTCTTTTCCACTGGGCAGTTTTGTTATCAAACCAGGATAGTGCTTTCCTGCATATTTGACTATGACAAAAAGTCACCTTCTTCTAAATTACTTTTTAGATATTCTGGTTCCGGTAGATCTTCTTTGCTAGGCCCACTGGTACCAGCGTCTTCTCCAAAATCTTCAGATTCACTTTCATAAAAGTTGGAGCCGTCATCAGAACGACTGCAGTCATGGAGACTGTAAGAACTGGCGTGTTCAGATTCAGTTTCTGGTGTTCGATTTCTACGTGGGCACCCTCTTTTCGGCTTAGGCGTAGACGTTGGTACTCCTTCCAAGTCCATGTCATCTGCGCTCGATTCATCAAACAATTTTGTAGAGACACTTTTGCCAGCTGGCACATCAAATTTCTTTCGTTTCTTACTAGACCCTTTTTTGGTCATATCCTGCATTTTTCTGCAAGGTTTTGCAAGAAACTGTCTCCTATCAGTTTTTTTAGAGGGCTGCTTACATCCTTTTGAGGCAAGCACTCCAGAACTTTGGTTCTGTCAAGGGGTATGATACCTGTTTTTTTGAACCCAGAAATCATGTTTTTCTTCTTGTCTGCATACAAATAATCAACCAGCTGTTTTAGGAGTTTAGGAAACTGATCCTTGGGCAAGTTTGTCATTGACTTGTTTTTTTCTTTCCACAAAGTCAATATTTTACGCCACTCTCTTTTCATCAGACCATAGTAGGCAACATCCAATGGCTGGGTGAGGTGAGTAGAGTTTGGGGGTTGGCACACAAACCTTATATTGTTTTCCTCACACGCTTTTAAAACTTCTAGGTTGATATGGGAGGTTAAATTATCTCCTATCACAACCTTGACTCCGGGCAGCTTTTTCAATCGAGGAAGCAGGGTTGAGATAAACCAATCTTCGAACGTCCCCATATCAAACCAACCACTTTTTGTTCTATTATACCTACATCCCGCAGGTCCACCCTCTGTCCATGTAGACCACAAGTGTTCAGACTTGTACACCACATATGGTGGTAACATGTCTCCAGTTCCATTTCCACAAAACATTAGTGAGGTACAAGATTTCGTAGACTCCATAATGCGTTCCACATACTTTAGTCCTCTTTTACAAATAACCTTACTTGACCCTGGGTCATCTCGTAGATTTGTCTCGTCATAATTCCAGATATTTTCATCTGGCACATCACTGAGGACAGTTTCTAAGTTGTCAAAATAATCATTGACTATTTTTTCATCAATAGCAGCTCTTACTCGTTTTATGTTGCTTGCTGTGCACACTGTTAAGTTTGGGTGGCATTTCCTAAACAATGCTGCCCAATCAGGTCCTGGGAAAATGTTTTTAAAGTTATTTACTGTACGCCCCTGTTTGTCAAGAAAGCATTTCATGGAGTATCTCAAATCAAGATCAGTAATTGGAAATCCAAATTGAGCAACTTGATGAAATGAGCCTCAAATGAACGTTCTTCTTCTTGAGAAAACACTGTGGGATGGCCATGTTTTTTTACCTCATTTGTTTTAAGCTTATTTACTATTGTGTTTCTAGGTATATTATAATACTGACTTGCATCTCTTTGTGTTCTTACTCCACTTCTTATGTCCATCAAACAAGCTTGCAAAGTCTCAGCATTGTAATCGGCATAGTTTCTCGAACCTGCCTTTCTTTTGTAATTTCTCGTCATAATGTCCTCAGCAACTGGAACAAAAACAACTAAAATAACATTTTACAACTGTAACATTTGAAAAAAATGTTATTAAAAACATTTTTTAAAAGATTTGGTGGTAAAAAAGGTATTTGTAAGTAGCTGGGGCTACTTTGGTCATGGCACAAAGTAGCCCCGAAAAACTAGTTTTTAGGTTATGTTTATGAAAACTTTAAAACTTACTGTCAAAACAAAAAATTTAAGGAAAAACTATGATCACACATTGGTAACAGGTTACTAAAGGTAATATTTGACACTTACCTTATTTTTAACTCTTTTCCAGATTGCTTCACAGGAGAAAGTTTGGAGAGTAAAAATCTTCACATGTAAACAAATGTTTGCAAAAACTCCAGTGTTGCCACTAACAAAAAATTAAATTTACCTCAAACTATTAAATTACCCTCAAATAGGGTACAAACTATTTTTCAAGCCCAAAAACTCCCATTTATCTTGTATTGTTTGTTCGGTACAAAAATTAATAACTTCTTTTTCATGTTGGACCAAAGTAGCCCCGGTTGACGGTATTCACGGCGTCCCTGTTGACACGTGCTGCACTCCGTACTTGTATCACTATTTGTCCGAAAATATTACTGTTTTAATTCCGAAAAGTGGCTGTTGCTTATATTTATTCACTGTATCAAAAGGTTACAATTTTCACTGTTTCTTTTCGAGTTCACATTTTTGCTACTTTGGCCGGTCCTTCTACATTGTTAAATGTAGTTCGGACGGACAGCGCGATAATGCAACTGCTCGCGTCCGTCGTCTTCAGATGTTATTTGCCGCCTGCCCTGACGCCGATGTTTTTTCAAGATGGCCAAAACGCCTTCATCCTGACCATCCTGCCCTCTCATTGGCCAAAGGGCAAAACGTCACACGCTAATTAGTTAAAATTCGTATTCCTTCCGTTATGAAGTTTGGGTTCAAGATTACATACCTTCTCATGACCTTTTGTGTCCTCTGAGAACACGTCGCAAAAGCGGCACACACGCGCGCTCTTACACATTCCTCGACGCTTAATTGTTCTCGTATCTGACTCTGCCTCGTACGGTTTCAACCATAGGGTGTTCAACAAATCAAACTTTTGTGATATTAAATGTTGCCCAGCCAAATTGGCCCCAGATTATTACAATTATTATAAAAAATAGAAAATAAACCCTCAGCTTTATTTGCCCCGTTACAACATCATATTAGGGCTTAAGAAATATTTCAATTCCACAAAGAGCTTAATGTTGGCATCTTTTTGGTTCAAAGTGCTTTCATATATTGACTAAAAAAATGTTGTTATTCAAAGCAAAGGAATCACACTCAATGTTGAAATAACTCTAGTGGAAGATTTGCTGACAGAATTGAAATTGTTGCGTGATAATCCAGTGAAGAACCAAACTTAATTGCAAAAGAACTAATAAAAGTTCCTCGTGAATCTCCAAAAAGGTGGAAAAAAGTACAGATCAATCCAATAGTGATTCTTCAGTAAACAAAGATCAAGAAAATAAATTTAAAACCTCAGTCATGCACCCAGTATTAGAGTTTGTAATGGGCAACATGAAAACACGATTCACTGCAATTACTTCAATTCGTGACTTGTTTCCACCAGTATTGAACTTTACGGACAAGGAAAATGATGAATTAGAATTGAAAGTAAAAGTTCTCATTAGCAAGTTTAAAAAGGAATTGGCAATGGATCTATTTGAAGAAATATTACACTTGAAGAACATTTATAAAACAGAGTTTGAATCAGAAAAGAATCCACTAAGCCTACTCCAAAAACCTTATGACAAAAACGTTCAAGCTGTATTTGTGAACTTCTGTCTTGCCTATAGGCTTTTCTGTACTATTCCAGTTACAGTTTCGTCTCCTGAAAAATCTTTCAGCAGGTTAGCGAATTCACTGAAAATTTGGCAGAGAAGCACTACCTAGCAAGAAAGGCTTAATAATTTGGCAATTTTAGCTATTAAAAATGATTGGCTAACAGTATTAATTTATCAGTCAGATGTTATTGACCAGTTTGCTGAAATGAAAGCAAGAAGAAAAAAACTTTGCACTAACATATTTTTGTTTATCTTTGTAACAATTGACTTATGTATCACTTATGTGTTGATAAACACAGATTGTTTATTTTTTGTCTTAAATTTAGACCATAGTAACATTAAATTCCACTCTAACCCATTATTAATTCTTAATCATTTGCGTGTTAACAGAAACTGCACATTGCTTTTTATTGCATTATGTTGAAAAAAGTATTTTAATGTACTTGTTTGGTTATAGGCCTACGTTAGATTGTATTATTATATATATAAACTTTCACAATATGAACTTACTTTCTTTGCACTTTCCCAAACGTTTCGAGGTGATGTGCCTCTTCCTCAGTGGGAGTAAATACTGATTGTCAGTTAACAGAATAACGGTTATGGACTTAGGTGTGTGTGGTGGGGGTTGATAGTGGGAGGGAATTGGCGCTGAGGCAAAACTCAATGCAGATGTGATGACATTTTTCGGGCATGTTGCAAGCCTGTACTCATTTTTCTCTAGCAGCCCTGCATGTTGGGAAGTTTTGAAAAAGCACATTCCTTTATCACTGCAGAGCTTCCCTGAAACAAGATGAAGTGAGAGGATCCAAGCTGTCAAACCGATAGTTAAGCACTACCCAGGAGTACTTAAATTGTTGGATATATTTTAGAAGAGATGTCTTCTAGTCTAACTCCCTCTGCCTACAACATTATGATCTTATAAACTATCTACCACATTTAAATTGTATTAATAAGTATCGCTTACCTGGATTAGTCCAGAGTTCTTCACACGAACCTGTGAATTATAAGCGCGACTTAGGGTTTACCTCAGTAATGTATTCGACTCTCATTTTTTGTTAACTAACTCAGCTTTTATTAAACATTTTTTATCAGGCATTTTTAAACAATAATATAACTTTGGTTGATTATCATCTTTAGAATTCCAATTCAAACTACTTCAGCTTTGAGGTCGAGACCCCAATTAATATAAACACATAGACTTCAGCATTTTTACTATTCAAATTCTTATTATTACTCACTTGCTGACTATTGGTTAAAATTTACTTATATTAAATAAAGGCAGCCCAGTAATTGCTCGTACACACATTCATTCATTTTACCCCATTACACTTTATTTTGAGCTCTCGTTAATTTATAGTTTCAGAGTTAATTGAAGATTGATTGATATACAGTTATGTACCATCAACCGGGGCTACTTTGGGCCACTTTTTCATGTTTTCACTAACATTTCCGTTATTAAAAAATATAATATATGGATTATCAACGTCCAAATTGAGTTTTAACCAATTAACATGGTATAAAAAAGTAAACTGTATTGTTTTAAAAAAAAGTTTTCCTTTTTTTAAATTTTTTACTATTTTTAATGTTTTGGACCAAAGTAGCCCCTGCTTGGGGCTTCTTTGGTCCATTCAGTTGATTTCATACAAATTGAATAGATTTCATATATTGGACTATTGTAACCCCTTGCATAAGGATCTGGTAATAAATTGACACTGCATATTAGCAAAAAATGTTTTTATTATCATATTGAAACACAATAAACCAATTCTAGATATGAAAAACATGAGAAACAATGTCTCAAAACTTGTCCTTTGTTCTTATCACTTTTGTCAATGCTAAACTTTTCATTCTAACTCATAATCAGCCATCTCAGCAACATTGAAGTGTCCTCGTTTCATTAGCTTGGGAGGGTTGATTTTTTTCTTGATGTCAGCCCATTCGTAAACAAGAAGATCCTTTTTATCGGGCCATTTCCAGGACTTTTTGGTCTTGGTCATGCAGTCTATTGTAGAGCCTGACTCTTTTCCACTGGGCAGTTTTGTTATCAAACCAGGATAGTGCTTTCCTGCATATTTGACTATGACAAAAAGTCACCTTCTTCTAAATTACTTTTTAGATATTCTGGTTCCGGTAGATCTTCTTTGCTAGGCCCACTGGTACCAGCGTCTTCTCCAAAATCTTCAGATTCACTTTCATAAAAGTTGGAGCCGTCATCAGAACGACTGCAGTCATGGAGACTGTAAGAACTGGCGTGTTCAGATTCAGTTTCTGGTGTTCGATTTCTACGTGGGCACCCTCTTTTCGGCTTAGGCGTAGACGTTGGTACTCCTTCCAAGTCCATGTCATCTGCGCTCGATTCATCAAACAATTTTGTAGAGACACTTTTGCCAGCTGCCACATCAAATTTCTTTCGTTTCTTACTAGACCCTTTTTTGGTCATATCCTGCATTTTTCTGCAAGGTTTTGCAAGAAACTGTCTCCTATCAGTTTTTTTAGAGGGCTGCTTACATCCTTTTGAGGCAAGCACTCCAGAACTTTGGTTCTGTCAAGGGGTATGATACCTGTTTTTTTGAACCCAGAAATCATGTTTTTCTTCTTGTCTGCATACAAATAATCAACCAGCTGTTTTAGGAGTTTAGGAAACTGATCCTTGGGCAAGTTTGTCATTGACTTGTTTTTTTCTTTCCACAAAGTCAATATTTTACGCCACTCTCTTTTCATCAGACCATAGTAGGCAACATCCAATGGCTGGGTGAGGTGAGTAGAGTTTGGGGGTTGGCACACAAACCTTATATTGTTTTCCTCACACGCTTTTAAAACTTCTAGGTTGATATGGGAGGTTAAATTATCTCCTATCACAACCTTGACTCCAGGCAGCTTTTTCAATCGAGGAAGCAGGGTTGAGATAAACCAATCTTCGAACGTCCCCATATCAAACCAACCACTTTTTGTTCTATTATACCTACATCCCGCAGGTCCACCCTCTGTCCATGTAGACCACAAGTGTTCAGACTTGTACACCACATATGGTGGTAACATGTCTCCAGTTCCATTTCCACAAAACATTAGTGAGGTACAAGATTTCGTAGACTCCATAATGCGTTCTACATACTTTAGTCCTCTTTTACAAATAACCTTACTTGACCGTGGGTCATCTCGTAGATTTGTCTCGTCATAATTCCAGATATTTTCATCTGGCACATCACTGAGGACAGTTTCTAAGTTGTCAAAATAATCATTGACTATTTTTTCATCAATAGCAGCTCTTACTCGTTTTATGTTGCTTGCTGTGCACACTGTTAAGTTTGGGTGGCATTTCCTAAACAATGCTGCCCAATCAGGTCCTGGGAAAATGTTTTTAAAGTTATTTACTGTACGCCCCTGTTTGTCAAGAAAGCATTTCATGGAGTATCTCAAATCAAGATCAGTAATTGGAAATCCAAATTGAGCAACTTGATGAAATGAGCCTCAAATGAACGTTCTTCTTCTTGAGAAAACACTGTGGGATGGCCATGTTTTTTTACCTCATTTGTTTTAAGCTTATTTATTATTGTGCTTCTAGGTATATTATAATACTGACTTGCATCTCTTTGTGTTCTTACTCCACTTCTTATGTCCATCAAACAAGCTTGCAAAGTCTCAGCATTGTAATCGGCATAGTTTCTCGAACCTGCCTTTCTTTTGTAATTTCTCGTCATAATGTCCTCAGCAACTGGAACAAAAACAACTAAAATAACATTTTACAACTGTAACATTTGAAAAAAATGTTATTAAAAACATTTTTTAAAAGATTTGGTGGAAAAAAGGTATTTGTAAGTAGCTGGGGCTACTTTGGTCCTGGCACAAAGTAGCCCCGAAAAACTAGTTTTTAGGTTATGTTTATGAAAACTTTAAAACTTACTGTCAAAACAAAAAATTTAAGGAAAAACTATGATCACACATTGGTAACAGGTTACTAAAGGTAATATTTGACACTTACCTTATTTTTAACTCTTTTCCAGATTGCTTCACAGGAGAAAGTTTGGAGAGTAAAAATCTTCACATGTAAACAAATGTTTGCAAAAACTCCAGTGTTGCCACTAACAAAAAATTAAATTTACCTCAAACTATTAAATTACCCTCAAATAGGGTACAAACTATTTTTCAAGCCCAAAAACTCCCATTTATCTTGTATTGTTTGTTCGGTACAAAAATTAATAACTTCGTTTTCATGTTGGACCAAAGTAACCCCGCTAGGACCAAAGTAGCCCCGGTTGACGGTATTCACGGCGTCCCTGTTGACACGTGCTGCACTCCGTACTTGTATCACTATTTGTCCGAAAATATTACTGTTTTAATTCCGAAAAGTGGCTGTTGCTTATATTTATTCACTGTATCAAAAGGTTACAATTTTCACTGTTTCTTTTCGAGTTCACATTTTTGCTACTTTGGCCGGTCCTTCTACATTGTTAAATGTAGTTCGGACGGACAGCGCGATAATGCAACTGCTCGCGTCCGTCGTCTTCAGATGTTATTTGCCGCCTGCCCTGACGCCGATGTTTTTTCAAGATGGCCAAAACGCCTTCATCCTGACCATCCTGCCCTCTCATTGGCCAAAGGGCAAAACGTCACACGCTAATTAGTTAAAATTCGTATTCCTTCCGTTATGAAGTTTGGGTTCAAGATTACATACCTTCTCATGACCTTTTGTGTCCTCTGAGAACACGTCGCAAAAGCGGCACACACGCGCGCTCTTACACATTCCTCGACGCTTAATTGTTCTCGTATCTGACTCTGCCTCGTACGGTTTCAACCATAGGGTGTTCAACAAATCAAACTTTTGTGATATTAAATGTTGCCCAGCCAAATTGGCCCCAGATTATTACAATTATTATAAAAAATAGAAAATAAACCCTCAGCTTTATTTGCCCCATTACAACATCATATTAGGGCTTAAGAAATATTTCAATTCCACAAAGAGCTTAATGTTGGCATCTTTTTGGTTCAAAGTGCTTTCATATATTGACTAAAAAAATGTTGTTATTCAAAGCAAAGGAATCACACTCAATGTTGAAATAACTCTAGTGGAAGATTTGCTGACAGAATTGAAATTGTTGCGTGATAATCCAGTGAAGAACCAAACTTAATTGCAAAAGAACTAATAAAAGTTCCTCGTGAATCTCCAAAAAGGTGGAAAAAAGTACAGATCAATCCAATAGTGATTCTTCAGTAAACAAAGATCAAGAAAATAAATTTAAAACCTCAGTCATGCACCCAGTATTTGAGTTTGTAATGGGCAACATGAAAACACGATTCACTGCAATTACTTCAATTCGTGACTTGTTTCCACCAGTATTGAACTTTACGGACAAGGAAAATGATGAATTAGAATTGAAAGTAAAAGTTCTCATTAGCAAGTTTAAAAAGGAATTGGCAATGGATCTATTTGAAGAAATATTACACTTGAAGAACATTTATAAAACAGAGTTTGAATCAGAAAAGAATCCACTAAGCCTACTCCAAAAACCTTATGACAAAAACGTTCAAGCTGTATTTGTGAACTTCTGTCTTGCCTATAGGCTTTTCTGTACTATTCCAGTTACAGTTTCGTCTCCTGAAAAATCTTTCAGCAGGTTAGCGAATTCACTGAAAATTTGGCAGAGAAGCACTACCTAGCAAGAAAGGCTTAATAATTTGGCAATTTTAGCTATTAAAAATGATTGGCTAACAGTATTAATTTATCAGTCAGATGTTATTGACCAGTTTGCTGAAATGAAAGCAAGAAGAAAAAAACTTTGCACTAACATATTTTTGTTTATCTTTGTAACAATTGACTTATGTATCACTTATGTGTTGATAAACACAGATTGTTTATTTTTTGTCTTAAATTTAGACCATAGTAACATTAAATTCCACTCTAACCCATTATTAATTCTTAATCATTTGCATGTTAACAGAAACTGCACATTGCTTTTTATTGCATTATGTTGAAAAAAGGATTTTAATGTACTTGTTTGGTTATAGGCATACGTTAGATTGTATTATTATATATATAAACTTTCACAATATGAACTTACTTTCTTTGCACTTTCCCAAACTTTTCGAGGTGATGTGCCTCTTCCTCAGTGGGAGTAAATACTGATTGTCAGTTAACAGAATAACGGTTATGGACTTAGGTGTGTGTGGTGGGGGTTGATGGTGGGAGGGAATTGGCGCTGAGGCAAAAGTCAATGCAGATGTGATGACATTTTTCGGGGATGTTGCAAGCCTGTACTCATTTTTCTCTAGCAGCCCTGCATGTTGGGAAGTTTTGAAAAAGCACATTCCTTTATCACTGCAGAGCTTCCCTGAAACAAGATGAAGTGAGAGGATCCAAGCTGTCAAACCGATAGTTAAGCACTACCCAGGAGTACTTAAATTGTTGGATATATTTTAGAAGAGATGTCTTCTAGTCTAACTCCCTCTGCCTACAACATTATGATCTTATAAACTATCTACCACATTTAAATTGTATTAATAAGTATCGCTTACCTGGATTAGTCCAGAGTTCTTCACACGAACCTGTGAATTATAAGCGCGACTTAGGGTTTACCTCAGTAATGTATTCGACTCTCATTTTTTGTTAACTAACTCAGCTTTTATTAAACATTTTTTATCAGGCATTTTTAAACAATAATATAACTTTGGTTGATTATCATCTTTAGAATTCCAATTCAAACTACTTCAGCTTTGAGGTCGAGACCCCAATTAATATAAACACATAGACTTCAGCATTTTTACTATTCAAATTCTTATTATTACTCACTTGCTGACTATTGGTTAAAATTTACTTATATTAAATAAAGGCAGCCCAGTAATTGCTCGTACACACATTCATTCATTTTACCCCATTATACTTTATTTCGAGCTCTCGTTAATTTATAGTTTCAGAGTTAATTGAAGATTGATTGATATACAGTTACGTACCATCAACCGGGGCTACTTTGGGCCACTTTTTCATGTTTTCACTAACATTTCCGTTATTAAAAAATATAATATATGGATTATCAACGTCCAAATTGAGTTTTAACCAATTAACATGGTATAAAAAAGTAAACTGTATTGTTTTAAAAAAAAGTTTTCCTTTTTTTAAATTTTTTACTATTTTTAATGTTTTGGACCAAAGTAGCCCCTGCTTGGGGCTTCTTTGGTCCATTCAGTTGATTTCATACAAATTGAATAGATTTCATATATTGGACTATTGTAACCCCTTGCATAAGGATCTGGTAATAAATTGACACTGCATATTAGCAAAAAATGTTTTTATTATCATATTGAAACACAATAAACCAATTCTAGATATGAAAAACATGAGAAACAATGTCTCAAAACTTGTCCTTTGTTCTTATCACTTTTGTCAATGCTAAACTTTTCATTCTAACTCATAATCAGCCATCTCAGCAACATTGAAGTGTCCTCGTTTCATTAGCTTGGGAGGGTTGATTTTTTTCTTGATGTCAGCCCATTCGTAAACAAGAAGATCCTTTTTATCGGGCCATTTCCAGGACTTTTTGGTCTTGGTCATGCAGTCTATTGTAGAGCCTGACTCTTTTCCACTGGGCAGTTTTGTTATCAAACCAGGATAGTGCTTTCCTGCATATTTGACTATGACAAAAAGTCACCTTCTTCTAAATTACTTTTTAGATATTCTGGTTCCGGTAGATCTTCTTTGCTAGGCCCACTGGTACCAGCGTCTTCTCCAAAATCTTCAGATTCACTTTCATAAAAGTTGGAGCCGTCATCAGAACGACTGCAGTCATGGAGACTGTAAGAACTGGCGTGTTCAGATTCAGTTTCTGGTGTTCGATTTCTACGTGGGCACCCTCTTTTCGGCTTAGGCGTAGACGTTGGTACTCCTTCCAAGTCCATGTCATCTGCGCTCGATTCATCAAACAATTTTGTAGAGACACTTTTGCCAGCTGGCACATCAAATTTCTTTCGTTTCTTACTAGACCCTTTTTTGGTCATATCCTGCATTTTTCTGCAAGGTTTTGCAAGAAACTGTCTCCTATCAGTTTCTTTAGAGGGCTGCTTACGTCCTTTTGAGGCAAGCGCTCCAGAACTTTGGTTCTGTCAAGGGGTATGATACCTGTTTTTTTGAACCCAGAAATCATGTTTTTCTTCTTGTCTGCATACAAATAATCAACCAGCTGTTTTAGGAGTTTAGGAAACTGATCCTTGGGCAAGTTTGTCATTGACTTGTTTTTTTCTTTCCACAAAGTCAATATTTTACGCCACTCTCTTTTCATCAGACCATAGTAGGCAACATCCAATGGCTGGGTGAGGTGAGTAGAGTTTGGGGGTTGGCACACAAACCTTATATTGTTTTCCTCACACGCTTTTAAAACTTCTAGGTTGATATGGGAGGTTAAATTATCTCCTATCACAACCTTGACTCCGGGCAGCTTTTTCAATCGAGGAAGCAGGGTTGAGATAAACCAATCTTCGAACGTCCCCATATCAAACCAACCACTTTTTGTTCTATTATACCTACATCCCGCAGGTCCACCCTCTGTCCATGTAGACCACAAGTGTTCAGACTTGTACACCACATATGGTGGTAACATGTCTCCAGTTCCATTTCCACAAAACATTAGTGAGGTACAAGATTTCGTAGACTCCATAATGCGTTCTACATACTTTAGTCCTCTTTTACAAATAACCTTACTTGACCCTGGGTCATCTCGTAGATTTGTCTCGTCATAATTCCAGATATTTTCATCTGGCACATCACTGAGGACAGTTTCTAAGTTGTCAAAATAATCATTGACTATTTTTTCATCAATAGCAGCTCTTACTCGTTTTATGTTGCTTGCTGTGCACACTGTTAAGTTTGGGTGGCATTTCCTAAACAATGCTGCCCAATCAGGTCCTGGGAAAATGTTTTTAAAGTTATTTACTGTACGCCCCTGTTTGTCAAGAAAGCATTTCATGGAGTATCTCAAATCAAGATCAGTAATTGGAAATCCAAATTGAGCAACTTGATGAAATGAGCCTCAAATGAACGTTCTTCTTCTTGAGAAAACACTGTGGGATGGCCATGTTTTTTTACCTCATTTGTTTTAAGCTTATTTATTATTGTGCTTCTAGGTATATTATAATACTGACTTGCATCTCTTTGTGTTCTTACTCCACTTCTTATGTCCATCAAACAAGCTTGCAAAGTCTCAGCATTGTAATCGGCATAGTTTCTCGAACCTGCCTTTCTTTTGTAATTTCTCGTCATAATGTCCTCAGCAACTGGAACAAAAACAACTAAAATAACATTTTACAACTGTAACATTTGAAAAAAATGTTATTAAAAACATTTTTTAAAAGATTTGGTGGAAAAAAAGGTATTTGTAAGTAGCTGGGGCTACTTTGGTCCTGGCACAAAGTAGCCCCGAAAAACTAGTTTTTAGGTTATGTTTATGAAAACTTTAAAACTTACTGTCAAAACAAAAAATTTAAGGAAAAACTATGATCACACATTGGTAACAGGTTACTAAAGGTAATATTTGACACTTACCTTATTTTTAACTCTTTTCCAGATTGCTTCACAGGAGAAAGTTTGGAGAGTAAAAATCTTCACATGTAAACAAATGTTTGCAAAAACTCCAGTGTTGCCACTAACAAAAAATTAAATTTACCTCAAACTATTAAATTACCCTCAAATAGGGTACAAACTATTTTTCAAGCCCAAAAACTCCCATTTATCTTGTATTGTTTGTTCGGTACAAAAATTAATAACTTCTTTTTCATGTTGGACCAAAGTAGCCCCGGTTGACGGTATTCACGGCGTCCCTGTTGACACGTGCTGCACTCCGTACTTGTATCACTATTTGTCCGAAAATATTACTGTTTTAATTCCGAAAAGTGGCTGTTGCTTATATTTATTCACTGTATCAAAAGGTTACAATTTTCACTGTTTCTTTTCGAGTTCACATTTTTGCTACTTTGGCCGGTCCGTCTAAATTGTTAAATGTAGTTCGGATGGACAGCGCGATAATGCAACTGCTCGCGTCCGTCGTCTTCAGATGTTATTTGCCGCATGCCCTGACGCCGATGTTTTTTCAAGATGGCCAAAACGCCTTCATCCTGACCATCCTGCCCTCTCATTGGCCAAAGGGCAAAACGTCACACGCTAATTAGTTAAAATTCGTATTCCTTCCGTTATGAAGTTTGGGTTCAAGATTACATACCTTCTCATGACCTTTTGTGTCCTCTGAGAACACGTCGCAAAAGCGGCGCACACGCGCGCTCTTACACATTCCTCGACGCTTAATTGTTCTCGTACCTGACTCTGCCTCGTACGGTTTCAACCATAGGGTGTTCAACAAATCAAACTTTTGTGATATTAAATGTTGCCCAGCCAAATTGGCCCCAGATTATTACAATTATTATAAAAAATAGAAAATAAACCCTCAGCTTTATTTGCCCCATTACAACATCATATTAGGGCTTAAGAAATATTTCAATTCCACAAAGAGCTTAATGTTGGCATCTTTTTGGTTCAAAGTGCTTTCATATATTGACTAAAAAAATGTTGTTATTCAAAGCAAAGGAATCACACTCAATGTTGAAATAACTCTAGTGGAAGATTTGCTGACAGAATTGAAATTGTTGCGTGATAATCCAGTGAAGAACCAAACTTAATTGCAAAAGAACTAATAAAAGTTCCTCGTGAATCTCCAAAAAGGTGGAAAAAAGTACAGATCAATCCAATAGTGATTCTTCAGTAAACAAAGATCAAGAAAATAAATTTAAAACCTCAGTCATGCACCCAGTATTAGAGTTTGTAATGGGCAACATGAAAACACGATTCACTGCAATTACTTCAATTCGTGACTTGTTTCCACCAGTATTGAACTTTACGGACAAGGAAAATGATGAATTAGAATTGAAAGTAAAAGTTCTCATTAGCAAGTTTAAAAAGGAATTGGCAATGGATCTATTTGAAGAAATATTACACTTGAAGAACATTTATAAAACAGAGTTTGAATCAGAAAAGAATCCACTAAGCCTACTCCAAAAACCTTATGACAAAAACGTTCAAGCTGTATTTGTGAACTTCTGTCTTGCCTATAGGCTTTTCTGTACTATTCCAGTTACAGTTTCGTCTCCTGAAAAATCTTTCAGCAGGTTAGCGAATTCACTGAAAATTTGGCAGAGAAGCACTACCTAGCAAGAAAGGCTTAATAATTTGGCAATTTTAGCTATTAAAAATGATTGGCTAACAGTATTAATTTATCAGTCAGATGTTATTGACCAGTTTGCTGAAATGAAAGCAAGAAGAAAAAAACTTTGCACTAACATATTTTTGTTTATCTTTGTAACAATTGACTTATGTATCACTTATGTGTTGATAAACACAGATTGTTTATTTTTTGTCTTAAATTTAGACCATAGTAACATTAAATTCCACTCTAACCCATTATTAATTCTTAATCATTTGCGTGTTAACAGAAACTGCACATTGCTTTTTATTGCATTATGTTGAAAAAAGGATTTTAATGTACTTGTTTGGTTATAGGCATACGTTAGATTGTATTATTATATATATAAACTTTCACAATATGAACTTACTTTCTTTGCACTTTCCCAAACTTTTCGAGGTGATGTGCCTCTTCCTCAGTGGGAGTAAATACTGATTGTCAGTTAACAGAATAACGGTTATGGACTTAGGTGTGTGTGGTGGGGGTTGATGGTGGGAGGGAATTGGCGCTGAGGCAAAAGTCAATGCAGATGTGATGACATTTTTCGGGGATGTTGCAAGCCTGTACTCATTTTTCTCTAGCAGCCCTGCATGTTGGGAAGTTTTGAAAAAGCACATTCCTTTATCACTGCAGAGCTTCCCTGAAACAAGATGAAGTGAGAGGATCCAAGCTGTCAAACCGATAGTTAAGCACTACCCAGGAGTACTTAAATTGTTGGATATATTTTAGAAGAGATGTCTTCTAGTCTAACTCCCTCTGCCTACAACATTATGATCTTATAAACTATCTACCACATTTAAATTGTATTAATAAGTATCGCTTACCTGGATTAGTCCAGAGTTCTTCACACGAACCTGTGAATTATAAGCGCGACTTAGGGTTTACCTCAGTAATGTATTCGACTCTCATTTTTTGTTAACTAACTCAGCTTTTATTAAACATTTTTTATCAGGCATTTTTAAACAATAATATAACTTTGGTTGATTATCATCTTTAGAATTCCAATTCAAACTACTTCAGCTTTGAGGTCGAGACCCCAATTAATATAAACACATAGACTTCAGCATTTTTACTATTCAAATTCTTATTATTACTCACTTGCTGACTATTGGTTAAAATTTACTTATATTAAATAAAGGCAGCCCAGTAATTGCTCGTACACACATTCATTCATTTTACCCCATTATACTTTATTTCGAGCTCTCGTTAATTTATAGTTTCAGAGTTAATTGAAGATTGATTGATATACAGTTATGTACCATCAACCGGGGCTACTTTGGGCCACTTTTTCATGTTTTCACTAACATTTCCGTTATTAAAAAATATAATATATGGATTATCAACGTCCAAATTGAGTTTTAACCAATTAACATGGTATAAAAAAGTAAACTGTATTGTTTTAAAAAAAAGTTTTCCTTTTTTTTAATTTTTTACAATTTTTAATGTTTTGGACCAAAGTAGCCGCTGCTTGGGGCTTCTTTGGTCCATTCAGTTGATTTCATACAAATTGAATAGATTTCATATATTGGACTATTGTAACCCCTTGCATAAGGATCTGGTAATAAATTGACACTGCATATTAGCAAAAAAATGTTTTTATTATCATATTGAAACACAATAAACCAATTCTAGATATGAAAAACATGAGAAACAATGTCTCAAATCTTGTACTTTGTTCTTATCACTTTTGTCAATGCTAAACTTTTCATTCTAACTCATAATCAGCCATCTCAGCAACATTGAAGTGTCCTCGTTTCATTAGCTTGGGAGGGTTGATTTTTTTCTTGATGTCAGCCCATTCGTAAACAAGAAGATCCTTTTTATCGGGCCATTTCCAGGACTTTTTGGTCTTGGTCATTCAGTCTATTGTAGAGCCTGACTCTTTTCCACTGGGCAGTTTTGTTATCAAACCAGGATAGTGCTTTCCTGCATATTTGACTATGACAAAGTCACCTTCTTCTAAATTACTTTTTAGATATTCTGGTTCCGGTAGATCTTCTTTGCTAGGCCCACTGGTACCAGCGTCTTCTCCAAAATCTTCAGATTCACTTTCATAAAAGTTGGAGCCGTCATCAGAACGACTGCAGTCATGGAGACTGTAAGAACTGGCGTGTTCAGATTCAGTTTCTGGTGTTCGATTTCTACGTGGGCACCCTCTTTTCGGCTTAGGCGTAGACGTTGGTACTCCTTCCAAGTCCATGTCATCTGCGCTCGATTCATCAAACAATTTTGTAGAGACACTTTTGCCAGCTGGCACATCAAATTTCTTTCGTTTCTTACTAGACCCTTTTTTGGTCATATCCTGCATTTTTCTGCAAGGTTTTGCAAGAAACTGTCTCCTATCAGTTTTTTTAGAGGGCTGCTTACATCCTTTTGAGGCAAGCGCTCCAGTACTTTGGTTCTGTCAAGGGGTATGATACCTGTTTTTTTGAACCCAGAAATCATGTTTTTCTTCTTGTCTGCATACAAATAATCAACCAGCTGTTTTAGGAGTTTAGGAAACTGATCCTTGGGCAAGTTTGTCATTGACTTGTTTTTTTCTTTCCACAAAGTCAATATTTTACGCCACTCTCTTTTCATCAGACCATAGTAGGCAACATCCAATGGCTGGGTGAGGTGAGTACAGTTTGGGGGTTGGCACACAAAACTTATATTGTTTTCCTCACACGCTTTTAAAACTTCTAGGTTGATATGGGAGGTTAAATTATCTCCTATCACAACCTTGACTCCGGGCAGCTTTTTCAATCGAGGAAGCAGGGTTGAGATAAACCAATCTTCGAACGTCCCCATATCAAACCAACCACTTTTTGTTCTATTATACCTACATCCCGCAGGTCCACCCTCTGTCCATGTAGACCACAAGTGTTCAGACTTGTACACCACATATGGTGGTAACATGTCTCCAGTTCCATTTCCACAAAACATTAGTGAGGTACAAGATTTCGTAGACTCCATAATGCGTTCTACATACTTTAGTCCTCTTTTACAAATAACCTTACTTGACCCTGGGTCATCTCGTAGATTTGTCTCGTCATAATTCCAGATATTTTCATGTGGCACATCACTGAGGACAGTTTTTAAGTTGTCAAAATAATCATTGACTATTTTTTCATCAATAGCAGCTCTTACTTGTTTTATGTTGCTTGCTGTGCACACTGTTAAGTTTGGGTGGCATTTCCTAAACAATGCTGCCCAATCAGGTCCTGGGAAATTGTTTTTAAAGTTATTTACTGTACGCCCCTGTTTGTCAAGAAAGCATTTCATGGAGTATCTCAAATCAAGATCAGTAATTGGAAATCCAAATTGAGCAACTTGATGAAATGAGCCTCAAATGAACGTTCTTCTTCTTGAGAAAACACTGTGGGATGGCCATGTTTTTTTACCTCATTTGTTTTAAGCTTATTTATTATTGTGCTTCTAGGTATATTATAATACTGACTTGCATCTCTTTGTGTTCTTACTCCACTTCTTATGTCCATCAAACAAGCTTGCAAAGTCTCAGCTTTGTAATTGGCATAGTTTCTCTAACCTGCCTTTCTTTTGTAATTTCTCGTCATAATGTCCTCAGCAACTGGAACAAAAACAATTAAAATAACATGTTACAACTGTAACATTTGAAAAAAATGTTATTAAAAACATTTTTTAAAAGATTTGGTGGTAAAAAAGGTATTTGTAAGTAGCTGGGGCTACTTTGGTCCTGGCACAAAGTAGCCCCGAAAAACTAGTTTTTAGGTTATGTTTATGAAAACTTTAAAACTTACAGTCAAAACAAAAAATTTAAGGAAAAACTATGATCACACATTGGTAACAGGTTACTAAAGGTAATATTTTGACACTTACCTTATTTTTAACTCTTTTCCAGATTGCTTTACAGGAGAAAGTTTGGAGAGTAAAAATCTTCACATGTAAACAAATGTTTGCAAAAACTCCAGTGTTGCTACTAACAAAAAATTAAATTTACCTCAAACTATTAAATTACCCTCAAATAGGGTACAAACTATTTTTCAAGCCCAAAAACTCCCATTTATCTTGTATTGTTTGTTCGGTACAAAAATTAATAACTTCTTTTTCGTGTTGGACCAAAGTAACCCCGCTAGGACCAAAGTAGCCCCGGTTGACGGTATTCACGGCGTCCCTGTTGACACGTGCTGCACTCCGTATTTGTATCACTATTTGTCCGAAAATATTACTGTTTTAATTCCGAAAAGTGGCTGTTGCTTATATTTATTCACTGTATCAAAAGGTTACAATTTTCACTGTTTCTTTTCGAGTTCACATTTTTGCTACTTTGGCCGGTCCGTCTACATTGTTAAATGTAGTTCGGACGGACAGCGCGATAATGCAACTGCTCGCGTCCGTCGTCTTCAGATGTTATTTGCCGCCTGCCCTGACGCCGATGTTTTTTCAAGATGGCCAAAACGCCTTCATCCTGACCATCCTGCCCTCTCATTGGCCAAAGGGCAAAACGTCACACGCTAATTAGTTAAAATTCGTATTCCTTCCGTTATGAAGTTTGGGTTCAAGATTACATACCTTCTCATGACCTTTTGTGTCCTCTGAGAACACGTCGCAAAAGCGGCGCACACGCGCGCTCTTACACATTCCTCGACGCTTAATTGTTCTCGTACCTGACTCTGCCTCGTACGGTTTCAACCATAGGGTGTTCAACAAATCAAACTTTTGTGATATTAAATGTTGCCCAGCCAAATTGGCCCCAGATTATTACAATTATTATAAAAAATAGAAAATAAACCCTCAGCTTTATTTGCCCCATTACAACATCATATTAGGGCTTAAGAAATATTTCAATTCCACAAAGAGCTTAATGTTGGCATCTTTTTGGTTCAAAGTGCTTTCATATATTGACTAAAAAAATGTTGTTATTCAAAGCAAAGGAATCACACTCAATGTTGAAATAACTCTAGTGGAAGATTTGCTGACAGAATTGAAATTGTTGCGTGATAATCCAGTGAAGAACCAAACTTAATTGCAAAAGAACTAATAAAAGTTCCTCGTGAATCTCCAAAAAGGTGGAAAAAAGTACAGATCAATCCAATAGTGATTCTTCAGTAAACAAAGATCAAGAAAATAAATTTAAAACCTCAGTCATGCACCCAGTATTAGAGTTTGTAATGGGCAACATGAAAACACGATTCACTGCAATTACTTCAATTCGTGACTTGTTTCCACCAGTATTGAACTTTACGGACAAGGAAAATGATGAATTAGAATTGAAAGTAAAAGTTCTCATTAGCAAGTTTAAAAAGGAATTGGCAATGGATCTATTTGAAGAAATATTACACTTGAAGAACATTTATAAAACAGAGTTTGAATCAGAAAAGAATCCACTAAGCCTACTCCAAAAACCTTATGACAAAAACGTTCAAGCTGTATTTGTGAACTTCTGTCTTGCCTATAGGCTTTTCTGTACTATTCCAGTTACAGTTTCGTCTCCTGAAAAATCTTTCAGCAGGTTAGCGAATTCACTGAAAATTTGGCAGAGAAGCACTACCTAGCAAGAAAGGCTTAATAATTTGGCAATTTTAGCTATTAAAAATGATTGGCTAACAGTATTAATTTATCAGTCAGATGTTATTGACCAGTTTGCTGAAATGAAAGCAAGAAGAAAAAAACTTTGCACTAACATATTTTTGTTTATCTTTGTAACAATTGACTTATGTATCACTTATGTGTTGATAAACACAGATTGTTTATTTTTTGTCTTAAATTTAGACCATAGTAACATTAAATTCCACTCTAACCCATTATTAATTCTTAATCATTTGCGTGTTAACAGAAACTGCACATTGCTTTTTATTGCATTATGTTGAAAAAAGGATTTTAATGTACTTGTTTGGTTATAGGCATACGTTAGATTGTATTATTATATATATAAACTTTCACAATATGAACTTACTTTCTTTGCACTTTCCCAAACTTTTCGAGGTGATGTGCCTCTTCCTCAGTGGGAGTAAATACTGATTGTCAGTTAACAGAATAACGGTTATGGACTTAGGTGTGTGTGGTGGGGGTTGATGGTGGGAGGGAATTGGCGCTGAGGCAAAAGTCAATGCAGATGTGATGACATTTTTCGGGGATGTTGCAAGCCTGTACTCATTTTTCTCTAGCAGCCCTGCATGTTGGGAAGTTTTGAAAAAGCACATTCCTTTATCACTGCAGAGCTTCCCTGAAACAAGATGAAGTGAGAGGATCCAAGCTGTCAAACCGATAGTTAAGCACTACCCAGGAGTACTTAAATTGTTGGATATATTTTAGAAGAGATGTCTTCTAGTCTAACTCCCTCTGCCTACAACATTATGATCTTATAAACTATCTACCACATTTAAATTGTATTAATAAGTATCGCTTACCTGGATTAGTCCAGAGTTCTTCACACGAACCTGTGAATTATAAGCGCGACTTAGGGTTTACCTCAGTAATGTATTCGACTCTCATTTTTTGTTAACTAACTCAGCTTTTATTAAACATTTTTTATCAGGCATTTTTAAACAATAATATAACTTTGGTTGATTATCATCTTTAGAATTCCAATTCAAACTACTTCAGCTTTGAGGTCGAGACCCCAATTAATATAAACACATAGACTTCAGCATTTTTACTATTCAAATTCTTATTATTACTCACTTGCAGACTATTGGTTAAAATTTACTTATATTAAATAAAGGCAGCCCAGTAATTGCTCGTACACACATTCATTCATTTTACCCCATTATACTTTATTTCGAGCTCTCGTTAATTTATAGTTTCAGAGTTAATTGAAGATCGATTGATATACAGTTACGTACCATCAACCGGGGCTACTTTGGGCCACTTTTTCATGTTTTCACTAACATTTCCGTTATTAAAAAATATAATATATGGATTATCAACGTCCAAATTGAGTTTTAACCAATTAACATGGTATAAAAAAGTAAACTGTATTGTTTTAAAAAAAAGTTTTCCTTTTTTTAAATTTTTTACTATTTTTAATGTTTTGGACCAAAGTAGCCCCTGCTTGGGGCTTCTTTGGTCCATTCAGTTGATTTCATACAAATTGAATAGATTTCATATATTGGACTATTGTAATCCCTTGCATAAGGATCTGGTAATAAATTGACACTGCATATTAGCAAAAAATGTTTTTTATTATCATATTGAAACACAATAAACCAATTCTAGATATGAAAAACATGAGAAACAATGTCTCAAAACTTGTCCTTTGTTCTTATCACTTTTGTCAATGCTAAACTTTTCATTCTAACTCATAATCAGCCATCTCAGCAACATTGAAGTGTCCTCGTTTCATTAGCTTGGGAGGGTTGATTTTTTTCTTGATGTCAGCCCATTCGTAAACAAGAAGATCCTTTTTATCGGGCCATTTCCAGGACTTTTTGGTCTTGGTCATGCAGTCTATTGTAGAGCCTGACTCTTTTCCACTGGGCAGTTTTGTTATCAAACCAGGATAGTGCTTTCCTGCATATTTGACTATGACAAAAAGTCACCTTCTTCTAAATTACTTTTTAGATATTCTGGTTCCGGTAGATCTTCTTTGCTAGGCCCACTGGTACCAGCGTCTTCTCCAAAATCTTCAGATTCACTTTCATAAAAGTTGGAGCCGTCATCAGAACGACTGCAGTCATGGAGACTGTAAGAACTGGCGTGTTCAGATTCAGTTTCTGGTGTTCGATTTCTACGTGGGCACCCTCTTTTCGGCTTAGGCGTAGACGTTGGTACTCCTTCCAAGTCCATGTCATCTGCGCTCGATTCATCAAACAATTTTGTAGAGACACTTTTGCCAGCTGGCACATCAAATTTCTTTCGTTTCTTACTAGACCCTTTTTTGGTCATATCCTGCATTTTTCTGCAAGGTTTTGCAAGAAACTGTCTCCTATCAGTTTTTTTAGAGGGCTGCTTACATCCTTTTGAGGCAAGCGCTCCAGAACTTTGGTTCTGTCAAGGGGTATGATACCTGTTTTTTTGAACCCAGAAATCATGTTTTTCTTCTTGTCTGCATACAAATAATCAACCAGCTGTTTTAGGAGTTTAGGAAACTGATCCTTGGGCAAGTTTGTCATTGACTTGTTTTTTTCTTTCCACAAAGTCAATATTTTACGCCACTCTCTTTTCATCAGACCATAGTAGGCAACATCCAATGGCTGGGTGAGGTGAGTACAGTTTGGGGGTTGGCACACAAACGTTATATTGTTTTCCTCACACGCTTTTAAAACTTCTAGGTTGATATGGGAGGTTAAATTATCTCCTATCACAACCTTAACTCCGGGCAGCTTTTTCAATCGAGGAAGCAGGGTTGAGATAAACCAATCTTCGAACGTCCCCATATCAAACCAACCACTTTTTGTTCTATTATACCTACATCCCGCAGGTCCACCCTCTGTCCATGTAGACCACAAGTGTTCAGACTTGTACACCACATATGGTGGTAACATGTCTCCAGTTCCATTTCCACAAAACATTAGTGAGGTACAAGATTTCGTAGACTCCATAATGCGTTCTACATACTTTAGTCCTCTTTTACAAATAACCTTACTTGACCGTGGGTCATCTCGTAGATTTGTCTTGTCATAATTCCAGATATTTTCATCTGGCACATCACTGAGGACAGTTTCTAAGTTATCAAAATAATCATTGACTATTTTTTCATCAATAGCAGCTCTTACTCGTTTTATGTTGCTTGCTGTGCACACTGTTAAGTTTGGGTGACATTTCCTAAACAATGCTGCCCAATCAGGTCCTGGGAAAATGTTTTTAAAGTTATTTACTGTACGCCCCTGTTTGTCAAGAAAGCATTTCATGGAGTATCTCAAATCAAGATCAGTAATTGGAAATCCAAATTGAGCAACTTGATGAAATGAGCCTCAAATGAACGTTCTTCTTCTTGAGAAAACACTGTGGGATGGCCATGTTTTTTTACCTCATTTGTTTTAAGCTTATTTATTATTGTGTTTCTAGGTATATTATAATACTGACTTGCATCTCTTTGTGTTCTTACTCCACTTCTTATGTCCATCAAACAAGCTTGCAAAGTCTCAGCTTTGTAATCGGCATAGTTTCTCGAACCTGCCTTTCTTTTGTAATTTCTCGTCATAATGTCCTCAGCAACTGGAACAAAAACAACTAAAATAACATTTTACAAATGTAACATTTGAAAAAAATGTTATTAAAAACATTTTTTAAAAGATTTGGTGGTAAAAAAGGTATTTGTAAGTAGCTGGGGCTACTTTGGTCATGGCACAAAGTAGCCCCGAAAAACTAGTTTTTAGGTAATGTTTATGAAAACTTTAAAACTTACTGTCAAAACAAAAAATTTAAGGAAAAACTATGATCACACATTGGTAACAGGTTACTAAAGGTAATATTTGACACTTACCTTATTTTTAACTCTTTTCCAGATTGCTTCACAGGAGAAAGTTTGGAGAGTAAAAATCTTCACATGTAAACAAATGTTTGCAAAAACTCCAGTGTTGCCACTAACAAAAAATTAAATTTACCTCAAACTATTAAATTACCCTCAAATAGGGTACAAACTATTTTTCAAGCCCAAAAACTCCCATTTATCTTGTATTGTTTGTTCGGTACAAAAATTAATAACTTCTTTTTCATGTTGGACCAAAGTAGCCCCGGTTGACGGTATTCACGGCGTCCCTGTTGACACGTGCTGCACTCCGTACTTGTATCACTATTTGTCCGAAAATATTACTGTTTTAATTCCGAAAAGTGGCTGTTGCTTATATTTATTCACTGTATCAAAAGGTTACAATTTTCACTGTTTCTTTTCGAGTTCACATTTTTGCTACTTTGGCCGGTCCGTCTAAATTGTTAAATGTAGTTCGGATGGACAGCGCGATAATGCAACTGCTCGCGTCCGTCGTCTTCAGATGTTATTTGCCGCATGCCCTGACGCCGATGTTTTTTCAAGATGGCCAAAACGCCTTCATCCTGACCATCCTGCCCTCTCATTGGCCAAAGGGCAAAACGTCACACGCTAATTAGTTAAAATTCGTATTCCTTCCGTTATGAAGTTTGGGTTCAAGATTACATACCTTCTCATGACCTTTTGTGTCCTCTGAGAACACGTCGCAAAAGCGGCGCACACGCGCGCTCTTACACATTCCTCGACGCTTAATTGTTCTCGTACCTGACTCTGCCTCGTACGGTTTCAACCATAGGGTGTTCAACAAATCAAACTTTTGTGATATTAAATGTTGCCCAGCCAAATTGGCCCCAGATTATTACAATTATTATAAAAAATAGAAAATAAACCCTCAGCTTTATTTGCCCCATTACAACATCATATTAGGGCTTAAGAAATATTTCAATTCCACAAAGAGCTTAATGTTGGCATCTTTTTGGTTCAAAGTGCTTTCATATATTGACTAAAAAAATGTTGTTATTCAAAGCAAAGGAATCACACTCAATGTTGAAATAACTCTAGTGGAAGATTTGCTGACAGAATTGAAATTGTTGCGTGATAATCCAGTGAAGAACCAAACTTAATTGCAAAAGAACTAATAAAAGTTCCTCGTGAATCTCCAAAAAGGTGGAAAAAAGTACAGATCAATCCAATAGTGATTCTTCAGTAAACAAAGATCAAGAAAATAAATTTAAAACCTCAGTCATGCACCCAGTATTAGAGTTTGTAATGGGCAACATGAAAACACGATTCACTGCAATTACTTCAATTCGTGACTTGTTTCCACCAGTATTGAACTTTACGGACAAGGAAAATGATGAATTAGAATTGAAAGTAAAAGTTCTCATTAGCAAGTTTAAAAAGGAATTGGCAATGGATCTATTTGAAGAAATATTACACTTGAAGAACATTTATAAAACAGAGTTTGAATCAGAAAAGAATCCACTAAGCCTACTCCAAAAACCTTATGACAAAAACGTTCAAGCTGTATTTGTGAACTTCTGTCTTGCCTATAGGCTTTTCTGTACTATTCCAGTTACAGTTTCGTCTCCTGAAAAATCTTTCAGCAGGTTAGCGAATTCACTGAAAATTTGGCAGAGAAGCACTACCTAGCAAGAAAGGCTTAATAATTTGGCAATTTTAGCTATTAAAAATGATTGGCTAACAGTATTAATTTATCAGTCAGATGTTATTGACCAGTTTGCTGAAATGAAAGCAAGAAGAAAAAAACTTTGCACTAACATATTTTTGTTTATCTTTGTAACAATTGACTTATGTATCACTTATGTGTTGATAAACACAGATTGTTTATTTTTTGTCTTAAATTTAGACCATAGTAACATTAAATTCCACTCTAACCCATTATTAATTCTTAATCATTTGCGTGTTAACAGAAACTGCACATTGCTTTTTATTGCATTATGTTGAAAAAAGGATTTTAATGTACTTGTTTGGTTATAGGCATACGTTAGATTGTATTATTATATATATAAACTTTCACAATATGAACTTACTTTCTTTGCACTTTCCCAAACTTTTCGAGGTGATGTGCCTCTTCCTCAGTGGGAGTAAATACTGATTGTCAGTTAACAGAATAACGGTTATGGACTTAGGTGTGTGTGGTGGGGGTTGATGGTGGGAGGGAATTGGCGCTGAGGCAAAAGTCAATGCAGATGTGATGACATTTTTCGGGGATGTTGCAAGCCTGTACTCATTTTTCTCTAGCAGCCCTGCATGTTGGGAAGTTTTGAAAAAGCACATTCCTTTATCACTGCAGAGCTTCCCTGAAACAAGATGAAGTGAGAGGATCCAAGCTGTCAAACCGATAGTTAAGCACTACCCAGGAGTACTTAAATTGTTGGATATATTTTAGAAGAGATGTCTTCTAGTCTAACTCCCTCTGCCTACAACATTATGATCTTATAAACTATCTACCACATTTAAATTGTATTAATAAGTATCGCTTACCTGGATTAGTCCAGAGTTCTTCACACGAACCTGTGAATTATAAGCGCGACTTAGGGTTTACCTCAGTAATGTATTCGACTCTCATTTTTTGTTAACTAACTCAGCTTTTATTAAACATTTTTTATCAGGCATTTTTAAACAATAATATAACTTTGGTTGATTATCATCTTTAGAATTCCAATTCAAACTACTTCAGCTTTGAGGTCGAGACCCCAATTAATATAAACACATAGACTTCAGCATTTTTACTATTCAAATTCTTATTATTACTCACTTGCTGACTATTGGTTAAAATTTACTTATATTAAATAAAGGCAGCCCAGTAATTGCTCGTACACACATTCATTCATTTTACCCCATTATACTTTATTTCGAGCTCTCGTTAATTTATAGTTTCAGAGTTAATTGAAGATTGATTGATATACAGTTATGTACCATCAACCGGGGCTACTTTGGGCCACTTTTTCATGTTTTCACTAACATTTCCGTTATTAAAAAATATAATATATGGATTATCAACGTCCAAATTGAGTTTTAACCAATTAACATGGTATAAAAAAGTAAACTGTATTGTTTTAAAAAAAAGTTTTCCTTTTTTTTAATTTTTTACAATTTTTAATGTTTTGGACCAAAGTAGCCGCTGCTTGGGGCTTCTTTGGTCCATTCAGTTGATTTCATACAAATTGAATAGATTTCATATATTGGACTATTGTAACCCCTTGCATAAGGATCTGGTAATAAATTGACACTGCATATTAGCAAAAAAAAGTTTTTATTATCATATTGAAACACAATAAACCAATTCTAGATATGAAAAACATGAGAAACAATGTCTCAAATCTTGTACTTTGTTCTTATCACTTTTGTCAATGCTAAACTTTTCATTCTAACTCATAATCAGCCATCTCAGCAACATTGAAGTGTCCTCGTTTCATTAGCTTGGGAGGGTTGATTTTTTTCTTGATGTCAGCCCATTCGTAAACAAGAAGATCCTTTTTATCGGGCCATTTCCAGGACTTTTTGGTCTTGGTCATTCAGTCTATTGTAGAGCCTGACTCTTTTCCACTGGGCAGTTTTGTTATCAAACCAGGATAGTGCTTTCCTGCATATTTGACTATGACAAAGTCACCTTCTTCTAAATTACTTTTTAGATATTCTGGTTCCGGTAGATCTTCTTTGCTAGGCCCACTGGTACCAGCGTCTTCTCCAAAATCTTCAGATTCACTTTCATAAAAGTTGGAGCCGTCATCAGAACGACTGCAGTCATGGAGACTGTAAGAACTGGCGTGTTCAGATTCAGTTTCTGGTGTTCGATTTCTACGTGGGCACCCTCTTTTCGGCTTAGGCGTAGACGTTGGTACTCCTTCCAAGTCCATGTCATCTGCGCTCGATTCATCAAACAATTTTGTAGAGACACTTTTGCCAGCTGGCACATCAAATTTCTTTCGTTTCTTACTAGACCCTTTTTTGGTCATATCCTGCATTTTTCTGCAAGGTTTTGCAAGAAACTGTCTCCTATCAGTTTTTTTAGAGGGCTGCTTACATCCTTTTGAGGCAAGCGCTCCAGAACTTTGGTTCTGTCAAGGGGTATGATACCTGTTTTTTTGAACCCAGAAATCATGTTTTTCTTCTTGTCTGCATACAAATAATCAACCAGCTGTTTTAGGAGTTTAGGAAACTGATCCTTGGGCAAGTTTGTCATTGACTTGTTTTTTTCTTTCCACAAAGTCAATATTTTACGCCACTCTCTTTTCATCAGACCATAGTAGGCAACATCCAATGGCTGGGTGAGGTGAGTACAGTTTGGGGGTTGGCACACAAAACTTATATTGTTTTCCTCACACGCTTTTAAAACTTCTAGGTTGATATGGGAGGTTAAATTATCTCCTATCACAACCTTGACTCCGGGCAGCTTTTTCAATCGAGGAAGCAGGGTTGAGATAAACCAATCTTCGAACGTCCCCATATCAAACCAACCACTTTTTGTTCTATTATACCTACATCCCGCAGGTCCACCCTCTGTCCATGTAGACCACAAGTGTTCAGACTTGTACACCACATATGGTGGTAACATGTCTCCAGTTCCATTTCCACAAAACATTAGTGAGGTACAAGATTTCGTAGACTCCATAATGCGTTCTACATACTTTAGTCCTCTTTTACAAATAACCTTACTTGACCGTGGGTCATCTCGTAGATTTGTCTTGTCATAATTCCAGATATTTTCATCTGGCACATCACTGAGGACAGTTTCTAAGTTATCAAAATAATCATTGACTATTTTTTCATCAATAGCAGCTCTTACTCGTTTTATGTTGCTTGCTGTGCACACTGTTAAGTTTGGGTGACATTTCCTAAACAATGCTGCCCAATCAGGTCCTGGGAAAATGTTTTTAAAGTTATTTACTGTACGCCCCTGTTTGTCAAGAAAGCATTTCATGGAGTATCTCAAATCAAGATCAGTAATTGGAAATCCAAATTGAGCAACTTGATGAAATGAGCCTCAAATGAACGTTCTTCTTCTTGAGAAAACACTGTGGGATGGCCATGTTTTTTTACCTCATTTGTTTTAAGCTTATTTATTATTGTGTTTCTAGGTATATTATAATACAGACTTGCATCTCTTTGTGTTCTTACTCCACTTCTTATGTCCATCAAACAAGCTTGCAAAGTCTCAGCTTTGTAATCGGCATAGTTTCTCGAACCTGCCTTTCTTTTGTAATTTCTCGTCATAATGTCCTCAGCAACTGGAACAAAAACAACTAAAATAACATTTTACAACTGTAACATTTGAAAAAAATGTTATTAAAAACATTTTTTAAAAGATTTGGTGGTAAAAAAGGTATTTGTAAGTAGCTGGGGCTACTTTGGTCATGGCACAAAGTAGCCCCGAAAAACTAGTTTTTAGGTTATGTTTATGAAAACTTTAAAACTTACTGTCAAAACAAAAAATTTAAGGAAAAACTATGATCACACATTGGTAACAGGTTACTAAAGGTAATATTTGACACTTACCTTATTTTTAACTCTTTTCCAGATTGCTTCACAGGAGAAAGTTTGGAGAGTAAAAATCTTCACATGTAAACAAATGTTTGCAAAAACTCCAGTGTTGCCACTAACAAAAAATTAAATTTACCTCAAACTATTAAATTACCCTCAAATAGGGTACAAACTATTTTTCAAGCCCAAAAACTCCCATTTATCTTGTATTGTTTGTTCGGTACAAAAATTAATAACTTCTTTTTCATGTTGGACCAAAGTAACCCCGCTAGGACCAAAGTAGCCCCGGTTGACGGTATTCACGGCGTCCCTGTTGACACGTGCTGCACTCCGTACTTGTATCACTATTTGTCCGAAAATATTACTGTTTTAATTCCGAAAAGTGGCTGTTGCTTATATTTATTCACTGTATCAAAAGGTTACAATTTTCACTGTTTCTTTTCGAGTTCACATTTTTGCTACTTTGGCCGGTCCTTCTACATTGTTAAATGTAGTTCGGACGGACAGCGCGATAATGCAACTGCTCGCGTCCGTCATCTTCAGATGTTATTTGCCGCCTGCCCTGACGCCGATGTTTTTTCAAGATGGCCAAAACGCCTTCATCCTGACCATCCTGCCCTCTCATTGGCTAAAGGGCAAAACGTCACACGCTAATTAGTTAAAATTCGTATTCCTTCCGTTATGAAGTTTGGGTTCAAGATTACATACCTTCTCATGACCTTTTGTGTCCTCTGAGAACACGTCGCAAAAGCGGCACACACGCGCGCTCTTACACATTCCTCGACGCTTAATTGTTCTCGTATCTGACTCTGCCTCGTACGGTTTCAACCATAGGGTGTTCAACAAATCAAACTTTTGTGATATTAAATGTTGCCCAGCCAAATTGGCCCCAGATTATTACAATTATTATAAAAAATAGAAAATAAACCCTCAGCTTTATTTGCCCCGTTACAACATCATATTAGGGCTTAAGAAATATTTCAATTCCACAAAGAGCTTAATGTTGGCATCTTTTTGGTTCAAAGTGCTTTCATATATTGACTAAAAAAATGTTGTTATTCAAAGCAAAGGAATCACACTCAATGTTGAAATAACTCTAGTGGAAGATTTGCTGACAGAATTGAAATTGTTGCGTGATAATCCAGTGAAGAACCAAACTTAATTGCAAAAGAACTAATAAAAGTTCCTCGTGAATCTCAAAAAAGGTGGAAAAAAGTACAGATCAATCCAATAGTGATTCTTCAGTAAACAAAGATCAAGAAAATAAATTTAAACCTCAGTCATGCACCCAGTATTAGAGTTTGTAATGGGCAACATGAAAACACGATTCACTGCAATTACTTCAATTCGTGACTTGTTTCCACCAGTATTGAACTTTACGGACAAGGAAAATGATGAATTAGAATTGAAAGTAAAAGTTCTCATTAGCAAGTTTAAAAAGGAATTGGCAATGGATCTATTTGAAGAAATATTACACTTGAAGAACATTTATAAAACAGAGTTTGAATCAGAAAAGAATCCACTAAGCCTACTCCAAAAACCTTATGACAAAAACGTTCAAGCTGTATTTGTGAACTTCTGTCGTGCCTATAGGCTTTTCTGTACTATTCCAGTTACAGTTTCGTCTCCTGAAAAATCTTTCAGCAGGTTAGCGAATTCACTGAAAATTTGGCAGAGAAGCACTACCTACCAAGAAAGGCTTAATAATTTGGCAATTTTAGCTATTAAAAATGAATTGGCTAACAGTATTAATTTATCAGTCAGATGTTATTGACCAGTTTGCTCAAATGAAAGCAAGAAGAAAAAAACTTTGCACTAACATATTTTTGTTTATCTTTGTAACAATTGACTTATGTATCACTTATGTGTTGCTAAACACAGATTGTTTATTTTTTGTCTTAAATTTAGACCATAGTAACATTAAATTCCACTCTAACCCATTATTAATACTTAATCATTTGCGTGTTAACAGAAACTGCACATTGCTTTTTATTGCATTATGTTGAAAAAAGTATTTTAATGTACTTGTTTGGTTATAGGCCTACGTTAGATTGTATTATTATATATATAAACTTTCACAATATGAACTTACTTTCTTTGCACTTTCCCAAACGTTTCGAGGTGATGTGCCTCTTCCTCAGTGGGAGTAAATACTGATTGTCAGTTAACAGAATAACGGTTATGGACTTAGGTGTGTGTGGTGGGGGTTGATAGTGGGAGGGAATTGGCGCTGAGGCAAAACTCAATGCAGATGTGATGACATTTTTCGGGCATGTTGCAAGCCTGTACTCATTTTTCTCTAGCAGCCCTGCATGTTGGGAAGTTTTGAAAAAGCACATTCCTTTATCACTGCAGAGCTTCCCTGAAACAAGATGAAGTGAGAGGATCCAAGCTGTCAAACCGATAGTTAAGCACTACCCAGGAGTACTTAAATTGTTGGATATATTTTAGAAGAGATGTCTTCTAGTCTAACTCCCTCTGCCTACAACATTATGATCTTATAAACTATCTACCACATTTAAATTGTATTAATAAGTATCGCTTACCTGGATTAGTCCAGAGTTCTTCACACGAACCTGTGAATTATAAGCGCGACTTAGGGTTTACCTCAGTAATGTATTCGACTCTCATTTTTTGTTAACTAACTCAGCTTTTATTAAACATTTCTTATCAGGCATTTTTAAACAATAATATAACTTTGGTTGATTATCATCTTTAGAATTCCAATTCAAACTACTTCAGCTTTGAGGTCGAGACCCCAATTAATATAAACACATAGACTTCAGCATTTTTACTATTCAAATTCTTATTATTACTCACTTGCTGACTATTGGTTAAAATTTACTTATATTAAATAAAGGCAGCCCAGTAATTGCTCGTACACACATTCATTCATTTTACCCCATTATACTTTATTTCGAGCTCTCGTTAATTTATAGTTTCAGAGTTAATTGAAGATTGATTGATATACAGTTATGTACCATCAACCGGGGCTACTTTGGGCCACTTTTTCATGTTTTCACTAACATTTCCGTTATTAAAAAATATAATATATGGATTATCAACGTCCAAATTGAGTTTTAACCAATTAACATGGTATAAAAAAGTAAACTGTATTGTTTTAAAAAAAAGTTTTCCTTTTTTTTAATTTTTTACAATTTTTAATGTTTTGGACCAAAGTAGCCGCTGCTTGGGGCTTCTTTGGTCCATTCAGTTGATTTCATACAAATTGAATAGATTTCATATATTGGACTATTGTAACCCCTTGCATAAGGATCTGGTAATAAATTGACACTGCATATTAGCAAAAAAAAGTTTTTATTATCATATTGAAACACAATAAACCAATTCTAGATATGAAAAACATGAGAAACAATGTCTCAAATCTTGTACTTTGTTCTTATCACTTTTGTCAATGCTAAACTTTTCATTCTAACTCATAATCAGCCATCTCAGCAACATTGAAGTGTCCTCGTTTCATTAGCTTGGGAGGGTTGATTTTTTTCTTGATGTCAGCCCATTCGTAAACAAGAAGATCCTTTTTATCGGGCCATTTCCAGGACTTTTTGGTCTTGGTCATTCAGTCTATTGTAGAGCCTGACTCTTTTCCACTGGGCAGTTTTGTTATCAAACCAGGATAGTGCTTTCCTGCATATTTGACTATGACAAAGTCACCTTCTTCTAAATTACTTTTTAGATATTCTGGTTCCGGTAGATCTTCTTTGCTAGGCCCACTGGTACCAGCGTCTTCTCCAAAATCTTCAGATTCACTTTCATAAAAGTTGGAGCCGTCATCAGAACGACTGCAGTCATGGAGACTGTAAGAACTGGCGTGTTCAGATTCAGTTTCTGGTGTTCGATTTCTACGTGGGCACCCTCTTTTCGGCTTAGGCGTAGACGTTGGTACTCCTTCCAAGTCCATGTCATCTCCGCTCGATTCATCAAACAATTTTGTAGAGACACTTTTGCCAGCTGGCACATCAAATTTCTTTCGTTTCTTACTAGACCCTTTTTTGGTCATATCCTGCATTTTTCTGCAAGGTTTTGCAAGAAACTGTCTCCTATCAGTTTTTTTAGAGGGCTGCTTACATCCTTTTGAGGCAAGCGCTCCAGAACTTTGGTTCTGTCAAGGGGTATGATACCTGTTTTTTTGAACCCAGAAATCATGTTTTTCTTCTTGTCTGCATACAAATAATCAACCAGCTGTTTTAGGAGTTTAGGAAACTGATCCTTGGGCAAGTTTGTCATTGACTTGTTTTTTTCTTTCCACAAAGTCAATATTTTACGCCACTCTCTTTTCATCAGACCATAGTAGGCAACATCCAATGGCTGGGTGAGGTGAGTACAGTTTGGGGGTTGGCACACAAAACTTATATTGTTTTCCTCACACGCTTTTAAAACTTCTAGGTTGATATGGGAGGTTAAATTATCTCCTATCACAACCTTGACTCCGGGCAGCTTTTTCAATCGAGGAAGCAGGGTTGAGATAAACCAATCTTCGAACGTCCCCATATCAAACCAACCACTTTTTGTTCTATTATACCTACATCCCGCAGGTCCACCCTCTGTCCATGTAGACCACAAGTGTTCAGACTTGTACACCACATATGGTGGTAACATGTCTCCAGTTCCATTTCCACAAAACATTAGTGAGGTACAAGATTTCGTAGACTCCATAATGCGTTCTACATACTTTAGTCCTCTTTTACAAATAACCTTACTTGACCCTGGGTCATCTCGTAGATTTGTCTCGTCATAATTCCAGATATTTTCATGTGGCACATCACTGAGGACAGTTTTTAAGTTGTCAAAATAATCATTGACTATTTTTTCATCAATAGCAGCTCTTACTTGTTTTATGTTGCTTGCTGTGCACACTGTTAAGTTTGGGTGGCATTTCCTAAACAATGCTGCCCAATCAGGTCCTGGGAAATTGTTTTTAAAGTTATTTACTGTACGCCCCTGTTTGTCAAGAAAGCATTTCATGGAGTATCTCAAATCAAGATCAGTAATTGGAAATCCAAATTGAGCAACTTGATGAAATGAGCCTCAAATGAACGTTCTTCTTCTTGAGAAAACACTGTGGGATGGCCATGTTTTTTTACCTCATTTGTTTTAAGCTTATTTATTATTGTGCTTCTAGGTATATTATAATACTGACTTGCATCTCTTTGTGTTCTTACTCCACTTCTTATGTCCATCAAACAAGCTTGCAAAGTCTCAGCTTTGTAATTGGCATAGTTTCTCTAACCTGCCTTTCTTTTGTAATTTCTCGTCATAATGTCCTCAGCAACTGGAACAAAAACAACTAAAATAACATGTTACAACTGTAACATTTGAAAAAAATGTTATTAAAAACATTTTTTAAAAGATTTGGTGGTAAAAAAGGTATTTGTAAGTAGCTGGGGCTACTTTGGTCCTGGCACAAAGTAGCCCCGAAAAACTAGTTTTTAGGTTATGTTTATGAAAACTTTAAAACTTACTGTCAAAACAAAAAATTTAAGGAAAAACTATGATCACACATTGGTAACAGGTTACTAAAGGTAATATTTTGACACTTACCTTATTTTTAACTCTTTTCCAGATTGCTTTACAGGAGAAAGTTTGGAGAGTAAAAATCTTCACATGTAAACAAATGTTTGCAAAAACTCCAGTGTTGCTACTAACAAAAAATTAAATTTACCTCAAACTATTAAATTACCCTCAAATAGGGTACAAACTATTTTTCAAGCCCAAAAACTCCCATTTATCTTGTATTGTTTGTTCGGTACAAAAATTAATAACTTCTTTTTCATGTTGGACCAAAGTAACCCCGCTAGGACCAAAGTAGCCCCGGTTGACGGTATTCACGGCGTCCCTGTTGATACGTGCTGCACTCCGTACTTGTATCACTATTTGTCCGAAAATATTACTGTTTTAATTCCGAAAAGTGGCTGTTGCTTATATTTATTCACTGTATCAAAAGGTTACAATTTTCACTGTTTCTTTTCGAGTTCACATTTTTGCTACTTTGGCCGGTCCTTCTACATTGTTAAATGTAGTTCGGACGGACAGCGCGATAATGCAACTGCTCGCGTCCGTCGTCTTCAGATGTTATTTGCCGCCTGCCCTGACGCCGATGTTTTTTCAAGATGGCCAAAACGCCTTCATCCTGACCATCCTGCCCTCTCATTGGCCAAAGGGCAAAACGTCACACGCTAATTAGTTAAAATTCGTATTCCTTCCGTTATGAAGTTTGGGTTCAAGATTACATACCTTCTCATGACCTTTTGTGTCCTCTGAGAACACGTCGCAAAAGCGGCACACACGCGCGCTCTTACACATTCCTCGACGCTTAATTGTTCTCGTATCTGACTCTGCCTCGTACGGTTTCAACCATAGGGTGTTCAACAAATCAAACTTTTGTGATATTAAATGTTGCCCAGCCAAATTGGCCCCAGATTATTACAATTATTATAAAAAATAGAAAATAAACCCTCAGCTTTATTTGCCCCGTTACAACATCATATTAGGGCTTAAGAAATATTTCAATTCCACAAAGAGCCTAATGTTGGCATCTTTTTGGTTCAAAGTGCTTTCATATATTGACTAAAAAAATGTTGTTATTCAAAGCAAAGGAATCACACTCAATGTTGAAATAACTCTAGTGGAAGATTTGCTGACAGAATTGAAATTGTTGCGTGATAATCCAGTGAAGAACCAAACTTAATTGCAAAAGAACTAATAAAAGTTCCTCGTGAATCTCAAAAAAGGTGGAAAAAAGTACAGATCAATCCAATAGTGATTCTTCAGTAAACAAAGATCAAGAAAATAAATTTAAACCTCAGTCATGCACCCAGTATTAGAGTTTGTAATGGGCAACATGAAAACACGATTCACTGCAATTACTTCAATTCGTGACTTGTTTCCACCAGTATTGAACTTTACGGACAAGGAAAATGATGAATTAGAATTGAAAGTAAAAGTTCTCATTAGCAAGTTTAAAAAGGAATTGGCAATGGATCTATTTGAAGAAATATTACACTTGAAGAACATTTATAAAACAGAGTTTGAATCAGAAAAGAATCCACTAAGCCTACTCCAAAAACCTTATGACAAAAACGTTCAAGCTGTATTTGTGAACTTCTGTCGTGCCTATAGGCTTTTCTGTACTATTCCAGTTACAGTTTCGTCTCCTGAAAAATCTTTCAGCAGGTTAGCGAATTCACTGAAAATTTGGCAGAGAAGCACTACCTACCAAGAAAGGCTTAATAATTTGGCAATTTTAGCTATTAAAAATGAATTGGCTAACAGTATTAATTTATCAGTCAGATGTTATTGACCAGTTTGCTCAAATGAAAGCAAGAAGAAAAAAACTTTGCACTAACATATTTTTGTTTATCTTTGTAACAATTGACTTATGTATCACTTATGTGTTGATAAACACAGATTGTTTATTTTTTGTCTTAAATTTAGACCATAGTAACATTAAATTCCACTCTAACCCATTATTAATACTTAATCATTTGCATGTTAACAGAAACTGCACATTGCTTTTTATTGCATTATGTTGAAAAAAGTATTTTAATGTACTTGTTTGGTTATAGGCCTACGTTAGATTGTATTATTATATATATAAACTTTCACAATATGAACTTACTTTCTTTGCACTTTCCCAAACGTTTCGAGGTGATGTGCCTCTTCCTCAGTGGGAGTAAATACTGATTGTCAGTTAACAGAATAACGGTTATGGACTTAGGTGTGTGTGGTGGGGGTTGATAGTGGGAGGGAATTGGCGCTGAGGCAAAACTCAATGCAGATGTGATGACATTTTTCGGGCATGTTGCAAGCCTGTACTCATTTTTCTCTAGCAGCCCTGCATGTTGGGAAGTTTTGAAAAAGCACATTCCTTTATCACTGCAGAGCTTCCCTGAAACAAGATGAAGTGAGAGGATCCAAGCTGTCAAACCGATAGTTAAGCACTACCCAGGAGTACTTAAATTGTTGGATATATTTTAGAAGAGATGTCTTCTAGTCTAACTCCCTCTGCCTACAACATTATGATCTTATAAACTATCTACCACATTTAAATTGTATTAATAAGTATCGCTTACCTGGATTAGTCCAGAGTTCTTCACACGAACCTGTGAATTATAAGCGCGACTTAGGGTTTACCTCAGTAATGTATTCGACTCTCATTTTTTGTTAACTAACTCAGCTTTTATTAAACATTTTTTATCAGGCATTTTTAAACAATAATATAACTTTGGTTGATTATCATCTTTAGAATTCCAATTCAAACTACTTCAGCTTTGAGGTCGAGACCCCAATTAATATAAACACATAGACTTCAGCATTTTTACTATTCAAATTCTTATTATTACTCACTTGCTGACTATTGGTTAAAATTTACTTATATTAAATAAAGGCAGCCCAGTAATTGCTCGTACACACATTCATTCATTTTACCCCATTATACTTTATTTCAAGCTCTCGTTAATTTATAGTTTCAGAGTTAATTGAAGATCGATTGATATACAGTTACGTACCATCAACCGGGGCTACTTTGGGCCACTTTTTCATGTTTTCACTAACATTTCCGTTATTAAAAAATATAATATATGGATTATCAACGTCCAAATTGAGTTTTAACCAATTAACATGGTATAAAAAAGTAAACTGTATTGTTTTAAAAAAAAGTTTTCCTTTTTTTAAATTTTTTACTATTTTTAATGTTTTGGACCAAAGTAGCCCCTGCTTGGGGCTTCTTTGGTCCATTCAGTTGATTTCATACAAATTGAATAGATTTCATATATTGGACTATTGTAACCCCTTGCATAAGGATCTGGTAATAAATTGACACTGCATATTAGCAAAAAATGTTTTTATTATCACATTGAAACACAATAAACCAATTCTAGATATGAAAAACATGAGAAACAATGTCTCAAAACTTGTCCTTTGTTCTTATCACTTTTATCAATGCTAAACTTTTCATTCTAACTCATAATCAGCCATCTCAGCAACATTGAAGTGTCCTCGTTTCATTAGCTTGGGAGGGTTGATTTTTTTCTTGATGTCAGCCCATTCGTAAACAAGAAGATCCTTTTTATCGGGCCATTTCCAGGACTTTTTGGTCTTGGTCATGCAGTCTATTGTAGAGCCTGACTCTTTTCCACTGGGCAGTTTTGTTATCAAACCAGGATAGTGCTTTCCTGCATATTTGACTATGACAAAAAGTCACCTTCTTCTAAATTACTTTTTAGATATTCTGGTTCCGGTAGATCTTCTTTGCTAGGCCCACTGGTACCAGCGTCTTCTCCAAAATCTTCAGATTCACTTTCATAAAAGTTGGAGCCGTCATCAGAACGACTGCAGTCATGGAGACTGTAAGAACTGGCGTGTTCAGATTCAGTTTCTGGTGTTCGATTTCTACGTGGGCACCCTCTTTTCGGCTTAGGCGTAGACGTTGGTACTCCTTCCAAGTCCATGTCATCTGCGCTCGATTCATCAAACAATTTTGTAGAGACACTTTTGCCAGCTGGCACATCAAATTTCTTTCGTTTCTTACTAGACCCTTTTTTGGTCATATCCTGCATTTTTCTGCAAGGTTTTGCAAGAAACTGTCTCCTATCAGTTTTTTTAGAGGGCTGCTTACATCCTTTTGAGGCAAGCGCTCCAGAACTTTGGTTCTGTCAAGGGGTATGATACCTGTTTTTTTGAACCCAGAAATCATGTTTTTCTTCTTGTCTGCATACAAATAATCAACCAGCTGTTTTAGGAGTTTAGGAAACTGATCCTTGGGCAAGTTTGTCATTGACTTGTTTTTTTCTTTCCACAAAGTCAATATTTTACGCCACTCTCTTTTCATCAGACCATAGTAGGCAACATCCAATGGCTGGGTGAGGTGAGTACAGTTTGGGGGTTGGCACACAAACGTTATATTGTTTTCCTCACACGCTTTTAAAATTTCTAGGTTGATATGGGAGGTTAAATTATCTCCTATCACAACCTTAACTCCGGGCAGCTTTTTCAATCGAGGAAGCAGGGTTGAGATAAACCAATCTTCGAACGTCCCCATATCAAACCAACCACTTTTTGTTCTATTATACCTACATCCCGCAGGTCCACCCTCTGTCCATGTAGACCACAAGTGTTCAGACTTGTACACCACATATGGTGGTAACATGTCTCCAGTTCCATTTCCACAAAACATTAGTGAGGTACAAGATTTCGTAGACTCCATAATGCGTTCTACATACTTTAGTCCTCTTTTACAAATAACCTTACTTGACCCTGGGTCATCTCGTAGATTTGTCTTGTCATAATTCCAGATATTTTCATCTGGCACATCACTGAGGACAGTTTCTAAGTTGTCAAAATAATCATTGACTATTTTTTCATCAATAGCAGCTCTTACTCGTTTTATGTTGCTTGCTGTGCACACTGTTAAGTTTGGGTGGCATTTCCTAAACAATGCTGCCCAATCAGGTCCTGGGAAAATGTTTTTAAAGTTATTTACTGTACGCCCCTGTTTGTCAAGAAAGCATTTCATGGAGTATCTCAAATCAAGATCAGTAATTGGAAATCCAAATTGAGCAACTTGATGAAATGAGCCTCAAATGAACGTTCTTCTTCTTGAGAAAACACTGTGGGATGGCCATGTTTTTTTACCTCATTTGTTTTAAGCTTATTTATTATTGTGTTTCTAGGTATATTATAATACTGACTTGCATCTCTTTGTGTTCTTACTCCACTTCTTATGTCCATCAAACAAGCTTGCAAAGTCTCAGCTTTGTAATCGGCATAGTTTCTCGAACCTGCCTTTCTTTTGTAATTTCTCGTCATAATGTCCTCAGCAACTGGAACAAAAACAACTAAAATAACATTTTACAACTGTAACATTTGAAAAAAATGTTATTAAAAACATTTTTTAAAAGATTTGGTGGTAAAAAAGGTATTTGTAAGTAGCTGGGGCTACTTTGGTCATGGCACAAAGTAGCCCCGAAAAACTAGTTTTTAGGTTATGTTTATGAAAACTTTAAAACTTACTGTCAAAACAAAAAATTTAAGGAAAAACTATGATCACACATTGGTAACAGGTTACTAAAGGTAATATTTGACACTTACCTTATTTTTAACTCTTTTCCAGATTGCTTCACAGGAGAAAGTTTGGAGAGTAAAAATCTTCACATGTAAACAAATGTTTGCAAAAACTCCAGTGTTGCCACTAACAAAAAATTAAATTTACCTCAAACTATTAAATTACCCTCAAATAGGGTACAAACTATTTTTCAAGCCCAAAAACTCCCATTTATCTTGTATTGTTTGTTCGGTACAAAAATTAATAACTTCTTTTTCATGTTGGACCAAAGTAACCCCGCTAGGACCAAAGTAGCCCCGGTTGACGGTATTCACGGCGTCCCTGTTGACACGTGCTGCACTCCGTACTTGTATCACTATTTGTCCGAAAATATTACTGTTTTAATTCCGAAAAGTGGCTGTTGCTTATATTTATTCACTGTATCAAAAGGTTACAATTTTCACTGTTTCTTTTCGAGTTCACATTTTTGCTACTTTGGCCGGTCCTTCTACATTGTTAAATGTAGTTCGGACGGACAGCGCGATAATGCAACTGCTCGCGTCCGTCGTCTTCAGATGTTATTTGCCGCCTGCCCTGACGCCGATGTTTTTTCAAGATGGCCAAAACGCCTTCATCCTGACCATCCTGCCCTCTCATTGGCCAAAGGGCAAAACGTCACACGCTAATTAGTTAAAATTCGTATTCCTTCCGTTATGAAGTTTGGGTTCAAGATTACATACCTTCTCATGACCTTTTGTGTCCTCTGAGAACACGTCGCAAAAGCGGCACACACGCGCGCTCTTACACATTCCTCGACGCTTAATTGTTCTCGTATCTGACTCTGCCTCGTACGGTTTCAACCATAGGGTGTTCAACAAATCAAACTTTTGTGATATTAAATGTTGCCCAGCCAAATTGGCCCCAGATTATTACAATTATTATAAAAAATAGAAAATAAACCCTCAGCTTTATTTGCCCCGTTACAACATCATATTAGGGCTTAAGAAATATTTCAATTCCACAAAGAGCCTAATGTTGGCATCTTTTTGGTTCAAAGTGCTTTCATATATTGACTAAAAAAATGTTGTTATTCAAAGCAAAGGAATCACACTCAATGTTGAAATAACTCTAGTGGAAGATTTGCTGACAGAATTGAAATTGTTGCGTGATAATCCAGTGAAGAACCAAACTTAATTGCAAAAGAACTAATAAAAGTTCCTCGTGAATCTCAAAAAAGGTGGAAAAAAGTACAGATCAATCCAATAGTGATTCTTCAGTAAACAAAGATCAAGAAAATAAATTTAAACCTCAGTCATGCACCCAGTATTAGAGTTTGTAATGGGCAACATGAAAACACGATTCACTGCAATTACTTCAATTCGTGACTTGTTTCCACCAGTATTGAACTTTACGGACAAGGAAAATGATGAATTAGAATTGAAAGTAAAAGTTCTCATTAGCAAGTTTAAAAAGGAATTGGCAATGGATCTATTTGAAGAAATATTACACTTGAAGAACATTTATAAAACAGAGTTTGAATCAGAAAAGAATCCACTAAGCCTACTCCAAAAACCTTATGACAAAAACGTTCAAGCTGTATTTGTGAACTTCTGTCGTGCCTATAGGCTTTTCTGTACTATTCCAGTTACAGTTTCGTCTCCTGAAAAATCTTTCAGCAGGTTAGCGAATTCACTGAAAATTTGGCAGAGAAGCACTACCTACCAAGAAAGGCTTAATAATTTGGCAATTTTAGCTATTAAAAATGAATTGGCTAACAGTATTAATTTATCAGTCAGATGTTATTGACCAGTTTGCTCAAATGAAAGCAAGAAGAAAAAAACTTTGCACTAACATATTTTTGTTTATCTTTGTAACAATTGACTTATGTATCACTTATGTGTTGATAAACACAGATTGTTTATTTTTTGTCTTAAATTTAGACCATAGTAACATTAAATTCCACTCTAACCCATTATTAATACTTAATCATTTGCATGTTAACAGAAACTGCACATTGCTTTTTATTGCATTATGTTGAAAAAAGTATTTTAATGTACTTGTTTGGTTATAGGCCTACGTTAGATTGTATTATTATATATATAAACTTTCACAATATGAACTTACTTTCTTTGCACTTTCCCAAACGTTTCGAGGTGATGTGCCTCTTCCTCAGTGGGAGTAAATACTGATTGTCAGTTAACAGAATAACGGTTATGGACTTAGGTGTGTGTGGTGGGGGTTGATAGTGGGAGGGAATTGGCGCTGAGGCAAAACTCAATGCAGATGTGATGACATTTTTCGGGCATGTTGCAAGCCTGTACTCATTTTTCTCTAGCAGCCCTGCATGTTGGGAAGTTTTGAAAAAGCACATTCCTTTATCACTGCAGAGCTTCCCTGAAACAAGATGAAGTGAGAGGATCCAAGCTGTCAAACCGATAGTTAAGCACTACCCAGGAGTACTTAAATTGTTGGATATATTTTAGAAGAGATGTCTTCTAGTCTAACTCCCTCTGCCTACAACATTATGATCTTATAAACTATCTACCACATTTAAATTGTATTAATAAGTATCGCTTACCTGGATTAGTCCAGAGTTCTTCACACGAACCTGTGAATTATAAGCGCGACTTAGGGTTTACCTCAGTAATGTATTCGACTCTCATTTTTTGTTAACTAACTCAGCTTTTATTAAACATTTTTTATCAGGCATTTTTAAACAATAATATAACTTTGGTTGATTATCATCTTTAGAATTCCAATTCAAACTACTTCAGCTTTGAGGTCGAGACCCCAATTAATATAAACACATAGACTTCAGCATTTTTACTATTCAAATTCTTATTATTACTCACTTGCTGACTATTGGTTAAAATTTACTTATATTAAATAAAGGCAGCCCAGTAATTGCTCGTACACACATTCATTCATTTTACCCCATTATACTTTATTTCGAGCTCTCGTTAATTTATAGTTTCAGAGTTAATTGAAGATCGATTGATATACAGTTACGTACCATCAACCGGGGCTACTTTGGGCCACTTTTTCATGTTTTCACTAACATTTCCGTTATTAAAAAATATAATATATGGATTATCAACGTCCAAATTGAGTTTTAACCAATTAACATGGTATAAAAAAGTAAACTGTATTGTTTTAAAAAAAAGTTTTCCTTTTTTTAAATTTTTTACTATTTTTAATGTTTTGGACCAAAGTAGCCCCTGCTTGGGGCTTCTTTGGTCCATTCAGTTGATTTCATACAAATTGAATAGATTTCATATATTGGACTATTGTAACCCCTTGCATAAGGATCTGGTAATAAATTGACACTGCATATTAGCAAAAAATGTTTTTATTATCACATTGAAACACAATAAACCAATTCTAGATATGAAAAACATGAGAAACAATGTCTCAAAACTTGTCCTTTGTTCTTATCACTTTTATCAATGCTAAACTTTTCATTCTAACTCATAATCAGCCATCTCAGCAACATTGAAGTGTCCTCGTTTCATTAGCTTGGGAGGGTTGATTTTTTTCTTGATGTCAGCCCATTCGTAAACAAGAAGATCCTTTTTATCGGGCCATTTCCAGGACTTTTTGGTCTTGGTCATGCAGTCTATTGTAGAGCCTGACTCTTTTCCACTGGGCAGTTTTGTTATCAAACCAGGATAGTGCTTTCCTGCATATTTGACTATGACAAAAAGTCACCTTCTTCTAAATTACTTTTTAGATATTCTGGTTCCGGTAGATCTTCTTTGCTAGGCCCACTGGTACCAGCGTCTTCTCCAAAATCTTCAGATTCACTTTCATAAAAGTTGGAGCCGTCATCAGAACGACTGCAGTCATGGAGACTGTAAGAACTGGCGTGTTCAGATTCAGTTTCTGGTGTTCGATTTCTACGTGGGCACCCTCTTTTCGGCTTAGGCGTAGACGTTGGTACTCCTTCCAAGTCCATGTCATCTGCGCTCGATTCATCAAACAATTTTGTAGAGACACTTTTGCCAGCTGGCACATCAAATTTCTTTCGTTTCTTACTAGACCCTTTTTTGGTCATATCCTGCATTTTTCTGCAAGGTTTTGCAAGAAACTGTCTCCTATCAGTTTTTTTAGAGGGCTGCTTACATCCTTTTGAGGCAAGCGCTCCAGAACTTTGGTTCTGTCAAGGGGTATGATACCTGTTTTTTTGAACCCAGAAATCATGTTTTTCTTCTTGTCTGCATACAAATAATCAACCAGCTGTTTTAGGAGTTTAGGAAACTGATCCTTGGGCAAGTTTGTCATTGACTTGTTTTTTTCTTTCCACAAAGTCAATATTTTACGCCACTCTCTTTTCATCAGACCATAGTAGGCAACATCCAATGGCTGGGTGAGGTGAGTACAGTTTGGGGGTTGGCACACAAACGTTATATTGTTTTCCTCACACGCTTTTAAAATTTCTAGGTTGATATGGGAGGTTAAATTATCTCCTATCACAACCTTAACTCCGGGCAGCTTTTTCAATCGAGGAAGCAGGGTTGAGATAAACCAATCTTCGAACGTCCCCATATCAAACCAACCACTTTTTGTTCTATTATACCTACATCCCGCAGGTCCACCCTCTGTCCATGTAGACCACAAGTGTTCAGACTTGTACACCACATATGGTGGTAACATGTCTCCAGTTCCATTTCCACAAAACATTAGTGAGGTACAAGATTTCGTAGACTCCATAATGCGTTCTACATACTTTAGTCCTCTTTTACAAATAACCTTACTTGACCCTGGGTCATCTCGTAGATTTGTCTTGTCATAATTCCAGATATTTTCATCTGGCACATCACTGAGGACAGTTTCTAAGTTGTCAAAATAATCATTGACTATTTTTTCATCAATAGCAGCTCTTACTCGTTTTATGTTGCTTGCTGTGCACACTGTTAAGTTTGGGTGGCATTTCCTAAACAATGCTGCCCAATCAGGTCCTGGGAAAATGTTTTTAAAGTTATTTACTGTACGCCCCTGTTTGTCAAGAAAGCATTTCATGGAGTATCTCAAATCAAGATCAGTAATTGGAAATCCAAATTGAGCAACTTGATGAAATGAGCCTCAAATGAACGTTCTTCTTCTTGAGAAAACACTGTGGGATGGCCATGTTTTTTTACCTCATTTGTTTTAAGCTTATTTATTATTGTGTTTCTAGGTATATTATAATACTGACTTGCATCTCTTTGTGTTCTTACTCCACTTCTTATGTCCATCAAACAAGCTTGCAAAGTCTCAGCTTTGTAATCGGCATAGTTTCTCGAACCTGCCTTTCTTTTGTAATTTCTCGTCATAATGTCCTCAGCAACTGGAACAAAAACAACTAAAATAACATTTTACAACTGTAACATTTGAAAAAAATGTTATTAAAAACATTTTTTAAAAGATTTGGTGGTAAAAAAGGTATTTGTAAGTAGCTGGGGCTACTTTGGTCATGGCACAAAGTAGCCCCGAAAAACTAGTTTTTAGGTTATGTTTATGAAAACTTTAAAACTTACTGTCAAAACAAAAAATTTAAGGAAAAACTATGATCACACATTGGTAACAGGTTACTAAAGGTAATATTTGACACTTACCTTATTTTTAACTCTTTTCCAGATTGCTTCACAGGAGAAAGTTTGGAGAGTAAAAATCTTCACATGTAAACAAATGTTTGCAAAAACTCCAGTGTTGCCACTAACAAAAAATTAAATTTACCTCAAACTATTAAATTACCCTCAAATAGGGTACAAACTATTTTTCAAGCCCAAAAACTCCCATTTATCTTGTATTGTTTGTTCGGTACAAAAATTAATAACTTCTTTTTCATGTTGGACCAAAGTAACCCCGCTAGGACCAAAGTAGCCCCGGTTGACGGTATTCACGGCGTCCCTGTTGACACGTGCTGCACTCCGTACTTGTATCACTATTTGTCCGAAAATATTACTGTTTTAATTCCGAAAAGTGGCTGTTGCTTATATTTATTCACTGTATCAAAAGGTTACAATTTTCACTGTTTCTTTTCGAGTTCACATTTTTGCTACTTTGGCCGGTCCTTCTACATTGTTAAATGTAGTTCGGACGGACAGCGCGATAATGCAACTGCTCGCGTCCGTCGTCTTCAGATGTTATTTGCCGCCTGCCCTGACGCCGATGTTTTTTCAAGATGGCCAAAACGCCTTCATCCTGACCATCCTGCCCTCTCATTGGCCAAAGGGCAAAACGTCACACGCTAATTAGTTAAAATTCGTATTCCTTCCGTTATGAAGTTTGGGTTCAAGATTACATACCTTCTCATGACCTTTTGTGTCCTCTGAGAACACGTCGCAAAAGCGGCACACACGCGCGCTCTTACACATTCCTCGACGCTTAATTGTTCTCGTATCTGACTCTGCCTCGTACGGTTTCAACCATAGGGTGTTCAACAAATCAAACTTTTGTGATATTAAATGTTGCCCAGCCAAATTGGCCCCAGATTATTACAATTATTATAAAAAATAGAAAATAAACCCTCAGCTTTATTTGCCCCGTTACAACATCATATTAGGGCTTAAGAAATATTTCAATTCCACAAAGAGCCTAATGTTGGCATCTTTTTGGTTCAAAGTGCTTTCATATATTGACTAAAAAAATGTTGTTATTCAAAGCAAAGGAATCACACTCAATGTTGAAATAACTCTAGTGGAAGATTTGCTGACAGAATTGAAATTGTTGCGTGATAATCCAGTGAAGAACCAAACTTAATTGCAAAAGAACTAATAAAAGTTCCTCGTGAATCTCAAAAAAGGTGGAAAAAAGTACAGATCAATCCAATAGTGATTCTTCAGTAAACAAAGATCAAGAAAATAAATTTAAACCTCAGTCATGCACCCAGTATTAGAGTTTGTAATGGGCAACATGAAAACACGATTCACTGCAATTACTTCAATTCGTGACTTGTTTCCACCAGTATTGAACTTTACGGACAAGGAAAATGATGAATTAGAATTGAAAGTAAAAGTTCTCATTAGCAAGTTTAAAAAGGAATTGGCAATGGATCTATTTGAAGAAATATTACACTTGAAGAACATTTATAAAACAGAGTTTGAATCAGAAAAGAATCCACTAAGCCTACTCCAAAAACCTTATGACAAAAACGTTCAAGCTGTATTTGTGAACTTCTGTCGTGCCTATAGGCTTTTCTGTACTATTCCAGTTACAGTTTCGTCTCCTGAAAAATCTTTCAGCAGGTTAGCGAATTCACTGAAAATTTGGCAGAGAAGCACTACCTACCAAGAAAGGCTTAATAATTTGGCAATTTTAGCTATTAAAAATGAATTGGCTAACAGTATTAATTTATCAGTCAGATGTTATTGACCAGTTTGCTCAAATGAAAGCAAGAAGAAAAAAACTTTGCACTAACATATTTTTGTTTATCTTTGTAACAATTGACTTATGTATCACTTATGTGTTGATAAACACAGATTGTTTATTTTTTGTCTTAAATTTAGACCATAGTAACATTAAATTCCACTCTAACCCATTATTAATACTTAATCATTTGCATGTTAACAGAAACTGCACATTGCTTTTTATTGCATTATGTTGAAAAAAGTATTTTAATGTACTTGTTTGGTTATAGGCCTACGTTAGATTGTATTATTATATATATAAACTTTCACAATATGAACTTACTTTCTTTGCACTTTCCCAAACGTTTCGAGGTGATGTGCCTCTTCCTCAGTGGGAGTAAATACTGATTGTCAGTTAACAGAATAACGGTTATGGACTTAGGTGTGTGTGGTGGGGGTTGATAGTGGGAGGGAATTGGCGCTGAGGCAAAACTCAATGCAGATGTGATGACATTTTTCGGGCATGTTGCAAGCCTGTACTCATTTTTCTCTAGCAGCCCTGCATGTTGGGAAGTTTTGAAAAAGCACATTCCTTTATCACTGCAGAGCTTCCCTGAAACAAGATGAAGTGAGAGGATCCAAGCTGTCAAACCGATAGTTAAGCACTACCCAGGAGTACTTAAATTGTTGGATATATTTTAGAAGAGATGTCTTCTAGTCTAACTCCCTCTGCCTACAACATTATGATCTTATAAACTATCTACCACATTTAAATTGTATTAATAAGTATCGCTTACCTGGATTAGTCCAGAGTTCTTCACACGAACCTGTGAATTATAAGCGCGACTTAGGGTTTACCTCAGTAATGTATTCGACTCTCATTTTTTGTTAACTAACTCAGCTTTTATTAAACATTTTTTATCAGGCATTTTTAAACAATAATATAACTTTGGTTGATTATCATCTTTAGAATTCCAATTCAAACTACTTCAGCTTTGAGGTCGAGACCCCAATTAATATAAACACATAGACTTCAGCATTTTTACTATTCAAATTCTTATTATTACTCACTTGCTGACTATTGGTTAAAATTTACTTATATTAAATAAAGGCAGCCCAGTAATTGCTCGTACACACATTCATTCATTTTACCCCATTATACTTTATTTCGAGCTCTCGTTAATTTATAGTTTCAGAGTTAATTGAAGATCGATTGATATACAGTTACGTACCATCAACCGGGGCTACTTTGGGCCACTTTTTCATGTTTTCACTAACATTTCCGTTATTAAAAAATATAATATATGGATTATCAACGTCCAAATTGAGTTTTAACCAATTAACATGGTATAAAAAAGTAAACTGTATTGTTTTAAAAAAAAGTTTTTTTTTTTTTAAATTTTTTACTATTTTTAATGTTTTGGACCAAAGTAGCCCCTGCTTGGGGCTTCTTTGGTCCATTCAGTTGATTTCATACAAATTGAATAGATTTCATATATTGGACTATTGTAACCCCTTGCATAAGGATCTGGTAATAAATTGACACTGCATATTAGCAAAAAATGTTTTTATTATCACATTGAAACACAATAAACCAATTCTAGATATGAAAAACATGAGAAACACTGTCTCAAAACTTGTCCTTTGTTCTTATCACTTTTATCAATGCTAAACTTTTCATTCTAACTCATAATCAGCCATCTCAGCAACATTGAAGTGTCCTCGTTTCATTAGCTTGGGAGGGTTGATTTTTTTCTTGATGTCAGCCCATTCGTAAACAAGAAGATCCTTTTTATCGGGCCATTTCCAGGACTTTTTGGTCTTGGTCATGCAGTCTATTGTAGAGCCTGACTCTTTTCCACTGGGCAGTTTTGTTATCAAACCAGGATAGTGCTTTCCTGCATATTTGACTATGACAAAAAGTCACCTTCTTCTAAATTACTTTTTAGATATTCTGGTTCCGGTAGATCTTCTTTGCTAGGCCCACTGGTACCAGCGTCTTCTCCAAAATCTTCAGATTCACTTTCATAAAAGTTGGAGCCGTCATCAGAACGACTGCAGTCATGGAGACTGTAAGAACTGGCGTGTTCAGATTCAGTTTCTGGTGTTCGATTTCTACGTGGGCACCCTCTTTTCGGCTTAGGCGTAGACGTTGGTACTCCTTCCAAGTCCATGTCATCTGCGCTCGATTCATCAAACAATTTTGTAGAGACACTTTTGCCAGCTGGCACATCAAATTTCTTTCGTTTCTTACTAGACCCTTTTTTGGTCATATCCTGCATTTTTCTGCAAGGTTTTGCAAGAAACTGTCTCCTATCAGTTTTTTTAGAGGGCTGCTTACATCCTTTTGAGGCAAGCGCTCCAGAACTTTGGTTCTGTCAAGGGGTATGATACCTGTTTTTTTGAACCCAGAAATCATGTTTTTCTTCTTGTCTGCATACAAATAATCAACCAGCTGTTTTAGGAGTTTAGGAAACTGATCCTTGGGCAAGTTTGTCATTGACTTGTTTTTTTCTTTCCACAAAGTCAATATTTTACGCCACTCTCTTTTCATCAGACCATAGTAGGCAACATCCAATGGCTGGGTGAGGTGAGTACAGTTTGGGGGTTGGCACACAAACGTTATATTGTTTTCCTCACACGCTTTTAAAATTTCTAGGTTGATATGGGAGGTTAAATTATCTCCTATCACAACCTTAACTCCGGGCAGCTTTTTCAATCGAGGAAGCAGGGTTGAGATAAACCAATCTTCGAACGTCCCCATATCAAACCAACCACTTTTTGTTCTATTATACCTACATCCCGCAGGTCCACCCTCTGTCCATGTAGACCACAAGTGTTCAGACTTGTACACCACATATGGTGGTAACATGTCTCCAGTTCCATTTCCACAAAACATTAGTGAGGTACAAGATTTCGTAGACTCCATAATGCGTTCTACATACTTTAGTCCTCTTTTACAAATAACCTTACTTGACCCTGGGTCATCTCGTAGATTTGTCTTGTCATAATTCCAGATATTTTCATCTGGCACATCACTGAGGACAGTTTCTAAGTTGTCAAAATAATCATTGACTATTTTTTCATCAATAGCAGCTCTTACTCGTTTTATGTTGCTTGCTGTGCACACTGTTAAGTTTGGGTGGCATTTCCTAAACAATGCTGCCCAATCAGGTCCTGGGAAAATGTTTTTAAAGTTATTTACTGTACGCCCCTGTTTGTCAAGAAAGCATTTCATGGAGTATCTCAAATCAAGATCAGTAATTGGAAATCCAAATTGAGCAACTTGATGAAATGAGCCTCAAATGAACGTTCTTCTTCTTGAGAAAACACTGTGGGATGGCCATGTTTTTTTACCTCATTTGTTTTAAGCTTATTTATTATTGTGTTTCTAGGTATATTATAATACTGACTTGCATCTCTTTGTGTTCTTACTCCACTTCTTATGTCCATCAAACAAGCTTGCAAAGTCTCAGCTTTGTAATCGGCATAGTTTCTCGAACCTGCCTTTCTTTTGTAATTTCTCGTCATAATGTCCTCAGCAACTGGAACAAAAACAACTAAAATAACATTTTACAACTGTAACATTTGAAAAAAATGTTATTAAAAACATTTTTTAAAAGATTTGGTGGTAAAAAAGGTATTTGTAAGTAGCTGGGGCTACTTTGGTCATGGCACAAAGTAGCCCCGAAAAACTAGTTTTTAGGTTATGTTTATGAAAACTTTAAAACTTACTGTCAAAACAAAAAATTTAAGGAAAAACTATGATCACACATTGGTAACAGGTTACTAAAGGTAATATTTGACACTTACCTTATTTTTAACTCTTTTCCAGATTGCTTCACAGGAGAAAGTTTGGAGAGTAAAAATCTTCACATGTAAACAAATGTTTGCAAAAACTCCAGTGTTGCCACTAACAAAAAATTAAATTTACCTCAAACTATTAAATTACCCTCAAATAGGGTACAAACTATTTTTCAAGCCCAAAAACTCCCATTTATCTTGTATTGTTTGTTCGGTACAAAAATTAATAACTTCTTTTTCATGTTGGACCAAAGTAACCCCGCTAGGACCAAAGTAGCCCCGGTTGACGGTATTCACGGCGTCCCTGTTGACACGTGCTGCACTCCGTACTTGTATCACTATTTGTCCGAAAATATTACTGTTTTAATTCCGAAAAGTGGCTGTTGCTTATATTTATTCACTGTATCAAAAGGTTACAATTTTCACTGTTTCTTTTCGAGTTCACATTTTTGCTACTTTGGCCGGTCCTTCTACATTGTTAAATGTAGTTCGGACGGACAGCGCGATAATGCAACTGCTCGCGTCCGTCGTCTTCAGATGTTATTTGCCGCCTGCCCTGACGCCGATGTTTTTTCAAGATGGCCAAAACGCCTTCATCCTGACCATCCTGCCCTCTCATTGGCCAAAGGGCAAAACGTCACACGCTAATTAGTTAAAATTCGTATTCCTTCCGTTATGAAGTTTGGGTTCAAGATTACATACCTTCTCATGACCTTTTGTGTCCTCTGAGAACACGTCGCAAAAGCGGCACACACGCGCGCTCTTACACATTCCTCGACGCTTAATTGTTCTCGTATCTGACTCTGCCTCGTACGGTTTCAACCATAGGGTGTTCAACAAATCAAACTTTTGTGATATTAAATGTTGCCCAGCCAAATTGGCCCCAGATTATTACAATTATTATAAAAAATAGAAAATAAACCCTCAGCTTTATTTGCCCCGTTACAACATCATATTAGGGCTTAAGAAATATTTCAATTCCACAAAGAGCCTAATGTTGGCATCTTTTTGGTTCAAAGTGCTTTCATATATTGACTAAAAAAATGTTGTTATTCAAAGCAAAGGAATCACACTCAATGTTGAAATAACTCTAGTGGAAGATTTGCTGACAGAATTGAAATTGTTGCGTGATAATCCAGTGAAGAACCAAACTTAATTGCAAAAGAACTAATAAAAGTTCCTCGTGAATCTCAAAAAAGGTGGAAAAAAGTACAGATCAATCCAATAGTGATTCTTCAGTAAACAAATATCAAGAAAATAAATTTAAACCTCAGTCATGCACCCAGTATTAGAGTTTGTAATGGGCAACATGAAAACACGATTCACTGCAATTACTTCAATTCGTGACTTGTTTCCACCAGTATTGAACTTTACGGACAAGGAAAATGATGAATTAGAATTGAAAGTAAAAGTTCTCATTAGCAAGTTTAAAAAGGAATTGGCAATGGATCTATTTGAAGAAATATTACACTTGAAGAACATTTATAAAACAGAGTTTGAATCAGAAAAGAATCCACTAAGCCTACTCCAAAAACCTTATGACAAAAACGTTCAAGCTGTATTTGTGAACTTCTGTCGTGCCTATAGGCTTTTCTGTACTATTCCAGTTACAGTTTCGTCTCCTGAAAAATCTTTCAGCAGGTTAGCGAATTCACTGAAAATTTGGCAGAGAAGCACTACCTACCAAGAAAGGCTTAATAATTTGGCAATTTTAGCTATTAAAAATGAATTGGCTAACAGTATTAATTTATCAGTCAGATGTTATTGACCAGTTTGCTCAAATGAAAGCAAGAAGAAAAAAACTTTGCACTAACATATTTTTGTTTATCTTTGTAACAATTGACTTATGTATCACTTATGTGTTGATAAACACAGATTGTTTATTTTTTGTCTTAAATTTAGACCATAGTAACATTAAATTCCACTCTAACCCATTATTAATACTTAATCATTTGCATGTTAACAGAAACTGCACATTGCTTTTTATTGCATTATGTTGAAAAAAGTATTTTAATGTACTTGTTTGGTTATAGGCCTACGTTAGATTGTATTATTATATATATAAACTTTCACAATATGAACTTACTTTCTTTGCACTTTCCCAAACGTTTCGAGGTGATGTGCCTCTTCCTCAGTGGGAGTAAATACTGATTGTCAGTTAACAGAATAACGGTTATGGACTTAGGTGTGTGTGGTGGGGGTTGATAGTGGGAGGGAATTGGCGCTGAGGCAAAACTCAATGCAGATGTGATGACATTTTTCGGGCATGTTGCAAGCCTGTACTCATTTTTCTCTAGCAGCCCTGCATGTTGGGAAGTTTTGAAAAAGCACATTCCTTTATCACTGCAGAGCTTCCCTGAAACAAGATGAAGTGAGAGGATCCAAGCTGTCAAACCGATAGTTAAGCACTACCCAGGAGTACTTAAATTGTTGGATATATTTTAGAAGAGATGTCTTCTAGTCTAACTCCCTCTGCCTACAACATTATGATCTTATAAACTATCTACCACATTTAAATTGTATTAATAAGTATCGCTTACCTGGATTAGTCCAGAGTTCTTCACACGAACCTGTGAATTATAAGCGCGACTTAGGGTTTACCTCAGTAATGTATTCGACTCTCATTTTTTGTTAACTAACTCAGCTTTTATTAAACATTTTTTATCAGGCATTTTTAAACAATAATATAACTTTGGTTGATTATCATCTTTAGAATTCCAATTCAAACTACTTCAGCTTTGAGGTCGAGACCCCAATTAATATAAACACATAGACTTCAGCATTTTTACTATTCAAATTCTTATTATTACTCACTTGCTGACTATTGGTTAAAATTTACTTATATTAAATAAAGGCAGCCCAGTAATTGCTCGTACACACATTCATTCATTTTACCCCATTATACTTTATTTCGAGCTCTCGTTAATTTATAGTTTCAGAGTTAATTGAAGATCGATTGATATACAGTTACGTACCATCAACCGGGGCTACTTTGGGCCACTTTTTCATGTTTTCACTAACATTTCCGTTATTAAAAAATATAATATATGGATTATCAACGTCCAAATTGAGTTTTAACCAATTAACATGGTATAAAAAAGTAAACTGTATTGTTTTAAAAAAAAGTTTTCCTTTTTTTAAATTTTTTACTATTTTTAATGTTTTGGACCAAAGTAGCCCCTGCTTGGGGCTTCTTTGGTCCATTCAGTTGATTTCATACAAATTGAATAGATTTCATATATTGGACTATTGTAACCCCTTGCATAAGGATCTGGTAATAAATTGACACTGCATATTAGCAAAAAATGTTTTTATTATCACATTGAAACACAATAAACCAATTCTAGATATGAAAAACATGAGAAACAATGTCTCAAAACTTGTCCTTTGTTCTTATCACTTTTATCAATGCTAAACTTTTCATTCTAACTCATAATCAGCCATCTCAGCAACATTGAAGTGTCCTCGTTTCATTAGCTTGGGAGGGTTGATTTTTTTCTTGATGTCAGCCCATTCGTAAACAAGAAGATCCTTTTTATCGGGCCATTTCCAGGACTTTTTGGTCTTGGTCATGCAGTCTATTGTAGAGCCTGACTCTTTTCCACTGGGCAGTTTTGTTATCAAACCAGGATAGTGCTTTCCTGCATATTTGACTATGACAAAAAGTCACCTTCTTCTAAATTACTTTTTAGATATTCTGGTTCCGGTAGATCTTCTTTGCTAGGCCCACTGGTACCAGCGTCTTCTCCAAAATCTTCAGATTCACTTTCATAAAAGTTGGAGCCGTCATCAGAACGACTGCAGTCATGGAGACTGTAAGAACTGGCGTGTTCAGATTCAGTTTCTGGTGTTCGATTTCTACGTGGGCACCCTCTTTTCGGCTTAGGCGTAGACGTTGGTACTCCTTCCAAGTCCATGTCATCTGCGCTCGATTCATCAAACAATTTTGTAGAGACACTTTTGCCAGCTGGCACATCAAATTTCTTTCGTTTCTTACTAGACCCTTTTTTGGTCATATCCTGCATTTTTCTGCAAGGTTTTGCAAGAAACTGTCTCCTATCAGTTTTTTTAGAGGGCTGCTTACATCCTTTTGAGGCAAGCGCTCCAGAACTTTGGTTCTGTCAAGGGGTATGATACCTGTTTTTTTGAACCCAGAAATCATGTTTTTCTTCTTGTCTGCATACAAATAATCAACCAGCTGTTTTAGGAGTTTAGGAAACTGATCCTTGGGCAAGTTTGTCATTGACTTGTTTTTTTCTTTCCACAAAGTCAATATTTTACGCCACTCTCTTTTCATCAGACCATAGTAGGCAACATCCAATGGCTGGGTGAGGTGAGTACAGTTTGGGGGTTGGCACACAAACGTTATATTGTTTTCCTCACACGCTTTTAAAATTTCTAGGTTGATATGGGAGGTTAAATTATCTCCTATCACAACCTTAACTCCGGGCAGCTTTTTCAATCGAGGAAGCAGGGTTGAGATAAACCAATCTTCGAACGTCCCCATATCAAACCAACCACTTTTTGTTCTATTATACCTACATCCCGCAGGTCCACCCTCTGTCCATGTAGACCACAAGTGTTCAGACTTGTACACCACATATGGTGGTAACATGTCTCCAGTTCCATTTCCACAAAACATTAGTGAGGTACAAGATTTCGTAGACTCCATAATGCGTTCTACATACTTTAGTCCTCTTTTACAAATAACCTTACTTGACCCTGGGTCATCTCGTAGATTTGTCTTGTCATAATTCCAGATATTTTCATCTGGCACATCACTGAGGACAGTTTCTAAGTTGTCAAAATAATCATTGACTATTTTTTCATCAATAGCAGCTCTTACTCGTTTTATGTTGCTTGCTGTGCACACTGTTAAGTTTGGGTGGCATTTCCTAAACAATGCTGCCCAATCAGGTCCTGGGAAAATGTTTTTAAAGTTATTTACTGTACGCCCCTGTTTGTCAAGAAAGCATTTCATGGAGTAACTCAAATCAAGATCAGTAATTGGAAATCCAAATTGAGCAACTTGATGAAATGAGCCTCAAATGAACGTTCTTCTTCTTGAGAAAACACTGTGGGATGGCCATGTTTTTTTACCTCATTTGTTTTAAGCTTATTTATTATTGTGTTTCTAGGTATATTATAATACTGACTTGCATCTCTTTGTGTTCTTACTCCACTTCTTATGTCCATCAAACAAGCTTGCAAAGTCTCAGCTTTGTAATCGGCATAGTTTCTCGAACCTGCCTTTCTTTTGTAATTTCTCGTCATAATGTCCTCAGCAACTGGAACAAAAACAACTAAAATAACATTTTACAACTGTAACATTTGAAAAAAATGTTATTAAAAACATTTTTTAAAAGATTTGGTGGTAAAAAAGGTATTTGTAAGTAGCTGGGGCTACTTTGGTCATGGCACAAAGTAGCCCCGAAAAACTAGTTTTTAGGTTATGTTTATGAAAACTTTAAAACTTACTGTCAAAACAAAAAATTTAAGGAAAAACTATGATCACACATTGGTAACAGGTTACTAAAGGTAATATTTGACACTTACCTTATTTTTAACTCTTTTCCAGATTGCTTCACAGGAGAAAGTTTGGAGAGTAAAAATCTTCACATGTAAACAAATGTTTGCAAAAACTCCAGTGTTGCCACTAACAAAAAATTAAATTTACCTCAAACTATTAAATTACCCTCAAATAGGGTACAAACTATTTTTCAAGCCCAAAAACTCCCATTTATCTTGTATTGTTTGTTCGGTACAAAAATTAATAACTTCTTTTTCATGTTGGACCAAAGTAACCCCGCTAGGACCAAAGTAGCCCCGGTTGACGGTATTCACGGCGTCCCTGTTGACACGTGCTGCACTCCGTACTTGTATCACTATTTGTCCGAAAATATTACTGTTTTAATTCCGAAAAGTGGCTGTTGCTTATATTTATTCACTGTATCAAAAGGTTACAATTTTCACTGTTTCTTTTCGAGTTCACATTTTTGCTACTTTGGCCGGTCCTTCTACATTGTTAAATGTAGTTCGGACGGACAGCGCGATAATGCAACTGCTCGCGTCCGTCGTCTTCAGATGTTATTTGCCGCCTGCCCTGACGCCGATGTTTTTTCAAGATGGCCAAAACGCCTTCATCCTGACCATCCTGCCCTCTCATTGGCCAAAGGGCAAAACGTCACACGCTAATTAGTTAAAATTCGTATTCCTTCCGTTATGAAGTTTGGGTTCAAGATTACATACCTTCTCATGACCTTTTGTGTCCTCTGAGAACACGTCGCAAAAGCGGCACACACGCGCGCTCTTACACATTCCTCGACGCTTAATTGTTCTCGTATCTGACTCTGCCTCGTACGGTTTCAACCATAGGGTGTTCAACAAATCAAACTTTTGTGATATTAAATGTTGCCCAGCCAAATTGGCCCCAGATTATTACAATTATTATAAAAAATAGAAAATAAACCCTCAGCTTTATTTGCCCCGTTACAACATCATATTAGGGCTTAAGAAATATTTCAATTCCACAAAGAACTTAATGTTGGCATCTTTTTGGTTCAAAGTGCTTTCATATATTGACTAAAAAAATGTTGTTATTCAAAGCAAAGGAATCACACTCAATGTTGAAATAACTCTAGTGGAAGATTTGCTGACAGAATTGAAATTGTTGCGTGATAATCCAGTGAAGAACCAAACTTAATTGCAAAAGAACTAATAAAAGTTCCTCGTGAATCTCAAAAAAGGTGGAAAAAAGTACAGATCAATCCAATAGTGATTCTTCAGTAAACAAAGATCAAGAAAATAAATTTAAACCTCAGTCATGCACCCAGTATTAGAGTTTGTAATGGGCAACATGAAAACACGATTCACTGCAATTACTTCAATTCGTGACTTGTTTCCACCAGTATTGAACTTTACGGACAAGGAAAATGATGAATTAGAATTGAAAGTAAAAGTTCTCATTAGCAAGTTTAAAAAGGAATTGGCAATGGATCTATTTGAAGAAATATTACACTTGAAGAACATTTATAAAACAGAGTTTGAATCAGAAAAGAATCCACTAAGCCTACTCCAAAAACCTTATGACAAAAACGTTCAAGCTGTATTTGTGAACTTCTGTCGTGCCTATAGGCTTTTCTGTACTATTCCAGTTACAGTTTCGTCTCCTGAAAAATCTTTCAGCAGGTTAGCGAATTCACTGAAAATTTGGCAGAGAAGCACTACCTACCAAGAAAGGCTTAATAATTTGGCAATTTTAGCTATTAAAAATGAATTGGCTAACAGTATTAATTTATCAGTCAGATGTTATTGACCAGTTTGCTCAAATGAAAGCAAGAAGAAAAAAACTTTGCACTAACATATTTTTGTTTATCTTTGTAACAATTGACTTATGTATCACTTATGTGTTGATAAACACAGATTGTTTATTTTTTGTCTTAAATTTAGACCATAGTAACATTAAATTCCACTCTAACCCATTATTAATACTTAATCATTTGCGTGTTAACAGAAACTGCACATTGCTTTTTATTGCATTATGTTGAAAAAAGTATTTTAATGTACTTGTTTGGTTATAGGCCTACGTTAGATTGTATTATTATATATATAAACTTTCACAATATGAACTTACTTTCTTTGCACTTTCCCAAACGTTTCGAGGTGATGTGCCTCTTCCTCAGTGGGAGTAAATACTGATTGTCAGTTAACAGAATAACGGTTATGGACTTAGGTGTGTGTGGTGGGGGTTGATAGTGGGAGGGAATTGGCGCTGAGGCAAAACTCAATGCAGATGTGATGACATTTTTCGGGCATGTTGCAAGCCTGTACTCATTTTTCTCTAGCAGCCCTGCATGTTGGGAAGTTTTGAAAAAGCACATTCCTTTATCACTGCAGAGCTTCCCTGAAACAAGATGAAGTGAGAGGATCCAAGCTGTCAAACCGATAGTTAAGCACTACCCAGGAGTACTTAAATTGTTGGATATATTTTAGAAGAGATGTCTTCTAGTCTAACTCCCTCTGCCTACAACATTATGATCTTATAAACTATCTACCACATTTAAATTGTATTAATAAGTATCGCTTACCTGGATTAGTCCAGAGTTCTTCACACGAACCTGTGAATTATAAGCGCGACTTAGGGTTTACCTCAGTAATGTATTCGACTCTCATTTTTTGTTAACTAACTCAGCTTTTATTAAACATTTTTTATCAGGCATTTTTAAACAATAATATAACTTTGGTTGATTATCATCTTTAGAATTCCAATTCAAACTACTTCAGCTTTGAGGTCGAGACCCCAATTAATATAAACACATAGACTTCAGCATTTTTACTATTCAAATTCTTATTATTACTCACTTGCTGACTATTGGTTAAAATTTACTTATATTAAATAAAGGCAGCCCAGTAATTGCTCGTACACACATTCATTCATTTTACCCCATTATACTTTATTTCGAGCTCTCGTTAATTTATAGTTTCAGAGTTAATTGAAGATCGATTGATATACAGTTACGTACCATCAACCGGGGCTACTTTGGGCCACTTTTTCATGTTTTCACTAACATTTCCGTTATTAAAAAATATAATATATGGATTATCAACGTCCAAATTGAGTTTTAACCAATTAACATGGTATAAAAAAGTAAACTGTATTGTTTTAAAAAAAAGTTTTCCTTTTTTTAAATTTTTTACTATTTTTAATGTTTTGGACCAAAGTAGCCCCTGCTTGGGGCTTCTTTGGTCCATTCAGTTGATTTCATACAAATTGAATAGATTTCATATATTGGACTATTGTAACCCCTTGCATAAGGATCTGGTAATAAATTGACACTGCATATTAGCAAAAAATGTTTTTATTATCACATTGAAACACAATAAACCAATTCTAGATATGAAAAACATGAGAAACAATGTCTCAAAACTTGTCCTTTGTTCTTATCACTTTTATCAATGCTAAACTTTTCATTCTAACTCATAATCAGCCATCTCAGCAACATTGAAGTGTCCTCGTTTCATTAGCTTGGGAGGGTTGATTTTTTTCTTGATGTCAGCCCATTCGTAAACAAGAAGATCCTTTTTATCGGGCCATTTCCAGGACTTTTTGGTCTTGGTCATGCAGTCTATTGTAGAGCCTGACTCTTTTCCACTGGGCAGTTTTGTTATCAAACCAGGATAGTGCTTTCCTGCATATTTGACTATGACAAAAAGTCACCTTCTTCTAAATTACTTTTTAGATATTCTGGTTCCGGTAGATCTTCTTTGCTAGGCCCACTGGTACCAGCGTCTTCTCCAAAATCTTCAGATTCACTTTCATAAAAGTTGGAGCCGTCATCAGAACGACTGCAGTCATGGAGACTGTAAGAACTGGCGTGTTCAGATTCAGTTTCTGGTGTTCGATTTCTACGTGGGCACCCTCTTTTCGGCTTAGGCGTAGACGTTGGTACTCCTTCCAAGTCCATGTCATCTGCGCTCGATTCATCAAACAATTTTGTAGAGACACTTTTGCCAGCTGGCACATCAAATTTCTTTCGTTTCTTACTAGACCCTTTTTTGGTCATATCCTGCATTTTTCTGCAAGGTTTTGCAAGAAACTGTCTCCTATCAGTTTTTTTAGAGGGCTGCTTACATCCTTTTGAGGCAAGCGCTCCAGAACTTTGGTTCTGTCAAGGGGTATGATACCTGTTTTTTTGAACCCAGAAATCATGTTTTTCTTCTTGTCTGCATACAAATAATCAACCAGCTGTTTTAGGAGTTTAGGAAACTGATCCTTGGGCAAGTTTGTCATTGACTTGTTTTTTTCTTTCCACAAAGTCAATATTTTACGCCACTCTCTTTTCATCAGACCATAGTAGGCAACATCCAATGGCTGGGTGAGGTGAGTACAGTTTGGGGGTTGGCACACAAACGTTATATTGTTTTCCTCACACGCTTTTAAAATTTCTAGGTTGATATGGGAGGTTAAATTATCTCCTATCACAACCTTAACTCCGGGCAGCTTTTTCAATCGAGGAAGCAGGGTTGAGATAAACCAATCTTCGAACGTCCCCATATCAAACCAACCACTTTTTGTTCTATTATACCTACATCCCGCAGGTCCACCCTCTGTCCATGTAGACCACAAGTGTTCAGACTTGTACACCACATATGGTGGTAACATGTCTCCAGTTCCATTTCCACAAAACATTAGTGAGGTACAAGATTTCGTAGACTCCATAATGCGTTCTACATACTTTAGTCCTCTTTTACAAATAACCTTACTTGACCCTGGGTCATCTCGTAGATTTGTCTTGTCATAATTCCAGATATTTTCATCTGGCACATCACTGAGGACAGTTTCTAAGTTGTCAAAATAATCATTGACTATTTTTTCATCAATAGCAGCTCTTACTCGTTTTATGTTGCTTGCTGTGCACACTGTTAAGTTTGGGTGGCATTTCCTAAACAATGCTGCCCAATCAGGTCCTGGGAAAATGTTTTTAAAGTTATTTACTGTACGCCCCTGTTTGTCAAGAAAGCATTTCATGGAGTATCTCAAATCAAGATCAGTAATTGGAAATCCAAATTGAGCAACTTGATGAAATGAGCCTCAAATGAACGTTCTTCTTCTTGAGAAAACACTGTGGGATGGCCATGTTTTTTTACCTCATTTGTTTTAAGCTTATTTATTATTGTGTTTCTAGGTATATTATAATACTGACTTGCATCTCTTTGTGTTCTTACTCCACTTCTTATGTCCATCAAACAAGCTTGCAAAGTCTCAGCTTTGTAATCGGCATAGTTTCTCGAACCTGCCTTTCTTTTGTAATTTCTCGTCATAATGTCCTCAGCAACTGGAACAAAAACAACTAAAATAACATTTTACAACTGTAACATTTGAAAAAAATGTTATTAAAAACATTTTTTAAAAGATTTGGTGGTAAAAAAGGTATTTGTAAGTAGCTGGGGCTACTTTGGTCATGGCACAAAGTAGCCCCGAAAAACTAGTTTTTAGGTTATGTTTATGAAAACTTTAAAACTTACTGTCAAAACAAAAAATTTAAGGAAAAACTATGATCACACATTGGTAACAGGTTACTAAAGGTAATATTTGACACTTACCTTATTTTTAACTCTTTTCCAGATTGCTTCACAGGAGAAAGTTTGGAGAGTAAAAATCTTCACATGTAAACAAATGTTTGCAAAAACTCCAGTGTTGCCACTAACAAAAAATTAAATTTACCTCAAACTATTAAATTACCCTCAAATAGGGTACAAACTATTTTTCAAGCCCAAAAACTCCCATTTATCTTGTATTGTTTGTTCGGTACAAAAATTAATAACTTCTTTTTCATGTTGGACCAAAGTAACCCCGCTAGGACCAAAGTAGCCCCGGTTGACGGTATTCACGGCGTCCCTGTTGACACGTGCTGCACTCCGTACTTGTATCACTATTTGTCCGAAAATATTACTGTTTTAATTCCGAAAAGTGGCTGTTGCTTATATTTATTCACTGTATCAAACGGTTACAATTTTCACTGTTTCTTTTCGAGTTCACATTTTTGCTACTTTGGCCGGTCCTTCTACATTGTTAAATGTAGTTCGGACGGACAGCGCGATAATGCAACTGCTCGCGTCCGTCGTCTTCAGATGTTATTTGCCGCCTGCCCTGACGCCGATGTTTTTTCAAGATGGCCAAAACGCCTTCATCCTGACCATCCTGCCCTCTCATTGGCCAAAGGGCAAAACGTCACACGCTAATTAGTTAAAATTCGTATTCCTTCCGTTATGAAGTTTGGGTTCAAGATTACATACCTTCTCATGACCTTTTGTGTCCTCTGAGAACACGTCGCAAAAGCGGCACACACGCGCGCTCTTACACATTCCTCGACGCTTAATTGTTCTCGTATCTGACTCTGCCTCGTACGGTTTCAACCATAGGGTGTTCAACAAATCAAACTTTTGTGATATTAAATGTTGCCCAGCCAAATTGGCCCCAGATTATTACAATTATTATAAAAAATAGAAAATAAACCCTCAGCTTTATTTGCCCCGTTACAACATCATATTAGGGCTTAAGAAATATTTCAATTCCACAAAGAGCCTAATGTTGGCATCTTTTTGGTTCAAAGTGCTTTCATATATTGACTAAAAAAATGTTGTTATTCAAAGCAAAGGAATCACACTCAATGTTGAAATAACTCTAGTGGAAGATTTGCTGACAGAATTGAAATTGTTGCGTGATAATCCAGTGAAGAACCAAACTTAATTGCAAAAGAACTAATAAAAGTTCCTCGTGAATCTCAAAAAAGGTGGAAAAAAGTACAGATCAATCCAATAGTGATTCTTCAGTAAACAAAGATCAAGAAAATAAATTTAAACCTCAGTCATGCACCCAGTATTAGAGTTTGTAATGGGCAACATGAAAACACGATTCACTGCAATTACTTCAATTCGTGACTTGTTTCCACCAGTATTGAACTTTACGGACAAGGAAAATGATGAATTAGAATTGAAAGTAAAAGTTCTCATTAGCAAGTTTAAAAAGGAATTGGCAATGGATCTATTTGAAGAAATATTACACTTGAAGAACATTTATAAAACAGAGTTTGAATCAGAAAAGAATCCACTAAGCCTACTCCAAAAACCTTATGACAAAAACGTTCAAGCTGTATTTGTGAACTTCTGTCGTGCCTATAGGCTTTTCTGTACTATTCCAGTTACAGTTTCGTCTCCTGAAAAATCTTTCAGCAGGTTAGCGAATTCACTGAAAATTTGGCAGAGAAGCACTACCTACCAAGAAAGGCTTAATAATTTGGCAATTTTAGCTATTAAAAATGAATTGGCTAACAGTATTAATTTATCAGTCAGATGTTATTGACCAGTTTGCTCAAATGAAAGCAAGAAGAAAAAAACTTTGCACTAACATATTTTTGTTTATCTTTGTAACAATTGACTTATGTATCACTTATGTGTTGATAAACACAGATTGTTTATTTTTTGTCTTAAATTTAGACCATAGTAACATTAAATTCCACTCTAACCCATTATTAATACTTAATCATTTGCGTGTTAACAGAAACTGCACATTGCTTTTTATTGCATTATGTTGAAAAAAGTATTTTAATGTACTTGTTTGGTTATAGGCCTACGTTAGATTGTATTATTATATATATAAACTTTCACAATATGAACTTACTTTCTTTGCACTTTCCCAAACGTTTCGAGGTGATGTGCCTCTTCCTCAGTGGGAGTAAATACTGATTGTCAGTTAACAGAATAACGGTTATGGACTTAGGTGTGTGTGGTGGGGGTTGATAGTGGGAGGGAATTGGCGCTGAGGCAAAACTCAATGCAGATGTGATGACATTTTTCGGGCATGTTGCAAGCCTGTACTCATTTTTCTCTAGCAGCCCTGCATGTTGGGAAGTTTTGAAAAAGCACATTCCTTTATCACTGCAGAGCTTCCCTGAAACAAGATGAAGTGAGAGGATCCAAGCTGTCAAACCGATAGTTAAGCACTACCCAGGAGTACTTAAATTGTTGGATATATTTTAGAAGAGATGTCTTCTAGTCTAACTCCCTCTGCCTACAACATTATGATCTTATAAACTATCTACCACATTTAAATTGTATTAATAAGTATCGCTTACCTGGATTAGTCCAGAGTTCTTCACACGAACCTGTGAATTATAAGCGCGACTTAGGGTTTACCTCAGTAATGTATTCGACTCTCATTTTTTGTTAACTAACTCAGCTTTTATTAAACATTTTTTATCAGGCATTTTTAAACAATAATATAACTTTGGTTGATTATCATCTTTAGAATTCCAATTCAAACTACTTCAGCTTTGAGGTCGAGACCCCAATTAATATAAACACATAGACTTCAGCATTTTTACTATTCAAATTCTTATTATTACTCACTTGCTGACTATTGGTTAAAATTTACTTATATTAAATAAAGGCAGCCCAGTAATTGCTCGTACACACATTCATTCATTTTACCCCATTATACTTTATTTCGAGCTCTCGTTAATTTATAGTTTCAGAGTTAATTGAAGATCGATTGATATACAGTTACGTACCATCAACCGGGGCTACTTTGGGCCACTTTTTCATGTTTTCACTAACATTTCCGTTATTAAAAAATATAATATATGGATTATCAACGTCCAAATTGAGTTTTAACCAATTAACATGGTATAAAAAAGTAAACTGTATTGTTTTAAAAAAAAGTTTTCCTTTTTTTAAATTTTTTACTATTTTTAATGTTTTGGACCAAAGTAGCCCCTGCTTGGGGCTTCTTTGGTCCATTCAGTTGATTTCATACAAATTGAATAGATTTCATATATTGGACTATTGTAACCCCTTGCATAAGGATCTGGTAATAAATTGACACTGCATATTAGCAAAAAATGTTTTTATTATCACATTGAAACACAATAAACCAATTCTAGATATGAAAAACATGAGAAACAATGTCTCAAAACTTGTCCTTTGTTCTTATCACTTTTATCAATGCTAAACTTTTCATTCTAACTCATAATCAGCCATCTCAGCAACATTGAAGTGTCCTCGTTTCATTAGCTTGGGAGGGTTGATTTTTTTCTTGATGTCAGCCCATTCGTAAACAAGAAGATCCTTTTTATCGGGCCATTTCCAGGACTTTTTGGTCTTGGTCATGCAGTCTATTGTAGAGCCTGACTCTTTTCCACTGGGCAGTTTTGTTATCAAACCAGGATAGTGCTTTCCTGCATATTTGACTATGACAAAAAGTCACCTTCTTCTAAATTACTTTTTAGATATTCTGGTTCCGGTAGATCTTCTTTGCTAGGCCCACTGGTACCAGCGTCTTCTCCAAAATCTTCAGATTCACTTTCATAAAAGTTGGAGCCGTCATCAGAACGACTGCAGTCATGGAGACTGTAAGAACTGGCGTGTTCAGATTCAGTTTCTGGTGTTCGATTTCTACGTGGGCACCCTCTTTTCGGCTTAGGCGTAGACGTTGGTACTCCTTCCAAGTCCATGTCATCTGCGCTCGATTCATCAAACAATTTTGTAGAGACACTTTTGCCAGCTGGCACATCAAATTTCTTTCGTTTCTTACTAGACCCTTTTTTGGTCATATCCTGCATTTTTCTGCAAGGTTTTGCAAGAAACTGTCTCCTATCAGTTTTTTTAGAGGGCTGCTTACATCCTTTTGAGGCAAGCGCTCCAGAACTTTGGTTCTGTCAAGGGGTATGATACCTGTTTTTTTGAACCCAGAAATCATGTTTTTCTTCTTGTCTGCATACAAATAATCAACCAGCTGTTTTAGGAGTTTAGGAAACTGATCCTTGGGCAAGTTTGTCATTGACTTGTTTTTTTCTTTCCACAAAGTCAATATTTTACGCCACTCTCTTTTCATCAGACCATAGTAGGCAACATCCAATGGCTGGGTGAGGTGAGTACAGTTTGGGGGTTGGCACACAAACGTTATATTGTTTTCCTCACACGCTTTTAAAATTTCTAGGTTGATATGGGAGGTTAAATTATCTCCTATCACAACCTTAACTCCGGGCAGCTTTTTCAATCGAGGAAGCAGGGTTGAGATAAACCAATCTTCGAACGTCCCCATATCAAACCAACCACTTTTTGTTCTATTATACCTACATCCCGCAGGTCCACCCTCTGTCCATGTAGACCACAAGTGTTCAGACTTGTACACCACATATGGTGGTAACATGTCTCCAGTTCCATTTCCACAAAACATTAGTGAGGTACAAGATTTCGTAGACTCCATAATGCGTTCTACATACTTTAGTCCTCTTTTACAAATAACCTTACTTGACCCTGGGTCATCTCGTAGATTTGTCTTGTCATAATTCCAGATATTTTCATCTGGCACATCACTGAGGACAGTTTCTAAGTTGTCAAAATAATCATTGACTATTTTTTCATCAATAGCAGCTCTTACTCGTTTTATGTTGCTTGCTGTGCACACTGTTAAGTTTGGGTGGCATTTCCTAAACAATGCTGCCCAATCAGGTCCTGGGAAAATGTTTTTAAAGTTATTTACTGTACGCCCCTGTTTGTCAAGAAAGCATTTCATGGAGTATCTCAAATCAAGATCAGTAATTGGAAATCCAAATTGAGCAACTTGATGAAATGAGCCTCAAATGAACGTTCTTCTTCTTGAGAAAACACTGTGGGATGGCCATGTTTTTTTACCTCATTTGTTTTAAGCTTATTTATTATTGTGTTTCTAGGTATATTATAATACTGACTTGCATCTCTTTGTGTTCTTACTCCACTTCTTATGTCCATCAAACAAGCTTGCAAAGTCTCAGCTTTGTAATCGGCATAGTTTCTCGAACCTGCCTTTCTTTTGTAATTTCTCGTCATAATGTCCTCAGCAACTGGAACAAAAACAACTAAAATAACATTTTACAACTGTAACATTTGAAAAAAATGTTATTAAAAACATTTTTTAAAAGATTTGGTGGTAAAAAAGGTATTTGTAAGTAGCTGGGGCTACTTTGGTCATGGCACAAAGTAGCCCCGAAAAACTAGTTTTTAGGTTATGTTTATGAAAACTTTAAAACTTACTGTCAAAACAAAAAATTTAAGGAAAAACTATGATCACACATTGGTAACAGGTTACTAAAGGTAATATTTGACACTTACCTTATTTTTAACTCTTTTCCAGATTGCTTCACAGGAGAAAGTTTGGAGAGTAAAAATCTTCACATGTAAACAAATGTTTGCAAAAACTCCAGTGTTGCCACTAACAAAAAATTAAATTTACCTCAAACTATTAAATTACCCTCAAATAGGGTACAAACTATTTTTCAAGCCCAAAAACTCCCATTTATCTTGTATTGTTTGTTCGGTACAAAAATTAATAACTTCTTTTTCATGTTGGACCAAAGTAACCCCGCTAGGACCAAAGTAGCCCCGGTTGACGGTATTCACGGCGTCCCTGTTGACACGTGCTGCACTCCGTACTTGTATCACTATTTGTCCGAAAATATTACTGTTTTAATTCCGAAAAGTGGCTGTTGCTTATATTTATTCACTGTATCAAAAGGTTACAATTTTCACTGTTTCTTTTCGAGTTCACATTTTTGCTACTTTGGCCGGTCCTTCTACATTGTTAAATGTAGTTCGGACGGACAGCGCGATAATGCAACTGCTCGCGTCCGTCGTCTTCAGATGTTATTTGCCGCCTGCCCTGACGCCGATGTTTTTTCAAGATGGCCAAAACGCCTTCATCCTGACCATCCTGCCCTCTCATTGGCCAAAGGGCAAAACGTCACACGCTAATTAGTTAAAATTCGTATTCCTTCCGTTATGAAGTTTGGGTTCAAGATTACATACCTTCTCATGACCTTTTGTGTCCTCTGAGAACACGTCGCAAAAGCGGCACACACGCGCGCTCTTACACATTCCTCGACGCTTAATTGTTCTCGTATCTGACTCTGCCTCGTACGGTTTCAACCATAGGGTGTTCAACAAATCAAACTTTTGTGATATTAAATGTTGCCCAGCCAAATTGGCCCCAGATTATTACAATTATTATAAAAAATAGAAAATAAACCCTCAGCTTTATTTGCCCCGTTACAACATCATATTAGGGCTTAAGAAATATTTCAATTCCACAAAGAACTTAATGTTGGCATCTTTTTGGTTCAAAGTGCTTTCATATATTGACTAAAAAAATGTTGTTATTCAAAGCAAAGGAATCACACTCAATGTTGAAATAACTCTAGTGGAAGATTTGCTGACAGAATTGAAATTGTTGCGTGATAATCCAGTGAAGAACCAAACTTAATTGCAAAAGAACTAATAAAAGTTCCTCGTGAATCTCAAAAAAGGTGGAAAAAAGTACAGATCAATCCAATAGTGATTCTTCAGTAAACAAAGATCAAGAAAATAAATTTAAACCTCAGTCATGCACCCAGTATTAGAGTTTGTAATGGGCAACATGAAAACACGATTCACTGCAATTACTTCAATTCGTGACTTGTTTCCACCAGTATTGAACTTTACGGACAAGGAAAATGATGAATTAGAATTGAAAGTAAAAGTTCTCATTAGCAAGTTTAAAAAGGAATTGGCAATGGATCTATTTGAAGAAATATTACACTTGAAGAACATTTATAAAACAGAGTTTGAATCAGAAAAGAATCCACTAAGCCTACTCCAAAAACCTTATGACAAAAACGTTCAAGCTGTATTTGTGAACTTCTGTCGTGCCTATAGGCTTTTCTGTACTATTCCAGTTACAGTTTCGTCTCCTGAAAAATCTTTCAGCAGGTTAGCGAATTCACTGAAAATTTGGCAGAGAAGCACTACCTACCAAGAAAGGCTTAATAATTTGGCAATTTTAGCTATTAAAAATGAATTGGCTAACAGTATTAATTTATCAGTCAGATGTTATTGACCAGTTTGCTCAAATGAAAGCAAGAAGAAAAAAACTTTGCACTAACATATTTTTGTTTATCTTTGTAACAATTGACTTATGTATCACTTATGTGTTGATAAACACAGATTGTTTATTTTTTGTCTTAAATTTAGACCATAGTAACATTAAATTCCACTCTAACCCATTATTAATACTTAATCATTTGCGTGTTAACAGAAACTGCACATTGCTTTTTATTGCATTATGTTGAAAAAAGTATTTTAATGTACTTGTTTGGTTATAGGCCTACGTTAGATTGTATTATTATATATATAAACTTTCACAATATGAACTTACTTTCTTTGCACTTTCCCAAACGTTTCGAGGTGATGTGCCTCTTCCTCAGTGGGAGTAAATACTGATTGTCAGTTAACAGAATAACGGTTATGGACTTAGGTGTGTGTGGTGGGGGTTGATAGTGGGAGGGAATTGGCGCTGAGGCAAAACTCAATGCAGATGTGATGACATTTTTCGGGCATGTTGCAAGCCTGTACTCATTTTTCTCTAGCAGCCCTGCATGTTGGGAAGTTTTGAAAAAGCACATTCCTTTATCACTGCAGAGCTTCCCTGAAACAAGATGAAGTGAGAGGATCCAAGCTGTCAAACCGATAGTTAAGCACTACCCAGGAGTACTTAAATTGTTGGATATATTTTAGAAGAGATGTCTTCTAGTCTAACTCCCTCTGCCTACAACATTATGATCTTATAAACTATCTACCACATTTAAATTGTATTAATAAGTATCGCTTACCTGGATTAGTCCAGAGTTCTTCACACGAACCTGTGAATTATAAGCGCGACTTAGGGTTTACCTCAGTAATGTATTCGACTCTCATTTTTTGTTAACTAACTCAGCTTTTATTAAACATTTTTTATCAGGCATTTTTAAACAATAATATAACTTTGGTTGATTATCATCTTTAGAATTCCAATTCAAACTACTTCAGCTTTGAGGTCGAGACCCCAATTAATATAAACACATAGACTTCAGCATTTTTACTATTCAAATTCTTATTATTACTCACTTGCTGACTATTGGTTAAAATTTACTTATATTAAATAAAGGCAGCCCAGTAATTGCTCGTACACACATTCATTCATTTTACCCCATTATACTTTATTTCGAGCTCTCGTTAATTTATAGTTTCAGAGTTAATTGAAGATCGATTGATATACAGTTACGTACCATCAACCGGGGCTACTTTGGGCCACTTTTTCATGTTTTCACTAACATTTCCGTTATTAAAAAATATAATATATGGATTATCAACGTCCAAATTGAGTTTTAACCAATTAACATGGTATAAAAAAGTAAACTGTATTGTTTTAAAAAAAAGTTTTCCTTTTTTTAAATTTTTTACTATTTTTAATGTTTTGGACCAAAGTAGCCCCTGCTTGGGGCTTCTTTGGTCCATTCAGTTGATTTCATACAAATTGAATAGATTTCATATATTGGACTATTGTAACCCCTTGCATAAGGATCTGGTAATAAATTGACACTGCATATTAGCAAAAAATGTTTTTATTATCACATTGAAACACAATAAACCAATTCTAGATATGAAAAACATGAGAAACAATGTCTCAAAACTTGTCCTTTGTTCTTATCACTTTTATCAATGCTAAACTTTTCATTCTAACTCATAATCAGCCATCTCAGCAACATTGAAGTGTCCTCGTTTCATTAGCTTGGGAGGGTTGATTTTTTTCTTGATGTCAGCCCATTCGTAAACAAGAAGATCCTTTTTATCGGGCCATTTCCAGGACTTTTTGGTCTTGGTCATGCAGTCTATTGTAGAGCCTGACTCTTTTCCACTGGGCAGTTTTGTTATCAAACCAGGATAGTGCTTTCCTGCATATTTGACTATGACAAAAAGTCACCTTCTTCTAAATTACTTTTTAGATATTCTGGTTCCGGTAGATCTTCTTTGCTAGGCCCACTGGTACCAGCGTCTTCTCCAAAATCTTCAGATTCACTTTCATAAAAGTTGGAGCCGTCATCAGAACGACTGCAGTCATGGAGACTGTAAGAACTGGCGTGTTCAGATTCAGTTTCTGGTGTTCGATTTCTACGTGGGCACCCTCTTTTCGGCTTAGGCGTAGACGTTGGTACTCCTTCCAAGTCCATGTCATCTGCGCTCGATTCATCAAACAATTTTGTAAAGACACTTTTGCCAGCTGGCACATCAAATTTCTTTCGTTTCTTACTAGACCCTTTTTTGGTCATATCCTGCATTTTTCTGCAAGGTTTTGCAAGAAACTGTCTCCTATCAGTTTTTTTAGAGGGCTGCTTACATCCTTTTGAGGCAAGCGCTCCAGAACTTTGGTTCTGTCAAGGGGTATGATACCTGTTTTTTTGAACCCAGAAATCATGTTTTTCTTCTTGTCTGCATACAAATAATCAACCAGCTGTTTTAGGAGTTTAGGAAACTGATCCTTGGGCAAGTTTGTCATTGACTTGTTTTTTTCTTTCCACAAAGTCAATATTTTACGCCACTCTCTTTTCATCAGACCATAGTAGGCAACATCCAATGGCTGGGTGAGGTGAGTACAGTTTGGGGGTTGGCACACAAACGTTATATTGTTTTCCTCACACGCTTTTAAAATTTCTAGGTTGATATGGGAGGTTAAATTATCTCCTATCACAACCTTAACTCCGGGCAGCTTTTTCAATCGAGGAAGCAGGGTTGAGATAAACCAATCTTCGAACGTCCCCATATCAAACCAACCACTTTTTGTTCTATTATACCTACATCCCGCAGGTCCACCCTCTGTCCATGTAGACCACAAGTGTTCAGACTTGTACACCACATATGGTGGTAACATGTCTCCAGTTCCATTTCCACAAAACATTAGTGAGGTACAAGATTTCGTAGACTCCATAATGCGTTCTACATACTTTAGTCCTCTTTTACAAATAACCTTACTTGACCCTGGGTCATCTCGTAGATTTGTCTTGTCATAATTCCAGATATTTTCATCTGGCACATCACTGAGGACAGTTTCTAAGTTGTCAAAATAATCATTGACTATTTTTTCATCAATAGCAGCTCTTACTCGTTTTATGTTGCTTGCTGTGCACACTGTTAAGTTTGGGTGGCATTTCCTAAACAATGCTGCCCAATCAGGTCCTGGGAAAATGTTTTTAAAGTTATTTACTGTACGCCCCTGTTTGTCAAGAAAGCATTTCATGGAGTATCTCAAATCAAGATCAGTAATTGGAAATCCAAATTGAGCAACTTGATGAAATGAGCCTCAAATGAACGTTCTTCTTCTTGAGAAAACACTGTGGGATGGCCATGTTTTTTTACCTCATTTGTTTTAAGCTTATTTATTATTGTGTTTCTAGGTATATTATAATACTGACTTGCATCTCTTTGTGTTCTTACTCCACTTCTTATGTCCATCAAACAAGCTTGCAAAGTCTCAGCTTTGTAATCGGCATAGTTTCTCGAACCTGCCTTTCTTTTGTAATTTCTCGTCATAATGTCCTCAGCAACTGGAACAAAAACAACTAAAATAACATTTTACAACTGTAACATTTGAAAAAAATGTTATTAAAAACATTTTTTAAAAGATTTGGTGGTAAAAAAGGTATTTGTAAGTAGCTGGGGCTACTTTGGTCATGGCACAAAGTAGCCCCGAAAAACTAGTTTTTAGGTTATGTTTATGAAAACTTTAAAACTTACTGTCAAAACAAAAAATTTAAGGAAAAACTATGATCACACATTGGTAACAGGTTACTAAAGGTAATATTTGACACTTACCTTATTTTTAACTCTTTTCCAGATTGCTTCACAGGAGAAAGTTTGGAGAGTAAAAATCTTCACATGTAAACAAATGTTTGCAAAACTCCAGTGTTGCCACTAACAAAAAATTAAATTTACCTCAAACTATTAAATTACCCTCAAATAGGGTACAAACTATTTTTCAAGCCCAAAAACTCCCATTTATCTTGTATTGTTTGTTCGGTACAAAAATTAATAACTTCTTTTTCATGTTGGACCAAAGTAACCCCGCTAGGACCAAAGTAGCCCCGGTTGACGGTATTCACGGCGTCCCTGTTGACACGTGCTGCACTCCGTACTTGTATCACTATTTGTCCGAAAATATTACTGTTTTAATTCCGAAAAGTGGCTGTTGCTTATATTTATTCACTGTATCAAACGGTTACAATTTTCACTGTTTCTTTTCGAGTTCACATTTTTGCTACTTTGGCCGGTCCTTCTACATTGTTAAATGTAGTTCGGACGGACAGCGCGATAATGCAACTGCTCGCGTCCGTCGTCTTCAGATGTTATTTGCCGCCTGCCCTGACGCCGATGTTTTTTCAAGATGGCCAAAACGCCTTCATCCTGACCATCCTGCCCTCTCATTGGCCAAAGGGCAAAACGTCACACGCTAATTAGTTAAAATTCGTATTCCTTCCGTTATGAAGTTTGGGTTCAAGATTACATACCTTCTCATGACCTTTTGTGTCCTCTGAGAACACGTCGCAAAAGCGGCACACACGCGCGCTCTTACACATTCCTCGACGCTTAATTGTTCTCGTATCTGACTCTGCCTCGTACGGTTTCAACCATAGGGTGTTCAACAAATCAAACTTTTGTGATATTAAATGTTGCCCAGCCAAATTGGCCCCAGATTATTACAATTATTATAAAAAATAGAAAATAAACCCTCAGCTTTATTTGCCCCGTTACAACATCATATTAGGGCTTAAGAAATATTTCAATTCCACAAAGAGCCAAATGTTGGCATCTTTTTGGTTCAAAGTGCTTTCATATATTGACTAAAAAAATGTTGTTATTCAAAGCAAAGGAATCACACTCAATGTTGAAATAACTCTAGTGGAAGATTTGCTGACAGAATTGAAATTGTTGCGTGATAATCCAGTGAAGAACCAAACTTAATTGCAAAAGAACTAATAAAAGTTCCTCGTGAATCTCAAAAAAGGTGGAAAAAAGTACAGATCAATCCAATAGTGATTCTTCAGTAAACAAAGATCAAGAAAATAAATTTAAACCTCAGTCATGCACCCAGTATTAGAGTTTGTAATGGGCAACATGAAAACACGATTCACTGCAATTACTTCAATTCGTGACTTGTTTCCACCAGTATTGAACTTTACGGACAAGGAAAATGATGAATTAGAATTGAAAGTAAAAGTTCTCATTAGCAAGTTTAAAAAGGAATTGGCAATGGATCTATTTGAAGAAATATTACACTTGAAGAACATTTATAAAACAGAGTTTGAATCAGAAAAGAATCCACTAAGCCTACTCCAAAAACCTTATGACAAAAACGTTCAAGCTGTATTTGTGAACTTCTGTCGTGCCTATAGGCTTTTCTGTACTATTCCAGTTACAGTTTCGTCTCCTGAAAAATCTTTCAGCAGGTTAGCGAATTCACTGAAAATTTGGCAGAGAAGCACTACCTACCAAGAAAGGCTTAATAATTTGGCAATTTTAGCTATTAAAAATGAATTGGCTAACAGTATTAATTTATCAGTCAGATGTTATTGACCAGTTTGCTCAAATGAAAGCAAGAAGAAAAAAACTTTGCACTAACATATTTTTGTTTATCTTTGTAACAATTGACTTATGTATCACTTATGTGTTGATAAACACAGATTGTTTATTTTTTGTCTTAAATTTAGACCATAGTAACATTAAATTCCACTCTAACCCATTATTAATACTTAATCATTTGCATGTTAACAGAAACTGCACATTGCTTTTTATTGCATTATGTTGAAAAAAGTATTTTAATGTACTTGTTTGGTTATAGGCCTACGTTAGATTGTATTATTATATATATAAACTTTCACAATATGAACTTACTTTCTTTGCACTTTCCCAAACGTTTCGAGGTGATGTGCCTCTTCCTCAGTGGGAGTAAATACTGATTGTCAGTTAACAGAATAACGGTTATGGACTTAGGTGTGTGTGGTGGGGGTTGATAGTGGGAGGGAATTGGCGCTGAGGCAAAACTCAATGCAGATGTGATGACATTTTTCGGGCATGTTGCAAGCCTGTACTCATTTTTCTCTAGCAGCCCTGCATGTTGGGAAGTTTTGAAAAAGCACATTCCTTTATCACTGCAGAGCTTCCCTGAAACAAGATGAAGTGAGAGGATCCAAGCTGTCAAACCGATAGTTAAGCACTACCCAGGAGTACTTAAATTGTTGGATATATTTTAGAAGAGATGTCTTCTAGTCTAACTCCCTCTGCCTACAACATTATGATCTTATAAACTATCTACCACATTTAAATTGTATTAATAAGTATCGCTTACCTGGATTAGTCCAGAGTTCTTCACACGAACCTGTGAATTATAAGCGCGACTTAGGGTTTACCTCAGTAATGTATTCGACTCTCATTTTTTGTTAACTAACTCAGCTTTTATTAAACATTTTTTATCAGGCATTTTTAAACAATAATATAACTTTGGTTGATTATCATCTTTAGAATTCCAATTCAAACTACTTCAGCTTTGAGGTCGAGACCCCAATTAATATAAACACATAGACTTCAGCATTTTTACTATTCAAATTCTTATTATTACTCACTTGCTGACTATTGGTTAAAATTTACTTATATTAAATAAAGGCAGCCCAGTAATTGCTCGTACACACATTCATTCATTTTACCCCATTATACTTTATTTCGAGCTCTCGTTAATTTATAGTTTCAGAGTTAATTGAAGATCGATTGATATACAGTTACGTACCATCAACCGGGGCTACTTTGGGCCACTTTTTCATGTTTTCACTAACATTTCCGTTATTAAAAAATATAATATATGGATTATCAACGTCCAAATTGAGTTTTAACCAATTAACATGGTATAAAAAAGTAAACTGTATTGTTTTAAAAAAAAGTTTTCCTTTTTTTAAATTTTTTACTATTTTTAATGTTTTGGACCAAAGTAGCCCCTGCTTGGGGCTTCTTTGGTCCATTCAGTTGATTTCATACAAATTGAATAGATTTCATATATTGGACTATTGTAACCCCTTGCATAAGGATCTGGTAATAAATTGACACTGCATATTAGCAAAAAATGTTTTTATTATCACATTGAAACACAATAAACCAATTCTAGATATGAAAAACATGAGAAACAATGTCTCAAAACTTGTCCTTTGTTCTTATCACTTTTATCAATGCTAAACTTTTCATTCTAACTCATAATCAGCCATCTCAGCAACATTGAAGTGTCCTCGTTTCATTAGCTTGGGAGGGTTGATTTTTTTCTTGATGTCAGCCCATTCGTAAACAAGAAGATCCTTTTTATCGGGCCATTTCCAGGACTTTTTGGTCTTGGTCATGCAGTCTATTGTAGAGCCTGACTCTTTTCCACTGGGCAGTTTTGTTATCAAACCAGGATAGTGCTTTCCTGCATATTTGACTATGACAAAAAGTCACCTTCTTCTAAATTACTTTTTAGATATTCTGGTTCCGGTAGATCTTCTTTGCTAGGCCCACTGGTACCAGCGTCTTCTCCAAAATCTTCAGATTCACTTTCATAAAAGTTGGAGCCGTCATCAGAACGACTGCAGTCATGGAGACTGTAAGAACTGGCGTGTTCAGATTCAGTTTCTGGTGTTCGATTTCTACGTGGGCACCCTCTTTTCGGCTTAGGCGTAGACGTTGGTACTCCTTCCAAGTCCATGTCATCTGCGCTCGATTCATCAAACAATTTTGTAGAGACACTTTTGCCAGCTGGCACATCAAATTTCTTTCGTTTCTTACTAGACCCTTTTTTGGTCATATCCTGCATTTTTCTGCAAGGTTTTGCAAGAAACTGTCTCCTATCAGTTTTTTTAGAGGGCTGCTTACATCCTTTTGAGGCAAGCGCTCCAGAACTTTGGTTCTGTCAAGGGGTATGATACCTGTTTTTTTGAACCCAGAAATCATGTTTTTCTTCTTGTCTGCATACAAATAATCAACCAGCTGTTTTAGGAGTTTAGGAAACTGATCCTTGGGCAAGTTTGTCATTGACTTGTTTTTTTCTTTCCACAAAGTCAATATTTTACGCCACTCTCTTTTCATCAGACCATAGTAGGCAACATCCAATGGCTGGGTGAGGTGAGTACAGTTTGGGGGTTGGCACACAAACGTTATATTGTTTTCCTCACACGCTTTTAAAATTTCTAGGTTGATATGGGAGGTTAAATTATCTCCTATCACAACCTTAACTCCGGGCAGCTTTTTCAATCGAGGAAGCAGGGTTGAGATAAACCAATCTTCGAACGTCCCCATATCAAACCAACCACTTTTTGTTCTATTATACCTACATCCCGCAGGTCCACCCTCTGTCCATGTAGACCACAAGTGTTCAGACTTGTACACCACATATGGTGGTAACATGTCTCCAGTTCCATTTCCACAAAACATTAGTGAGGTACAAGATTTCGTAGACTCCATAATGCGTTCTACATACTTTAGTCCTCTTTTACAAATAACCTTACTTGACCCTGGGTCATCTCGTAGATTTGTCTTGTCATAATTCCAGATATTTTCATCTGGCACATCACTGAGGACAGTTTCTAAGTTGTCAAAATAATCATTGACTATTTTTTCATCAATAGCAGCTCTTACTCGTTTTATGTTGCTTGCTGTGCACACTGTTAAGTTTGGGTGGCATTTCCTAAACAATGCTGCCCAATCAGGTCCTGGGAAAATGTTTTTAAAGTTATTTACTGTACGCCCCTGTTTGTCAAGAAAGCATTTCATGGAGTATCTCAAATCAAGATCAGTAATTGGAAATCCAAATTGAGCAACTTGATGAAATGAGCCTCAAATGAACGTTCTTCTTCTTGAGAAAACACTGTGGGATGGCCATGTTTTTTTACCTCATTTGTTTTAAGCTTATTTATTATTGTGTTTCTAGGTATATTATAATACTGACTTGCATCTCTTTGTGTTCTTACTCCACTTCTTATGTCCATCAAACAAGCTTGCAAAGTCTCAGCTTTGTAATCGGCATAGTTTCTCGAACCTGCCTTTCTTTTGTAATTTCTCGTCATAATGTCCTCAGCAACTGGAACAAAAACAACTAAAATAACATTTTACAACTGTAACATTTGAAAAAAATGTTATTAAAAACATTTTTTAAAAGATTTGGTGGTAAAAAAGGTATTTGTAAGTAGCTGGGGCTACTTTGGTCATGGCACAAAGTAGCCCCGAAAAACTAGTTTTTAGGTTATGTTTATGAAAACTTTAAAACTTACTGTCAAAACAAAAAATTTAAGGAAAAACTATGATCACACATTGGTAACAGGTTACTAAAGGTAATATTTGACACTTACCTTATTTTTAACTCTTTTCCAGATTGCTTCACAGGAGAAAGTTTGGAGAGTAAAAATCTTCACATGTAAACAAATGTTTGCAAAAACTCCAGTGTTGCCACTAACAAAAAATTAAATTTACCTCAAACTATTAAATTACCCTCAAATAGGGTACAAACTATTTTTCAAGCCCAAAAACTCCCATTTATCTTGTATTGTTTGTTCGGTACAAAAATTAATAACTTCTTTTTCATGTTGGACCAAAGTAACCCCGCTAGGACCAAAGTAGCCCCGGTTGACGGTATTCACGGCGTCCCTGTTGACACGTGCTGCACTCCGTACTTGTATCACTATTTGTCCGAAAATATTACTGTTTTAATTCCGAAAAGTGGCTGTTGCTTATATTTATTCACTGTATCAAAAGGTTACAATTTTCACTGTTTCTTTTCGAGTTCACATTTTTGCTACTTTGGCCGGTCCTTCTACATTGTTAAATGTAGTTCGGACGGACAGCGCGATAATGCAACTGCTCGCGTCCGTCGTCTTCAGATGTTATTTGCCGCCTGCCCTGACGCCGATGTTTTTTCAAGATGGCCAAAACGCCTTCATCCTGACCATCCTGCCCTCTCATTGGCCAAAGGGCAAAACGTCACACGCTAATTAGTTAAAATTCGTATTCCTTCCGTTATGAAGTTTGGGTTCAAGATTACATACCTTCTCATGACCTTTTGTGTCCTCTGAGAACACGTCGCAAAAGCGGCACACACGCGCGCTCTTACACATTCCTCGACGCTTAATTGTTCTCGTATCTGACTCTGCCTCGTACGGTTTCAACCATAGGGTGTTCAACAAATCAAACTTTTGTGATATTAAATGTTGCCCAGCCAAATTGGCCCCAGATTATTACAATTATTATAAAAAATAGAAAATAAACCCTCAGCTTTATTTGCCCCGTTACAACATCATATTAGGGCTTAAGAAATATTTCAATTCCACAAAGAACTTAATGTTGGCATCTTTTTGGTTCAAAGTGCTTTCATATATTGACTAAAAAAATGTTGTTATTCAAAGCAAAGGAATCACACTCAATGTTGAAATAACTCTAGTGGAAGATTTGCTGACAGAATTGAAATTGTTGCGTGATAATCCAGTGAAGAACCAAACTTAATTGCAAAAGAACTAATAAAAGTTCCTCGTGAATCTCAAAAAAGGTGGAAAAAAGTACAGATCAATCCAATAGTGATTCTTCAGTAAACAAAGATCAAGAAAATAAATTTAAACCTCAGTCATGCACCCAGTATTAGAGTTTGTAATGGGCAACATGAAAACACGATTCACTGCAATTACTTCAATTCGTGACTTGTTTCCACCAGTATTGAACTTTACGGACAAGGAAAATGATGAATTAGAATTGAAAGTAAAAGTTCTCATTAGCAAGTTTAAAAAGGAATTGGCAATGGATCTATTTGAAGAAATATTACACTTGAAGAACATTTATAAAACAGAGTTTGAATCAGAAAAGAATCCACTAAGCCTACTCCAAAAACCTTATGACAAAAACGTTCAAGCTGTATTTGTGAACTTCTGTCGTGCCTATAGGCTTTTCTGTACTATTCCAGTTACAGTTTCGTCTCCTGAAAAATCTTTCAGCAGGTTAGCGAATTCACTGAAAATTTGGCAGAGAAGCACTACCTACCAAGAAAGGCTTAATAATTTGGCAATTTTAGCTATTAAAAATGAATTGGCTAACAGTATTAATTTATCAGTCAGATGTTATTGACCAGTTTGCTCAAATGAAAGCAAGAAGAAAAAAACTTTGCACTAACATATTTTTGTTTATCTTTGTAACAATTGACTTATGTATCACTTATGTGTTGATAAACACAGATTGTTTATTTTTTGTCTTAAATTTAGACCATAGTAACATTAAATTCCACTCTAACCCATTATTAATACTTAATCATTTGCGTGTTAACAGAAACTGCACATTGCTTTTTATTGCATTATGTTGAAAAAAGTATTTTAATGTACTTGTTTGGTTATAGGCCTACGTTAGATTGTATTATTATATATATAAACTTTCACAATATGAACTTACTTTCTTTGCACTTTCCCAAACGTTTCGAGGTGATGTGCCTCTTCCTCAGTGGGAGTAAATACTGATTGTCAGTTAACAGAATAACGGTTATGGACTTAGGTGTGTGTGGTGGGGGTTGATAGTGGGAGGGAATTGGCGCTGAGGCAAAACTCAATGCAGATGTGATGACATTTTTCGGGCATGTTGCAAGCCTGTACTCATTTTTCTCTAGCAGCCCTGCATGTTGGGAAGTTTTGAAAAAGCACATTCCTTTATCACTGCAGAGCTTCCCTGAAACAAGATGAAGTGAGAGGATCCAAGCTGTCAAACCGATAGTTAAGCACTACCCAGGAGTACTTAAATTGTTGGATATATTTTAGAAGAGATGTCTTCTAGTCTAACTCCCTCTGCCTACAACATTATGATCTTATAAACTATCTACCACATTTAAATTGTATTAATAAGTATCGCTTACCTGGATTAGTCCAGAGTTCTTCACACGAACCTGTGAATTATAAGCGCGACTTAGGGTTTACCTCAGTAATGTATTCGACTCTCATTTTTTGTTAACTAACTCAGCTTTTATTAAACATTTTTTATCAGGCATTTTTAAACAATAATATAACTTTGGTTGATTATCATCTTTAGAATTCCAATTCAAACTACTTCAGCTTTGAGGTCGAGACCCCAATTAATATAAACACATAGACTTCAGCATTTTTACTATTCAAATTCTTATTATTACTCACTTGCTGACTATTGGTTAAAATTTACTTATATTAAATAAAGGCAGCCCAGTAATTGCTCGTACACACATTCATTCATTTTACCCCATTATACTTTATTTCGAGCTCTCGTTAATTTATAGTTTCAGAGTTAATTGAAGATCGATTGATATACAGTTACGTACCATCAACCGGGGCTACTTTGGGCCACTTTTTCATGTTTTCACTAACATTTCCGTTATTAAAAAATATAATATATGGATTATCAACGTCCAAATTGAGTTTTAACCAATTAACATGGTATAAAAAAGTAAACTGTATTGTTTTAAAAAAAAGTTTTCCTTTTTTTAAATTTTTTACTATTTTTAATGTTTTGGACCAAAGTAGCCCCTGCTTGGGGCTTCTTTGGTCCATTCAGTTGATTTCATACAAATTGAATAGATTTCATATATTGGACTATTGTAACCCCTTGCATAAGGATCTGGTAATAAATTGACACTGCATATTAGCAAAAAATGTTTTTATTATCACATTGAAACACAATAAACCAATTCTAGATATGAAAAACATGAGAAACAATGTCTCAAAACTTGTCCTTTGTTCTTATCACTTTTATCAATGCTAAACTTTTCATTCTAACTCATAATCAGCCATCTCAGCAACATTGAAGTGTCCTCGTTTCATTAGCTTGGGAGGGTTGATTTTTTTCTTGATGTCAGCCCATTCGTAAACAAGAAGATCCTTTTTATCGGGCCATTTCCAGGACTTTTTGGTCTTGGTCATGCAGTCTATTGTAGAGCCTGACTCTTTTCCACTGGGCAGTTTTGTTATCAAACCAGGATAGTGCTTTCCTGCATATTTGACTATGACAAAAAGTCACCTTCTTCTAAATTACTTTTTAGATATTCTGGTTCCGGTAGATCTTCTTTGCTAGGCCCACTGGTACCAGCGTCTTCTCCAAAATCTTCAGATTCACTTTCATAAAAGTTGGAGCCGTCATCAGAACGACTGCAGTCATGGAGACTGTAAGAACTGGCGTGTTCAGATTCAGTTTCTGGTGTTCGATTTCTACGTGGGCACCCTCTTTTCGGCTTAGGCGTAGACGTTGGTACTCCTTCCAAGTCCATGTCATCTGCGCTCGATTCATCAAACAATTTTGTAGAGACACTTTTGCCAGCTGGCACATCAAATTTCTTTCGTTTCTTACTAGACCCTTTTTTGGTCATATCCTGCATTTTTCTGCAAGGTTTTGCAAGAAACTGTCTCCTATCAGTTTTTTTAGAGGGCTGCTTACATCCTTTTGAGGCAAGCGCTCCAGAACTTTGGTTCTGTCAAGGGGTATGATACCTGTTTTTTTGAACCCAGAAATCATGTTTTTCTTCTTGTCTGCATACAAATAATCAACCAGCTGTTTTAGGAGTTTAGGAAACTGATCCTTGGGCAAGTTTGTCATTGACTTGTTTTTTTCTTTCCACAAAGTCAATATTTTACGCCACTCTCTTTTCATCAGACCATAGTAGGCAACATCCAATGGCTGGGTGAGGTGAGTACAGTTTGGGGGTTGGCACACAAACGTTATATTGTTTTCCTCACACGCTTTTAAAATTTCTAGGTTGATATGGGAGGTTAAATTATCTCCTATCACAACCTTAACTCCGGGCAGCTTTTTCAATCGAGGAAGCAGGGTTGAGATAAACCAATCTTCGAACGTCCCCATATCAAACCAACCACTTTTTGTTCTATTATACCTACATCCCGCAGGTCCACCCTCTGTCCATGTAGACCACAAGTGTTCAGACTTGTACACCACATATGGTGGTAACATGTCTCCAGTTCCATTTCCACAAAACATTAGTGAGGTACAAGATTTCGTAGACTCCATAATGCGTTCTACATACTTTAGTCCTCTTTTACAAATAACCTTACTTGACCCTGGGTCATCTCGTAGATTTGTCTTGTCATAATTCCAGATATTTTCATCTGGCACATCACTGAGGACAGTTTCTAAGTTGTCAAAATAATCATTGACTATTTTTTCATCAATAGCAGCTCTTACTCGTTTTATGTTGCTTGCTGTGCACACTGTTAAGTTTGGGTGGCATTTCCTAAACAATGCTGCCCAATCAGGTCCTGGGAAAATGTTTTTAAAGTTATTTACTGTACGCCCCTGTTTGTCAAGAAAGCATTTCATGGAGTATCTCAAATCAAGATCAGTAATTGGAAATCCAAATTGAGCAACTTGATGAAATGAGCCTCAAATGAACGTTCTTCTTCTTGAGAAAACACTGTGGGATGGCCATGTTTTTTTACCTCATTTGTTTTAAGCTTATTTATTATTGTGTTTCTAGGTATATTATAATACTGACTTGCATCTCTTTGTGTTCTTACTCCACTTCTTATGTCCATCAAACAAGCTTGCAAAGTCTCAGCTTTGTAATCGGCATAGTTTCTCGAACCTGCCTTTTTTTTGTAATTTCTCGTCATAATGTCCTCAGCAACTGGAACAAAAACAACTAAAATAACATTTTACAACTGTAACATTTGAAAAAAATGTTATTAAAAACATTTTTTAAAAGATTTGGTGGTAAAAAAGGTATTTGTAAGTAGCTGGGGCTACTTTGGTCATGGCACAAAGTAGCCCCGAAAAACTAGTTTTTAGGTTATGTTTATGAAAACTTTAAAACTTACTGTCAAAACAAAAAATTTAAGGAAAAACTATGATCACACATTGGTAACAGGTTACTAAAGGTAATATTTGACACTTACCTTATTTTTAACTCTTTTCCAGATTGCTTCACAGGAGAAAGTTTGGAGAGTAAAAATCTTCACATGTAAACAAATGTTTGCAAAAACTCCAGTGTTGCCACTAACAAAAAATTAAATTTACCTCAAACTATTAAATTACCCTCAAATAGGGTACAAACTATTTTTCAAGCCCAAAAACTCCCATTTATCTTGTATTGTTTGTTCGGTACAAAAATTAATAACTTCTTTTTCATGTTGGACCAAAGTAACCCCGCTAGGACCAAAGTAGCCCCGGTTGACGGTATTCACGGCGTCCCTGTTGACACGTGCTGCACTCCGTACTTGTATCACTATTTGTCCGAAAATATTACTGTTTTAATTCCGAAAAGTGGCTGTTGCTTATATTTATTCACTGTATCAAAAGGTTACAATTTTCACTGTTTCTTTTCGAGTTCACATTTTTGCTACTTTGGCCGGTCCTTCTACATTGTTAAATGTAGTTCGGACGGACAGCGCGATAATGCAACTGCTCGCGTCCGTCGTCTTCAGATGTTATTTGCCGCCTGCCCTGACGCCGATGTTTTTTCAAGATGGCCAAAACGCCTTCATCCTGACCATCCTGCCCTCTCATTGGCCAAAGGGCAAAACGTCACACGCTAATTAGTTAAAATTCGTATTCCTTCCGTTATGAAGTTTGGGTTCAAGATTACATACCTTCTCATGACCTTTTGTGTCCTCTGAGAACACGTCGCAAAAGCGGCACACACGCGCGCTCTTACACATTCCTCGACGCTTAATTGTTCTCGTATCTGACTCTGCCTCGTACGGTTTCAACCATAGGGTGTTCAACAAATCAAACTTTTGTGATATTAAATGTTGCCCAGCCAAATTGGCCCCAGATTATTACAATTATTATAAAAAATAGAAAATAAACCCTCAGCTTTATTTGCCCCGTTACAACATCATATTAGGGCTTAAGAAATATTTCAATTCCACAAAGAACTTAATGTTGGCATCTTTTTGGTTCAAAGTGCTTTCATATATTGACTAAAAAAATGTTGTTATTCAAAGCAAAGGAATCACACTCAATGTTGAAATAACTCTAGTGGAAGATTTGCTGACAGAATTGAAATTGTTGCGTGATAATCCAGTGAAGAACCAAACTTAATTGCAAAAGAACTAATAAAAGTTCCTCGTGAATCTCAAAAAAGGTGGAAAAAAGTACAGATCAATCCAATAGTGATTCTTCAGTAAACAAAGATCAAGAAAATAAATTTAAACCTCAGTCATGCACCCAGTATTAGAGTTTGTAATGGGCAACATGAAAACACGATTCACTGCAATTACTTCAATTCGTGACTTGTTTCCACCAGTATTGAACTTTACGGACAAGGAAAATGATGAATTAGAATTGAAAGTAAAAGTTCTCATTAGCAAGTTTAAAAAGGAATTGGCAATGGATCTATTTGAAGAAATATTACACTTGAAGAACATTTATAAAACAGAGTTTGAATCAGAAAAGAATCCACTAAGCCTACTCCAAAAACCTTATGACAAAAACGTTCAAGCTGTATTTGTGAACTTCTGTCGTGCCTATAGGCTTTTCTGTACTATTCCAGTTACAGTTTCGTCTCCTGAAAAATCTTTCAGCAGGTTAGCGAATTCACTGAAAATTTGGCAGAGAAGCACTACCTACCAAGAAAGGCTTAATAATTTGGCAATTTTAGCTATTAAAAATGAATTGGCTAACAGTATTAATTTATCAGTCAGATGTTATTGACCAGTTTGCTCAAATGAAAGCAAGAAGAAAAAAACTTTGCACTAACATATTTTTGTTTATCTTTGTAACAATTGACTTATGTATCACTTATGTGTTGATAAACACAGATTGTTTATTTTTTGTCTTAAATTTAGACCATAGTAACATTAAATTCCACTCTAACCCATTATTAATACTTAATCATTTGCGTGTTAACAGAAACTGCACATTGCTTTTTATTGCATTATGTTGAAAAAAGTATTTTAATGTACTTGTTTGGTTATAGGCCTACGTTAGATTGTATTATTATATATATAAACTTTCACAATATGAACTTACTTTCTTTGCACTTTCCCAAACGTTTCGAGGTGATGTGCCTCTTCCTCAGTGGGAGTAAATACTGATTGTCAGTTAACAGAATAACGGTTATGGACTTAGGTGTGTGTGGTGGGGGTTGATAGTGGGAGGGAATTGGCGCTGAGGCAAAACTCAATGCAGATGTGATGACATTTTTCGGGCATGTTGCAAGCCTGTACTCATTTTTCTCTAGCAGCCCTGCATGTTGGGAAGTTTTGAAAAAGCACATTCCTTTATCACTGCAGAGCTTCCCTGAAACAAGATGAAGTGAGAGGATCCAAGCTGTCAAACCGATAGTTAAGCACTACCCAGGAGTACTTAAATTGTTGGATATATTTTAGAAGAGATGTCTTCTAGTCTAACTCCCTCTGCCTACAACATTATGATCTTATAAACTATCTACCACATTTAAATTGTATTAATAAGTATCGCTTACCTGGATTAGTCCAGAGTTCTTCACACGAACCTGTGAATTATAAGCGCGACTTAGGGTTTACCTCAGTAATGTATTCGACTCTCATTTTTTGTTAACTAACTCAGCTTTTATTAAACATTTTTTATCAGGCATTTTTAAACAATAATATAACTTTGGTTGATTATCATCTTTAGAATTCCAATTCAAACTACTTCAGCTTTGAGGTCGAGACCCCAATTAATATAAACACATAGACTTCAGCATTTTTACTATTCAAATTCTTATTATTACTCACTTGCTGACTATTGGTTAAAATTTACTTATATTAAATAAAGGCAGCCCAGTAATTGCTCGTACACACATTCATTCATTTTACCCCATTATACTTTATTTCGAGCTCTCGTTAATTTATAGTTTCAGAGTTAATTGAAGATTGATTGATATACAGTTATGTACCATCAACCGGGGCTACTTTGGGCCACTTTTTCATGTTTTCACTAACATTTCCGTTATTAAAAAATATAATATATGGATTTTCAACGTCCAAATTGAGTTTTAACCAATTAACATGGTATAAAAAAGTAAACTGTATTGTTTTAAAAAAAAGTTTTCCTTTTTTTTAATTTTTTACTATTTTTAATGTTTTGGACCAAAGTAGCCGCTGCTTGGGGCTTCTTTGGTCCATTCAGTTGATTTCATACAAATTGAATAGATTTCATATATTGGACTATTGTAAACCCTTGCATAAGGATCTGGTAATAAATTGACACTGCATATTAGCAAAAAAATGTTTTTATTATCATATTGAAACACAATAAACCAATTCTAGATATGAAAAACATGAGAAACAATGTCTCAAATCTTGTACTTTGTTCTTATCACTTTTGTCAATGCTAAACTTTTCATTCTAACTCATAATCAGCCATCTCAGCAACATTGAAGTGTCCTCGTTTCATTAGCTTGGGAGGGTTGATTTTTTTCTTGATGTCAGCCCATTCGTAAACAAGAAGATCCTTTTTATCGGGCCATTTCCAGGACTTTTTGGTCTTGGTCATTCAGTCTATTGTAGAGCCTGACTCTTTTCCACTGGGCAGTTTTGTTATCAAACCAGGATAGTGCTTTCCTGCATATTTGACTATGACAAAGTCACCTTCTTCTAAATTACTTTTTAGATATTCTGGTTCCGGTAGATCTTCTTTGCTAGGCCCACTGGTACCAGCGTCTTCTCCAAAATCTTCAGATTCACTTTCATAAAAGTTGGAGCCGTCATCAGAACGACTGCAGTCATGGAGACTGTAAGAACTGGCGTGTTCAGATTCAGTTTCTGGTGTTCGATTTCTACGTGGGCACCCTCTTTTCGGCTTAGGCGTAGACGTTGGTACTCCTTCCAAGTCCATGTCATCTGCGCTCGATTCATCAAACAATTTTGTAGAGACACTTTTGCCAGCTGGCACATCAAATTTCTTTCGTTTCTTACTAGACCCTTTTTTGGTCATATCCTGCATTTTTCTGCAAGGTTTTGCAAGAAACTGTCTCCTATCAGTTTTTTTAGAGGGCTGCTTACATCCTTTTGAGGCAAGCGCTCCAGAACTTTGGTTCTGTCAAGGGGTATGATACCTGTTTTTTTGAACCCAGAAATCATGTTTTTCTTCTTGTCTGCATACAAATAATCAACCAGCTGTTTTAGGAGTTTAGGAAACTGATCCTTGGGCAAGTTTGTCATTGACTTGTTTTTTTCTTTCCACAAAGTCAATATTTTACGCCACTCTCTTTTCATCAGACCATAGTAGGCAACATCCAATGGCTGGGTGAGGTGAGTACAGTTTGGGGGTTGGCACACAAACGTTATATTGTTTTCCTCACACGCTTTTAAAATTTCTAGGTTGATATGGGAGGTTAAATTATCTCCTATCACAACCTTAACTCCGGGCAGCTTTTTCAATCGAGGAAGCAGGGTTGAGATAAACCAATCTTCGAACGTCCCCATATCAAACCAACCACTTTTTGTTCTATTATACCTACATCCCGCAGGTCCACCCTCTGTCCATGTAGACCACAAGTGTTCAGACTTGTACACCACATATGGTGGTAACATGTCTCCAGTTCCATTTCCACAAAACATTAGTGAGGTACAAGATTTCGTAGACTCCATAATGCGTTCTACATACTTTAGTCCTCTTTTACAAATAACCTTACTTGACCCTGGGTCATCTCGTAGATTTGTCTTGTCATAATTCCAGATATTTTCATCTGGCACATCACTGAGGACAGTTTCTAAGTTGTCAAAATAATCATTGACTATTTTTTCATCAATAGCAGCTCTTACTCGTTTTATGTTGCTTGCTGTGCACACTGTTAAGTTTGGGTGGCATTTCCTAAACAATGCTGCCCAATCAGGTCCTGGGAAAATGTTTTTAAAGTTATTTACTGTACGCCCCTGTTTGTCAAGAAAGCATTTCATGGAGTATCTCAAATCAAGATCAGTAATTGGAAATCCAAATTGAGCAACTTGATGAAATGAGCCTCAAATGAACGTTCTTCTTCTTGAGAAAACACTGTGGGATGGCCATGTTTTTTTACCTCATTTGTTTTAAGCTTATTTATTATTGTGTTTCTAGGTATATTATAATACTGACTTGCATCTCTTTGTGTTCTTACTCCACTTCTTATGTCCATCAAACAAGCTTGCAAAGTCTCAGCTTTGTAATCGGCATAGTTTCTCGAACCTGCCTTTCTTTTGTAATTTCTCGTCATAATGTCCTCAGCAACTGGAACAAAAACAACTAAAATAACATTTTACAACTGTAACATTTGAAAAAAATGTTATTAAAAACATTTTTTAAAAGATTTGGTGGTAAAAAAGGTATTTGTAAGTAGCTGGGGCTACTTTGGTCATGGCACAAAGTAGCCCCGAAAAACTAGTTTTTAGGTTATGTTTATGAAAACTTTAAAACTTACTGTCAAAACAAAAAATTTAAGGAAAAACTATGATCACACATTGGTAACAGGTTACTAAAGGTAATATTTGACACTTACCTTATTTTTAACTCTTTTCCAGATTGCTTCACAGGAGAAAGTTTGGAGAGTAAAAATCTTCACATGTAAACAAATGTTTGCAAAAACTCCAGTGTTGCCACTAACAAAAAATTAAATTTACCTCAAACTATTAAATTACCCTCAAATAGGGTACAAACTATTTTTCAAGCCCAAAAACTCCCATTTATCTTGTATTGTTTGTTCGGTACAAAAATTAATAACTTCTTTTTCATGTTGGACCAAAGTAACCCCGCTAGGACCAAAGTAGCCCCGGTTGACGGTATTCACGGCGTCCCTGTTGACACGTGCTGCACTCCGTACTTGTATCACTATTTGTCCGAAAATATTACTGTTTTAATTCCGAAAAGTGGCTGTTGCTTATATTTATTCACTGTATCAAAAGGTTACAATTTTCACTGTTTCTTTTCGAGTTCACATTTTTGCTACTTTGGCCGGTCCTTCTACATTGTTAAATGTAGTTCGGACGGACAGCGCGATAATGCAACTGCTCGCGTCCGTCGTCTTCAGATGTTATTTGCCGCCTGCCCTGACGCCGATGTTTTTTCAAGATGGCCAAAACGCCTTCATCCTGACCATCCTGCCCTCTCATTGGCCAAAGGGCAAAACGTCACACGCTAATTAGTTAAAATTCGTATTCCTTCCGTTATGAAGTTTGGGTTCAAGATTACATACCTTCTCATGACCTTTTGTGTCCTCTGAGAACACGTCGCAAAAGCGGCACACACGCGCGCTCTTACACATTCCTCGACGCTTAATTGTTCTCGTATCTGACTCTGCCTCGTACGGTTTCAACCATAGGGTGTTCAACAAATCAAACTTTTGTGATATTAAATGTTGCCCAGCCAAATTGGCCCCAGATTATTACAATTATTATAAAAAATAGAAAATAAACCCTCAGCTTTATTTGCCCCGTTACAACATCATATTAGGGCTTAAGAAATATTTCAATTCCACAAAGAACTTAATGTTGGCATCTTTTTGGTTCAAAGTGCTTTCATATATTGACTAAAAAAATGTTGTTATTCAAAGCAAAGGAATCACACTCAATGTTGAAATAACTCTAGTGGAAGATTTGCTGACAGAATTGAAATTGTTGCGTGATAATCCAGTGAAGAACCAAACTTAATTGCAAAAGAACTAATAAAAGTTCCTCGTGAATCTCAAAAAAGGTGGAAAAAAGTACAGATCAATCCAATAGTGATTCTTCAGTAAACAAAGATCAAGAAAATAAATTTAAACCTCAGTCATGCACCCAGTATTAGAGTTTGTAATGGGCAACATGAAAACACGATTCACTGCAATTACTTCAATTCGTGACTTGTTTCCACCAGTATTGAACTTTACGGACAAGGAAAATGATGAATTAGAATTGAAAGTAAAAGTTCTCATTAGCAAGTTTAAAAAGGAATTGGCAATGGATCTATTTGAAGAAATATTACACTTGAAGAACATTTATAAAACAGAGTTTGAATCAGAAAAGAATCCACTAAGCCTACTCCAAAAACCTTATGACAAAAACGTTCAAGCTGTATTTGTGAACTTCTGTCGTGCCTATAGGCTTTTCTGTACTATTCCAGTTACAGTTTCGTCTCCTGAAAAATCTTTCAGCAGGTTAGCGAATTCACTGAAAATTTGGCAGAGAAGCACTACCTACCAAGAAAGGCTTAATAATTTGGCAATTTTAGCTATTAAAAATGAATTGGCTAACAGTATTAATTTATCAGTCAGATGTTATTGACCAGTTTGCTCAAATGAAAGCAAGAAGAAAAAAACTTTGCACTAACATATTTTTGTTTATCTTTGTAACAATTGACTTATGTATCACTTATGTGTTGATAAACACAGATTGTTTATTTTTTGTCTTAAATTTAGACCATAGTAACATTAAATTCCACTCTAACCCATTATTAATACTTAATCATTTGCGTGTTAACAGAAACTGCACATTGCTTTTTATTGCATTATGTTGAAAAAAGTATTTTAATGTACTTGTTTGGTTATAGGCCTACGTTAGATTGTATTATTATATATATAAACTTTCACAATATGAACTTACTTTCTTTGCACTTTCCCAAACGTTTCGAGGTGATGTGCCTCTTCCTCAGTGGGAGTAAATACTGATTGTCAGTTAACAGAATAACGGTTATGGACTTAGGTGTGTGTGGTGGGGGTTGATAGTGGGAGGGAATTGGCGCTGAGGCAAAACTCAATGCAGATGTGATGACATTTTTCGGGCATGTTGCAAGCCTGTACTCATTTTTCTCTAGCAGCCCTGCATGTTGGGAAGTTTTGAAAAAGCACATTCCTTTATCACTGCAGAGCTTCCCTGAAACAAGATGAAGTGAGAGGATCCAAGCTGTCAAACCGATAGTTAAGCACTACCCAGGAGTACTTAAATTGTTGGATATATTTTAGAAGAGATGTCTTCTAGTCTAACTCCCTCTGCCTACAACATTATGATCTTATAAACTATCTACCACATTTAAATTGTATTAATAAGTATCGCTTACCTGGATTAGTCCAGAGTTCTTCACACGAACCTGTGAATTATAAGCGCGACTTAGGGTTTACCTCAGTAATGTATTCGACTCTCATTTTTTGTTAACTAACTCAGCTTTTATTAAACATTTTTTATCAGGCATTTTTAAACAATAATATAACTTTGGTTGATTATCATCTTTAGAATTCCAATTCAAACTACTTCAGCTTTGAGGTCGAGACCCCAATTAATATAAACACATAGACTTCAGCATTTTTACTATTCAAATTCTTATTATTACTCACTTGCTGACTATTGGTTAAAATTTACTTATATTAAATAAAGGCAGCCCAGTAATTGCTCGTACACACATTCATTCATTTTACCCCATTATACTTTATTTCGAGCTCTCGTTAATTTATAGTTTCAGAGTTAATTGAAGATTGATTGATATACAGTTATGTACCATCAACCGGGGCTACTTTGGGCCACTTTTTCATGTTTTCACTAACATTTCCGTTATTAAAAAATATAATATATGGATTTTCAACGTCCAAATTGAGTTTTAACCAATTAACATGGTATAAAAAAGTAAACTGTATTGTTTTAAAAAAAAGTTTTCCTTTTTTTTAATTTTTTACTATTTTTAATGTTTTGGACCAAAGTAGCCGCTGCTTGGGGCTTCTTTGGTCCATTCAGTTGATTTCATACAAATTGAATAGATTTCATATATTGGACTATTGTAAACCCTTGCATAAGGATCTGGTAATAAATTGACACTGCATATTAGCAAAAAAATGTTTTTATTATCATATTGAAACACAATAAACCAATTCTAGATATGAAAAACATGAGAAACAATGTCTCAAATCTTGTACTTTGTTCTTATCACTTTTGTCAATGCTAAACTTTTCATTCTAACTCATAATCAGCCATCTCAGCAACATTGAAGTGTCCTCGTTTCATTAGCTTGGGAGGGTTGATTTTTTTCTTGATGTCAGCCCATTCGTAAACAAGAAGATCCTTTTTATCGGGCCATTTCCAGGACTTTTTGGTCTTGGTCATTCAGTCTATTGTAGAGCCTGACTCTTTTCCACTGGGCAGTTTTGTTATCAAACCAGGATAGTGCTTTCCTGCATATTTGACTATGACAAAGTCACCTTCTTCTAAATTACTTTTTAGATATTCTGGTTCCGGTAGATCTTCTTTGCTAGGCCCACTGGTACCAGCGTCTTCTCCAAAATCTTCAGATTCACTTTCATAAAAGTTGGAGCCGTCATCAGAACGACTGCAGTCATGGAGACTGTAAGAACTGGCGTGTTCAGATTCAGTTTCTGGTGTTCGATTTCTACGTGGGCACCCTCTTTTCGGCTTAGGCGTAGACGTTGGTACTCCTTCCAAGTCCATGTCATCTGCGCTCGATTCATCAAACAATTTTGTAGAGACACTTTTGCCAGCTGGCACATCAAATTTCTTTCGTTTCTTACTAGACCCTTTTTTGGTCATATCCTGCATTTTTCTGCAAGGTTTTGCAAGAAACTGTCTCCTATCAGTTTTTTTAGAGGGCTGCTTACATCCTTTTGAGGCAAGCGCTCCAGAACTTTGGTTCTGTCAAGGGGTATGATACCTGTTTTTTTGAACCCAGAAATCATGTTTTTCTTCTTGTCTGCATACAAATAATCAACCAGCTGTTTTAGGAGTTTAGGAAACTGATCCTTGGGCAAGTTTGTCATTGACTTGTTTTTTTCTTTCCACAAAGTCAATATTTTACGCCACTCTCTTTTCATCAGACCATAGTAGGCAACATCCAATGGCTGGGTGAGGTGAGTACAGTTTGGGGGTTGGCACACAAACGTTATATTGTTTTCCTCACACGCTTTTAAAATTTCTAGGTTGATATGGGAGGTTAAATTATCTCCTATCACAACCTTAACTCCGGGCAGCTTTTTCAATCGAGGAAGCAGGGTTGAGATAAACCAATCTTCGAACGTCCCCATATCAAACCAACCACTTTTTGTTCTATTATACCTACATCCCGCAGGTCCACCCTCTGTCCATGTAGACCACAAGTGTTCAGACTTGTACACCACATATGGTGGTAACATGTCTCCAGTTCCATTTCCACAAAACATTAGTGAGGTACAAGATTTCGTAGACTCCATAATGCGTTCTACATACTTTAGTCCTCTTTTACAAATAACCTTACTTGACCCTGGGTCATCTCGTAGATTTGTCTCGTCATAATTCCAGATATTTTCATCTGGCACATCACTGAGGACAGTTTCTAAGTTGTCAAAATAATCATTGACTATTTTTTCATCAATAGCAGCTCTTACTTGTTTTATGTTGCTTGCTGTGCACACTGTTAAGTTTGGGTGGCATTTCCTAAACAATGCTGCCCAATCAGGTCCTGGGAAAATGTTTTTAAAGTTATTTACTGTACGCCCCTGTTTGTCAAGAAAGCATTTCATGGAGTATCTCAAATCAAGATCAGTAATTGGAAATCCAAATTGAGCAACTTGATGAAATGAGCCTCAAATGAACGTTCTTCTTCTTGAGAAAACACTGTGGGATGGCCATGTTTTTTTACCTCATTTGTTTTAAGCTTATTTATTATTGTGCTTCTAGGTATATTATAATACTGACTTGCATCTCTTTGTGTTCTTACTCCACTTCTTATGTCCATCAAACAAGCTTGCAAAGTCTCAGCTTTGTAATTGGCATAGTTTCTCTAACCTGCCTTTCTTTTGTAATTTCTCGTCATAATGTCCTCAGCAACTGGAACAAAAACAACTAAAATAACATGTTACAACTGTAACATTTGAAAAAAATGTTATTAAAAACATTTTTTAAAAGATTTGGTGGTAAAAAAGGTATTTGTAAGTAGCTGGGGCTACTTTGGTCCTGGCACAAAGTAGCCCCGAAAAACTAGTTTTTAGGTTATGTTTATGAAAACTTTAAAACTTACTGTCAAAACAAAAAATTTAAGGAAAAACTATGATCACACATTGGTAACAGGTTACTAAAGGTAATATTTTGACACTTACCTTATTTTTAACTCTTTTCCAGATTGCTTTACAGGAGAAAGTTTGGAGAGTAAAAATCTTCACATGTAAACAAATGTTTGCAAAAACTCCAGTGTTGCTACTAACAAAAAATTAAATTTACCTCAAACTATTAAATTACCCTCAAATAGGGTACAAACTATTTTTCAAGCCCAAAAACTCCCATTTATCTTGTATTGTTTGTTCGGTACAAAAATTAATAACTTCTTTTTCGTGTTGGACCAAAGTAACCCCGCTAGGACCAAAGTAGCCCCGGTTGACGGTATTCACGGCGTCCCTGTTGACACGTGCTGCACTCCGTATTTGTATCACTATTTGTCCGAAAATATTACTGTTTTAATTCCGAAAAGTGGCTGTTGCTTATATTTATTCACTGTATCAAAAGGTTACAATTTTCACTGTTTCTTTTCGAGTTCACATTTTTGCTACTTTGGCCGGTCCGTCTACATTGTTAAATGTAGTTCGGACGGACAGCGCGATAATGCAACTGCTCGCGTCCGTCGTCTTCAGATGTTATTTGCCGCCTGCCCTGACGCCGATGTTTTTTCAAGATGGCCAAAACGCCTTCATCCTGACCATCCTGCCCTCTCATTGGCCGAAGGGCACCACGTCACACGCTAATTAGTTAAAATTCGTATTCCTTCCGTTATGAAGTTTGGGTTCAAGATTACATACCTTCTCATGACCTTTTGTGTCCTCTGAGAACACGTCGCAAAAGGCGGCACACACGCGCGCTCTTACACATTCCTCGACGCTTAATTGTTCTCGTACCTGACTCTGCCTCGTACGGTTTCAACCATAGGGTGTTCAACAAATCAAACTTTTGTGATATTAAATGTTGCCCAGCCAAATTGGCCCCAGATTATTACAATTATTATAAAAAATAGAAAATAAACCCTCAGCTTTATTTGCCCCGTTACAACATCATATTAGGGCTTAAGAAATATTTCAATTGCACAAAGAGCTTAATGTTGGCATCTTTTTGGTTCAAAGTGCTTTCATATATTGACTAAAAAAATGTTGTTATTCAAAGCAAAGGAATCACACTCAATGTTGAAATAACTCTAGTGGAAGATTTGCTGACAGAATTGAAATTGTTGCGTGATAATCCAGTGAAGAACCAAACTTAATTGCAAAAGAACTAATAAAAGTTCCTCGTGAATCTCCCAAAAGGTGGAAAAAAGTACAGATCAATCCAATAGTGATTCTTCAGTAAACAAAGATCAAGAAAATAAATTTAAAACCTCAGTCATGCACCCAGTATTAGAGTTTGTAATGGGCAACATGAAAACACGATTCACTGCAATTACTTCAATTCGTGACTTGTTTCCACCAGTATTGAACTTTACGGACAAGGAAAATGATGAATTAGAATTGAAAGTAAAAGTTCTCATTAGCAAGTTTAAAAAGGAATTGGCAATGGATCTATTTGAAGAAATATTACACTTGAAGAACATTTATAAAACAGAGTTTGAATCAGAAAAGAATCCACTAATCCTACTCCAAAAACCTTATGACAAAAACGTTCAAGCTGTATTTGTGAACTTCTGTCTTGCCTATAGGCTTTTCTGTACTATTCCAGTTACAGTTTCGTCTCCTGAAAAATCTTTCAGCAGGTTAGCGAATTCACTGAAAATTTGGCAGAGAAGCACTACCTAGCAAGAAAGGCTTAATAATTTGGCAATTTTAGCTATTAAAAATGAATTGGCTAACAGTATTAATTTATCAGTCAGATGTTATTGACCAGTTTGCTCAAATGAAAGCAAGAAAAAAACTTTGCACTACTTAAGCCGTTTTAGAAGCAGGTCTCTCACTTCTATTGGTTATGATCTTAGACATATTTTTGTTTATCTTTGTAACAATTGACTTATGTATCACTTATGTGTTGATAAACACAGATTATGTTTATTTTTTGTCTTAAATTTTTAGACCTTAGTAACATTAAATTCCACTCTAACCCATTAATAATACTTAATCATTTGCGTGTTAACAGAAACTGCACATTGCTTTTTATTGCATTATGTTGAAAAAAGGATTTTAATGTACTTGTTTGGTTACAAGCCTACGTTAGATTGTACTGTGTTCTAAATTGGAAGTAGGTTTTAATTCCGGTACTTCGAATAAATACAGCCTTTTATCCATACAATAAATACAGTTGTCTTGTTTGTTCATTAATATTATATAAAATAAATACAGCATTTGAATGTACACTAAGTAAGGAAATGTTTGTTAAGTCTAATTCACTTTAAAAATCTAAAAGGTTAAGTTAGATAATTAAACGTATACACAACCTCCCAAAATCGTCTCTGTACCGTAATTATGTGCGATAAATTGAAACTAATTTCTGTACTTCCAATAAATACACCATTTTAATAAAATATGTGCCAATAAACCCCAATAAAATATGCAAATAGGTTATAGGCCTACGTTCTAAGTTGGAAGTAGGTTTTAATTCCTGTACCTACTTCGAATAAATACAGGCTTTATTGTTATGTACAGCCTTTTATCCATACAATAATTTTATGTACACTAACAAAGGAAATTTTTGTTAAATCTAATTAATTTTAAAAATCTAAAAGGTTAAGTTACATTGTTAAACGTAGACACAACCTCCAAAAATCGTCTGTGTACCGTAATTATGTGCGATAAATGGAAACTAATTTCTGTACTTCCAATAAATTCACCCTTTTATTGTACACTAACATAGTAAATTTTATTTAAGTTACATTGTCGTACATAACCTCTATAACTTGGCATTAGTTACTTGTGAAGAAAACCGTTCTAGTACACATCGGACACGGAAAGCAGGTACAAACCCAGAGACGGAAGTTGTATTTGGCCGCAGGATTTAGTGAAAGACCGTTGTTATTATAATTAGTGGAACTAGTATTCTTACAGTAAGGATCTACTTACAGATTATGAAATATAATATAAAATAATAAGATAAAGCCAATTTTACCAATACAGAAATTGCAACTGATAGCCGCAATGACGTAGAAATTGTAAATGGCACACGTGCTCATATGTATAGTATTTAAATGTATTTGTATATAAAATATAATCAACTCTTTATTTCATTATCTGCAGACAGCATTGCTGATTGCTCAGTGTATGCAACTCATCTCGAAAAAACTGCTATACGTAATAGTGTTTAAAATGTCCGCGGCAGAAGAACTGGCCCATGATGTAAATAACTCAGAGAGGAAAACATCTGTACATGAATTAGGTAGTCTTACAAAAGAGGTAAAACATTTATTGGTAATTTCGTATCATCTATTAAGGATCGATGTTATAACGAACTAAAAAATTATGATTTAATAGTTGAAATTTAAGGTTAGGTTTAGATCTTAACTCTTTCAGTTTTGACTTGGAATTTAAAAACAAAATTGAATTGTTTAACATTGGAATGATTATGTATGTTTGAAGTTGTAACAGTATGCAGAGAGTGTTTGAAATATGGGCTTAGTATACATTTTTTTAGGTAAAGATTGCAAAGTTTATTTTCTTACCAGTAGTGTTGCTGTTAGTAATATACTTCAATACTAGCGTTATGTGAAGAGGCAAGAAATCGGCCGATAACACCAATAACTTGTACACAGGATTGTCAAATATCAGAATGTATTAACCATATGACCTGGATGCTAACCAGGAAAGTTATTTTTCTTTGAATAAATTGGGTGCTACAAATCAAAATCTTTTTACAGGAGTTACTGCGACTATCTGGTGTCAAAACCATTCATTCATACTAGAATGTCGTATGTACTGATTTTTTTGTGCGTGTGTCAAAACTAACCACTGATTAAAACAAAATGTGTTAGAGACAACAACCACAATCACTGTATCATTGTGTAAGGTAACTTCAGTCCAGACATGTGCCTGTTTTTGTTATTGTATGTGCATTTGTATACATTGTCATGAATACAGTTGCTTATGTTAGACGTGTTTTTGAAGTGATAACCTAATAAGTTGCATTTGGTGCCTGGCTCACTCTCCTAGGGTAGTAAACTGATTCATCTTGTAATGAAATAGCTGAACCGAAAAAGTGGTTGTCCCGAAAGAGAGGAAAGCGAAATACCATCCCCTCTCACACTAGCAACCAAGCTACGCTCCCTTTCTTACATGACAACTGACAAAGACGATGGAGTAAGTAATTCTGGCATGGTGGGAGAGAAGAGTGTAAGCAGGGAAGAAGTATAGTACTCTATATACTACTGTTATAAAGAGGTAAAGTTTGTTTGTTCCATTGTTCGTGCATACCACAGAAACTGCTGATCCAATTAAGAAAAAAATTCTTTCACCATTCATGTTCCTTGAAGTTTCAGGATGGTTTTAGACAAATTTGAACCAATAACTTTAACTGTTTTCAAAAACAGAGCCTTAAAACAGTCATGAAATTTCTGAGCTAATTTGTGTGTAGTAAAAGTTTCGGTGTGCTACAAACTTTCATTCTATAAAAGATAGCTATATGATGTCAGTGAGTGACGTTTATAGAATATTACAGATTTTATTGTGGTTTTCATTTCAATAAAATCTTCTTTTTTGTTTTCGAGATATTGCCCATTTTTGTAAAAAAAATTGTTGGTTGGTAGTAGGCAGTAATAGTATTCAAATGGACCTTGAATATCTGAACTAACTTTTCCTCTGGGCACAACATTGGTGGCTTCCATTCCACGTTTATTGTAATTATGGATATCTTATAATAAAATACATATACACACTACTATGCACTTCTCTCGTATAATTATCCATTCACTCTTATTTGAATCTTAATTCTTTATAGCAAAATATCTTACTCCAAATACATACAAACAATCTTCTGTATGTAGAATCTGATCATTTGCCACTCGACATTGAAGTTCTCACTTCTGGTTTATCCTTTGTTAAAAGTAGAATGTTTCAAGGTTTTCAAAGTTCACAAAAGTATGATCTGAAGCAATTCTAATTGAGGCGTATTAAGTTGGAATGTCAACTGTAGTGGACATTAGAAATCAGACAGTAATGCGATATTAAAATATATGGTATGCCTTTATAGTAGAAAAAGCAATTCTTAGAAAGCAGAGGAAACAGCATAAAAGGTTATATTTTTTAGTTAAACAAAGATTCGTGGATATTTGGTTAACTTCAGGCTTTCTAGTAGTGGTGGGATGTTCCTCTTGACTTCCATTCTATAATTTTAGAAAACATTCTCTTCTCTGATTATAATGCAGATGTATTAAACTATTATAGTGTTACTGTTCAAGTAAAACCACGCATGCGCACGCGCGCGCGCGCGCGCGCACACACACACACACACACACACACACACACACACACACACACACACACACACACACACACACACACACACACACACACACACACACACACACACACACACACACACACACACACACACACACACACACACACACACACACACACACACACACACACAGTAATATAAAGAAACATACACAGTAACAATAATACAGTGTGTATTATGTATATATGCTATATCACACACACACACACACACACACACACACACACACACACACACACACACACACACACACACACACACACACACACACACACACACACACACACACACACACACACACACACACACACACACACACACACACACACACACACACACACACACACACACACACACACACACACACACACACACACACACACACACACACACACACACACACAATCATAATCAGAATATATACAAATTAATACAATTTTCAAATCAATTGTCAATAACAGCTGTTTTATATGTCGACTGAATGTATTTTTTTATATATATGTATATAAAAAATCGGTGTGGAGAACCATACATGACTTCCATGTTCTAAGATTTATATTTAAAATCATTTATGAAATACAATGTTTCCATAGAATCAAATAATGTTTTGCATACCTTCCTGAGCTATAGAGAACTCAATGTCTGTTTATTTTGGTGAAGATCGGGTAAGGGAAAGGGGTAGTTTACCTGCAACATTTTATGTTTTAACAACGGTAATTTTTTCTATGACGAACGATAACTGCCGCACATTCAAACAGAATCAAATATTTTTTTACATACGTTCCTTAATTGTAAAAGACTGAAGGCTTGTTGATTTTGGTGAAGATCGGTTAAGGGAAAGGGGCAGTTTACCTGCAATGTTTTTTGTTTTAACAAAGGTAATTCTATTTTTATGACGAATGATAACTGCCGCATATTCAAAGAGAATCAAATAGTTTTTTGCATACGTTCCTGAATTGTAAAAAAGCGGAAGGTCTATTGATTTTGGTGAAGATCGGTTAAGGGAAAGGGTTAGTTTACCTGCCACCTTTAATGTATTAACAAGAGTAATTGTTTCTATGATGAACATAACTGCCGCACATTCAAACAGAATCAAATAATGTTTTGCAGCCTCCCTGAATTGTAGAGTACCAAGACCTATTGATTTTGGTGAAGATCAGTTAAGAGAAAGGGGTAGTTTACCTGCAACGTTTTATGTTTTAAAAGGGTTATTTTTTATGACGAAAGGTAACTGCCGCATATTCAAAGAGAATCAAATAATTTTTTGTATACAGCCCTGTATTGTACAGTTCTCAAGACCTATTGTTTTTGGTGACGATCGGTTAAGGGAAAGGGGTAGTTTATTATAGTAGTATTTGTAGTACGTTATCGGCAACAAGAAGTAGTGTAGTGTTAAAATTCCTTCCCGGGCTGTTTGGGCACAGTACAAAGTTTTCTGCAAAACCAGACGTTTTGGCAGTGCCATCGACTGTCATCATCAGTGAAAATTGAGTGCGATAAAGTGAGGTGGTATACGTTAGTGACCACGTGCACAGTACTGTGGTTAAGGCTGAATCAATAAGTAGAAAGAAGTAGTTTCTATGGAAATATTTTATTTCGATTATGATTTTAAATATAAATCTTAGAACATGGAAGTAATGTATGGTTCTCCATACCGATATTTATTCTATTAAATTAGTAATCCTGAAAATACTATCATTTTTACTTCCATGTTCCATAAGGAAATGGAAGTATGGTCATGGCAAAAAAAATCGTGTTCGAGATAATTGCAGATTCTGATTGTACTACCCTCAAAACATGAAAAAGTCATTTTTCAAAAAGTGTCTGTGTGTCTCTCTGTGTGTAGATTTTTTTCTATGGCAAACGATAACAGCCGCAAATTCAAACAGAATCAAATAATCTTTTGCATACAGCCCTCAATTGTTGAGTTCTCAAGACCTATTGTTTTTGGTGACGATCGGTTAAGGGAAAGGGGTAGTTTACCTGCCACGTTTTATGTTTTAACAAGAGTAATTGTTTCTATGTCGAACGATAACTGCCGCACATACCAACAGAATCAAGCAATGTTTTGCATGCATGCCTGAATTGTAGAGGACTCAAGGCCTATTGATTTTGGTGAAGATCAGTTAAGAGAAAGGGGTCGTTTACCTGCACCGTTTTATGTTTTAACAAAGGTAATTTTTTCTATGATGAATGATAACTGCCGTAAATTCAAACAGAATCAAATAATTTTTTCATACCTTCCTGAATTATAGAGATCTCAAGGCCTGTTGATTTTGGTGATGATGGGTTAAGGGAAAGGGGTAGTTTACCTGCAACATGTTATGTTGTAACAAGAGAAATTTTTTCATGATGAACGATAACTGCCGTAAATTTAAACAGAATCAAATAATTGTTTACATATGTGCCTGAGTTGTAGAGGACTCGAGGCCTGTTGATTTTGGTGAAGATCGGTAATGGGGAAAGGGTAGTTTACCTGAAACATTTTTTGTTGTAACAAGAGTAAAGTACTTAATTTTGATAAATAAAGTATCCTGATAAGAAGATCTTAATAATCCACTGTAGAAACGTAGATCAAATATCTATAAATGAAGAGGCTAGTTGAACGGGGTGGGGGTAATTTTCTATAAATGAAAATTATAGTTGAATGGGGAGGGGATAATTTTTTATATATGTACTACGTTATCGGCAACAAAGAAGTAGTTTGTTTTAAAATTCCTTCCCGGCCTGTTTGGCCGTAGACCAATGTTTTCTGGAAAACCAGACTTTTTGGCAGTGCCATCGACTTCTATCATCAGTGAAAATCGAGTGTGATAACGTGAGGTGGTATACGTTAGTGACCACAGTACTGTGTTTAAGGCTGAAGCAATAAGTAGAAAGAAGTAGTTTCTATAGAAATATTTCATTTCGAAAATGATTTTAAATATAAATCTTAGAACATGGAAGTCATGTGTGGTTCTCCATACCGATATTAGTATTAAGTTGGATTTGTTCAAGTATTAATTATTATTTATTTTATGTTTAAATATTTCTAAATTTTCCAATATTTTTTTCTTTTTGGACCTTGGAAATGTGTTTTAACAAAGTCATATTATTTACATTTGGGAATGTGTGATTTTTTGGTATTCTCCCAATATCCATACCAACACTATATTTCTGATATTTTGATTATGCGATTATATCTATATACCGTGTTGTGAAGAAGAAGAAGAAGAAGATGAAGAAGTATGCTAATTGTAAATTGAATGTTGTTCTGTTTCTTAATGTAAAGCAAAAATTCATAATGTTTTGGTATGTGGTTTGTGACGTTAGGTAATAATGTTTTTGGTTTACAGTTTACTTTAAAATAAACACACACACACACACACACACACACACACACACACACACACACACACACACACACACACACACACACACACACACACACACACACACACACACACACACACACACACACACACACACACACACACACACACACACACACACACACACACACACACACACACACACACACACACACACACACACACACACACACACACACACACACACACACACACACACACACACACACACACACACACACACAGCTAATAACAGAGTAATATTTTTTAATAAAAACAACAACAGTAAATATAAAGAGTGAAGGGTAGTTAGATTAAAACAAACAAGCAAAAACCAAGATTTGTTATTTGTTAGGTGGCCAATATTCTTTTATGTTATTCAGTAAAATCTCAAAAACTTCACTGCAAGAAAATTTTGTGTGAACCCCATAAATGGGAGACATATATAGCACCTTGCCGTACTTCGAGTTGGTTCCTTTTCCAGTAATCTGCACAAAAACCAAGTATTAGTGAAAAAAAGAGTATTAGTGGAGAACAAGTTCTGCCACAAAAAGGGAGACATGTATTGCAAGGTAGAGCGGCCTTACTTTTAGTTGTTTTTAATGTGATTTTCACAAAAAATGTGAGTATTACATTAAAGGCATATTGGTTTTTACGTGTAATTTCAGTTTACATGTTAACCTAACGACACCTAACGTTTGGTGTCACAGGCACATATTATAAC